>CM077219.1:3520000-4120000 GCA_039654775.1 Spinibarbus caldwelli | reverse complement strand
AGCGACGAGAAGAAGAGAAGGCTAAAGAGAGAGCACAGGCTGTGCTGTAGAAAAAAAATACATCATCAAAGACTAACAAAACCCAGTACATGCAGTTGACTATTTTCTAATGTGTCCACATTCTGGACTTGTCAGAACACCAGCAGCTGAGAGCTCCTTTTATTGCAGAAATTAGCATGTGTTGTTTTGGAAGCATCTGCTTTTGTGAACCACTCTCGCACTCTCTACCTGAAGGACCTCTTCATCATTTCCTTCTGACGACAGCAGGCCATTTACATCAGATCTGTTCACTAAGGAAAGCAGGAGGCTGGAACTTGTGCTGCACTTTGCTGTGTGCAGGATGTTGCCACTTTGATGACCAACATGACCTACGTGACATTTACCTCAACATGTAACTCCAGAGTTATTCCAAGCTTGGCTTGAAAACCAACTCCTGAAGATTTGAATCCATCAGAAGAGCACTACAGTCTTCTGTCCTAAAACAGTGTATTAATTATAAAGAATTAATATTTATCTGTCATAATTAATGGCTAATCCTCATATGAAGTATTTTTCATTGTAAGGTACTCCAACAAAGTGCATTGTTCTATTAAAAAATAGATGAAAATAATAGTTAAGATATAGTGTTCATCAAACATGCATTTTAACATTGTTTAAAAAAAAACAAAAAAACTTTTGTTTATTATTGTTTTTTTAACTTAACCATTGTAACTAGTCCAAAGGATATAGGATATTTCAGGATGTTTTGTTAGATGGATTTTCCTCAGTGCCCACGGGTATAGTTCACTAAAAATTCATTCACTCAACCTCATGTCATTCCACACAAAAGTACCATAAAATTTAAAATCTCTTGTACTTTATTTTCCCAAATTCTGATGTCAAACAAGAGTTTTATGTGAGGAAACAGCATGAAATTTCAGTCTTATTTACTGATAATTTCCCCCTCTGCCGCAGTTCTAAAAATTTATTTGTGGACGAATGAATTTAAACTTGCCATGCAACAAGCGGACATGCTAGAAGCAGTTGCCAGGTGCAACACATGAAAATGTTATGTTCATCATTCACTTTTGTTTTTGAGAAAATAGCACTTCACACTGTCTACCTAATATCTTCTTCTGTAATTCATGGAAGAAATGAAATGATATTGGCTTAAAAGTACATGCTAAATTTTATTTTGTGATGAAATATTCCTTTAAACTAAGATGTTTAAAGTTTCTGTTTTAAATGGATTTAAAGTTAAATTATACTAGCTCTTAGAGTGAAAGTGCTGATCCAGAGTTAGTTCCTTGTTTTCTGTTTTATTTAGAATGATTTAAGAAGACATGAATGATTTATGATTTAAGATTTCAGATCAGCATTTTAAACTGGGCCACATTATACATGAAGACAGGCATACACTCCTTTACAGTCCACATATATAGATTGGTTTTATGTACGTGTGTATGCCATACCTAGAACTTGTACAGAATGAGCTACCAATTATAGCCAATTATAGAGGTCTTATTCGTGGAAATCTGTAAAATTCATAGAAACCAACATGGACTGAAACCAACTAACTCTGTTTTGATGTGCTGTGTATATCGTGTATAATTATAAGTAATATTTTAAACAAGAAACCTCAATCATGGTACTAACAACTGTCTAAAAATATAATGGTTTCAGGTATTATAGTATTTTTATTTTATGTCAACTTTGAACTGACTTTCATTGTTTTTTTTTTCATGTATTAATTATTTTTAATTATATTTATTTAAAATATAAAAGGTTGTTAATGTTTTTTTTTTATATTGTAACAGAATGACTGAAGCGTGAGGCGTGCGGATCCATGTGCAAGCTTTTTATTGACAGACGTGGTCAACAAACACAGGCAGGGTCGAAACGCTAGCAAACAGGTATGGCATGGGCAAAACACAAGAATATTCCTAGTGCTGGCATAGGTCATCGATCGGCGAACAATATCCAGAGGGGCTTGACAAGAGGGGTAGTCCAATAACGTGAGCAATAATCCAGACGAGGAACAAACAGAGTCCGAGTGTTGAAACAAGGGTTAATTCAAAGGAACACGGGCAGGAATCAGGAAACAAGGCAACATGAAAAGACAAGACTAAACTAGAACTAGAAACTAGGCTCTGTAAAGCAGCTATCTCTTGGAGAGTGATAAATGCAGAACAATACTGGAGACTAAACACAAAACAAATACGGAATAGCTTGGTAAGTAGCTAACACTAGGAGAGTGTTAAACGCTAGACAATACTACGATCTGAACAGGATCTGAGTATGTGTTATATAGTGTGCGTAATAGCTCTTAGGTGAGCGTGTGATTGGTGACAGCTGTGTGATCAGTGCATTCAGCTGTGTATGTGCAATCAGTGCAATGGATGATGGGAACTGTAGTGACATATAACAGTCTATGTGGAGTCAGTAGGAAGGACAGGCGACCTGTGATGGCAAGTGGACGGAAGACCATGAACCGGATTCGTGACAGAACTCCCCAAAAAGCGGCTTCCAGATGCTCCAAACTCTGAACAATCCAGGAGGGCAGTGGAGCGGAGGCGGAACAGAGGGAGGGAGGGACGGAGGGACAGGTCCGTGAGGAAGTGAAGAGACCGGGAACTGAGGCGAAGCCGGCAGAGCAGAGCACCAAGGCAGAGCAGACGGGACTAGAGCCCACCAGAGCGGAGCAGACAGGACTGAAGCCCACCAGGGCGGAGCAAATGACCACCACAGCAGAGCAGACGGGGCAGAAGACCTCCACGGCGGAGCAGACGGAGCAGGAGTCCACCAGTGCAGAGCAGACAGGGTAGAAGACCTCCACAGTGGAGCAAACAGAGCAGGAGCCCACCAGTGCGGAGCAGACAGGGCAGAAGACCTCCACGGCAGAGCAGACAGAGCAGGAGAACACCAGTGCGGAGCAGACAGGGCAGAAGACCTCCACGGCAGAGCAGACGGAGCAGAAGACCTCCACGGCGGAGTAGACAGAGCAGGAGCCCTCCACGGTGGAGCAGAAGACCACCACGGCAAAGCAGACGGAACAGGCAGAGCAGAAACCCTTGGTAGGAACTGGGACCTAGGGAAAACTGAGACACAAGTAACAGAGAGAGCATGTACGGACTCAAGGACCGAGGCAGGGAACATAGAAAGTCCATCAATATTTTCCCTGGTGGCAACTGAGCGGGCAGACAGTCCATCAGCAAACTCCCTGATCAAAACTGGACAGGCAGACAATTCAAAATTTAACTCATTGACTGGAATTGGACAGGGAGACAGTTCAAAATTTGACTCATTGACTGGAACTGGACAGGAAGACAGTTCAAAACCTGACTCATTGACTGGAACTGGATGGGAAAACAATTCAAAATCTGACACATTATGGAAAATGGGACAGACAGACAATTCAAAAACTGATTCATAGGTTGCTCCGGGACAGACTGACAGTTCCTGATCAGATAGATTGACAGAAAGGGGTAAGACAGAGAGTTCAAAATCAGCATCTAGACAGACAGACAGATCACAATCAGCTTCCAAGGCTGATTCAGAACAAGGCGAGAGTTCGGAGATGGCCACATTGGCCGGTTCAAAGCAAGGCAAGAGTTCACTGACGGCCTCCATAGCCGTGAAAGGACAGGACGAGGATTCATAGGCAGCCTCCATAACAGTGACAGGACAGGCAGAGAGTTCACAGACAGTCTCCATAGCCATGACAGGACAGGACAGGATGAGGGTTCATAGACGGCCTCCATAGCCATGATAGGACAGGCAGAGAGTTCACAGACGGCCTCCATAGCCATGACAGGACAGGACGAGGGTTCGTGAGTGGATACCACTGACACCTCCGGAGGTTCTGCAGCGGTTGCCGCCACCTCTGGAGGTTCTACAGCAGTAACAGTCTCCTTGACCGCAACACGACAGGCTGAGAGTACATTGCGGGGCGCCACCACCATACAAGGAGCTAAAGCGAGCTCCGCTGCTTCGGGAGGTTCTGCAGCATGTGCCACCACCTCTGGAGAAGCTGCAGCGAGTGCCATTGCTTCGGAGAACACAGCAGCGAGCGTCACTACCCCAAGAGGTTCTGCAGCATCAGCCGCCACCTCTGGAGATATCACTGTGGACGTCGCCACCTCGGGCACTTATTGGGGACTTCACCTCGCAGCCCAAATGCAAAAAAACGATCCCCATCATGGGAAGGGCTTCAGACAGGAGAATTAGTTCAGGAACAGAAGGGCTAGAGTGAGTGGGTTTGGGGATACCAGCTGTGCGTGCAGACACCAGCAGTGCATCCTTCACACTGGAAACCAGATTGGGATATCGAAGGACTGACCTTGAATATCCGGGTGCAACAGACAGGGAGTGATAGGACTCTGGATGAACAGCTGTGAAATGACGAGACTCCGGACGATCAGCGGTGACGTGACAAGACTCTTGAAGATCAACTGTGACTTGACTTGGTTCATCCCTTACAAAAAATAACTGCAGTACATTGAAGTACAACTGCAGTAAAACTGCAGTAGAAAGTAGTATAACTGCAGTACAATGAAGTACAACTGGACATTTGCAGTATAATGAAGTATATAACTGCAGTTCATTAGAGTTCAACAGCAGTAAAACTGCAGTACAATGAAGTGCAACTGTAGATTTACAGTATAATGAAGTACAGATACAATATAACTGCAGTTCAGTGATACACTGAAATGCATGTGAAGATTTCAGATGCAAAAACTTCTAAGTCTGTCTAATTAAATTTATTTTATTTATTTTTTATGAGCATTTTTTAAATAAAGATCCCACGATTAGGTTCAGTAATCTCACTTTAATGGCAACGAGGTTCTTTTCATTGCCATTAAAGTCTTCATGTATAGGCCCTGTACTATAGTTACGCTATATTGTGCAACAACATGTAGCAAGTGCTGTGGTTACGGTAGACTTGGCAAGCATTTTATTAATTTTTTATTTATTTATTTAAATTTTTTTTGTAATGTAGACGTCCTATAAAATATTCGTACAAAAATATTTTTGGACAAAAAAAAAAAAAAAAAAAAATAACAATAATAATAATATTTGCCTATGGAATATTTCACCCGCATAGATTAATAGCCCGCACGTGAGATCTTCCTTCAAGCCAACGGTCGTTGTCCTGACAACGAGTCTCAAGAGCAGCTGATTACTCCTAATGTAAATCAGTGTCTTTTCCGTAGTGTCTACTGCAGGATGGATATAAAAGTATAAAATACGTTTTGGTTTGACAACATCGTTCATATGTGAACTATCACAGTTAAAGTACAAAGACATAACAACATTACACCCCGAGACCATTCACAAGTGTGACAAAAGAGAAGAAACGCTTTCCGGAAGAAGTTCATCAGGCGAGGTGGAGCGAGTCATCCAGTTTAGCGGTGAGTATAATGTCTTATGTCCTCATATATCTTTAGTTATGATTTTAGAGAGATGTAAAAAGACTTCACGGATATATCTTTTTCAATCAGCTGAGATGAGAGGAAAATGAGAGGAAAGCCGCTTCAGTACTGATCTGTGTCGCCCGCGGGTCTGTGCGCGAGGAGCTTATGATACACAGAACACACAGAACTCAAGTCTGATAGAGAGACAAAACAACTGGTTTAATGCTGTTTTTACTATAACAAATTAAAATTATATTATAAAATCTTAAAATGTGATCTAATAAAACATCAACATCTCAATCCAATTAGTGACAACCCTATGTATAGATGCATTTAATTATGCTATGGCTCAGCAATTTGTTTTAAGCAGATCTGTAGAAATTAGTGTCATTGTCCAGCTCAGTTCAGTTCTCATTCCAATAGCATCAGTACATCATATATAATAATGGAATGAACAAAATTGCACTGAATACTGTGTGGAAATAATCATGAGGAAAAAATCATTGAAAAGTGTTCAGTGTACAGTGTACACTGTTTGCAACAGAGGAAGCATTAGGAAAGAGGAGAAGAGAGACAGTGAAAAGGCACTCAACAGATGTTGGTGAGACTTGATTTCTGGAAATGCATTAAAGGTCACTCACATTCTAGTTAGCCACAAATGTAAACCTGATTTTAGATGGCATTTAAATGTGATTAATAACTCCAGCTACTTGTAGGCCTACAGTCATGTATATTTCATGCTAAATTGTGATGCAGCCTGAATCATAATCACACCATGTTCATTTGATGGCCAGAGGAGAACTGATCCCTAAACTAAACATACTTTCTCCCAAGGTTTTTTTCTCCATTCTGTCACCTAATGGTGTTTGGGTTCCTTGCCACTGTCAACTTCTGGCTTGCTAATTTGGGGACACACAATATTCAGCAATATTATTGATCTGACTCAACTGACACTATTGGATGAGGACTGAACTGAGCTAGATGATGACACCACTGTTTTCTGCACAACTGCTATGTAGATGCATTGGAATTATTTTGTATTTGATGATTTTTATATAGTTATTGAAATTAAGTCAACACTAATTTCAACTGAACAATGACACTTTTTACTGTTTAGAGCTGCTTCACAGCAGAAGTGAATTCTGTTTGCATCATTATTTTTCTTTTTATCACTGTAAAGTTATTAAAAATATATCTGACAATATTTAGTACTGGATATACACAAAACTAGAATAAATCAGCACCAGCATTTATGTTCAGTAGTGTGACATTAATGTGTGGAAATGGACATGTTTTTAGTGTGTGATTGCTATTTTCAGGAAAATGCACTGGTAACAACTAAAAAAAAAAGAAGACCAAAAATATAATTCAAAAGAAGATGATGGCTGTAGTGAAACAAGCATTCAAATAATGGTGAGCAGTAATCTACTTTATTTTATCTTTTATTAACTATTATCTTTATAGTTTAGAATACATAATAACTGCTATTGTATTTCAGGAACTAAGACCTGTGGGAGTGCTGGAGAAATCAAGTGTACCAAGTCCTCTGTCTCCTCAGCCATGGAAGAGATTTTCAAACATGAAGAGATTGACGAGTTAAATGAAATCAAAGAACCAATAGAAGATTTACAATATTAGTACCAATTCAGTATGAAAACAGAGAGAGCTGAAGGAGTGGAAAGGTAATTAAATCTAGTTATATCAGCAATTATTCTCAATGCTTAACATCAGCTCTCAACAGTTTTTTTTGTGGACTCTTTGATTCTCTCTGATTGACTGGAAGGTGTGCATTAAAACAATGAATGCATAGATCATTCCAATCAGTTCAATCACCATTCTAAATCAATGTGTGGCTTTTACTGTAGCACACATATACAGTCAGAACGCTAGATCTAATGACCTGTAACCAAAGAAACTAATGAAAATTAACTTAGTTTTACCCTTCCAGTCAAATTGTACTCCACAAACATTAAAGGGATAGTTCACCCAAAAATGAAAATTCTGTCATTAATTACGCACTCTCATGTCGTTCCAAACCCGTAATACCTTTGTTCATCTTCAAAACACAAATTAAGATATTTTTGATGAAATCCGAGAACTTTCTGACCCCTCTATAGGCACTAACGCAACTTACACATTCAAGTTCCAGAACGGTAGGAAAGACATTTTGAAAGTAATCCATGTGACTCCAGTGGTTTAACCTCAATTTTGTCTTCTGTCGCATGAGCACAACACTCATGCGTTGTGATGCTCTTGTGAATGCACATTACAGATCAATATTTTTGTAAATAAGTGGTAAATTAGTTAGTTTGTTTTTTGGACGCAAACACTCGCGTCGCTTCATAAAATTGAGTTAAAACAACTGGAGTCACATGAATTACTTTAACGATGTCTCTCCTACCATTCTGGAACTTGAATGTGTAAGTTGCATTGCTGTCTATGCAGGGTCAGAAAGCCCTCAGATTTCTTTAAAAATATCTTTGTTTGTGTTCCAAAGAGGAATGAAGGTCTTACGGGTGTGAAACCACACAAGGGTGACTAATTAATGACATAATTTTCATTTTTTTGGGTTAGCTATCTCTTTTAGGGCAGCTTTAACTTAACTTTTTAGCCTATCTTTAACAGGTGTGTATTACACAATTTTAATCGACTTCAATGGAGGCAACCCGTTTCATGTCAGGTTCTTCTTTGCCTCCACCTCATGCATTAAAATCATGTAATGCACACCTAGCCATGGATTAGCCCTTGTGTGTGAAGAGGGTTATAGGTTACACAAAGTAATAAATGAAGGGGCACAATAACTGTGGAACACATATATTCTATATACTGTATTCTAATAGTATATTTACATACATTTGTAATTTTTTTTTTCAATTAATATTATAATATATATTTTTTTTAATTTCAGGTTAGAATTTTGAATGAAAAAACAAAATGATAAAGAGGGCAAATAATTGTGGAGGACTCTGTACAGTATTTAAACATGATTGTGTCTATGCTTTTTCCCAGAAATGCATGTTATTGTGCAAGGGGTTGTTGCATGGACTATCAGTGGAGGGACAGAAAGCTCTGAGATTTCATTGTAAAAATCTTCATTTGTGTTCTGAAGATGAAAGAAAGACATGGAACGACATGAGGGTGAGTAACTGATGACAGAATTTTCAGTTTTGAGTGAATCAACCTTTTAACTTCTTTTACCTGGAGTGTTCAAAGACATTGTTAATGCTGACCAATATGCCGTAAGAAATGAACTGGGAGTAGTACGAATACTTTTCACAAACACTTGATGACATCACAATTCAAGACTTATTTTAAGCATACTAAATATGCCTGTAGTGAAAAGTGTAACTGAAACTTGAGAATTTCTGATAGTTTTTGTTTGTTTGTTTTTCCAGACTACATCCAAAATAGTGTTTCCACATCTGAGATAAAGGCAGTCATAAGAACCAAGTGGAACGATGAGGATAAGCTCTTCAAAAAATGAAACCTGCCTGAATAATGAGGGAAGAAATGTGCATGATTGCGTGATTTGTAAATAAACATTAAGTACATTTAGTGTAACTCTCAGCCTGTTATTTTAAGTTTAAAGAAAAGTACAATCATTTATTGTTGCATTGCTGTTTGAGACATTCACTGTTGTTTTGTACCTTAATTCATTATACTGCAGATGTGTGCAAATAAAACTTGTTATTCTGAATATTCTGGTTGCATTTCAGTGTTACTGTACAACATTTTATTAGTATTGCACTTCGGTAGTATTGAATTGTACTTCTGTTGTATTAAATATTGCAGTACTACTGCAGTTTTATTGCAGTATAATTGTAGTACTATTTCAGCTGTACTGCAGTAATACTGCAGTTCTATTGCAGTTGTTTGTTAGTAATACTACAGCTCTACTGCAGTTGTATTTCAATAGTACTTCAGATGTATTGCAGTAAAATGGCAATAATGCAGTTTTTTTTGTGTCCAAAAAAACTGCATTTTTCTACATGTAACAAAAACTGCAGTATTACTTTAAAAAATGCAGTATTTTTTTGTAAGGGATGATGATCAACAGTGACTTGACTTGACTCAGAAATAGCAGCTGTGACTTGACTTGATTCATGAAGATCAGCTGAGAAATGACCGTGCGTTGTTGTGCCCGCCATTTTGTGAGTGAGCTTCTTCTTCTTTGACGTTTAATGGCGGTTGGCAAACCAGCTTTGGTGCATATTCCGCCACCTACTGGGATGGAGTGTGAGGCATTGATATCAGAAGTAAAAAAAAAAAATAAAAAAAAAAAATAAAATAAAATAAAATAAAATAAATAAATAATAATATATATATTCTATATTTTTTTATATAACTTTGTTGCTTTCAAAAAAGAGATAAGAGCTTTATATCCTTTGTAAGAACTATTAAGTATATTCTGCAAAGTTAAAGATTCTATGCCAACAGAAATTAAATCGTTTTCCAATTGAATTCTTTCACTTTCATATGCCAAGCAATCGACTATTACATGCTCTACAGTTTCTGGAAGTCCACATTTATTGCACTGACCAGAATCATGTTTCCCTATCATTAGAAGTGATTTGTTGAGGGTAGAATGACCAATTCTCAGACGAGAAATTACTATATCTTCCTTTCTATTTCCATAATTATTTCTAACTAAACCAACTTGTTTTTGTATATTGTACAGATGACGACCTTTATTTCCTTTATCCCACCTCTCCTGCCACATATTTTTAATAGCTGTTTTAATTAAACCTTTCATTTCAGATTTACCCAAAGGTATATCTAAATCAATAACATTATGTTTAAGGGCCTGTTTGGCTATCTTGTCCACATCCTCGTTACCCTCCACACCAACATGAGCCGGCACCCATAAAAAAACTGCTGAAAGTTTTAATTGGCAAATTCTATACAGATTTTGTAAAATTTCTATTAATATATCTTGTCTGGAATCTGATTTCCCACTTATTAAACTATTAAGAACTGATAATGAATCTGAGCAAATTACTACAGCAGACGGTTTAACTTCTTCAACCCACTGTAATGCTATCAAAATAGCCACCATCTCTGCAGTATATACAGATATATCATTAGTAGTTCTTTTTCCATCTCTATACTTATAAAGAGGGATATACATAGCTGCAGCTGTTCGTCCAGTTACTGGGTCTTTGGAACCATCTGTAAATATTTGTAAATAATGGAAATATTCACTCTCAAGATGCTGTTGCACTACTATTGCTTTAGGAGCTTGATTTTGTTTATCCTTTATAGTTTTAAATATCTGGAGATCCACAGAAGGCATTGAAAAAAACCAAGGTGGAGATAATGGCAATACTACTGTAGGACTAATATTTATGTTATTAACACCTATTTGCTGAGTTTGTTGTTCTACTATCCAACCAAAACTTTTCACCTGTGATCGTTCATATTCCCAGCAACTTCCCAAAACATTTTTAACTGGATGATTTGAAAAATGACCTTTAATATTTGCCCAGTATACCAGTCTTAGCTGGAGCTCACGTAAATCTAAAGGCATTTCTCCCATCTCTACCTGCAGTGATGATACAGGAGAAGATCTAACACCTCCACAGCAAATCCTAAGGGCTTGACTTTGAATTGTGTCAATTTTTATTAGCAAAGCGTTTGACGCTGATCCATAAATTATCCTACCGTAATCAATTGATGATCTAATTAGTGCGCAATATATTCTCTTTAGTGAATGTCTTGTGGCACCCCAATCCAGTCCTGCCAAACATCTCATTACATTAACTCCTTTCTTACATTTATTTATTACCTTTTGAATATGTGTTCCAAATGTTAACTTTGAGTCCATCCATACTCCCAGATATCTAATAGTAGATACTTGCTCCAACGTTTGCTCATACAACTTTAATTTTACTTCAGGAGTTTTCTTCTTTTTTGAGAAACAAATTACCTGAGTCTTTGCTACTGAAAGACGAAAGCCCCACTGATTAGTCCAGCTTTCAACTATACCTATTGCTTTCTGCATTTTTTTCTCTAAATATCTTAGATTTCTTCCTCTTATCCATAAGGCTCCATCATCAGCATATAATGACCTTCCTATTTCTGATCCGATTTCCTCAAATATGCCATTTATCATAATATTAAAAAGTACTGGACTACAAACGCTACCTTGAGGAGTTCCGTTGTCTATTATGTAGATTTCAGAGTAATCTTTACCTACTCTTACCTGTATTTTCCGTTCTTTTAGGAAATCCATAATCCAATTAAACAACTTCCCATTAATGCCCATTTGATTTAATTTTATTAACAGTCCTTCCCTCCATACCATGTCATAAGCTTTCTCGATATCAAAGAATACTCCTAGGACCATTTCTTTTTTCACTTGAGCTTTCCTAATTTCATTTTCTAAGCAAATTACTGCATCTATGGTACTACGTCCTTTTCTGAACCCACTCTGATAAGCATATAATAAATTTCTAGTTTCTAAAACATATAATAGACGAGACATAACCATTCTTTCCATTATTTTACACAGGTTAGATGTTAAAGCTATTGGTCTATAATTTGTTGGTACAGTATGATCTTTCCCAGGTTTAGCTATTGGCACCACTATACCTAATTTCCATGAGCTAGGAAGTCTCCCTTGCCTCCAAATTTCATTATAAAATCTTAAAATAACTTTTAATCCGATATCTGAAAGATGTTTAATCATTTCATAACATACTTCATCTTTTCCTGGTGACGTATGTTTAACTCCTTCCAAGGCCTGCTTGAGTTCATATAATGTGAAAGCAGCATCCATAGTGCCTTCTGATAATCCTTTTTGAGCTAAAATTTCTTGATTATCTCTTACCCTTTTCTCTCTTAACTCCCTCATATCATCTGATATATTGCTATTGCTATGCACCTTTACAAATGCTTCTGCCAACACCTCAGCTTTTTCTTTATTATTAATAATCTGATTATTTCCACTTATTAAAACAGGAATTCTATTAGATTTTTGTATTCCCCCCATTTTCCTTATCATTCCCCATATCTCGCTAATATCTATATTTTTACCTATTTTGTCACAGTATTCTTTCCAGTAATTTCTTTTAGCTGCACGTATTACTTTCCTTACTACAGCCTGTGCTCTTTTATACAATATAAAAACATCAAATGAATATGATTTCCTTACTTTCTTTAAAAACCTATTCCTTATTTTAATTGCCTGACTACACTCAACCGTCCACCAAGGTACATTTTTCTTCTCTATTCTCCCTACACTTTTTCCTATCACTTTCCCTGCAACTTTACAAAGACTTTCACAGATTTCATTATTATATTGCTCTACATCTTCTATTGTACAACTTAAATTAAGTAAAAACTGTTCACATTCTTCTTGAAATATGTCCCAATCCGCAGACTTAAATTTCCATCTAGGGATCATTTCAATTTCTGTTTTAGAGACTTCTAATCCAATTTTACAATTAATAGGAAAATGATCACTACCCATCATGTTTTGATTTATTATTTTCCACATACTTATTTTAGCTAGATTTTCTGACATAATTGTTAGATCTAAAACTGAATATTTCATTTTAGATACATCCAACCTAGTAGCACTTCCATCATTTACACATACCAAATTATTTGTTTCCAAAAATTCCTCCACTTCTCTTCCGTTATAATCTGTTTGTATGCTACCCCATAACGTATTATGTGCATTAAAATCTCCACACCACACCTGATTAGATTTATGCTGTCCCCCTATTTTAGTCAAAGTTTCATCATTTAGTCTTTTACAGGGATTATATAAATTTATTATTCTAATTTTTTGTGTTCCTGCCCAAACGTCTACTGCTATCGCTTCACAATCTTCCTCCACATCAACTTTCTTATATGCTACCTCAGATTTAATAAATGTTATCACTCCACCGCCCGTACCAATTTCCCTATCCCTTCTAACTACTGAGTATCCTTTTAACACAAAGTTTAAATGTGGCTTAAGCCATGACTCTTGAATACAAATTACATGAGGTTTATCACTAATATCTGCTATGTATTTCTTAAATTCTTGACCATTTGAAATCAAACTTCTAGCATTCCATTGAAGAATTACTAACACCATTAAGATCCACCACATGTTGTCTGAGAATTTGTTACCTTTACCTTTAATTTCTCATTTATTTGATCCACCGTTACTTCTTCTATATTTAAATATTTTCCAGCTGCTCTTAGAATTATTCTGATTTTTTCCGTACGGCTTTCTGTTTGCGCTGAGCAATTGACCACTTCTGCTATAAATGCAATAAAAGACATCTTATCAACCAACAAAGTATTTTCGTTTATTTTACTACTGTTTACATGTTGTACAACCCCTACCGAGGGATCTTCCACCGGGACTATCTTTTCAGTACACATCTTTGAGCTTTTCTGGACTCGCTTTAATGCATCAGCATATGATACTCCTTCAAATACTCTCAAGCATTGAACTTTCTCAGCATCTTTCCTTACCTTACAACCCCCATAACCTGCACTATGATTACCTCCACAGTTACAGCATTTTGGGAGAACTCCATGTCCACATTTCCCGTATTCATGCTCACCTCCACACCTTGCACAGCGCTGTTTCCCCTTACAACTTTCAGCAATATGTCCAAATCTCTGACACTTGAAGCATCTAACAGGCGGTGGTACATATGGCCGAACTCTGTAACTTACATACCCAATATACACTTTATCAGGTAACTTTTCCTCATCAAACTGAATCATAACTGACAAGCTATCCGCCTTTTGTTTATCTTTTACATATTTCAGTCTCCTCACATCAATCACCCCTGCCCCTGACAAGTTTTCCTTAATTGATTCAGTTGATATATCTGTCGAAACCCCTGAAATCACTCCTTTTACCCATTTCTTATCTTCCAACACGGTACAAGACACTTTTATCCCTAGTAATGTTTTTAGTCCCACGGCTGCTTTTTGTTGATTTTTATCTTTACAAATCAGCAGTAGTCTTCCATCTCTTGTCATTTTTGCACTTTCAATTTTTCCAATCGCTTCTTTCAATGCCTTAGTTATTTTAATTGGGTTTAACATTTTTGTGGATTCTGCCAGAAATTTTAGCATTACCTTGAATTCTACTTTCGGTCTTCTAATTTGCTGTCGATCTCTTTCACTTTCTGAACCAGACGTTTGATACCACGTTTTCTTTCTTTTACGATTTTCCACTAATTTCCAATTACTTGCCGAACTTTCTAATTCCCCGCCATCCATTCCATCCGTTTCCGGATCACTTCCTGATTCTACGCAACTTCCTTCCATCTCCGCCTCAGTCACACCCCAGTGCTGCCAACCGCCTTCCGCCTGCCTGACCTCCTCTTGTGAGTGAGCTCTGGTGTATGAGCCATTTTAGTCACAGACGCGGTGTCGTGTCCCTGGTCCGCGACTCCCGCTGTAAATAAAGAGCCAGCACACAGCAAAACATAGTCCACAAAGTACTTTAAACTACAATTAAACTTTCCCTCAGGTAACCATGACTTTATGGGCTCACTCAGTCAGAAACGGAAAATATGATTTATACGATTAAATCCACACACAAAATACAAATAAAAAAGAATGAAAGAAATATCTAAATATGTAAGGGATCATGTCTGCCTGAATAAATATTTAACTATTTATATTACCATTTAGATAAATATCGCAAAGGAAGCAAATTCTATTACTGTTTGTTATTATTTAAAGCAATGCACTCTGTTTTATTGTAAAGTCTTGCGTCACTAATTAGAGAGCACATTTAATTATTAAGTCCCTATTATGTCCTATGACGTCACGTCCCTGAACCGCATTTTGAACAGGTGTGTAACGCGAGGGCTTAGCAAATATTGCGCGTTTTAAATACGATTTTAACTATATAATAGTTTTAGAAATGTTTCGATGTTCTGACGTTTTAACATTCCTGCAGGTAAGTTAAATATAAAAATGTACTTAAAAAGACAATGCTGACTTGAGTAGTAGTTAATTCATATAAAGTTGTCGTTTGATCTTGTGGAGGCATGTCTCGCGGCTGTGCAGACGTGCGTGAATCTGCGAAATGAGGAGAAAAGATCCTGCAGTCAGAATGCTCGAATTGACCTCGAGCCGCACGTGCACAGACTCCTAATACTGGGTGAGTTGAGGGTTCTGCACTTTGATTAACTGTTCTTGTTTTGCCATAGAATATAAATCCATAATAATACCTCTGTTTATTTAGGCCTATTGAATTCCTGAATGCGATACGCATTTCTTTTAAAACCCCATTGATCAAATCTAGCATTGTATTCTGTTTGTAGTTTCATGTCTGATTTCTGCAATAGAAACTTTCCCATATCTTAAAGTGTAATATGCTGCTATACAATATTTTATTCCAAACATATAGGTACTCCAGAGAGCGGCAAAAGCACATTAATCAAACAGATGAAGATTATCTACAGCCATGGCTTTACTAAACAAGAACTCATCAGCTTTAAGGTAAAGCATTGACTTATTTAATTAGATTGATATTAGCATTTTGCATTGACAGATACAGTATCAGAACAAAGTTGGCATTCTCACAGTATGTTAATATGGGGTTTTGTCAGGCTTACTGTTGCATAAGGCTCAACATTAGAATTACAGGCAGTGTTGGGGAAAGTTACTTTTAAAAGTAATCTGTTGCAATATTGCGTTACTTCCTTTAAAAGTAACTAATTACATTACTTTTTACTTTACATGATTTTTTGTGTTACCTTTTCTCACCTGGGTTGTACTTGCTAACAAAAGATTAATTTATAAAAAAAAAAAAAAAAAAAAAAAAACTCTTATTTTAGCAGTAATTAAAACAAAAAAAAAAAAACGTGCGCACACAGAAATGTGATGTTTAACTGAAGACATTTTTGCTTATTCGTATTGTTGAAATGGACCGTCAGTGGTCAGCAGTGAGATGTTTGTGGTATATATTCTGAGTTTGCATTTCACTGTTTTTATTCATTTCTAGGAATACTGAATGTTTTTGAGCAAGTAAGATAAGTAAATGCATGTTCACATTTAGTCTAGAACTACAATAACCATCATGTTTTCTCAGCACACAACGCCTCTACATCTTATTTCTCTCAACATGGAAACGAAACGAGAGGTCTTAATCAAGAAATTGGAAAACAAAATAACTTATTTGAAAAATAAGAGATTTTCAGATATTTTGTTATAAATTTAGTGATGCATTACTTTACTAGTTAGTTGAAAAAAGTAATCTGATTACGTAACTCAAGTTACTTCTAATATTTTACCCCCCCACCCAACAATGCATAGAAGTCCTTTTGTTCCAAAGTATTACATATTTCTTGGAAGTATATAAGTAAAAACGTATCATATTTGTCGTCTTGAAGCAGCAGATTCATCAGGTACTTGTTACATAACTTATAGATACAATGAAGATACTTCAGTATTTCTGTGTCAGGCATTTCTTTCTGTGAGGGAAAGTTAAGCAGAGTCACCTCAAAATCAAATAAAAATAACTAAGTAAAATCTATAGTACTAAATATGAGGTTAAGTGGTGTATAATGAAATTTATACTGTCTGGCCACCAAATAATGTTTCAGAAGGAGCTTTATAAGGTGTGCACAAGCAAAATCCTTTAACTCATTGTTCAGTGTTCTCATTAAACCCCTAAAGCTTGCTGTTAATGTGAGTGGTGCTTCTCTATATGCCTTTTACTACGTAAACATAAAAAAAAAGAGCACAGGCTGCAACATATTTATACTATATATGTGGTGACATGCCATTCTTCATTGTCCTAATAACTTTGTAGTAAAGCTAACATTATACATCCATAAAGGACATACAGGTTAGAAAGAACAGCTGTGTTTTGAGCCCTTCTTCTCCAGCCCTTTATTGTTTTTTCATATTGAAAGGGGGGAAAAACAGTTGTTTTAAATGAGTAATGAACACAGTGACTTAATGAGTTATAACTTTAAGCTAATTGTGTCTAAAGCACAATGCAAATACATCTAATTAAAGACTGAAAATGCACACAATTTTTA
Organism: Spinibarbus caldwelli; assembly: GCA_039654775.1. Taxonomy (NCBI): domain Eukaryota; kingdom Metazoa; phylum Chordata; class Actinopteri; order Cypriniformes; family Cyprinidae; genus Spinibarbus; species Spinibarbus caldwelli. The sequence goes on along the minus strand of CM077219.1, from coordinate 4,102,593 downwards.
AACATTAACCATTCACAATTAAATAAATGCATGTTTTGTGCTTTACTGAAAAGTGTCATGGCTTGTACGATATGAATTATAAACAGTATTGGACTATGCTGTATGTTACAGTTCTAAAACATTATACAGCACACTGCAAGTTTTGCTATTCTCCAAAATGGTCAATGTGTGTTTAATTATTTTGGTTTCTTCTAAATGTACAGCCTGCTGTGTTGGATAACCTGCTGACAAATATGAAGTTTGTGCTGCATGGCATGGGAATGCTGCGCATTAATCTGTCAAACAAGAAAAACAAGGCGAGTTATGCATACTGTTCTGTCCATACCTGTTCATTATGATGTGAATGGCAGTTCTGTTAGACCCAAATTGGGATTCATTGCGAAAAGACCTCTTTCTGTTTTGGTATCTCAAAACTAAACATAATTTGCCTGAAATCAGCAACTTTAAATAGCTGAACAATCTGAATTAAAGAGTGTTGTGTGTTTGATGTGCCATGGGCACAGATGTGATCAAAAGCAACCCTGGCAACATATTTTATTCACGGCAGGTTTGTACCTGTGTGCCCCATCATACAAGATTTCAATGACATTAAAACAAAATTCTGTACATTCACATGACTCCAAATTGGCTCATTTGTATCTCACATCTATATATACACCTAAAAAGTTTCTAACCTCTAATATTATGCATAATATCATGGGAAAATATTGTGAAGTTATAATATAGAACATTATAAAAACAAACAGCAATACCATTGGCATATACTGTAGGTAGGACCAGGTATATGCCGTGACCTTTGAGACTGAGCAAGTATCAAAGAGTTTTAATACACATTATAATGTGCCCAAAACAAACTATATGGGTGAGTTTAATGTCATGAAAATGTTACTGAACAGACAGGGTCACAAATAAATGTTATTGGGGCAGAAATACCAGCTTTTTTTCCAACTCTCATTATTCTGCTTTTTTGTTTGTTTGTTTTTTAACCATGATCCAATTCAAAATTATTTTTAACCTAATAACCAGGGGCCCGTTCTTTGTACGTCGCTTATTACATCTGAGATTATTTGAAAGATTACAGATCTTGTAATCCTGATAACTGATCTCTGGCTAATTTCGTTCTTCAAATGAATTTGTGCATTTGATTAAAATATCTGGATTAAGATCTCACGGCAATTCGTACATATTTTACGAGGTGGCTAATTTGTATGAATTCGTACGACCTCACTCGTACAAGTTCATATGATTTTTGCTAAATCGTACGTATTTTACGAGTTGCCAATTTGTATGAATTTGTACGAATGACCTACACCTAACCCCGCCCCTAAACCTACCCGTCACTGGGGTTTAGACAAATCGTACAAAATCGTACGAGTGAGGTCGTACGAATTCGTACGAATTAGCCACCTTGTAAAATACGTACGAATTGGTTGTGTGAGAGCGTTATGCATTCTCGTGTTCCCCGAAAAGGGCAGATGTATCGATACTCGAAACCACGATCAGCAATGCAGTGATTGGCTGGCGGCAAGACAGCAACGTAATGACATCATATAATTAAAGACACCTGACGAAAAAGTTGACAAAGTTCTGGACAAAACTACATATATATTATAATAGATAAATGAAATGTGCACTGTTTTTAACTTTAATTTTTTTTTTACATGACTCCCAATTATTTATATTTATGATTTCTAGTATTTGTATAGACTTTACATTTTTATTTCAATATTGTAATTAGCAGTTAATTTAAATTTAAACTTTGAAGCAGATTTGTTATGTGACAGCATTAATTAAAGTTTCCTAGAGATCAAGTTAATATCTTCATCTCCTGCTTCATCGAGCCACTCCCATAATAGCTGTCACCATTCAAATTAAAGGGGTCCTATTATGCTTTTTCACTTTGAATTTTAGTCAGTGTGTAGTGTGTATGTTTGGGCATAAAAAAGATCTACATGGTTACAAATCTCAAAGTCCACTCCAAAGGGAGATATTTCTTTTAAAAAAAAAAAAAAACCTTTTCAAGAACTACAACCACGGCTCTGGTTTGGACTACAAAATTGTTTTCCTGTATTTGTGACATCACAAATTGGCCCATTAGAATATCATTCAAATAAATCCTGCCTACCAAAATTCGAATGCACATTTCAAAATCGAAACCCAGTGCGGGTTTTTTTTTTTTTTATATCACTGTATTTCTGATGGAAACTGACTGTCTTCAGAACATTTTTGGATGTCATTTTCATTTCATCTTGCATGTAATGTCTGATAAAGCAGCGTTTGTGAGCGGAGCTCTGCTTTGTGTACAGCGTTACCGGGGAAACCTCGCTCTCTCCCGCTCCAACAGCGCCTCCCGCTGGCAGAGAATGAATTTGCATCGGTTGTCTTACACAGCATGTGTGTAAGACTCCAATACATAAAGTAATTTTCATCACTAATAAATCTTTCAATGAGTAAAACTGGCTGTCTATATATTATTATGTGATGCTGCCACAAATAGTGTAACTCTGTGGGACTATGGTATAAATAAATTCAGCTGTATAACAGTTTCGCTGCAATTCATGTTATAATGTTAGAATTAAAGAACAATATACATAATACCGTTGCACTTATCTGTACATAGTAAATGCAGTTATTTTTAAGCTGTTGTTGACATCCTATCGAAAACGTGATTTAGCCAAAAAAAAAAACAACAACAATATCGTTACCACTTTAATATGCCTTGCAATATCCGTGCGTGCACAGGTTCTGCGTGATCCTCTTGTTCAATATTCTTGGGGTCTGAATCCAGCTCAAATTGATATGGCAATATTGACGAACTTGCTGTTTTGGCAAGGGGCGTGGCAGTACTGAAACACTGTCTAAGCTGTTCACCAATCACAACACACTGGGACAGCTAACCCATCACAACACATTTCGTTTTTCGGAAGGCGGGCCTTCATCAAACCCGGAACGTTTGTGCCAGGCTGGGGAGGAAGGTACTGTAATAATGTAAATTATGTGAAAAATAATGCGATTTTCGAACCACCAAGCATGAGAGCATGTTCTAGTACACCCCCAAAACAAAACCAAGACTTTGTAAAAGAGCATAATAGGACCCCTTTAATGCACAATTCAGATTAACTGTATAGCATGTGTGTAAGACTCCAATACATAAATTATTTCATCACTAATAAATCTTTCAATGAGTAAAACTGGCTGTCTATATATTATAGACTACACAACATTGTTATTTTCAAAATAATTTTTAAATTATTTTAAATTATTGACCCTGGACCAGTAGGGTACTCTTGTAATAAAGTAGCGGTGGCTGGGACAGATTTTAAGCATCAATTCTGATTAAAAAGATGCAATCTAATCCTGTTTACATGAAATAAGCCTGCTCCCGAGCAGGTTTAATCTTACGGATCTGTTGCTATGACAGCAAGTCCAGGATAAGCTTTGAAGAACCAAATGATCCAAGATCAAGCAAAATCGTCAGCAATCAAATCCAGCTAACTGAGTTAGCGACGTACGAAGAACGAGCCCCAGGCCATGTTCTTGACAAAAGTTTTGACCGATTCAACCACAGGTCATTCAGATTCTTTGCTGTGTTCTTATAGGCCCATGCACGTGCCATCTTATCATGTGAGTGTTGTGTAGGAGAGGATATGGAGCTGCTGCCGTTTGTGGCTCATTCATTCTGCAGTCTGTGGGGGGATCTAGGTATCAGGGCGGCAGTGGCCAGAGGCCACGAGTTCCAGCTCAATGATTCTGCACTATAGTGAGTAATCACCTCTCTGCCATTTGTATCACTGCATAATGGAGCTATAGTTTCCTTAAAATGCCACTGTTTGCTTCCCTGAAATTTACTGACATGACTCTGTGATTTCCACCTCATTAAAGGGATACTCCACATTAAAATGAAAATTCTCTCATCATTTACTCACCCTCATACCATCCCAGATATGTATGACTTTCTTCTGTGGAACGCAAATGGGGAGTTTTAGAAAATAGGGTTCTCCGTGAGTCCATACAATGCTACTGTTTGGGTCCCTCAAAGTTGACGCTTCAAAAAGCACAGAAAAGAAACATGACACTTCTGGCCAATTGTCAAATGCGGGTTCATAAGTTCACACTCAAATAAAAGTCAGCATGTTGTGAGTCAGGACGCACAAACACAACTTCTCATGCGAGTTAAGCACTTGCATCACACCAGGGGTGTAAAATTATGGATACTGTAAGGATACTGAAATATTATAAAGGGAATATTGTACATTTATTCAAGTTATAATTTAAAATTCGAACTACCTAGTGAAAAACATACTTCAATTATTTTTTTTTTTTTTTTTTTTTTTTTTAAATTTAAGTATTAAAGTAGAACCTGGAAAAAATAAAAAGAGAGCGGAGTTTCTTTTTTTCATTTTGAACCATCTTCTCTATGTAAAGTAAATAATTGTATAAATATTTTGTAAAAAAAAAAAAAAGAAGAAAAAAAAAAGACAAAGCTTATGTTGAGGGGGAGAAAACTAAATGCAGTGGAGGTCAAAAACATCCATCTAGTGCATGTTTATATTGAACAACAATTAAAAAGCAGCACAGTGGAACACAAAACGCATTCTAGGTGTTTGTCCCTTTAAACGGTGAAATGCGATGCAGAGGCCATAAATGTATTCCAGATAGAATAGCCAAGGTATAAAAGTGCTTCTTTAAAGCAGTTTTAAAAGTGTTCAGAGTTGGGGCAGAGCAGATGGTGAGTGGTGAGTTATTCCACAACTGAGGTGTGGCTATAAAAAAGGCCTGATCAGATAAGATAAAACAAGATCTGTCAAACAAACAAATTGTACTAGGTTATTACACAGTTTAAATTATTATTATTATTATTATTATTATTATTATTATTATTATTATTATTGCACAATTTTTAAGAATCAATATTAGCAATGTGTATTATAGTAACTGACAATGTATTTTTATGGTAACTTGTTCACTGGAAGCAGCTCTGATTGTAAAGTCTGATAGCAGTAGGGAGAAAAGACCTTCAGTTTTGCTCCTTCAGACATTTAGGATGTAACAATCTGTCACTGAAGGAGCTTCTCAGAGGTTAAACTGTGTCATACAGTGGGTGGGAGTCGTTCTCCAACAAGGAAGATAGCTTAGCAACCATCCTCCCTTTCTCTTACCTCCTGTACTGTGTCCAGGGGCATCCCCAGGACTGAGCTGGCCTTCCTGATCAATTTGTCCAATCTCTTCCTATCCGCAATAGAGATGCTGCTGCACCAGCAGACCACTCCATTAAAGATGGGTGAGGCCACCACAGAGTCAAAAAAGGTCTTCAGTAGTGCTCCCTGCACACCGAAAGACCTTAATCTCCTCAGCAGAAAGAGTCTGCTCTGTCCCTTCATATAAATTGCATCTGTATTATCTATCCAGTCCAGTTTGTTGTTCAGATGAACACCCTAAGTAAATGGCCTTAAAAAATGAAGTCACCTAATGAAGAGTTTGTGACCCATGATAAATTAACTATTCAGAGCTAAGCTCTGCTCATTCGCAAAGTCAGATGTCCTTTACCAACATACCAACAAAAATTATAGAGGCTGTATAGAACATGCACTGCCAGAAGATGTTGCCTTTTATTTGACAGGAACATCTGTCCTTCCACTGGACTAAATAATTAAGTTTTTCTGCATCTATTATGCTATATTAATACTGCCACGTGTTGCAGTAAAGTTCTCCCCATGCAAAGATGTTGAAGTGTAATGTAATGTTTGCCCCTGGAAACAATGATGCAGTCATTGAAATCTCTCCATTTTCCTGTAGCAGCACCCCAGTTTGTTAGTATTTGCATCATCATATGCAAATACAACTCTTAGCTGGCTCATTTCAGGGACAATTGTTAGTAATGCAGGAGATTTCTATTATGTTTGGGTTTGTCAATTATTCTTATGTAAGAAATGATGCTTGCATGAGAATTATAAATGATGTTGAAATAGATGAGAAGTGAAATAATACAATGAATGAGATCACATATTGGATGGCTATAAATTTACATGTTGATAAATGTATCAGTCGTAATGGCTATTTAGGGTCCTTGTGTTTGCTGGCTGCTCCAACAATTTGCCGTTTTTTACTGAATCTGGTCTCTCAACTTGCCAATCACATAAATCAGTCACTCTTTGATCACGCAAATAACTGCAGCATCGCTTTCTAGTCATGAAGCAACTCCGCCTCCGTTGGCCATGTGTAAAATAAGCATCTACTGTAATAAAAGGATCCAAAGGCCATGACTTCTGCATCTTCTAAAAATGTTTAACTTAAGGAAAATTTTAACATCAGAGTTTCTCATCTCATCCCTGAATGAAAGATTTATGGCTGGTTCCACCATTTGGAAATATTAAAATATTGAATGTAATCTTCTTGTTTGACCCTGTGGTTTGTACTTAAATTACTTTTCCTTTTATTTGGTTTGATATTTTCACAACTGCAAATAAAGAACGTCATAAGTGACTTATGTGATAGTAATGAGGATAGTTTATGAATGACAGCTGCAGGAGATTTAATACTTCATACTGTTATTTGCATTCTCTTCCAGGTAACCATTGTAATTACTGTTGAGGGAAAAAATGGCCTTGTTGATTTTTGTGTGTGTAAAATTGAACATTAAATATTTTGTCTGATTTTGTGCTTTTGCATTTTTTTTTTTTTTTCTTTTTTGTGTGCACATATATCTAGTTTTTTTGAGAACATAAGTCGTATCATCGCACCAAACTACATCCCCACTAAAACAGATGTTCTCAGAGTGCGAGTAAGGACCCGTGGTGTCATCGAAACCCAGTTCAGAGTCAACAACTCGCTGTACAGGTAAACATAGATTTCTGCAATATTATTATAGCTAAATTTTTTTTTTTTTTTTTTTTTTTTTTGTGATTCTATGTCAATATTTACAATGGCCCCTCCAAAGAACCAAACCTATGCCCTCTCCGTGAACCTTTTGTTGTTCACTTGCTAAGGACTCCCCCCTTATTTTCATGTCAGCAGTTCAGTTTACACCAAATTTCTCTCCTCATTTTACTCTTCACTTTCATTACTGACTGACTAAAGATTGTTTACCAGAATGCTCATGTGGCTCCTTTCCATAAAGTAAAATCATACAGTGACCAGGGCTTGTCAAGATTAAAAAATGATTTAAAAACAAGTAAAGATTCATGTACACCCAAATTTGATTTAAATGGAAGGCAGCACATTGTATTCATGGGTTCCAAAGACGTCACTTCCGCTATGTTCGCCGCCATATTTGTGTCCGATGTGACAACCAGACAATGAGATTTAATAGATAATATTAATATATTGAAATAATAAATTACATTTTACTACCATTTCCCACACTGATCCCTGGACTTGATTGTATTTTTAGGATGGCAAGTGTAACAGTTAGGCCATGTAATGTCCGGATTACTTGTAAATTTAAAACTGACATCAGCTCAAAGCACTTTTGAGTCAATGATAGTGTAACAAGATAATGTTATTAACTTACTACACAATCTGAATTTAATGGCAGTTTAGCTAATATTAGCACAATTTATAATTAATCATTCTTTCTGGAAAAATTACTGTTTGAATTGCGAACGTAGCTGCTCAATGAAGGCTTTAAGAGCTTGAAGAATCCTCTGCCGGCTGGTCGCTCCTGCTTCATGGCGATTCCCTTCTCCGTCCGCGTTTTGATTTCAGCAAGTCAGTTTTGGTGAATGCAAACAACGTGACTACTGATTATGAGCCCAACATCCAGCAAGCCAAGAAAACATGCAGTCTACCTGAGGGAAGACGTCTTTCACTTCTAGTGTATTCTTAAACCTGGATTTTATTATTGAAGCACAAATACAGGCACCAAAAGCAGCCCACACTAAGTTCTCTTTAATTAAAAATATGCATTTTAATTTATTCATAAGCTACATGGCTGCAATAACATTTCAGTTCAAAACTTTGCCATTATTAAAAAATGCTTTACTGACTGACGTTTCTGACTTTCAGTTTTATGCTCTCAAAATTTATGCCACATATATATGCATGTAGGCTATGTCCTAAATTATTACACCACTTGTGCTGCCGGTCACAATGCACAAAGGTACTCAGGACGATGTTTTTTTTGTTTTGTTTTTTGGGGTTTTTTTTTTTTTTTGTATGACAAATTCAATATAATGATAAATAAATAGGTTTAGCAAAACAAATGTGATTATTTTTGAGAACCTTGTGATATCAGACACTAATGACGTGGTACAATACAAATATTTTAGCGTCCTTTATTCTCCTATGAAGAATCACAATTGTCCCTTATTATCCTTTTCTGACCGTATGTTAGCTGCCAGTGGTGCCTTCTGATTGAAGCCAACAATTTATTCCGCCGATCTAACCTCCTTGGGATCGAATAAAATTGTAGTTTGGGGTTTTTCTGATGATTGTTGTTACAGCACAACATATCCCAGACATATTGTAACCTTGTGAACCTTCTGGGAGTGTTTTGTTGATCTTCCTCTGGTAGTTGTGGCTGCTGTGACCATAGACTGACAGGTCGCACAGCTGTGACTCGGACACAAAAATGGCGGCGATAAAAACACTGTGACGTCACAAGAAACCTATGGATATTTCCATTAATTTGGTGAAATTAGTTACCAATTTTTACTTCATTTTCTAAGTCATGAGATTTTTTTTTTTTTTTTTTTTTTTTTCTTAGAGTGTATCATATGAATTATGTGTTTATAAATACTCCTTTGTTTATAGGCTATATGATGTGGGTGGTCATTGTTCAGAAAGAAAGAAGTGGTACAGCTATTTCGACAATGTCCAGGCAGTCCTGTTTATGGTGGCTCTTAGTGGGTATGACCAAAACCTTGATGAAAATCATTCCAAGGTGGGTAGCATACTTTTTAGAGACCTATTACAGAAACATTTTAACTCTAGAATGCTGTCTTATCTTTTCAAAAACCCAGATGATTTAGTTAGATCTTATTGTCAGAAAAGTTTGTGTAACAGGCTTTAGTTAAGATCAGACAAATTAAATGAAATTCATGTGTGTATATATAGATCGTAAAGCATGGCGTACACTACGCAAATTTGGATACTCAAGACATCTTGAGCTCCTGCATACAGTAAGAGTCAGTTAATTGTGTATGATTTGGGAATAGGGCAGAGCCTATCCACCCTTTTTCTATGCCCCGTGATGTTTTGCATGAATTATGTGAGTTTCATGAAACTGTTTCATTAAACAATCTGTGAAAGTTTCGCTCTATGAATGCAATGATGAACATTTTCAAAAACTAGGAACAATGAGGTGACATTCTACTAGCACTTTAACCATAGAAGATTAAAAGGAAATTTTAAAAAGTGCAAAAAGAGGAGATGAAGTGGTTTGAAAATAGCTCCTGCCATAGATATTCCTCATACCATGTCGCACTAAAATACCAAGCGTTATATCATGTACGGTGTTACAAAATGTACAGCTAATTCAGTCAAACTAACAGATAAGAATTATTTGTAGAACAACCTTTTGAAATTGTTTCATTCTTTTTAAGTGGAAGTCTTTCCCTTAATTTAAAATGCAGTAGGCTTGTTAGGTAAAAGGTGGTACAAATTCAGGTCAACTCCTCAATTTTTTTTTCTGCACGTAATTAGTGTCACATGAAGCGAGTTGCAACCATGTGGGCATCAACCACTGACATAATATCTCCCAATGGACAGACAACAAAAACGGCTTGCTACAACAGCAAAATCGCACTGTGTATGTCCAGCGTAACTGAAATCACTAAGGTTGATAACAGATAAGCTAGGATTAAAGAGTTAGGCTTTTTCTGGTGTGTTCTTAAATTTTTGGCTCTGTGGACTAAGGATTATTTTTAGTTAATTCACATTTGATAAATCTTTGTTTGCATAAGGGATTTAAAAAAAAAAATTATAGGCCTAATTCTTTCTATCTTTACCTTTAATAATGTCTTTATTGCTTTAATTTTTTTTTCTTTTTTTTTTTTTTTTAAACAACAGAACCGTCTCCATGAAAGCCTGGATTACTTCAGATCCACATGTAACAGTGTGTTTTTCAGAGGAGCTTCACTGGTGAGCTGGGTTTGTTTCAGGGCCTGTAAAATTGATGTAATCTGACATTAGGGTTTTCTCACTATTTAATTCTCTGTTATTGTCGTCTTTGATCTGAACTGGGGTGAGAAAAGAGATGTCTGCTAAAACAAATGGTGATGATGATTATTATTCATACTATTAAGTGAAGCTTGATTTGTATTTGTGCTCCTTTTTAGGAGTCCATTGAAAGAATCACAATTTCATAAGCTCCTCGTCCTCCCCTCCACATAACCGTACATAATTGTCTGCACTCATTGAGATTTAGTGTGTACACCTAACCTGCTTCATCACAAGCGCTGACCTCTCTTTACACCCATCATTCTGTACCACTTCAGTTATGCATTTCCATATGATACAGGCTTTGTCTATTTGTTAATGCTCCTGTTAAGAATTATACAATTTTCAGATACTAATTAATACATCATAAACACTTTGTTCTGCAATAGACAAAAACATTAAATGAACTGAAAGGATTGAATGGCTTCAGGTGTTTTTCATTTTCTTTAACTTTTACATTTGGATTCCATTTTCAGGTTTTATTTATGAACAAAATTGATCTATTTGGCGAGAAAATACTGTATTCTGGGAGACATCTGCGACTTTATCAACCAGACTTCAAAGGTACTAAACATTTTTCACACTTTTTTTTTTTTTTTTTTTTTTTTTTTTTTTAATTTCTGTGGAGCATCATTTTATTTACAGGGTCTATAAATAAGCTTGCTGAAGTTACAAAGTATTCAATTAATGACTATAGATGTTTTTTGTTTCTCTCTCTCTCTGTTGATTTGTTACACCTCCATGTCTAGTCGACCCTTTGCTACGTAATTAAAAACTGCAGATACAAATAATGCATCTTCTCTCAATACCTCACGTCACTCTTATAAAAGCCCTAGGAGCAATGAAAAAATGTTGCATAATTTCTGTGCAATTCAGTTTGTAACATTCAGACACACAGGACTTCTTCAGACTGGTGTTAGGCAAATCATTACAGTAGCTAAAGTAGAAATGTCACTGTTTTTAAAGCAGGGTTTAGCAGAGAGTAAAATGGTTCCTTATTTAAAACTGTACATGCTACATGTGTATACTGCATACTGTATGTAATAGTAGTATAAAAATGCACAAGGCCATCATTGTCTCTTCATCTTTTGGAATGATATTTGATAAAATTTGAATATATTAAGAAATTGATTCATGTGTTTCTCTGTGTTGGGATGCAGGGCCTGATCGTGCTGTAAGTTGTGCTGCTCAATATGTGACTGATCGGTTTGTGGCATGCGCGACCACCTCAGGCAAGATGGTGTACTCTCACTTCACCAATGCCACAGACCCCTCCAGCGTACATGATGCTTTCCAGCTCACCATGAGCACTATTGTTAAACATAACCTTCAAACAGTCTCACTTCTCTAATTTATTTTTTATGTTCCCATTTTTATTTTTGTCCGCTGTTTCTGTATCCATTTTTAACAAAATTGCTTATTTTTTATGGATCATGAAAGCCATATATAAATGCAATAAATATTTTTTTTTTTATAATATTCTAATTATGGGCATCTTTGGAAGTCCTTATATTAGATAATATCTGGGGCATTTACTTGAAATAACTTGATTGGTTAGGGTGATCAAAACAAGACAGAAATACTGGTACTTTGTGGTTGTCAAATATTAATGGAACATGTTCATGGGTAATGTGAAAATTTCTATGTGGGATCACTCTAGGACACCTGTGTGAGAGCTTAACTTCATACATCCACTAAAACCCACTGCCACATCAATAGCCACGTAAAAGTAGTTGTAACAAATAAATTAGTTTCGATGTGAATTAATGAACAACATTCAAACATTTTATTCCACATTACTGCAATTTTAAGAGTGTACTTGTTCACACCTTGCTCACAAATATTGTATATACAGGTGCATCTCAATAAATTAGAATGTCGTGGAAAAGTTCATTTATTTCAGTAATTTAACTCAAATTGTGAAACTCGTGTATTAAATTCAGTGCACACAGACTGAAGTAGTTTAAGTCTTTGGTTCTTTTAATTGTGGTGATTTTGGCTCACATTTAACAAAAACCCACCAATTCAACAAATTAGAATATGGTGACATGCCAATCAGCTAAACAACTCAAAACACCTGCAAAGGTTTCCTGAGCCTTCAAAATGGTCTCTCAGTTTGGTTCATTAGGCTACACAATCATGGGGAAGACTGCTGATCTGACCGTTGTCAAGAAGACAATCATTGACACCCTTCACAAGGAGGGTAAGCCACAAACATTCATTGCCAAAGAAGCTGGCTGTTCACAGAGTGCTGTATCCAAGCATGTTAACAGAAAGTTGAGTGGAAGGAAAAAGTGTGGAAGAAAAGGATGCACAACCAACCGAGAGAACTGCAGCCTTATGAGGATTGTCAAGCAAAATCGATTCAAGAATTTGGGTGAACTTCACAAGGAATGGACTGAGGCTGGGGTCAAGGCATCAAGAGCCACCACACACAGACATGTCAAGAAATTTGGCTACAGTTGTCGTATTCCTCTTGTTAAGCCACTCCTGAACCACAACAACGTCAGAGGCGTCTTACCTGGGCTAAGGAGAAGAACTGGACCGTTGCCCAGTGGTCCAAAGTCCTCTTTTCAGATGAGAGCAAGTTTTGTATTTCATTTGGAAACCAAGGTCCTAGAGTCTGGAGGAAGGGTGGAGAAGCTCATAGCCCAAGTTGCTTGAAGTCCAGTGTTACGTTTCCACAGTCTGTGATGATTTGGTGTGCAATGTCATCTGCTGGTGTTGGTCCATTGTGTTTTTTGAAAACCAAAGTCACTGCACCCGTTTACCAAGAAATTTTGGAGCACTTCATGCTTCCTTCTGCTGACCAGCTTTTTAAAGATGCTGACTTTGGTCTTGCCGCTTGTTTGTACCAGGCGTCCACTGGACGACAAACTGCTAGTAAAGAAACAAGCAGAAGTATCAGAGTGAGTCTGTCAGATCTCGACATAGCTGCTGTGTTGTTCCCTGAAGATCTTCGGGTTCTGATGTCTTCATCTGTTTGCAGTCGTTTATATATGGAGATCCCGTGGTCATGATTCATTGCTCGGTGGGCAGATAGAGTGCTCGCTTAGAGATGGACAGTTTACATTTTAAAAACAACAAGTACTGTAGAGCCTGGGTTATTATAGTTAACTTAAACTAAACCATACCAAAACGTCGTTACTTGAAATAAATGTTTACAGAAACAAACTGGCTTTATGAAAAATAAAATATGAAAAACATTTTATTTCAGCTAGTTGAAATGGCTAAAAACAGTTCTCATTTTCATTTAGTTGATGTACAAATAAAAACTAAAACTGAAATAAAAATTAAAAACTATAAAGACATAGCCTATTTTAAAACAACCCGAACTAATAAAAATGCTAAAACACGACACAATTACGAAAACTGTAACTACAATTAAAATGAAAGCAGAGAATATAAAAACATCTATTTCAAAATATTAATAAAAACTATAATAGTATCTCAGTGATAGCTATTAAAATAACACCGTGAAGAACCTAACCTTATTCATGTCAATTGATATAATGCAGCTTGTCTTATTTATCTGAATTGTCTAGTGTCATATCATGATTCATTGCTCGGTGGGGACACTTAATTTCTAACGATTATCATCAATTTGATTTCATATATACTATTTAAACTAAACTGAGCTAGACAATGACATCTCTGAATTCAATAATGAAATGCCTTTAACTGAAAATTGAGTGTTTAATCTTATACATTACTGACACTCTATCCTCCAATTTGATACTGTTAAGTGCTTTGACAATTTGTATTGTTAAAAGCGCTATATAAATAAAGGTGACTTGACTTGACTTAACTAGTGTACCTACTCCTAGCAGATGACTAGAATTGTTGTCAGGTGACAGTTAAGTTTTGATCCGGTTAGACTGCCATTAACATAAATGTAAATGTTATCTAAACATAAGATATACTTTGCCTTTTTGTGTAGGCTACGTCCTGTGAACAAATACACTTCTAAAAATGTAAGGCAGCGGCTATTTGCACTGTTTAAATAGCGATAGAGGCTATTTACACTATGTGCAAATAGCAATAGATGTTATTTACACTGTGCAAATAGCAATTAGATGCTATTTACACTGTGAACATAGCATATTTTTTGGCGATAGATGCTATTTACACTGTGCAAATAGCGATGGATGCTATACACGAAGTGCAATTAGCAATGGATTCTATTTACACTAAGTGCAAATAGCTATAGAGATTCTATTTACACTGTTAAAATAGCAGGATTTTCTGCTATTTATACTACTTATTGCAAATAGTGGCAATTATCTGCACTTCAGTATTGTAATAGATTATAAAACAATATGCAATAACTTATTGTGTGAATTTTAATTTTAATTCAAATTATTAAATGGATGCCACCTTATTGGGACAAAAGCCCGCCCTACACCTACCTAACCCTACCTGATACTTTATTTTCAACTTTTTGATTATTTCCTTCAATATTATTAAAAATAAATGCTTTTCTGATGTGATTTGAAATTTGAAAAGGGAGAAAAAAAGTTAGCCAAAAGGCAGATCCCAGAAGGGAGCTGACTGTTATTGCTCATCATTAGTAATCCTGACTAGACCGATCACACGTTGGTGGGTAGAATTAGTGTAAATAGCCTCTACCAACAAGGTTTTACACTAACTATTTGAACTTAGTGTAAATAGACACTCCGAAAATGGGCATTGGCCTATCTCCTGTTAAATAAACCAGAAGCATAAACAATTCAGTATTCAAATGGCTTTTTACATAAACATTTAATTTGAACAATTTCTGAGAAAAAAAAAAAAAAAAGTATAAAAAAGTGCATCGATTCACGCATCTGTTAACCATTATTTGAATCATTTTCACCATTACAGGTGTAGTGCCAGCTGGTGGCTAAATTTAACAGTGCGCTGCGTCCGTATTAACAAAAAGTGATATATTTAAGTAGTTTACATCTTGATGGTATTATGAACCAGTGTTTTGCCCTCCACTGAATGATGTTGTGCAAAGTCAAATACCGGTATAAGAGGGATAAGTATAGAGCTCACCTGTTATGTGTGCTCATAATATGTGTAAATGTCTTTTTTTTTTTCTTTTTTTCTTTTTTTGTTGGCACTAATATAAGCACTATGTTGTGGATTTGGCCTTTCTTTTTATTCTATTTATTTTAGTTGGGGGAAAAAAAAAACAGACATTATGAAATACCTTATAAATACCTTATGAAATATATTTTTGAATATATTCATCATTGTTCTTTTCCCAAAAATGCATTCATGTGTGTCTGCCATTTTTTCGTTTTGGGGGGACACTATAAAACCTAATTTTTTGCCACCTTCTCTCTTCTTATCCTTGTTAGCATTTTACATAAATTACGTAAAATTTTCAGGTAACACAGTCTCTGATGTACATAATATGCAAGTAGTGAGACACAGGCTTTTTAATTAGAATTATTATTTCCTTTACTTAGTGCTAATCATTGTTTAAATTCCTCATCCCAGACTGGTAACCTTGAGGAAGGGATAACAGAACCTGACCTGAGAAGTCACACTCTACACACTGTTAGCATTGATTTCTACATTAGCTAGTCATAATATTTTATCTTTTCTTCAGCTAAGGCAAAACCGTAACAAACAACTAGTGTTATTGAACACTTTGTGTAATCATTCACAGTGTAGGGTGAAAAAAGTAAGAGTAATGTCTTCTCCAAAAGGAATCAGTCCAGTGCTACTTGTGAGTGTTTAGTGTCGACAAAGTCCAAAAAGGAAAGGGTACCCTATCCATTCCATATCTGTTGTTATTCTTCACCCTTTTGTTGCATTTGCAAATAGGGTATTGTATTTTCCATTGGCACTGTTGCCGCAATCGGTTGCAGCCTTTTTTCTTAATTGTTTTGTGAGAAATCTTGAATATAGTCTGGTACTGATACCAGTGAGTCTTCAACCCAAACTGAGATAATATGCCTGGTTTTGCTGGTTGTCAAACCATGGAGATCCACTGTTTCTTTATTTCATCTTTCTGTTCATCTTCCTGTGATTCCAGCTTGCAAAGCTTAAGTACCATGTTTTTGTGCACTTTCTCACAACACTTCTCACAACGATTAACTGTTGGTGTGTAGACAGTGAGTATGTAGTCAACATGAACACATACAGTACGCTATGAGTGCAATGATGTCACATGCATTCTCAAAATTTCTCTTAATATGCTAGAATGTGAAAAATCTCAATGTTTTGGAACTGTTTTACACCTGCTTTTAGCCTTTTCTACTGCTGATTGGATCAAACAGGGCCCTGCTGGAGTCCAACAATAAAATGAAATGGGAGATGTTGGTCAAAGCTGCACTACCCCATAAAAAAAACACTGACAGTGACTGAGTTATCTATTCACAAGAAGTACTGCCTGATGTGAAGCATGCCTCGAACAAAATAAATCTCAGAACATGTAAGACTTGTTGAGCTGCATTTATGCAAAAGGTTACAGAAGTATTTCTGAAAGCCTTGAGGTTCATCAGGCCACAGAAAGACAATTATAAATGGGAAAAGTAACTCCTTTCCCTATGAGTGTGTGTCCAGGAAAGATGACTGGTAGAGCTCAGTGATTCGAGATCAGAATCCTAAAGTGTCAGCTAAAGAGTTACAAAAATGGAACATGCCCCATAATGTTAAAAAAAAAAAAAAAAAAAGAAAGAAAAAAAAGTTCATGATTGGTCATCACAGTAGAAATTACTGCTCTCCAAAAAACAAAAGTTTGCAAAATAGCATTTGGATGTTCTGGAGAAATGCTGGCAAAATATTCTTTATACATCACAGTTTTGGACTGTTTTACTCTCTGAAGGCTTGGACAGCGTTCTATCATTGTTTTAAACATAAATTTCCAGGTTTATCAGAACATTTTGCTGGAAAATGTACAATAACAACCCTAAATACAGGAGTAAATCAATGACCAAAAGTCTTCAATTGTCTTGTCTCCTGGCTGATGTACTCTACAACTCACCAAAACTGCTTTATTGAACATGTTGTGGCAAAAAATGAAAATGATTCTCACCGCGTAAGAGACAAACCCACTCATTTGTCTTTTCCAAAGGTTTATTCTTTGCAAAGAAGGTCAGACAGTCATACAAAAACACGAGTTGCTGCAAAGTACAACAAAAAGTGATCTCTTCCCTAACCTTCAAGCTTACATCTCTTAACAGCCGTACTTCTCCACATATGGTAAGAAAATCAAAAACACATTCTACTATATCATACTTCTAAAGCTCGGGCCCTCATATTTAGGGCCATGATGACCTTCTAGGTCATAGACAGGTGCCTTTGGGTCTCCCGGTTGTTCCTTCTCCCCGAGCCCAGTTTAGGCCTGCACGAACCCCTTGTCACCCATACATATTCTTTAGACCCCAAACCATATCTCATTTTGACTTCACAGCAGTTCTAAAGCAAGGACTACACAATGTTCCTTAAGCATATAAAATCAATAAAAATGAATTTTTCTTCCACAAACAAAATCCAACATAGTATTTGATAATACACCAGTCTGACATACGTTCATTTCTGTAGTGCAACTGCTGTTTTGTTCCTTGGGTGAACTGAGCTCCCAAGCACAATTCAACAGTGCTAAACCTTTCCGAGTTGACTTGGTGGTCTTTTTGAGTAAGAAATCCACTATTTCACTGCCATAGCAAGCCTTCTAAGAGAAGCACTGGCCCTGAAGGGGTCAAAGAAATGAAACGCTTCACAGGAATCTAGAAGTCACACGAAAAAGCATGTAAATATTTGTTCATTTTTCTATCTGACAACTTGTGATACTTAGGACCAAATTAAATGACTGTTAATAAATCTTATCTGATAGATTTACTGTAGAAGATACACCTTTAATGGGATCTCCATTTCTACACTCTTAAAAATAGAGTTTCTTTATTGGCATCAATGGTTCCACAAAGAACCTTTACCATCTATGGAACCTTTTCATTCCACAAAAGGTTCTTTACAGTGGAAAAAGTTTCTTTAGATTATTAAAATGTTCTTCAAAATGGCTCTTTTAAGAACAGTTCACTGAAAGGTTCTTCGGGGAACCAAAAATGGTTATTCTATGGCATCGCTGTGAAAACCCGCTTTTGGAACCTTAATTTTTAAGAGTGTAGGGGACTTCTATCTGTAAAACCAGTTGTTTGGCTTATGAAGTAACAAAGGGCTATGAAGTCACATTTATAGTTAGTGACCAGCAGCAAAGTTGGCAACAATGCAAATAAAATTGTTACAGCCAAGGGGCAGAATGAGCATTCAGAGCAGTAAAGGCATTTTGTAAAAAAAATAAATAAAAAACAAAAATCACAGTTTATGGAAGGAGGGTCAAGATGGACTCTTCATGAATTAAAGAGCCTCAAGGCATGTGCTGACAGAAGAAATATGAATATGTGATAACGATTTACTTTCCTTAACATTAAATGACTTTATTAAGTTATTCTATTAATCACATATATTCTGCGTATTATTTTGTTATATTGGAATTTTTATTTTAGTTTTTTTAATTCAGTAAGCTTCAGCTGTCACCAAAACAGCTTTTGACCTTTGTGTAGTACATGCTGATGCTGTGACACCTGGAAGCAGAACATGTAATTTGTGTCTTTAAAGAAGTAAGCTACAAAGAAACAAGTGCACAATATATTTCAGTCAGAATATATTTCACTGCAGAATATATTTCAAGAGTTTCATCTATCTGAAAGTTTACTTTATACTTCTTGTCTTGGAGAGAAAAAGAATAGCCTACATTTAATATGCTTTACTGTGAATTAAAAATAACTGAGGGAGTGTTTTTCTAAAGGCACTGTACAGTAAGATCCTTCTGAAAAACATTTATAAATTGCTATGACATAAAACAATGATAAGCAAGAAACTGGCATTTTAGCAGACATTTTTATGAATATAGGTACTTCCCATTGAGTTATTGGCTTGTTTTGTATAAATGGATACATGTGAACATCACGCCCATTTTTCACGAAACGAAACTTCAGAGATGTGAGCAAGCTCCCTAGCTCTTCCTCAGCAGCTACTGTCATTGTGTGCGGAGCAAACGAATGTGAACAGATCTGAGCTGTGAGACTGAGGGTCAAATACACGGTGACGTGTGCTCATCTGTGAAAACGCACACCTGCACAAGGTAAGACACAAACCTGAGAGTACACTTGCCTTTATTATAATGTGTGTCAGTTTAGCTTTAGCATATCACATGAGGAAGAGACCAGACTGAGAAGTTCTTGATCGGGCATTAACAATAACATCATATATCAGATCATCTACACCGCACTCGTACAGACTCTTCATTATTTTAAATGAACTTGTCTGAGCAGAACTCTAGTTAGCTTGCTTGTCAAATTCAGTATTGTGTTGACGAGGTTGTATTGGGCTATTTGTTGTGCAATTTTACTGATAAAATTTTGGCTTATTATGCACCGATCGTGGTTACGTTGTCGATAGATGTGAGACGTAAAGGTTTTGTTTGTTTAATAGATTATGGTTGTGAAATACGGGTTCACCATTCAGGCACATCATAGCCTGACGTTATCAATAATAGCCAATTTTACAATCAATAGATGGTAAAAGAACAGCTTATCATATGTAGATAATATATTCCAAGCATATATCCATATGCGCTTGGTGATTACAATCGTAATGTCTATATATTATAGTTTCATTTTGCATGGTTTCTTCTTGCTCGCAGTACTTTTAATTTACAGTGATTTGAGCGACAGCGGCCTCTATTGGGGGAACTTGGCAACGTAACGTTAGAGGAGGACCGCCTGATCTGCCAAAAATACACGAATTCATTTATGTTTTTAAATTGACTATTTTGTTAACTCATTCCTACATTAATTTAGGTAAAATTTCTGCATTATCTATTAGTTTATATTTGTATTAATGCATGTAGTTTTATTTGTTCTTTTGATTATTTTTATGTTGCGAAAGAGTGAAATTTCCATTCATTAAAGACAGGCATTTAAAGTGATTTCACCATAGTTAAGGAATGTACAGTAGTTAAGCACAAGGTAAAGTGGAGGACAATTAACTTTTTTTTTGGAGTGGCTTTTTGCTTTTATAAAATGGAATCAACAGTAGTATAATAAAACACAACAGTGTTCAATAAATTTCATTAATAATCACAACTATCAGTTTTTTCCACCAAGCGATTTAGCTGTTGGCTGTTAAGATTTGCCAAGCAACATATAATAAAAATCATAATAAAATTCAGGTCAGTGAATGTTAGGTATATCACAGTGGCTTCCTGATGCAGAATATAGAGAATTTGTAGAGTGTTTGTAAGTCAAGTCACCTTTAGTTATATAGCGCTTTTAACAATACAGATTGTGTCAAAGCACTTAACAGTATCAAATTGGAGGACAGAGTGTCAGTAATGTATAATGATAAGATTAAACACTCAATTTTCAGTTAATGGCATTTCATTATTGAATTCAGAGATGTCATTGTTTAGCTCAGTTTAGTTTAAATAGTATCTGTGAAATCAAATTGACAATAATTGCTAGAAATTAAGTGTCCCCAACTGAGCAAGCCGGAGGCGACAGCGGCAAGGAACCAAAACTCCCTCTGTGACAGAATGGAGAAAAAAAAAGCCTTGTGAGAAACCAGGCTCAGTCGGGGGGCCAGTTCTCCTCTGGCCAGACGAAACCTGCAGTTCAATTCCAACCACAGCCATGTCAGATTGTGTAAAGGGCTTATCTGATTCCCGTGGTCTTGTCCCGATGGGGCATTTTAATTTGTAATTTAATGTATTTGTTATATGTGTTTTATTCATTATTTGAAGTTTTTCATTTATATGATTTATTCATTTGCTATAATTGTAATGTATAGTTTAATGCAATTTATTGTTTCTCGGTCTATTTTTATAATATATATTTGTTTGTTTATTATAATTTTAATTTATAGTTTAGTTCATTAAAAAAAAAAAAAAAATATATATATATATATATATATATATATATATATATATATATATATAATACTATTTATTATTTTAAAATGTATTTATTCATTTTTCATATTTGTATATTATTGTTTTAATTAATTTTAATTGTATTATATTTCTATTTTTATATTGTTGCAATTTCTAACAATAATAGTATTATGTAGTTAGGTATTTTATTATAATTTTAGTTATTTTGTTTTATTTTAGTTTTATTGTATTTTTAGTCGAGGTCTTCACTGGGCATATGTCCCCGGGGCTCATCCAGGTGTCCCGGCCTCCGCCGACGATCAGGGCCGCAGACATCATCTCCTGGCGCAGATCCACCATCTGATCCAGACACGGACTGAGAAACAGAATAAGAAAGAAACAGACAAATATTAGCATAGATGCCATTCTTCTTACAATGTAACGAGTACATCATGTGTTATGGGGAGTGTTCCCGGTTCCGGTTGATCTAATTAATGCAGCCTAACAATCCTTTAATGGATTTGAATAATAGAAGCGTATTAGTGTGTTATGTGTAAGCCAGGTTAAAGAAATGTCTTTAATCTAGATTTAAACTGACAGAGTGTGTCTGCCTCCCGAACAGCCTTAGGTAGATTGTTCCAGAGTTTGGGTGCTAAATAGGAAAAGGATCTGCCGCCCGTAGTCGATTTTGATATTCTAGGTATTATCAAACGGCCAGAGTTTTGAGAACGCAGCGGACGTGGAGGACTATAATGTGATAAGAGCTCACTCAAGTACTGAGGAGCTAAGCCATTCAGGGCTTTATAAGTAATTAACAAGATTTTAAAATCTATACGATGTTTGATAGGGAGCCAGTGCAATGTTGACAGAAGGGCTAATATGGTCATACTTCCTGGGTCTAGTAAGGACTCTAGCTGCTGCATTTTGGACCAACTGTAGTTTGTTGATCAAGCATGCAGAACAACCACCCAATAAAGCATTACAATAGTCTAACCTTGAGGTCATAAATGCATGAATTAGTATTTCTCCATTTGACGTTGAGAGCATAGGTCGCAATTTAGATATGTTTTTGAGATGGAAATACGCAGTTTTACAGATGCTAGAAACATGGCTTTCAAATGAGAGTTTGCTATCAAACAGCACACCTAGGTTCCTAACTGATGAAGAAGAATTGACAGAGCAGCCGTCAAGTGTTAGATAGTGTTCTAGGCTATTACATGTGGGTTTTTTAGGTCCGATAATTAACACCTCTGTTTTTTCAGAATTTAGTAGTAAGAAGTTACTCGTCATCCAGTTTTTTTATGTCGACTATGCATTCCGTTAGTTTCTCAATTCGGTGTGTTTCACCAGGCTGCGAAGAAATATATCATCAGCATAACAGTGAAAGCTAACACCATGTCTCCTGATAATATCTCTCAAGGGTAACATGTAAAGCGTGAAAAGTAACGGCCCTAGTACTGAGCCTTGAGGTACTCCATACTGCACTTGTGATCGATATGATGCCTCTTCATTCACTGCTACGAACTGATGGTGGTCCGATAAGTACGATTTAAACCATGCTAAGGCACTTCCACTAATGCCAACAAAGTGTTCTAGTCTATTCAAAAGAATGTTGTGGTCGATAGTGTCGAACGCAGCGCTAAGATCCAGTAGAACTAATAAAGAGATACAACCACGATCAGATGATAGAAGCAGGTCATTTGTAACTCTAATGAGAGCAGTCTCAGTACTATGATACAGTCTAAATCCTGACTGGAATTTCTCACAGATACCATTTTTCTCTAAGAAGGAATATAATTGTGAGGATACTACCTTTTCTAGTATCTTTGACAGAAAAGGGAGATTTGAGATCGGTCTGTAATTAACTAGATCTTTGGGGTCGAGTTGTGTTTTTTTTAATGAGAGGCTTAATAACAGCCAATTTGAAAGTTTTGGGAACATATCCTAATGACAACGATGAATTAAAGTGTGCCAAAAGAGGATTTATGACTTCTGGAAGCAGCTCTTTTAGTAGTTTAGATGGAACAGGGTCTAACATACATTTTGTTGGTTTAGATGATTTAACAAGTTTATACAATTCTTCCTCTTCTATAGTAGAGAATGAGTGGAATTGTTCCTCAGGGGATCTATAGTGCACTATCTGATGTGATACTGTAGCTGACGGCTGCAATGGTTACAATTTTATCTCTGATAGTATCGATCTTGGAAGTAAAGTAGTTCATAAAGTCATTACTGCTGTGCTCTTGGGAAATGCCAACACCTGTTGATGCTTTATTTTTCGTTAATTTAGCCACTGTATTGAATAAATACCAGGGGTTATGTTTGTTTTCTTCTAGAAGAGACGAAAAGTAATCAGATCTAGCGGTTTTTAATGCTTTTCTGTAGGATAGGGTACTTTCCCGCCAAGCTATACAAAATACCTCTAGTTTTGTTTTCCTCCAGCTGCACTCCATTTTCCGGGCTGCTCTCTTTAGGGTGCGAGTGTGCTCATTATACCACGGAGTCAGACTGTTTTCTTTGATCTTCCTTAAGCGTAAAGGAGCAACTGTATCTAAAGTGCTAGAAAAGAGAGAGTCCATAGTTTCTGTTTGTAGAATGCTTATCCATAGTTTCTGTTTGTAGAATGCTTATCCAAAGTTATTTTCAATAATGATCATATAATGTTGAAAAAATTAACAGTGCAAAAAAAAAAAAAGTTAAAGTAGAATACAGTTGTTAAAAACAATGTTCCTAAATGAATAGGGAGGAGATTATTCATTATTTCAAGGTCATAACATAGCTCTTATTTAATAAATTAATCCAAATTGTACAGATAGACTGTAGACTGAAGCACAAGATGCTCTTTGGAACATTCTTAAATGAATGTAGAGAACATGATTATCAGGTTGTTCATGTCATTTCCTGTGCGTCTGTCAGTAAAGAAAAAAGGGGACATGTGAATATTAAGCCATTAACAAATTCATAGTATTTATTTTTCTTTCCTCACGTATGTTTCATTAATACATTACAACTTTTGACAAATTACTTTGTGTTAAATTAGAAAAATGCAGAATAGAAGCATTTTAACTAGTGACTTCTGATATTCAGACACAGTTGTGTGTTGTAGACATTTATTTTGTCTTAAATACCTTATTTTATTTTAAAGTGGATCTCTGCACTTAGATGAAGTGTAGGCTGGTTTTTTTTTTCATTCACATGATTCCCACAGTCTGTTTACTAATTCACTTTCTGATGGTGAACTTTGATTTATATGCAAATGGAAATTGAAAACAATATGGAGTTCTGAGAAGTCATGTGACCACTTGTGTGTTATCATTATATTGTGGAATAGTGAGTAAAACCCCTTACCTCATACTTGTGCTCTTTGCAGACATTACCGGAGAATGAAGTGTCCTCAGTGCAGTCATGTGTCTTTGGAAAAGGCACCAAACTTCTGCAGTTGGTGTGGCTGTAAGCTTACATCTCAGTCAAATGAGACAGCAGCAGGTGGGTGCTTAAGGTCTTTATCGATCTTAACGTTTTTGATTCTGTAAATTCATTTGTTACTTACTATCCTTATTCTGAATGCTTATTTATGCATGTTTTTATTCATACATTTTGTTTATTTCCATTAAAGTATCACTAAATTATAAAGATATGATTTAATATAAAAAGACATTTTACTTTGACATTTAGACAGGACACAATATGCAGTGTGGTGTATATCTGCGTCTCAGTTCACTTATTTGTGGTTAGTAGTTCTTCTCCATATACTTAACTGTGTGGCATTCACTATATAGTGAATGATTGAGCAGTTTCGGACACAACAGTATAAAGTATAAAAGTAGACTTATGCTTATGTTGTCTGCTTATTTTGTCTGATGCGTCTTATACAGTAAGTGAATGATGTTCCTCATTCTTTTGTCATAGTGCTGACTGCTTAAGGTCAACATCAAATCAGAATACATGTTTTTGGTCTTATTGTGTGTGATTCATTAATACAAATTATTCCAAAGAAAAAAATTATAATTTTCTCCACTTCCAAAGCAACTTTCCTTTTTAGCTGATGTCACAAATCCATCTTACTTTCCAACTCCAACCGCCTGTAATATATGATGGGTTTAACTCATTTTGTGCAATTTAGAAAGTCTTGATATGTGCACAGACTGTAAAAGACAGACTTAATTTTCTTTCGGTGGACCACAGAAGGAATTTAAAGACCGTTTCAGTAGATTTTGCCCATACAATGAAAGTCAAAGAATTTTTCAAGCTAGAAAAAAAAATGCATAAAGCTAGCCTGAAATGAATTCAAGCTCCAAAAAGTACATAAAGGTAGCCTGAATTAATTCATACAACTAATAACCTTATTGGTTCTTGTATGGGCTGACTGTCATGATGTTGTAAGACAAGTATAAACTAAATTTTATATTACTGATGTGACACCATATTTTATATGTGCTCTATATACATCCTCTATATACATCTATATGGTTGATCAATATTTAAATTTGATTTAAGAATGAATATCTACTTAAATAATGCTCTGTTCATCATACAAATTGGTCATATTTCAAATGGAGTAATTTGAATTACTTTTATGCTTTATGTCCTTTTTGTCCTTTTTTTTGACTCCACGTGACGTTGTCTACAGACGTGCTTGCGCCGGATTTTTGAGGAATGCCAAGTGCGCAGTCCTCAAAATCATTTCACACCTTTTATACAGACCCAGCTTTCATTAGCTGGCTGTACATGCGCTGTTATTCAGAGAAACCTCGCAGCTCAAGCTATAGTTTAACGCACCTTTTTTTCCTCTTTCACTGTATATGATTAAATACTTTTAAGATTATATATACATTTTATCTTTATTATATAATATATAACTATTATCCTGAGATGAAACATACATTTTGTGTGTGTGTATATATATATGGTATTAATATGGTATTAATAATCTATATTATATTATAATAATATATGTGTGTGTGTGTATATATATATATATATATATATATATATATATATATATATATATATATATATATATATATATATATATATATAATATAATATAGATTATTAATACCAATCAGAGTGTAACTTTTGCGTACGTGTGCTTTGAGTTGTTCCTATATTTTTTTTCTTAAATTTAGAATAAATTAGTATGAAAGTTTTAGTGAATAATAATTTGTTTGTGAAATCTTTCGTACACTGGTTTCAAGCATAAATTTGTGTGCATGCTTGGTGAATGAGACCCAGTGTGTGTTTGCTGTGTGACCTTTGTTTTTTGTTTATCAGACAAGCCACAAGACAAGTTTCAAACATCCTCAAACATTCCACACAGTACCGATGCAGAAATGACTGATATCGGACGGGAATCAGAAGTATTGGATTACCAGAATGCCAATGTATCCCCAAAACAACCAAATGAAGATATAATCCCTAACCCAAAGAAAAAGGTGCTTGACGTGAAAATTAATTATAGCAATGAAATGGTCCTGGATTAACTTGTTTTTTATGTGTAATACTTATGAAATTCTGTTGTAATTTATAATGCAAATGTTTTTTCATCATGCTTCTACAGAAAAGAAAGAAGAAGAAAAAAAAAGCCGGTGTTGCAGATGGCCCTTCGTCTCTGACTTCAGATCTCTCTGATATATCGCTGACTGAAAAAGAAAAGAAAATGGAGGAAGACCAATCTTCTGACAGTGATGGCTCTTACTGCACTGTAGATGACATGCCTAAACCAGCTGAATCATCCTCTCATCTGAGCCCACCAGAATCTGAAACTGCTGAGCTGAAACAACATGCTGTCTCTGCTTTACCCATAGATGCTGCTGTAGGGCAGTCTGATGAGCCTTCTCCAGTAGTCACTATGGGAGCAAATAGAAAAGCTGAAGAAAACAAAGTTAAATCTAAGAATAAAGGAAAAAAGAGTGTGTCCAAAAGAAAACAAACTACTCTAGATCGAGATGGTGATATGGACCAGAATGCAAACATAAAGAGCAGCACAGGAAATCAAAGGGAGACAAATGATCAGGATGAGGGGGCACAGATCAACCGCAGCTCCAGTGGCGATTCTTCAGTGAAGGTTGAGCAGAGTCAGAAGCAGCAGTCTGCTCATGCAGACCAGAAGAATACAGCATCTGAGAAACAAAATAAAAGTGAGGAAGAAGAAACCAGTCAAGGCATACAGCATGTCTCATCTCCTAAAACAAAAAAGTATGAAAATCTCTTTATATATTTTGATAAATGCTTCTTGTTTTTTAAACCAGGTTTCTCATGTCATTTTAATTGAAATGTCAATACATACTTTAACTTTACAGAAATCAGAATCAGGAACCACAGAATTCCTCACAGGACATGGTGTTTGGCCCACAGAATAAATCTAAGGTAAACAAAAATTATATATGTAGAAATGATGAATAAAATTATTGTTAATAAAGTGAAACAAATAATACATTTTACATACTGTGTAAATTTGGGAGCTGGAATTAGACCGAGTTAAAGCTTGTTGGTCTGTTACTGAAAATTCCAAACATGGAGATACTGTATCCACTTTATTCTTCACATAAAAATGGGCGCAGCCATTTGTAAATTTTATGGGTCTTGCTTCCGGTCTCATTTGCTTCCAGGTATTTTTAGCTGTACAAAGCCGCTCATTTTGCTGCTTGATTTTGCAAATTGGTGTGTCTTACCATATTATTTTAGTGTATTATCTTAATTATGAACACTGTAATGCAAACAGTTTTATCGTTTACTGCACGTTGTTATTCTTCTCGTTATTTCCCTATAGAAGCTAATGAACCGGAAGTCTCGCCCATAGGCTTACTTCCGCGTTTAGGAATGAGGTGGATATGATCAGCATTTCTTTTTATGTTTATTTAGAAAAATCACAGTTCCAGTGGTGATGCTTCAGGGAAGGTTGAGCAGAGTCAGAAGCAGCAGTCTGCTCATGCAGACCAGAAGAATACAGCATCTGAGAAACAAAATAAAAGTTGGGAAGCTGAAACCAGTAAAGGCATTCAGCATGTCTCATCTCCTAAAACAAAAAAGTATGCAAATCTTTTCATGTATTTTGATAAATGCTTCTTGTTTTTTAAACCAGGTTTCTTGTCATTTTAATTGAAATGTCATTGTCTATACATACTTTAACTTTACAGAAATCAGAATCAGGAACCACAGAATTCCTCACAGGACATGGTGTTTGGCCCACAGAATAAATCTAAGGTAAACAAAAATTAAATATATATTTATATAGAAATGATAAATGAAATTGTTAATAAAGTGAAACAAATAATACATTTTACCTACTGTGTAAATTTAGGAGCTGGAATTAGACAGAGCTAAATCTTAGGGCAGTCAGACATGTTTTATTATCTAATGCTAACAATCTCAGATAGCCCTTAGTTGATTGGTTGACACTGGACCAATATGTTGGTCTGTTACTGGAAATTCAAAACATGGAGTTACTGTATATGATTTCCTTTCCATTTCCTTTTGTTTATTTAGAAAAATCACGGTTCCAGTGGTGATGCTTCAGTGAAGGTTGAGCAGAGTCAGAAGCAGCAGTCTGCTCATGCAGACCAGAAGAATACAGCATCTGAGAAACAGAATAAAAGTGGGGAAGCTGAAACCAGTAAAGGCATTCAGCATGTCTCATCTCCTAAAACAAAAAAGTATGCAAATCTTTTTATGTATTTTGATGAATGCTTCTTGTTTTTTGGGGTTTTTTTGTTTTGTTTTTTTAAATCAGGTTTCTAATGTCATTTTAATTGAAATGACAGTACGTACTTTAACTTCACAGAAATCAGAATCGGGAACCACAGAATTCATCACAGGACATGACATTTGCCAAACAGAGTAAATCTAAGGTAAGCAAAAATTAAATATTTATGTAAAAGTGATAAATTATTAATCTTACCTATTTGTTAATGACAATGACAATGAATCTGTGATTTAGCATTTTCTGAAATTTGCTTTCTTTCTTTCTTTCTATACTGTTTATATGTACAGGTGCAACTCAAAAAATTAGAATATCGTGAAAAAGTTCTTTTTTTATATAACTTATTTCAAAAAGTGAAACTTTCATATATTCTAGATTCATTACATGTAAAGTAAAACATTTCAAAAGTTTTTTTTTGTTTTAATTTTGATGATTAGAGCTTACAGCTCATTAAAGTCAAAAATCCAGTATCTCAAAATTTTAGAATATTTATATTTGAGTTTCATTAAATGACCATCCCTACAGTATAAATTTGGGGTATCTCTTGTTCTTTGAAACCACAATAATGGGGAAGACTGCTGACTTGGCAATGGTCCAGAAGAGAATCATTGACACCCTCCACAAAGAGGGTAAGTCACAGAAGGTCATTACTGAAAGGAGTGGCTGTTCACAGAGTGCTGTATCAAAGAATATTAAATGCAGAGTTGACTGGAAGGAAGAAATTGGGTAGGAAAAAGTGCACAAGTAACAGGGATGACCGCAAGCTTGAGAATACTGTCAAGCAAAGCCGATTCAAACACTCGGGAGAGCTTCACAAGGAGTGGACTGAAACTGGAGTCAGTGAATCAAGAGTCACCACACTCAGACGTCTTCAGGAAAAGGGCTACCAAGCCACTTCTGAAACAGAAACAGTGTCAGAAGCATCTTACCTGGGCTAAGGAGAAAAAGAACTGGACTGTTGCTCAGTGGTCCAAAGTCCTCTTTTCAGATAAAAGTAAATTTTGCATTTCGTTTGGAAATCAAAATATGGAGTCTGGAGGAAGATTGGAGAGGCACAGAGTCCAAACTGCTTGAAGTCCAGTGTGAAGTTTCCACAGTCTGTGATGATTTGGGGTGCCGTGACGTCTGCTGGTGTTGGTCCATTGTGTTTTATCAAGTCCAAAGTCAATGCAGCCATCTACCAGGAGATTTTGGAGCACTTTATGCTTCCATCTTCTGACAAGCTTTATGGAGATGCTGATTTCCTTTTCCAGCAGGACTTTAGCACCTTCCCACAGTGCCAAAACCACTTTCAAGTGGTTTGCTGACCATGATATTACTGTGCTTGATTGGCCAGCCAACATGCCTGACCTGAACCCCATATGGAATCTATGGGATATTTTCAAGAGAAAGATGAGAAACAGTCGATCCAACAATACAGATGAGCTGAAGGCTCAATAGTGCCTCAGCAGTGCCACAGGCTGATCGCTTCCATGTCACACCTCACTGATGCTGTCATTTTTGTGCTAAAGGAGTACCAACCAAGTATTGAGTGCATAAATGAACATACTTTAAAGAACTTGAACTTTTGAAGTGTTTTACTTTGCATGTAATGAATCTAGAATATATGAAAGTTTCACTTTTTGTAATGTTACAAAAAAGAACTTTTCACCATATTCTAATTTTTTGAGATGCATATATGTGTGTGTGTGTGTGTGTGTGTGTGTGTATATGTGTGTGTGTGTATATATATATATATATATATATATATATATATATATATATATATATATATATATATATATAAATAAAATACACAGTGGGGCAAAAAAGTATTTAGTCAGCCACCAATTGTGCAAGTTCTCCCACTTAAAAAGATGAGAGAGGCCTGTAATTTTCATCATAGGTATACCTCAACTATGAGAGACAAAATGAGAAAACAAAATCCAGAAAATCACATTGTAGGATTTTTAAAGAATTAATTGGTAAATTCCTCGGTAAAATAAGTATTTGGTCACCTACAAACAAGCAAGATTTCTGGCTCTCACAGACCTGTAACTTCTTCTTTAAGAGGCTCCTCTGTCCTCCACTCGTTACCTGTATTAATGGCATCTGTTTGAACTGTTTGATCAGTATAAAAGACACCTGTCCACAACCTCAAACAGTCCAACTCCAAACTCCACCATGGCCAAGACCAAAGAGCTGTCAAAGGACACCAGAAACAAAATTGTAGACCTGCACCAGGCTGGGAAGACTGAATCTGCAATAGGTAAGCAGCTTGGTGTGAAGAAATCAACTGTGGGAGCAATTATTAGAAAATGGAAGACATACAAGACCACTGATAATCTCCCTCGATCTGGGGCTCCACGCAAGATCTCACCCCATGGGGGTCAAAATGATCACAAGAACTGTGAGCAAAAATCCCAGAACCACACGGGGGAACCTAGTGAATGACCTGCAGAGAGCTGGGACCAAAGTAACAAAGGCTACCATCAGTAACACACTGCGCCGCCAGGGACTCAAATCCTGCAGTGCCAGACGTGTCCCCCTGCTTAAGCCAGTACATGTCCGGGCCCGACTGAAGTTTGCTAGAGAGCATTTGGATGATCCAGAAGAGGATTGGGAGAATGATGAAACCAAAATAGAACTTTTTGGTAAAAACTCAACTTGTCGTGTTTGGAGGAGAAAGAATGCTGAGTTGCATCCAAAGAACACCATGCCTACTGTGAAGCATGGGGGTGGAAACATCATGCTTTGGGGCTGTTTTTCTGCAAAGGGACCAGGACGACTGATCCGTGTAAATGAAAGAATGAATGGGGCCATGTATCGTGAGATTTTGAGTGAAAACCTCCTTCCATCAGCAAGGGCATTGAAGATGAAACGTGGCTGGGTCTTTCAGCATGACAATGATCCCAAACACACCGCCCGGGCAACGAAGGAGTGGCTTCGTAAGAAGCATTTCAAGGTCCTGGAGTGGCCTAGCCAGTCTCCAGATATCAACCCCATCGAAAATCTTTGGAGGGAGTTGAAAGTCCGTGTTGCCCAGCGACAGCCCCAAAACATTACTGCTCTAAAGGAGATCTGCATGGAGGAATGGGCCAAAATACCAGCAACAGTGTGTGAAAACCTTGTGAAGACTTACAGAAAACGTTTGACCTCTGTCATTGCCAACAAAGGGTATATAACAAAGTATTGAGATGAAATTTTGTTATTGACCAAATACTTATTTTCCACCATAATTTGCAAATAAATTCTTTAAAAATCCTACAATGTGATTTTCTGGATTTTTTTTCTCATTTTGTCTGTCATAGTTGAGGTATACCTATGATGAAAATTACAGGCCTCTCTCATCTTTTTAAGTGGGAGAACTTGCACAATTGGTGGCTGACTAAATACTTTTTTGCCCCACTGTATGTATGTGTGTGTATATACACATATATATATATATACACAGTGGGTACGGAAAGTATTCAGACCCCCTTAAATTTTTCATTTGCTAAAATCATTTAAGTAATTTTTTTTTTCCTCATTAATGTACACACAGCACCCCATATTGACACCACATATTGACAGAAAAACATTATCTGTTATCTGACATTTTTGCAGATTTATTAAAAAAGAAAAACTGAAATATCACATGGTCCTAAGTATTCAGACCCTTTGCTGTGACACTCATATATTTAACTCAGGTGCTGTCCATTTCTTCTGATCATCCTTGAGATGGTTCTACACCTTCATTTGAGTCCAGCTGTGTTTGATTATACTGATTGGACTTGATCAGGAAAGCCACACACCTGTCTATATAAGACCTTACAGCTCACAGTGCATGTCAGAGCAAATGAGAATCATGAGGTCAAAGAAACTGCCTGAAGAGCTCAGAGACAGAATTGTGGCAAGGCACAGATCTGGCCAAGGTTACAAAAAAATTTCTGCTGCACTTAAGGTTCCTTATAGCACAGTGGCCTCCATAATCCTTAAATGGAAGACGTTTGGGATGACCAGAACCCTCCCTAGAGCTGGCTGTCTGGCCAAACTGAGCTATCGGGGGAGAAGAGCCTTGGTGAGAGAGGTAAAGAAAAACCCAAAGATCACTGTGGCTGAGCTCCAGAGATTCAGTCGGGAGATGGGAGAAAGTTGTAGAAAGTCAACCATCACTGCAGCCCTCCACCAGTCGGGGCTTTATAGCAGAGTGGCCCGACGGAAGCCTCTCCTCAGTGCAAGACACATGAAAGCCCGCATGGAGTTTGCTAAAAAACACCTGAAGGACTCCAAGATGATGAGACCAAGATAGAACTTTTTGGTCTTAATTCTAAGCGGTATGTGTGGAGAAAACCAGGCACTGCTCATCACCTGTCCAATACAGTCCCAACAGTGAAGCATGGTGGTGGCAGCATCATGCTGTGGGGGTGTTTTTCAGCTGCAGGGACAGGACGACTGGTTGCAATCGAGGGAAAGATTAATGCGGCCAAGTACATGGATATCCTGGACGAAAACCTTCTCCAGAGTGCTCAGGACCCCAGACTGGGCCGAAGGTTTACCTTCCAACAAGACAATGACCCTAAGCACACAGCTAAAATAACGAAGGAGTGGCTTCACAACAACTCCGTGACTGTTCTTGAATGGCCCAGCCAGAGCCCTGACTTAAACCCAATTGAGCATCTCTGGAGAGACCAAAAATGGGTGTCCACCAGCGTTTACCATCCAACCTGACAGAACTGGAGAGGATCTGCAAGGAGGAATGGCAGAGGATCCCCAAATCCAGGTGTGAAAAACTTGTTGCATCTTTCCCAAAAAGACTCATGGCTGTATTAGATCAAAAAGGGTGCTTCTACTAAATACTGAGCAAAGGGTCTGAATACTTAGGACCATGTGATATTTCAGTTTTTCTTTTTTAATAAATCTGCAAAAATGTCAACAATTCTGTGTTTTTCTGTCAATATGGGGTGCTGTGTGTACATTGAGGAAAAAAATGAACTTAAATGATTTTAGCAAATGGCTGCAATATAACAGTGAAAAATTTAAGGGGGTCTGAATACTTTCCATACCCACTGTATATGCACATAGAAAATGTGCACTATCTTTTCACAAGAATGGGTGTAAATTTGGAAGCTGTAATTAGAGAGAACTGAAACTTAAGCTAGTCAGACATGTTTTATTATCTAGCACTGACAATGTCGGATAGCCCAAAAGGTAGTCATATTGACCAGTATGTTGGTCTGTTACTGGAAATTCCAAACATGGGGTTAAAAGATGACCATTTATGTTTGTTGCATTTAGAAGAATCAAAGTTCCAGTGGAGATTCACCAATGAACGTTGAGCATGGTCAGAAACAGCAGCTGTCTGATCATGAAAAGAAAGATTCTGCTATGGACCAGAAACACAAAGGAAGTGATGATACAGAAAGTCAGTGTGTTGCGCTCCCAAAAAGGTATGCTGTGATGAATGCACTTTTTGGTGGCACTTATAGTACACGTTTTCCCTCTGGAATATTATTGTATCAATATTTTTTAATTGCAGAAATCCAGCATCAAATCAACATATAAGTTCCAGTGACAGACTCACCATTTACTTTCATGCAGTCCTGTCAAAACACTTCAAGTTTAAGCCAGAGGAAGATCTGATTTTTATAAGGGCTGGTAGTCACATTGGTAACTGGGAAAAAGATATAGTCGAACTGTTTGTGACACGGTTAGTAAAGAATTTCACAGCCAGATATTCATCATTCATTGCTGAAACCAGTTATTAACAAATAATTTGATTTTTAGGGATCTCGGAGAGCATGGATTTCTTGTTGAAGGGAAATTTGTATGCAAAAAAACTGATGCTGAATCTGTGTCTATCCCCTACAAGTATGTTGTGTATAAAGCAAAAAAGCAGAAGTATGAATTACGTTTTGAATACATCTACAAATTGGATTCAGATGAAACCACCAACAGATGTCTGTTTGTTAAATCACATCTCCTAAATGATGAAGGTAGGTCTATATTTAACTTTAATTTTCACTTTTAAGAGACTTTTAAGAGACTAAATTTTGTTCTTTTGGTGTATTGCAGGGGAGTGGCATCAGTATGATGATATCATCTGTGCAGAACCATCTAATAATATGTTTGAATGGATCAGAAAAGCTGTTTGGCCTGATCATAAGAAAGGTGTACTCCAGGGGAGACAAATTGCTGGCACAGTCATGCTGAAAACTATCTTTGACCTCCTGAAAAGCTGGAGCAAAATGAACCTCAGCAACTTCTTTAGTCAACTCAGACAGTTTTTTGAGGTCTATGGAAACCCTTTTGTATTTGAAAAGACACACACGAAATGGTACTCACTCGATTACAGTGAAAAAGATGTAAGTAAACCATATATAACTCATCACATACTAAACACATTCATACATTACAAGACTAGTCCCTTCAAAAAAAGAATTCTGATATTATACATAAACACCACAAGAGCACTGAATTATAAAAACAGGTAGACAGTAATTGGTCTGCTAGATATTTAAGGTGGTGTGGGGGGGCACTAGAACTGTTGATGTTCTAGTGCACGGAGATCTGTAGCGTCTGCCTGAGGACAAAAGTGCAAACAAGCTGTAGCCTATGTGTGAGGGGTCTGTGATGGTTACCTGCCCATTTCTACATTCTGGAGATATACAAGTTCTGAAGGTTTGGCAGGTCCACACAAATTATTCTCTCAGTCGTCCTAATAGTCCATTGGAGTCGTCTTATGTCTGATTTGGTGGCTGACCCAAACCAGAAAGTTATAGACTCAGTAACAGTTGAATGAAACTGTCATTTACGCCTGTGGCAGATTGAACATTACAAAGGAAGTACAACCTTTGGTGGGCTTTTTCTCAGTTGAGTCAGTGTGAGTGTTTCACTTCAGGTCTGTAGAGGTGCAGTCATTTGTTTATAGGGAGAAGATTTGTGGAGGGAACACATAGAGCTGTGGAGCAGCATTGCTGATATTGCAGGTAGTAGATTTGAATTTCCCCAACCTCACTAGCTGCTGCTTTCAGGAAGTTGATCCACTGACTGGTGGAGGTGGGCACAGTGAATTAAGTTAGTTTGGTCAGGAGGATATCTGAAATAATGACTTTGAAGGCCGAACTGAAGTCCACAATGGGCAGAAGTTCTGAGTTTGTCCAGATGTTGCAGGATGTAATGCAGTCACTAGTAAAAAAGCAATATATTTAAAATACATTTGTCACATTAAATATGGTTCAAATCTATTAACCTATTTACTGACGCTCAAGACTCTTTGATATAAAAGTTATATTAAAATTTTATTTGGAGTACTACTTGTGCACAAAGTACATTTCTTAAAATTAAGCCTAAAATGTGCTTAAATGTCAATTGGTGAGGATTGTATGATCTTTGAATAATATCAGTCTTTAAATGCAAGATATTTAAAGTGTACCTGCAGTAGTTCCGCTGTAGCACAAATCAGATACGTATACTTCATTAAATCTTTACAATTAAAGTGCATTAAGTACAAAATTAGTTGTTCCAGTTTTGCAGACTTATGTATACCAAAAGTACAGTTGTAGGGTATTTTTTTAAGTACATAAGTATGTAAATGTATTTATAGTATATTTGGCACAAAATAAATGTATTTCAAATACATGTTAGTATATTTATTTTTCACTAGGGGTCCTATATTGATTGCGTCATTCATGGTCCTGCTTGCTAATAAGCAAAAACCAAATGTACTATTTTATGGGTTTTTTTTTTTTTTTTAAATGGTGCTTATTTTGTCTTCAGTTCCTAGTCAGTTCATAGTCCCAGTTCCTATAATAGAAAACACTACTCTGCACTATTATTTAATGCAATATTGCACTTTTGTGTTTCACTGAAGGAAGTTTATACACATTTAAAGTTAGAGACATAAACTTGAGTACATAATGGCAGAATTTTTACTTTTTGAGGAACTATGCCTTTAAGAACACAAATCAGCATCTAGTGCTCAAATGTTAATGTCTACATGAAATCCAACATATCGTCTCATTTTTATCATGTCAGGTGAGAAAGCTTCTGAAGCAGTTCATGCTGGAGCGGATGACTCCCGAGTTGCAGAAAGACAACGAGGAAAAAAGTGAATTCATCAAGGAGCCACTGAAGGCTGGCCTCATTATGCTTTATGTATGGCAACAGTATCGTTTAGAATTAGACAAGGCAACTCTTTCTCGTCTCTGCACTGCCCTGTGCCTGCCAAAATTGCCTAAGGATAAATTCCTATCTTTCTGGACAGACATAACAGAATCATTCTCAACAATAAAAAAGTGAGTATAGTTATCTTGGTTATATGTAAATTGTAGGGATCTGGTGAGACCATGTTGCAAAACAAAACACTTCTGGAATAAAACTAAATAAACAGAAAATTTTGTAACTAGACCCAGGCGGCATGGTCTGAGAGATCATCACATCAAATTAACTGTAGAACATGTAGACCTCTTGGTTCATTTAAGATTACAAAATCATCTCAAGGTCATTTTATTTTGACGTTTGTGACCATATTTATAATTACAATATTTTTGCCTTTTATAACAAATACATTAATTTCTGACTACATGAATGAAATCAAATGAAACATTTTGAAATGTGTCATTACATTGTCTAAATGTCTCACAACGCCAGGATGTTTGTTTAGTATTTTATAACATCTAAAACCACAATATATAAATGTAACGTTAGTGTGAGTGTTAACACTATGAATGAATGTTTGGCAATGTGTGTTGCTGTTTAATTCTCAGTGTTAAGATAATGATAATAATAACAATAATAATAATCTCAAGTTATTTTGTGTGATAGCTAAATATATTCTTAATAAACTACAAACAAAAAATATATACATTTATTTTGTCCTCACATTCTTTCTTGTAACTCTTCCCTCTCAGTCACATACCTGACTGAATGGCTCATTATGAAGCTCATTATGCGGGCTTTTGTCTTCTCAGGTGTGAATGTGAAGGTTGACGCCCTCTTGCATAGACCGTTTCTACTCAAAAAGTGTCTTAGAAAATTTAAATCAATATATTATTTTCAGTGAGCACGTAAACAAGATGATTTTCATATCATTTTGAAGCAAAAACTCTAGGCTACAAGATCCAGTTCTCAAAAGTCTTGTGAACAAATGAAATGTATGTGTTTTATGGCCTTATTTCAGTGACTTCAAAATTTTAGTTTTTCACTAACCACGCATAAACGTTGCTTTCTCAAAAACACAATCATGTACATAAATGCTGCTAATATATTACTGTAGCCCAGTTTGTGCTGTTTACAGTGTTATTAGACTTTAGCCATTTATATTTTCATAAGCAACTGAAAAAAGCACAAATGTAAGGGCATGTCAAAACTTCTCCAGGCCCCCAAAACACCCTCAGACCCCAGGGGGTTAAACAGTAAATAGTGTACATATAACAGAAGTCCCACACACAAAAAATCCCTTGTATTTATTGTGAGAGCAATGTTTGCTGTGTTGTTATTTTTAAATATTTAAATTAATGGTAAATGTAAAATATATTTAATGAAAAAGAAGTAAATTAGAAAGGTAATTCTCCCTCAAAAAGACAATTTTTCATAAACATTTATATACAAATTACAGTTCAAATAATACTTTGAGGAAGAACTGCAAAGAAATTCTTTAGCAAAATATGAGCATCACATTTCTGTTTTTAAAGAAATAGATCACCCAAAAATGAAAAGTCCCTCATTCCCCTGTCCAACCAAACCCTAATTTTTTTCCCCCCATGTAATACAAAATTAGAGGTTTAACAGAATGTTTGTTGTTATTTTTTTTCTATACAGTAAAAATGCATACTGCATTAAAGGGATAGTTCACCCCAAAATTAAAATGTTATCATTTTCTCACCCTCATGTTGTTCCAAACTTATATGAATTTCTTTCTTAATTTGAAAACAAAAGAAGGATGAATAAATAGTGACAAAAGTTTGAACTATCCCTTCAAATGTACTATAAAAGTAGGCTTTGTGTGCTAAATTGTCTTCTTGAATACAGTGGCTTTGTATGTGGAACAAACTAAAATTTAAGTCATTATTTACTAAATACCATGCCTTGCAACATAGCTTTAAACCCTCCAACACAATCACCCACTTCCTTTGTATTGTAAAAGTGTTTGGTTTTACATATTTCCAAAATAATTTTTCAACAGCATGCCACAGACATTGTGAATACAGCTTATAAAAAAATTATCTTACAGAGAGAGAACACAGACTTGGGTCCAGCTTGTTTTGAGAAAAGCATTATTTAAAAGCTCTTAATAAATTTTGATAACTAATTTGCTCTACAGCTTGTCTGACATGGTGAAGGAACTGATCAACAGAGTGAGAGCAGAGGACATGTCCAAATGGATCATTGTAATTCCACTACTGCACCTTCTCAAGGGCACTTCAAAACCATTTGAGTCTGTGTCTACTAAGGTCAACTCACAATATGAGCTAAGCTGGGCTGGACTGCAGGGACTCAAATCAGCTAATACAACTTCCACCAGATCCCAGGATCGAAGGTACTAAATTTGTCTGTAGGTTTCCAAATGTTTTTCTGCAATGTGTGTGTGTGTGTGTGTGTGTATGTATGTATATATGTATGTATGTATGTATGTATGTATGTATGTATGTATGTATGATTGATGTCTGTTGAATCCCTCTGTTTTAGGGCGATGCTCAATCTCATGAAGACACATGGACATTTGGTGGAGGTGGACAAACTGCTGACCCGGTCTTGGATGTATTTGATGACAGTAGATGAGTTGGTCGAGTGCAGCTCTATTATCCAAGCAGAGCTCCTGGACATCCTACAGCTTTTCACCATGAAATTCCCCATTGATATAAGCTTCTTGACGTCCACAGTGAGTATCAAGCCATCAGAAGAAATAACCATATATGTACAAACCAGAACAGATTAAATTAGCTTGCATTAGCAAATAAAAGGAACTGTGACTGAGAAAAATGCTGCCATTTGTATTGTCCATATTTGATTATTATATTTTTACCTTAGAGTGTTGCAGAGATTCTGACACACATTCGAAGTCACTTGCTCGAAGAAAAATACAGGTAAAGTTCACTAAAATAAATGAGATTTGCATAAATTCAGTTTTTATTGCCTTGGAGGCTCATGGCAAAAATGTAAGATAAAATGCAGAAAAAGAAAATCTGATCCAACAATGTACACTGGTTACAGTAACTGGCTTTCATTACTGTTGTAGCTGTCCAAATGAGGATTATGGCATTCAGTGCATACAAGCAACTTGCAAACTTCTACAAAAGATCTGCAATCTAGTTCATTACTACAGCTATGGACAAAATTTCACTGATATTCCTGTTGCTTGCATGAATCTTGTCGCCTCTGTATCAGGATTTGCCCAGGTATTTCATTCTGAAATCATAATATCTTTATTTTAACTTTCTGAT
The DNA here is from genome assembly GCA_039654775.1 of Spinibarbus caldwelli. Classification (NCBI taxonomy): domain Eukaryota; kingdom Metazoa; phylum Chordata; class Actinopteri; order Cypriniformes; family Cyprinidae; genus Spinibarbus; species Spinibarbus caldwelli. The sequence goes on along the minus strand of CM077219.1, from coordinate 4,062,404 downwards.
TAAAGCCATTCAGAATACATAGCATTGATTCAATATGACAATTTTAATATTTGTTCAACTTTAAGACAACACAACAAGGAGACACTTTTTCTGAGAAGATAGTTGCATTACTCAGTGAGGCCAAGCAAACTGTCAGAGCATGGAACACAAAAACTTTAAAAGGTAGACTTTTAAACAGAGGTTATGTGACGTGTGCCAGCTTCACATCAGAAATTGAGGTAAGCAGAACAAATGTTCATAAAAGCTAACCAGTCCAGTCCACATATTTTAAATCTATATAATTTAGTATAATAATTATGTTTTATGTTCTATTTGACAGATTTGGAATAACATTATAGCCATAGATTTCGTGAGTAAGGACTTCACTAAAGAATGGAGAGAGACATTTACAACAGACTTTGAGGGAAAATATCAACAGGTATTAATTACACAGCTCTAGTATACATGTTTAGTTGGGTTGGAAAACGGTCCACTATTTTATATTTTTCGTTAAAAAAAATACTAATAATTAAAAATTCTTTCAATTTCATTAACTTTAAGTATCTTCATTATTCCACTGGTGTGCAGGGAACACTGTACTAAAATAGTATTTCCTGCACCAATACTGAATCTACAGTAACATGGCAAAAGAAACGATGTCTTAGCTTCAAAGTTTTGAACTTGCAATCTGGATTGATAATTACTATCAATTTATGTACTTTAGGGTCATCAGATATAAATCAGTGTAATTATTAACATTAAAATGTTGTAGCTATCGTTGACAACATTTTCTGTACTTGTAAATAAGCTATTTATTTTTACTTTTATTAGGAAGACCATCTGGATCAAATCCAGGTTTATTGTTCAAAGATTGAGGAACTTAATGGCTCCCATCCTTATTTGGTGGGTAGTGTCGAGAAGTGTGCTCTCCAGGCTGTTACCACAATGTGCCAGGTAAAGGTCTTTCACTTTGTTCTCACTGGCTTGTTCACTGCTGGCTTGAAAATGCTTAGTGCTAGGGATTACGACCAAAATATATTGTATAATTTATAGTCCTGTGTGTGTGTGCATAGAAAGGTATAGTTCACCCAAAATGATATTCACTTTCTTCCTATAGTTAGGTAGTTTCAAACAATTTTGTTTCTTTGTGGAAAACATTGTGTAAGGGATAATGTACAGTTATCCTTATTATTACATGGCTGTGCACCACATAAATAACACGAATATGAAATATTTGAGTGGAAATTGTCTTAAATTCCTACTTGTATAGGATTTCCTTAGCATTCCACAAGGAAAAAATAATCCATTACAATGTACAAAACAGTCAGCCATGGCAACAAGAACACTGCAACAATTTTAGAGCTGAAGTCCTCCGATATCATTTTCAATACAGTCGATAAATTAAGATGCAGATTACAGCAGTTGTGCTTGTCGCGAAGTGGAAAAAATGGTGACAATGTTCATTTTGGTTTTAAAAGTCATTAGCACATAGAGATAAAAATGAATTTGTTGTAGATTTTTCTTTTCTTTGGGATTTTCTGTGTTTAAGCAATACATTGTTCAAAGTACATGATTCCAAATTTCTTATTAACGGTTGTTAGAGTAGATTTTGTGTGGGATTGAATATGGGAAGCGTGCAGATGTACACTTACTGTGCAGACTTTTTTAACAGACTAAATCCGAGGGGAAACTTTTTGAGAAATTAAACGAATATCGGATAAACTGGAAATTTGGAAAGCTTGTGTCTACCATCATCCTAAAGTCCTGGCCAAAAGATGACAAAGGAACCTATCTGGAGGAAGAAGAAGTTGTTCTCAAACATCTTCTGGGCTGGACAGCAGCTAAGAATGTCTTTCAGCTTCATGGTAATTATATGGTTATTATAATTATATGGTTGCTGTGTTCACCATTAATGAGACAGAAACAGCATGACAGTTGTTATTTATTTATTTGTTTTTTCTGCAGGTGCTGATGAAAAACTGTTTGATCAGCTTTCTGACGAGGCTAGAGAGAAATTTGCCATGGCAACCTCATTATTCTCAAACATTTTAAATCAAGTCGTGACAGGGAAAATAGCAATAAAGCTACTCAATCACATACTGCAAAAGAGGAGCGCTTTCTTTGAGCTGCTTAATTTAGGTAAAACACCTCACATGTGAGATTTGACCATTTTACCTTACTATAATGTGAGGAGTCATTACCCTACTGTTTTTACAGACTGTTTTTGTGAGAATGAAAAATACAAGGACACCATTGCCATGAGGAGACTTCTTCAGTCTAGACAAGAGGAGGTGAAGGCTATTAATTATGAGAGAGCACTGGTGGATGCTCTCATAACAATGAGCCGCAATCTACAAGAGCATGTGATGGGTATAGTATAAGCTACATTATCTACTGTGCACCTGACAATAACAGATCTCTTTCGTAAAGAGATTTTAATACTAAATTTGTTGTGTTTTACAGTTGATTTTGAAGGATTGGAAGAAAAACAGAATATTGACATTGATGGGATGGACTTGGATGAGTTCATGGAAATTCATTCGTTAAATCAGATTTTCTCTGAAATGTCAGGAGTAGTCACCTACTTTGAGCTAGAAGATGATGTTCGATCTATGGCAGAGGTTCTGAACAGCTATAAAGACAGCTACATCTTCAAATCGTGTTGGGTGAAACAGGCAGCAGTGTTTGCAGAGAATGCTAAAGATGATGAAATAATTCCTTCAGAGGAGGAATTGGTTATCACACTCGAACATCTTCATAGTGAAATATTTGAACCATGTTATGATGACTACAAAAACTTGTACACAAGGCTTAAAGATGGTAGCATAACATTTGAAGAAGTTGATGTAACATTCAAAGCCTACAAGGGAAAATATGATGAACTAGAAGCAGAAATTGGAATTATGCGCAAACTGGATCGCAATGATGACCAACGTTGGGTCCAGACACGAATCCAGCAGATCGAGCAGTACCATGAGCTTCATCTGGCAGTAGAGTCAGCTCAGGTGGTCATGATGGTCAAACAAACTCTCAGCCTACAAGGAGACTTTCAAGTTTTGGAGAAGTTGCTTGTTACTGTAAGTCATCTAAGTTTTACCATTATGTTTCCTATTGTCAAATAAATGCATTTTTATAAAAAATAAGGCATGTGGTAAACCTATGAGGCTTTCTTCCTTTCAGACACACTTGGAATTTAAACAGGAGCGTCTTGACAGCATTGACAATGAGTTGATGCAGGCAAAAACTGTGCTTGTGGACATCACAGAGTCCCGTAGACTGTGCCTTAGGGAGCTTGGCCTCAGAAAGAATTTTGTTATTTGGGTTAAAGAGGCTCTTGAAGGTAAATAATAGGTGTTTGTGCTGGTAATTGAATGTGATTTCTTAATTCTTATGCTGTTTTATAAGCAAATGTTATTCATTTTTATCACTTCAGATATCAATGAGTTGAAAGTCTTTGTGGATTTGGCTTCCATCTCTGCCGGAGAGAATGATTTGGATGTGGATCGTGTGGCCTGTTTTCATGATGCAGTTCTTGGCTACTCCTCAATGCTCTATGATTTGAAGCCAGATGCTGGCTTTAAGCACTTTAAAGAAATGCTGAAGAAGCTATGGAAGGCACTTGACAATGATCCCAACCTCCCAAAGAAATTGGTAAGAGTATCTGTTAGCTTCGCTAACCAGAGGAAGAAAATAGGATTTTCTTGTTGACCAACATTTTCTCTGTTTCAGTGTGACTCTGCAAGACACATAGAATGGTTGAAAACAGTCAAGGACAGTCATGGGTCAGTGGAGCTGTCATCTCTATCTCTGGCATCGGCTGTCAACACAAAAGGCATCTACGTTATCAGTGCACAAAATCAAAAGAAGGTTTGTCATTAACTGTTCAAACAGATGTTGCACAGATGATGCACAGAAATTTTTAAATACTTCTGAGTATGTACTAACATTATGCTTGATTGCTGATTAAAACCAGTTAGAAGTGATAGGTTTGCTTTGGAAAATGCTAACTGGTTTCTAGCTGGTCCAAGCTGGTTTCTGGTTTAGTTAGTTCACGAACGTCTTGGTCAGGGCCTTGCAAGGAAAATCAGGTTTCCAGTTGTTCCAAACTAGTTTAGGCAATTGACAAGACAGAGCTCAAGATATCATTTGGTGGAGACATGGTCATCTCAAGATCTTTGCTAGAAAAAAATTAGTTGAAAAGTGGTTGTGCTGATATTTAAAAAATGGGAGCTGATTTGTTGCTAGACCAAAATGGTCATCCAGCTCATTCAAGTCCCCACCAGCTGATAATCCAGAAATTAACTAACTACGGCATTAACTAACATGGCATTTATTTAATATGTCCTGGTGTTATAGGTAAATGGTAATGAGTATGTGAATCTGATTGGCTGGGAACATAGAATTGAATGAACTAATTAGAGCGCGAGTAGAGGTTCTGAATAACAGCTTCCGTTTAAGATGGTTTTAGCTGGATTTGTATACAGTTTCCTTGAAGCAGTGACATTTTACAATAGCTCATTGCTTATTTTTAGTTATCTTACCTTCATTAAAGGAAAACACCACCGTTTTTCCATATTCCAATATGTTTTTCCCTCAGCTTAGATGAGTTGATACATACCTCTCCCGTCTCAGTGCATGCACTTAATCGCTCTAGCACATGGCGCCACTATGCTAGCGTTTAGCTTAGCACCATTCATTCCTTAGGATCCAAACAGAGATGAATTTAGAAGCTAAATTTTTTTGTTTTATGTTTTACGTTTTATTTTGTGTCACCATGCTTACTCATGTAACTACTCATGTAACCGTCTTTAAATGGGGAAAACATGGAAGTGTTTGGTAGCTTCTAAATTCATCTCTGTTTGGATCCTAAGGAACGAATGGTGCTAAGCTAAACGCTAGCATAGTGGCGCCGCGCGCTAGAGCGATTAAGTGCACGCACTGAGACGGGAGAGGTACGTATCAACTCGTCTAAGTTGAGGGGAAAACATATTGGAATATGGAAAAACGGTGGCGTTTTCCTTTAAATGGCACAATTGATGGCCATATTACTTAAGAAATATCAAACCTTGAGTATTGCTTTTTTTCAGTTGTGCTTGGAAAATATTTTGAAGCTACATATTATGGAAGAGCATGATGAGGGCTGTGAGAGGCGCATTTATTCTCTGGAAGACCTCAGAGATCTTCAGAATAAATTGATGCTAATGTCTGGCAAAGGAGATCAGGGCCAGTGTGAAGTCGATCAGTTTGCAGAGGTGACTTTTTACCTTGTAGATGTTTTATTCTGTTATACTTTACCATGACTGTTGTAATTATCCCCAAATTAACTTCTTTCCTTTTTACAGGTTTTTGCCAGTGTACAGAGGTTGGGCTCTGTATTCATTGATTTGTTTGTTGCTGGAAATCCATTGTTCAGACACTGGGAGGTAAACATCAACTGTAATAGTAAAGAAGCATGCATCATTATGGACTTCAATTTAGGGAATGTTGTCAGTGTTGTCATGGTGGAAGGTGATGTCACAGAACAGCTGCCAGAAGTCTGTAAGAAAATGGAGAGCTGCTTATGCTTCTGGAAAGATTTTATGGACAAGCAGAGATCTCAACATTATTTCTTAAACTATTACACTGCGGAACAGGTAGTCTACCTGTGCCATCAGCTAGCCCAGGGCAATGTGGCTGCGATGGAAGATCAAGTTCTTATGATGCTCTCCTTTATCAAACCTAATTGCACCACTTCAGATTTGAGACAGGCTTGGCACAGGCTTCAGTATGAAGTAATTAAGAAGAGTCCTGAGCGAAATGATGACTTAGACTTTCAAACTTTTATGGAAGTCCCCAGTATGATGGAGAATGAAAGTATTGAAGAGTCATGCCCATTGATTGATGACTTGGCAAGCCAGTTGGAGGATGCTATTGGGTCAAAAAAGCTAGACGTGATTTGGAATGCTTACATGCGGAACATGAACAATTTTCTGCCACACTCCCTTAATGTCAGAAGACTTGGATATCTTCTAGAAATTTTGGCCAACAGCCCCAGCGAACACGAGGCTGATTCCTCACAGGATGAGAGAACACAGTACATTCAGAGAGAACTTCCAAATGGAATGGCTATTGGAAAACCAAACCTATTCATCTGCCCCTCTGAAGAAATTCTGATATCTTGCATTTCAATTTACATGAGCAGCAAGAAACAGCCTCTACCAACCTATGATGAAGTACTCCTCTGTAGTGCTTCCACTCCATATGAAGAAGTGGAACTTTTCCTTAGGCGCTGTCTCTCTGCTGGCTACAGGGGAAAGAAGATATACACAATGCTCTATGTGGACCAACTTACCTATGAAGTCAGCTACAAAGTGGAACAATTTTTTCAGCATCAAAGTGCACGGAGCAGAAATGATTACAGACTTGTGTTGGTCTGCAGCTCTAACAGAGAGCATGCATACCTTCCTTCAGCTTTTAGTCAGTTTAGATTACACTTGATTCCCCAAGAACCAGTTGTCAGTATTCAGCGATACCTTGTTAGGCATTTTACAGTACCAGCTGACATATCCAGTGCTGCTGCTGTGTTCAAAGACAGACAGTGTGTGGGAGTTGTATCCTCAGAAAGATCAGGAGTTGGTGAGTGTATATATTCGATCAATGGACTTGTGTCTTGCGAAAGTATTCATACCCCTTCATTTTTTCATGTTTTGTTACGTTGCTGCCTTATGTTAAACTGCTTTAAATTACTTTTTTTTTCCCCAAATTAATCTAAACTCCATACATCATAATGACAAAGCAAAAACAGAATTGTCACAACTTCGTAAATGTATTTAAAAAATAAAAAATAAAAAAATAAGTACATTGCATAAGTATTCATACCCTTTACTCAGTACTTAGCTGAAGCACCTTTACAGCCTCAAGTCTTTTTGGGTATGATGCGACAAGCTTTGACATTTGGCAATTATATGAGCAGTGCCTGATTTCCTTCAAACATGATGCTTGGAATTGAGGTTCATCATACCAGAGAATCTTGTTTCTCACAGTCTGAGGGTCCTTAAGGTACTCTTTTGCAAATGCTAAGTGTGTTTTCATGTGTCTTCACTGAGGAGAGAATTGAGTCTTGCCACACCGCCATAAAGCCCAGATCAGTGGAGTGTTGCAGTGATGTGTGTCCTTCTGTAGGTTTCTTCTATCTCCACATATGTTCATGGAGCTCAACTAGAGTGACCATCAGGTTCTTGGTCACCACTCTAACCAAAGCCCTTCTCCATTAATTAATTGGTCAGTTTGGCCAGGAGGCCAACTCTATGAAGAGTCCTGGTTGTTTCAAACTTCTTCCATTAAGGGTAACTGAGACTACATGCTTCTGTGAACCTTCAATGCAGCAGAATTTTTTCTGAACTCTTCCCCAGATGTGTGGCTTGATGTAATCCTGTTTCTGAGCTCTACAGGCAGTTTTTTTTTTTTTTTTTGCTCAGGCTTGGTTTTTGCTCTGATATGCATTTTCAGCTGTTAGACCTTTAATTAAGACGTGTGTGCCTTTCCAAATCATACCCATTAAATTGAATTTGCCACAGGTTAACTTCACTCGAAGTGTAGTAACATCTACAAGCAATATGAATGCTCCTGAGCTAAATTTCTACTGTCCCAGATAAGGGTATGAATACTTATGCAATGGAATATTTACGTTTTTTGTTTTTAATAAATTTGCAGACTTTAAAAACCTGTTTTTTGCTTTGTCGTTATGGTGTATGGAGTATAGATTTATGTGGGGAAAAAAGTAATTTAAAGCAGTTTAACACAAGGAAGCAACATTACAAAGCTTGAAAAAAATTAAGGGGTATGAATACTTTTGCAAGGTCCTGTAAATTGGCTTGTTTTCAGAATTTGTGTCCGCTAAATTAAGTATCCTATTTGTGATTATAATTATTTTTGCTAACGTGTAAAATGCTAAATTACATCTGTGTGGTGCATTCTAGGAAAATCACTTTACATTAAACGAATGTATGAGAATTTGAAGATCACCAAGAAGCCTTCAGAGCTGAAGTGCATCAGGTTAATTGAGCCAAGAGTTGATGAAAATGTCGTCCTTAAGTCCTTGCTCAACAGCCCCAAGAAAAAGCTTTCAGTCTATCATTTTGATGTCACCACCATGGTAGCTACCTGATTTAGATTTTTTATTTATTTATTTAAAAAATATGTATTTTATTTGGAAATGGAAAGAAATGTTGATGCTGTTTTCAGTATTGTTTATATACTTGCAGGTAAAGAAAGGACTTCATGAATTTCTGTTCAGGCTGCTGATCCTTGGATACCTTATGGACTCAGAAGGAAACATGTGGAAAAGCAATAATAAGCACTTGTATGTCATTGAGATACTAAGACCTGGGACATCCCGAAATGATAGAAGAGCTGTAAGTAAACTCATCAAATCACTTAGGAATTGTCGGTAATTAAACAAATGCCTCATAAATTAATTTGTCTCTTCATGCTAGGATGCAAAAATTCCATCTGCCTTCTTGGATGTGTTTCCAAGTGTCTACTGCCGTCCACCCAAAGAGGTCCTTGAGTTGGAAATGAGAATGCAGGAAGATCCATCATTAGAACAGGGTGATGATCCCCTTATGGATGACCAAGAGTTCAAGAGTGAGGCCTACCAACGGCCTTATCAATACCTGCAGCGTTTTTACAATGGTGTCAATTTGGATGTTTTTATGTACCAAGGAATTGAGGGAAGTCATGTTGAATGCCTGCAGATGTTGTTTGTGTACTGCGGCATTGTAGACCCCTCTTGGGCAGAGTTGCGGAATTTCACTTGGTTCCTGAACTTACAGCTTCAGGATTGTGAGAGATCGGTCTTCTGTGATGTTTCTTTCATAGGGGACGCTCTGTTGGGACTCAAAAATTTTGTTGTTGATTTTATGATTCTCATGGCAAAGGATTTCGCCACTCCTTCACTTAGCATCTCTGACCAGAGTCCCGGGAGACTGTACAATGACCTTTCTTCTGCCAATGAAGAGGATCTGGCTCCGTTTAGGATAAGAAAACGATGGGAGTCAGAACCACATCCATATATTTTCTTCAATGATGACCATGAGTCCATGACATTCATTGGCTTTCATCTTCAGCCAAATGCGCAGAATGGGATTGATGCGATTGATCCATCAACAAACAGAGTGGTCAAGCAGAACATCATGACCAGGGAGCTCTATGAGGGCCTCAAACTACAGAGAGTTCCTTTTAATGTTGATTTTGACCAGCTCCCAAGATGGGAGAAAATTGAGAGACTTTCCAGGGTGTTGGGAATACAGTGGCCTCTTGACCCAGATGAAACATACGAGCTCACCACAGACAACATGTTGAAAATGTTGGCAATTCACATGCGTTTCCGCTGTGGGATTCCTGTAATAATCATGGGTGAGACAGGATGTGGGAAAACCAGGCTAATAAAATTCCTTTGTGAGATGCACAGAAGTGGAGTTGCCACTGACAACATGAAATTAGTCAAGGTTCATGGAGGGACAAGCTCAGACATGATTTACTCCAAAGTGACAGAAGCAGAGGCCATGGCTTTAAGAAACAAGCTGGATTATGGGTTTGACACTGTGTTGTTTTTTGATGAAGCAAACACAACAGAGGCCATTAGCAGCATTAAGGAAATCCTTTGTGACAATACTGCTGAGGGACAGTATTTGGCAGGTGGCACTGGCTTGCAAATCATTGCCGCTTGCAACCCATACAGGAAACACACTGATGTAATGATCAAGAGATTGGAGTCAGCTGGTTTGGGATACAGAGTTTGTGCTGAGGAAACGGATGAAAAACTTGGATCCATTCCACTTCGCCAGCTAGTGTACAGAGTGCAAGCCTTACCACCTAGTATGATTCCACTAGTTTGGGACTTTGGACAGCTCAATGACCATACTGAAAAAATGTACATCAAGCAAATAGTCGAAAGGGTAGCTGAAACCTATTTAATTGATTCAGACTATGTCACAACCATTACAGATGTTCTGTCAGCCTCACAGAAGTACATGCGAACAAGACAGGATGAATGTAGTTTTGTGAGTCTGAGGGATGTAGAGCGCTGCATGCAAGTTTTTGGCTGGTTCTACAAAAACCACCCAATGTTACTCTCAGAGCTTGACCAGTTTGAGAGCAATCAGAGGGCAGAGAGAAGCGATCAACATCAGAGGGATACTGATGAACGAGACCCAATTCTTTGGTCTTTAGTAATGGCTGTTGGTGTATGTTACCATGCCTGCTTGGAAGATAAAGAGAAATACAGAAGAAAAATTTGCAGGTACCTTCCAGAGACCTACAGCCCAATGAAGTTGTTGCAGGAGATCTCAGTTATTCAGGATCTTTTTCTGAGTGGTGTTCCGTTGGGTGAAACCATTGCCCGAAACAATGCCTTGAAGGAAAACGTCTTCATGATGGTGATTTGCATTGAACTACGAATACCTCTCTTTTTGGTTGGAAAACCTGGAAGCTCCAAGTCCTTGTCTAAAACTCTGGTTGCAGATGGCATGCAAGGCCAAGCAGCCCATTCTGATCTGTTTAGAAAACTGAAGCAGATTCATCTTGTTTCCTTCCAGTGCAGTCCTCATTCTACACCAGATGGGATCATCAATACATTCAAGCAATGTGCCCGTTTTCAGGAAGGCAAGAATCTATCAGAGTATGTCTCAGTGGTAGTACTAGATGAGATAGGTTTGGCTGAGGATTCCCAGAAAATGCCTCTGAAAACTTTACATCCTTTGCTGGAAGAGGGATGCATAGATGATCAGCCAGTACCACACAAGAAGGTGGGATTCATCGGTATCTCGAACTGGGCTTTGGACCCAGCCAAAATGAATAGAGGGATATTTGTTTCACGTGGTGATCCTGATGAAAAGGAGTTGATTGAGAGTGCAAAAGGAATAAGTTCCTCGGATACCATGATCCTTGATAGGGTGAGAGATTACTTTCAGCCATTTGCCCGTGCTTACCTGAACATCTGTAAGAAACAGGGAAAAGGTTTTTTTGGTCTGCGAGACTATTACAGCTTGATAAAGATGATGTTCGCGGTTGCCAAAGCTAATGATCAGAAACCTACTGCAGAACAAATTGTGAAGGCTGTGCTGAGGAACTTCAGTGGCAAGGATAATGTGGATGCTGTCACAGTTTTCACCAGCAGACTAAATATTAAACCCAAGCTTGAGACTATCAGTGCCATTGAGCTTGTAAGAGAGAACATCACAGCCATTGGACAAGATGAAGAATGCAGATACCTTCTGGTTCTGACCAAAAACTATGCGGCCCTTCAAATTCTTCAGCAAACGTTTTTTTCAGACCAGTACCAACCAGAGATTATCTTTGGTTCAAGCTTTCCAAAAGACCAGGAGTATACTCAGATATGCCGCAACATTAACCGTGTCAAGATCTGTATGGAAACTGGTCAAACCGTTGTGCTTTTGAACTTGCAGAACTTGTACGAAAGCTTGTATGATGCTCTCAACCAATATTACGTTAGCCTTGGAGGTCAGAAATACGTGGATTTGGGGCTTGGAACCCACAGAGTCAAATGCAGAGTGCACAGAGATTTCAGACTCATTGTCATTGAGGAGAAGGACATTGTGTACAAGCAGTTTCCCATTCCATTGATCAACAGATTGGAGAAACATTATCTTGACCTCAATACTGTACTAAAGAGTGAGCAAAAGGACCTTGTTGAGGAGCTTGAACAGTGGGTTAAATTCTTCATTTCTGCTAGAGGCAAGCACTCAATTGCTCCCCAAGCACGCCGTTACCTTCCAGCTGATGCTTTCATTGGCTACCACTCGGACACTTGTGCGTCTGTTGTGGTACAAGTTACAGAGCAACTCAAAGGGCAGGAGGTCTCAGATCCTAGAAAAATGATCTTAGATGAGGCTAAATTGATCCTTTTAAACTGTGCAACACCAGATGCTGTGGTTCGGCTGGACTGCACTTCCCTCTCCAATGTAGAAAGTGAGCACTTGTCAAGGGTATACTTTGAAGACCAGAAGCACAGTTCCCTTGCTGACTTCATCCTTTCTCACACACAGCAAGCAGGGCCTAGCCATGCCTTTTTCACAGAGGTAACACCATTGTATTTTAAATACTTTGATTATTACTCTAGAAGAGTGGTTTTTATTTGGGGGCTAGAACCAACTAGGGGGGACTCAGCATTCTTCCAAAAGATGGTTTAAAACAAGCATTAAAATAAGATGAAACAGCTAAAAGTGATGCAAATATATGCAAATATATACCATATATAAGCCATAACCATAACCATATTTCTTATTTTAATTAATTACCTCAGCAACTGTAATTTTTAAAAACCGGGGTTCCCTTCTTGGAAAACCTAGATGCAATATAAAAGGGAATATTAAAAGTGTTGTTATTTATAAGTAACAATTTTAAAAAGTCATTGAAATGTCTTAAATCTTTATTTATTTATATATATATATATATATATATATATATATATATAATACACACACTCACACACATACACCGCATGCATAATTATTAGGCACAATGATATTCTATTTTTTTTTTCTTGCACATTTTACCAATTTCAAACCACATCAATCTGAATAACTACTATTAATTTTGTATTTAATCATTTATGAGTGATATACTGTATAATTGTCCATGAAGCCTGGAAGTGAAAAACAGAATTGCAGAATTAATAGGCATGTTTTCTTTTACAGATGAGCCAAAAAAGAGGTTTAACTCAGACTGAAAGTCAAAAATTATTAAATCCCCATGAAAAATATTTAAAACTAATGCAACATAGAAATTGCAAAGTTAAGACATGACCATTGGACAGCAAAATGATCACTGGGTCAGCGGGGCCAGAAAAAAACAGATTGAGAAGAAAAGACACGTTAACTGCAAAATATTTAAGAATTAATGTGAAGAATTAGGTGTAAAACCATCAGGAAACATTTAGTCTCCAGTGCCACCATTTTCTAGAACTGCAACCTTCCTGGAGTCTCCAGAATTACAAGGTGTCAAGTTCTCAGGATATAGACTTTTCAGGATATGGAGTGGAATGAAAATGAGCTCCTAAAACTTACTGCCAGATTCTAGAAGATAAATTCTTCAAACAGTGGTACAAGAGGATGTGGTGCTGGTCCTTCAAGAGTCACTCAAAACTTATCTGTTGATAGAGCCTATAAAAAAATAGTCTTAATATATTTCACAATACTTCAGCATGTTATTCTTATTTAGTGAGGGTAATTTTTTAGGATTTTTTACTCAAGCAAAATCTCTTGAAAACCTGACACCTTGTAATTCTGGAGACTGCAGGAAGGTTGCAGTTCTGGAAAATGGTGGCGCTGGAGACTAAAAGTTTCCTGATGGTTTTATACCTAATTCTTAAATCTTTTGCAGTTAATGTGTCTCTTCTTCTTCACCTGTTTTTTCTGACCCCACTGACCCAGTGAGCATTTAGCTGTCCAGTGTTCATGTCTGAGTTAAACCTCTTTTTTGGCTCATTTTATCTGTAAAAGAAAACATGCCTAATAATTCTGCACACCTGAATATAAGGAGTTTTTCACTTCCAGCATTCATGGACAATTATATATCACTCACAAATGATTAAATACAAAATTAATAGTAATTATTAAGATTGATGTGTTTTGGAATTGGTAAAATGTGCTTGGAAAAAAATATCAGAATATCAACGTGCCTAATAAATATGCCCGCGGTGTAATTATTTACTTTACTACGTTACTTTTACTGAGTTGTTTTTATATATTGCCACTTATAGGTTCTTTAAATAAAGAGGTTGAATCTAAGCAGATTTTTCATTACAGCAGACGCACCAGAAATATCTTAGTCTACACTGGGGAGCCTTTAAATACTGTATTGGATAATAGGGAACCCAAGAGTTTTAGAACCACTGCTCTAGAGCAATTCATAACATTTCAGTTTTAGCAAGAAACAACTTGTGCACTACGCTTGTAATCTTCTAATCCTTTAGGTGACTACATTCTCAAGGCTTCTGACCGCTGCAGAAACTGAACAGCTACAGAACGTAGTTCAAAACATAGAGCTCCTCTCACTACAGCAGTTTGACACAGAACACTCATTCCTCAAGAAAATCAAGTATTGTGCTCATACATCACTACATCTTGTCACATCACAACAAAAAAGCACATTTATTCTTAATTAAATGAATTAAAACCCTTTTCTCTGTATTCAGGAATTATTTGGAAAACACCACCGGTGATAAGATACTTATCATCCAAACTGATTTTGATGAAGGCTCCCAAAGGTTAAATGTCATTGCATCTGCGAAGTGAGTTAAATGTGGTTGGTGGCATATTTTGCTTCTTCAGTTAATAGAAAGAAGCCTAATTTCAACTTCAAATATATTTTCAGGTATTCTTCTATCAATGAGATCAACAAATTCAGGAAAGAGGACAATCAAAAGGTTTTTGTGTACTTCATCACTAAACTACCCAGAATGGACGGAGGAACTTCCTACATTGGATTTAATGGCGGTAAGACGAGTTTGATTTCATCAGTGACCAACTCTGTTTGTTTTAGCGAAAATCTCATCTCTGAAGTTTCTTTTATAAGGCCCATGGAAGTCAGTCCACATTGATGACCTCAGAAGATCAAAAGATATTGTCTCTGATATAAAAGCCTTGCAGTGTCTGACCATTAGCCAGTTGTTTGAAGAGAAAGCAGATGAGCCTGAAGGTGATGTAATTTTTATTTTTAAAATATTGAGCATTATCTTTAAAGGGATGATCCACATTCTCAAAAAAAAAAAAAAAAAAATCTAAATCAAATTGTTTTTATTGCTTCCAGCTATGGAGGCTGATGACATGAACACAGTAGAAGAAGAAAAGATGGAGCTAGAAGACAATTTTGTGAGTCACATTCTCAACAACAGTACTATATTTTCAGTATTTTTGTAATACTTTTGCCACCCAGTTCAGTTCAGTACACCTCTAGGAAGACTCAGTAAGTAAAAATGCAGTTGTATTTCTTGTGCTCTTCAGGGCTGGAAGAAAGTTTTGGACACCACAGCACTAGTGCGAAGCTGTATTCAGAGTGCAGTTGGCATGCTAAGAGATCAGACAGAGGCAAGCACCCGTAGCACCAAGAGAGTAGAGATTCTGCTAATGCTCTTGACTGACAACCAGACTCTACACGGTGAGAGATTGCTGTTTCTATTGTTATTCTTTATATATTCCATTAACTTTCTTATACGGAATCACTGATATTTAGTTATTTATGTTACCAGCTGAATTTCTGAAAACTTTAAAGAAGCGACTTCATTTTCTTTTGATGACTCATGATGAAAACACAGTCTCTGCCAAGAGCTGGGTCTCAAAGGAAGCACTAAATACTGATGCGTTGCAAGAAGGTGGGACTTTTAGGTAAGTGTAAGAGAGTGAGCGTAAATTGCACAATATATTGGATTGCAGCCTTTCAGAGGTTCTCATGGAACCTCTTTGTCTTGACTAGCCCTTATTGGTTCTTTGTAAAACCTTATACCTTCTATATATTCTGTCTTACACCCTATACCATCTACTCTGTCTTCAACTCTACTTTTAATAATTATTTGTTCGTTTTTTAGACATGCCCTGTGGAAGCGAGTTCAAGCAGTAGTGACTCCCTTCCTGGCACAACTTGTTTCAATTATTGACCGTGACTGCAATCTAGACCTCTTGCTGGATAGAAACTCTGAAGAATCTTTAAAGAAACTGTGGTTGGACATTTTTGGAGATTTCAAGTTACTAAATGTTCCTTACACAAGAGTGGAAAACAAGTATGTAATTATTTGATTTCAAGATGCATTTTGTGAGCCATTGGGCCCAAAACATCCCTGCTGAAAAAAAATAATAGACATCACAAAAACTGTATTGTTTTTACTGGTTATAATGGGAATTGTACTGGTTTAATGGAAACCATAATTGTGCCTGTTGGTCTCTACTGGTAATTGGTCGCCTTCTATTGGTTGCTTGTTAAAACCACTAAATCCTAATGGAATATGCCCCAAAACACACTACAGAAAACCATTTTTTTAATGGTTTTAATGGTTAAAAGTTGATGGTTTGTAGTGTTTGTAATGGAAACCATTAGAATTTCTGTGATTTCTATTGTTTTTTTTTTTCAGCAGGGCAAATACGCTAATGCTCCAAGTTTCACAAGCTTGATTGTACTTTGTGTCTGACAGCATTCTCAGCATTGCTGCTCAGTCAGTTTTTACTTTAAGGTCAACTACTGTCAATTATGAGCAAGAGTTAAATGAGAATCCTTCTGAGAAAGTTACTCAACTGGTTTACAGCTAGCTACCCAAATGATAACATTAATGGTAATGAACATTATGGTAACTCAAATTCTCCCCACGAATGAAAAGGAAGAGCATGTTGTGCAAATCATACACTAACAATGTGTTTTCTAAGCATTCATATCTACATTAGCAGAATGTCATTGTAACTGAAAACACTTTGTTTTATAGCTCAGAGATGAAGACGATCTTGGTTCAGAACTACATTGCAGACGACAGGACCATGGGTTGCACATTGCCTTTCAGCTGGAGGATTAAAGATTGTCTAGAGGAACTCTGGGTGCATGCTTTGCAGCGAGAAGGTATTTTCTTTCTCTTTCTCTTGCTATGTTTTTTTTTTTTTAATGAGCAATCATTCTTAAATCACGTTAGTTCTCTTGAAGAGGTTTTTTTTTTTTTTTTTTTTTTTTTCAACAGGACACACTATAAAGCAATTTGAAGAGTTCTTTTGGAAGACCCCCTTGGGCAGGTACATCTCTGAAGCAACCCAGGAGATGCAGATGGAGTTTTTCCACAGGTATCTCCAGGATTTCATCTCCATGACCATGAATGTAACATCAGAGGTGGATCTCAAGGTGAGAAACAGACCCTTTCAGAGCTAGATTTCTACCCATCATCTGCACATCCAAGTACACTTGTTCATGTGTTGTTTTTACCTTTTACTGTAGCTTTTACGTGGAGCCCTTACTTGTGGTGTACATGAGCTTAGAGGCAGTCAGGAAGCACATGAGAGTGAAGTCATTTCTCTGGCATGGGTTCATGCTGCCTATCATAATTTCAAGAACCGAATACAGAACCTCTACAGGATGATCAGTATAGAGCCTCAGATTGCTCACATGCTAATTGATAACAGATGTGCCAGAGAGGGCACAGAATTGGTAATTGCATTCATCTTCTGCTGCCAAAGTTTCCATGAAAATATTTATTACAGTGTATTACAGTGATTGTTTACTTCCCCCTGACCACCTTTCTGTTTCTCAGGTGTTAGATATGTACGCTGCTGTGGCCTGTATTGAATACCTGGAGCCTCAGACTCTAGATGGTGATGTTCAGAGTCTGGCCTGGCTTAGACGTGTAAAAAAACAACAGGTCCCAATTGAGCTGGTCTGCTGTGAGGAGAGTCTACGCCACTATGGAGAGAAAAGCAAACAGATGGTCGCCCACATCCAGTGAGTTTTGAGCTCTAAAATTTGTCTTATGAGCTCTAAAATTATTGTCTTATCATGAGTCTTAGGAAATATGTACAAGTAACGTTACCTCTATTTTTTGTTACATTATTGCTTGATAGCACCTACAGCTCTGAGGAGTAAGCTGTTTTTGTGTCTGATAATGTGGGACTTGGTTGCTCCTGTATCTGTTTAGATACCTTAGATCAGTGGTTCAAAGCCTTTTGACTTTTTTGACAAGGCCCCTCATTGTAAAGCCCTGCACAGGCCTCAAATCTAGGCCCTAGCCTGGCCCTTGTCCAACAGCTTATCAGAATTTGTCTTAACTGCAGCCATTAAAATAGTTCAGTTTTGTTTTTAATGGCAAAATGGTTACTTTTATTAAGTTTGATATAGAAAGATATTTTGCTAAATTCAACTTTTTTTTTTTTTTTTAAGTGATGATCTAGAGGCCAGCGGGCAACACTGAGCTGACCTCATATTTGATCAGTTTAGCCTTTTAAAATGTCACAGTTTTGCATTGTGCTTTGAAAAAGGCAGTGGATAGCCTAGATTTAGGCTTTCAGTTCTTATAGAAATCTTATAGAGCATTACAGCTTGTCGATCTAAAATGTTAATTGTGCATGAACAGCTGTCAACCATGTCAGTACCCAAATGAGCGGTTTGAACTTACTTATACATCGCATTTTTTATTTTGGTCACGCATGTGCACCTGTGTACCACTTATGTGCACCCCTGGATATAAAACACTTAAAGCATATCACAATGTTAGATTAAACATTTAACCTAAATAAATTTGCGCTTAATAGCACATTTCTAAGTGTTTCTGTGGACTATGGAAGCTAAAACGTGATTAATGCATGGAGGTGCCGCCACGATCACATGAGTCCTTTTTTTTTTTTCTGATGACAGTGGAAACAACTTAAAATACGCCTTTCATTTTTGCTCTTCCAGATAAGAGCAATGCATCATTCGAAACTCTAATAGGTCTACTTTTATTTGTGTACATTCACATTATCAACAAAACATGCTTTTGTAAAATAAAATGCTGCGGAGATAGTTAGTCAGCATTGTTAACTTCATTTTTGAAGCCAGCGCTGACTCAGAAAACTGACTAGTTTATTAATAAATAATTAGAATGGTTGCTTCGCAGCAAGCTTTATGAGCATGGAATAGGCTAGCTAGCCTATATATTAAAAGTAATTAAATTAATATAAATGTTCAGTTAGTTGACTAAAATTGGCTTAAATTAACAACTAGTCAACTAGAAAAATCTTTAGTCGGGGGCAGCCTAGTTTTAATCTGGTCCTCCTTCATAAAGTGTGAGTGAAGTGTGAAGTGTGAAGTGAAGTGACGTGTGGCCAAGTATGGTGACAATCCGTGCCGGACATGATACTCGAACCCGTGACCTTTGGGTTACAAGTCCAACTCTCTATCCATTAGGCCAAGACTGCCCCTTCTGTATCTCTTCCAGCTGTGCTGAAGGCATGCTCGCTGTTTCTGTTGCTGGTGGGGACACTAAACACTGTGTGCGCGAATCTTGACAGTCGTGGAAGCATGGTGTTGTTTCCACCAGCGCAGCACATCTTGTCCGTCACCTTAATTAATGGATGTCTAAAATATAAAAAGAAGGAGAATCCTAAAAGCGTGTGAGCTATGACGTGAAAATTGGCCCAAAGCCTGGCTTTGCCTGCAAATAAGACTATTTACCATATTGTTTAGTCATCAGTATTATCATTTATTATCGTTACATCATTGTATTATTAATTTTCAGACATGGCTGGCGTCGCATTTGCTCTCTGGCCTTGTTTGTGGAGCACATGCTGCTGGGTGTTGGCGATGTGTGGTTGAAACTCAGGCCACTAGTTCTGGAACACACTCGACGCCTCGCACAAGTGAGTCAACTCTGTCCATTAACTTGAAAATACTTTCTTGAATAATTTCATTTCTGCTTATCAGCACTCATCTCTTTGCTAAAGGTCTTAGAGCAGGACTCAAATCTCAAAAAGAGGCAGCCGTTTGAGACAGTGATCACCATACTTAAAGACTGCAAAGATGGAGCATCTCAAAGCATTTTCAGGTTTTTTTATTAGTTATATTTTCTTTAATCAAAGGTTTAGTAAGAAGCTACTAAAGGAGTGTGGTGATTTGTCGCTGTTTGTTTACGCAGGTTTGGCATTCAGCCTTGTCCAGTGTGCATGGGAGACCCTCAGGACCCTCTGAGTCTGCCCTGTGACCACATCTACTGCTTAACCTGTATCAAACAGTGGCTGGTGCCAGGCCAGATGCACTGCCCTCTATGTGTACAGGAAGTGCCTGATGGCTTTGAGCTCAAGGCCTCTGATGAAATGCGGTAATCTGCTAATTTTTGGGATGAACAGTTGTGCTTATCTCTCTGTTTGTCGGTCAGTCATCTCTCTATTAGTCTAAAAGATTATGTGCTTATTTTGGTCATTAGGGATCTCATCAGTCAAAATGCATTGTTCAGAATGCGATGCAATGCTTTCTTCATTGATCTGGTCACTACTGTGTGCTTCAAGGACAACACTCCTCCCAGCAGAGACATCATCCTCCACCTGTTGTCACTCCTGATGGTAGAGTCCCGCTCGCTCCCTCAGATCAGAGGTATGTCTGTTTATTAAGTATATGTGTTGAGGTCTAGATTTTGATCAGAATGAATAAATGACCAGATCATTGTTCCTCATCATCTCAGAGCGAGACCGGAGGTTCTTGACTAAGGCTCTTTCTCCCTTTGATGACTCTGTCGATAAAAATCCAGTGGTGCGTTCAGTGGTGCTGAAACTCCTGCTCAAGTACAGGTGAGCACAGGGCTTCTAAAAGCTCACAGCACACTCTTAAACATTTATCGAGATAATGGTTTTTGTCTTTTCCTCTTTCAGCTTTGATGATGTGAAGCACTATCTTCAGCAGCATCTGACAGAAGTTGAGCAAAGCAACATCATTGAGGAGACTGATAAAACCGAGCTTTATTCCTTGTACATAAACTGTTTGGAGGTGTGTATATCACTGACCTGACCAACTCACGTGCACCTGCTGTGTTTTACGGCTTAGTTTTAGTAGTTAATGATAATGAAATATTTTTGGTGATATAAATAACTGCATAGCTACTGCGGAAAAATGGCATGCAGATTAAAGCTAGTTTATAATTTTCTGCTGAAGCATAACATCTTAACTTACTCTTTAATTAATTAACATTACATTTTTTGATTACTTTCTCAGGAATTATTGTTAAAATACCCTTATGTGCTATATGTTTAAAAGAACAGTATGTTGCTCCTGTGTCTGCAGGACTCGATGTATGATCGGACACAGTGGCATTCTGTGGCAGAGCAGCAGGCCTGTTTACAGGAGGAAACTCGTTTTCTGCTGGAGTTCCTTCACTCTGATGCCGTGTCTGCACACACTGCATCTATAGAGCACCTGCAGCGGGTGGCCAGAGTTCGACTGTGCCTGGATATGGCGGCTGACTTGCTAGTGAATACAGTGACAAGAGATGGTAATTTTAAAAAGCCCGTAGTTCCTTTTGTTTTAGTGCGTGACATGACATCATGAAACGTGACAGAACATATCCAATTTACTTTTCAAAAATTAAATGGAAAAAAAAAGTGTTGTGCACAAAGAAAACAAACCTTATTTTAGGAACTTAAACTTTTTTTTTTTGCGATATTTTCTTATTTCTCCCCAGTTTTGAAACATTATTAAACAGTTCATGAAATAATTTTTCTGTTGATACTGATATTGTTTTCCTCATTTTAGGTGTACAGGATGATCCTTCAGGTTTTATCCCACCATTTTTGGACAGTGTGGTTGGTCTATGCTGCCAAAGCAGGAATGACTGGTACAGGGTTTACCTCATCAGAAAGATCTGCAGTCTTCATGGGGTTGAATATGTCCAGAAACTTCTGACACAGGAAGGGTTTAAGTGGCTGTTTCCTCAGGAGATTCTTGAGTCGGTGGGTTTAATTAACTTCATAATCCTGACATGACTGACAAGTATTTATTCTTTAACTGCTAAGTTTATATCTCTCAGAATCAAGATGGCAGTCAAATTGACCAGTATCTAGCATGTGGAATGGACTACAAAACTATTCGAGATGCAGTAGCCAAAGCCATGCTAGATTGCAACATGAACGGAATACAGGAAGCTATTGAGGTATTTGTTTACTCCTTTACACACACACACACACACACACACACACACATTGTGTTCCAAAATCTAAAAAGCTGTCTATCCACCTTATTTTTCCCTTAAGAGAAAATTTGTACATTTTATGGATCTGAATACTGTCATCCGCTTCTAGCTATTTTTAGCCGTACACAACAGCTCGTTTTACTGTATGATAATGCAAATTGATGTCTTACCATATTATTTTAATACATTATCTTAACTATAAACACACTGCTTTGTAGTGAAAACAGGAAAAATAATGATACGGTAAAAACCATGTAGTGCACTGTTATTCTTCTCGTTATTTCCCTACAACAACTAATGAACCAGAAGTCTCGCACATTCACAGAAAACTTACTTCCACACGGCTTACTTCCACATTGAAAAATAAGGTGGATAGACCATGTGTGGCACTTGTGTGGTAGTGACCAGGTTCAGAATTTAACAGGGGCTTTGGGCAAAATGCCACCAAAATGGAAAAAAGCCCAAATTCAAGAGGGGTAAAAAAAATTCTCCTGTACAAGTAAATAAAATCTATTATCTTTGCATTAAATCTGATGGCTGATTGTTGATGTTGATCATTTCAATGGTAACTGTCAATAGTATTCAAGTAACTTTGTTTGACATAAAAGACAACACAGATACATACATTTAATATAGATAATTATATACATTTGTCATATTACCTGTTAAAGGAAAAGTTCATTTTTGACCCTGCTAGTGACCATTAACAGAGATTCAAATAGTTCAGTCACTTGTGAAGTTCCAGTTGGGTTAGGATGCCTCATTAGGCAGTGACGAGGCAGTTCACTAGTTTGTAGGTATTGTGTCCACTACACGAACACTGTAATCAAATGCTTGAAATTTCTCTTCCTCAATTTTGTTCAACTGCTTTATCTTAGTAATGTCTTTCAAAACATCTTTGTCAGAAGGATTGCAACTGCACACCCATGAAGAAAGCTGTTTATCTGCTACTGGCTTTGTTCAGAGAAGTAACCTCTCTGTACAGAAGTGGAAACCCCAACATGCACCCTAAACCTGAGGTAAAAACACAAACATATGCTACACAACAATTGTATATATAATAAGCCAGATTTTCTTTATTCTATGGATTTTTTGATAAATGTATATCACTGCTGTATGTCTGATATTCGTGTTGTTTTCTGTAGCAATGTGCTGGCCTTGAAGATTTTATCAGAAGCTCAGATGTCTTCGTCAATAATGAAATGAGAGCATTTGCTCAGGCACTCGTGAAAAATAATCTTCATGCTCTGCGTGTACAAACACAGACGTCAGGCAGAGAATTTGTGCTGGTAGAGGTCACAGTTCACACAGCTGCAGTCCTGCTGTGTGGAAATCTTCCTTTACTGCAGCCACTGCAGCAATTGGCACTGTCCCCAAACAACATGATGGTATGAACCCTTCATGCTTCACATGGTGACTAAAATGTGTTTGATTATGATATTTCTATCATGTTCTCCTCACAGGCTTCATTCATTCCAACTATGCCTGATGACATGTTGGCAGTTGCCCAGCAGGCCATGGGACAACTTCAGTGGTATTGTGAGTGGATTCTGTGTATTGGTGCTGCTATAGAATTTTCCAGTGTTATGCAAAATTCAAGACCTGTAAAAATGCAGTGCACCTGGAAACCCAGTGGTTAATATCTGACCAGAAATACCATGTTAAATCACATTACCCTGTTCTAGCTCATGATAATGCACTGATAATTAAACAGAACTTCATTATCGTAACTTTGAGTGTATAGGATAATATTGACATTGCCTGGGTCGTACATAAAAATGTAATTTTCTGTTATACTGAGTAAATAACAGCAAGAAAAATAATAAACGTTTGGCCCTTGACGCATAGTATTAGCAGATCTTTGCTATGGTTATTCATAAAATGAAATTGCTTTTGCAAACCCTATCACTGCTGTAATATGACATATTTTAGAGTGAAATATTATGTAATATTTCATATAATTCAAAAAAGAGCAAAAATGTAATTTTCTCCACTAGGAATTTGATTGGTTTGCTTGATTGATTGATTTTCATAACCTGAATGGAGTGGCTACAAGGGAGAGGTAGAAAAATGAGGCAAGCAAAAAGAAAAGTAATTTCAGAACTTTTTTTTAAATAAAAGATAAGAAAATAAATTATGCTTAAAGGTACCATAGAATGCATTGATACAATATTTTAAATTGTTCTCTGATATCTACAAAGAAGGTATGTGGCTTAGGTAAGGGCAATAATTCTCCAGAAACGGTTTTACATGTCCATTTACAAACCTAGGATTTGTCCCTAGAATGAAATGGACTGTTATTACCTTATTTGGAAGGGTCATGAAGAATAATATTGAGCTCTGCTCTGATTGGCTGTTTCACAGTGCGGCTCACACAGCAGGAAGGAAACACAGGGAGGAAAATATATATGTCAATACTTTTTCTCGCAGTTATATCGTTGGGTAATTATGCTGTATATAAATTGCGGGCATCAGGGAGCCGCTTTGAATGCACGATCGCGTTTTACTTTCACTTTCGCAATTTGCGATTCCTCGTGCTCTATGTAAACTACAGCGGCAGTACTTACTTACCACATTTTACAAGATCAGATGCTTGTCAGTGGTGCTCAGGAGTTGTAAATCATTCGCCATCATCCTATCAGTCATCTCTCCTTACTCTGTTTATGTGGTAAGTGAAATCTTATGTACTGTAATGTAACAGGCTGTCGCTAGCAAGCAGCTAACCATGTCCCTTTAGTAGCTCGCGTTATTTTATTAGAACGCGTTATTTGTTTTCCGTGCCTTTTTGAATACAGACACCAACCCATCCCTGCACTTCACATCCCCTGCTCAGCCTGGAACATAACATTTATTTCCATGATCTGCCATTTACGCTATTGTCCTCGCTTGTTTCTTCACAATACCTGCAGAACTTCTGATGATTCAGCTGTGCAGGTCTGGCTTGCCTAGAACAAGGGCAGGTGTATGCAAATGATGGGGGCATAACTATTAGTGATCCCGACTGAATCGTCACAGTCAGTGTTATGTTCCGATTAGCCTATTTTTCAGTGGTCTTTTGCATGCACGAGATTTATATAAGAAGGAGGAAACATTGGTGTTTGAGGCTCATTTCCATGTACAGAACTGTTATAATTCAACTATACCAAGGTAAATACAGTTTTCCATTTTAGACACCTTTAAGATTTGTTTACAAGACCAAAATGCATGTATTAATAAAGTAAAGGGATAACCTTTTTTGAATCACTTTGGGGTCCAAGGGAGCTGGAATTTTGACAGGTCCTTGACATTGACAAGGCATTCTGCATTGGGAGAATTATAATATACAATATCTATTTTATTTTTTTCTTTCTTCATTTCCTAATCTCTGGTGTCCTTTTGTGTTTGACAGTCTGTCCTAATGGTCATCCATGCACTGTTGGTGAGGTAGGTTCATGTGACTTAATGCAGTGTTAAGCCAAATCATGGGAATTAACTAATAATGTTAATAGTCACAAAGCTCAGAATTAGATTAGATTTTTTATCTTCTTCTTAAATTTTAAAAAATTTATTTATTTATTAAAATTTAATTTAAAATTTATTTATTTTCTTCATGTATCTGTCCAGTGTGGTCGACCCATGGAGGTTGGTCGCTGTCCAGATTGTAATGCACTAATAGGTGGCACCAACCACAATCCTCTTCATGGCTTCCAAGCCATGCAGATACAGTGAGTAACTCTTGTAGTGAATAACTGTTCTTTCTATTTTATACCATATAAGTTAAAAATGCATTAATATATGAAGATCTTAACTAAGATGTTGTAGAAGTATTATTTCATGTAAAATACTGCGTAAGTAAAGTTTTACTTAACTATACAATATTAGCATTTTAATAAAAAAAAAATTTGGGGTTTATTTTGCAGTATTGACTATACATTACACTATACTACACACATTAACTATACTACACACTAGTTTCTACGTGTCATTCCTTACATTAATGACTGCCTGTTGAACCAGTTTTGTCTAAGGCTTTTCTTGATTTCAAATTTAGCCATTTATTAGCCATAGTAATGATTTGTAGGTATGTGGTTGGTATGTTATTTTCTTTAATGTTTAATATGCCTCCATCGAATTGGTCCTGTAGATTTGGTTTAGAGGTAATAGTTTTAATCAGTTTGAGGAAATTGTTCATCTTTGCAGAGGGGACCGTACTCAATCGGGACACATTCTGGGTGATGCACAGCGTCGTGACCAACCTGACATGCAGGACACTAAGAATATGTCACCTGCCCCCTTTGCTCTTCTCCGACTGCTCACACACATGTCCATGCTGCTGGGAGCTCAAAACAACCCACAGGTATTACATTCTTTCTGCCTGCTGTGGTTTTCATTATTTTATATATATATATATATATATATATATATATATATATATAATACTGTATGTATGTATGTGTTATATATTATTATATATAACTATATAATAATTTTGTTGATTTTGATTGCTTCCATTGTCCTCATTTGTAAGTCGCTTTGGATACAACTCTATCCAGATCAAATACACACATTACATGAGTTTGAAGAACTGAGGAATTTATATTAAGAACCGGACCCAGCTCTAGTGTAAAGCCAACCAAACTTAAACATAACTTACTGAGAGCACCTTTAACTATATTAATCCCATATTCTTACATGTTTCTCTTAAGAGTGTCAATCAGATCATCAAGCCTGCTGTGCTGGATCTTGGTCCATTCCTGATGGCCCATCTTATGAAGGACATGGAGCAGCTGAGCAGAGCTCTAGGCAAAGGGCTGGATGATACAGTCAGTACAATCCATTTGACCATCCACAGTCTACTGGATCCCCATCAGACCAGCCAGTGTAAGAGGCCCACAATTCACCTTACATTCATCATTTGCCATATTGATCTCCTGCCTCAGAAATTCAAGAAATATAACATGTTGTTATTCTAAACAGGGCCTGTTCCTTACAATCCAAACCTTTCCACTAAAGATGCAAGAAATGGATGGGAAAATGCCATGAATACTGATGTCATCACACATCAGCTGAAGGTGAGCAATGTGTCATCTTTTAGCACATCACAGAACCCAGAATGAATTATTCAGCTTAAGGTTTTTTGCATCTTAGTTTTAGCTGTGCAAATTATGCTTGATTTTCCATTTATTTACCTTCTTTTTCATTGCCTCTGAAATGGATCAACAATTTTTTTTTAACAGTTAAAAACATTTTTCTTTGTTGTGTAGTTGTTTGATAACACTGAATCGAATATAAAAGCAAAACCTGAATGGTTTATTAAGAGCTGTTGATTAATTGTTGCATTAAAGACTTCAGTAGTAGAGTGCTTCTCATAACCCTTAGATTAGATGATTATTACTTTTCATTCTTTGATTTTTCTCTCAGGTTTTGGAGCATCAGCTAAAGGAAGTGAACACCTTCATCAGGAAAGATGAGCGAGTGTCTTCTAATCCGGTGATGAAGTTGACATTTGGGGAACCAGGGCTTTTCCTGCGCTCTCTGCCCCAGATCTCCCTCATCCATAATTCATCCATCTGGAGCTGCAGGAGGAAGGTCTCAATGTTGAGTTTGACCCACATTGTGGAGCAAAACAGTGGCCGGGACACCTTGCCAGTGCTCTGGAGGTTCCTTCAGAGGGTAAGATATTTATCAACCAGAGTGTTTCTCATTAGTTGAACAACCAGTGAATGCAGTTCATAATGCCTTCTTTACGGTAGCCGAGAAGTGCAAAACAAATCACAATTCTGAAAACAAACTAAATTACAAACACAAATGCAAATCTAAAAAACAAAATAACAATTCAAAAAACACAACAACAATTCCAAAAACAAAATAACAAGCCAGAAAACACAACGACAAGTCAGACAAACCGGAAGAGGTAGGTATAGTTGAGACCGCGACATTGGTTTGAGAATAGATTACTCACCGCTGACTGGATGAGACATCTGTCAATCAAGGTACAGGAAGAACAGTAGACTAGCGGTAGAAAGTTCGGAGATGTTTAAAAGGGAGCGTTTCTCAAACGTTCTATGTCATTTTCATCTCATCTAAATTATAATGCCTGAATACTGCCTGATAAAGTAGAGTTTATGAGAGCCGTGCAGCTTTTGTGTACAGCTTTTGCGAGGGAAACCGTTCCAAAAGTGCCTCCTACTGGGAGAGAATCAATTTGCATTTTCAGTAAGTCTGTTTTCTACTTTTGAACTGTCTTAATGCTGTTGGATATAAGTCAGTTCGTTTAATTTTCCTAATAAAAAGATTGTTCAACTCTTAATATTTTGTATTTATATTCTCCCCTTTAAATTCTCTCCGCCCCACATAAAAAAAATCCTAGTTTAACACATCTCTCCCTGTTTTTTTTTTTTTGTTTTTTTTATTTGCATTCCCATTTGCTCAAATAGCAAAAGAAAAACCCACAATATCACAACTTATAAAACGAAGAAAAAATTTGAGAGATAATGATAATGGCAGTCAGAAGAAAGAACTATGTCAAATTTACCGTCACTCCCATAGATGCTCTATTAGAAACACCCTCGCATTATAGCGTTAACTAGTTTTTGTATTCTGATTCAAAGGTAATATAATATAGAGTACAATGTTGTCAATGTACATGCATATTTTTTTATTCCATAGTAAGGGCAATTCATACAAAAAATGTAACTGAACATCTCAGAACTTTTTAATGCTAGTCTACTGTTCTTCCTGTACCTTGATTGTCAGATGTCTCGTCCAGTCAGCGGTGAGTAATCCATTCTCAAACTAATGGCGCGGTCTCAAACTATACCTACCTCTTCCGGTTTGTCTGATTTGTCATTGTGTTTTCTGACTTATTATTTTGTTTTTGGATTTGTCGTTGTGCTTTCTGACTTGTTATAATGTTTTTGGAATTGTTGTTGTGTTGTCTGAATTATTTTGTTTTTTAGATTTGCATTTGCGTTTGTAATTTATTTTGTTTTCAGAATTGTGATTTGTTTTGCACTTCCCGGCCACCGTGCTTCTTTCTAGACAGATTATGTTGTGTAGACAGTCCTTTGATTTAGGATTGGGATTAGCCATAGTTTATTTTGTTTTAACATGTTGATTAGTGGTGGATTTATCTGCAGTAATAAAACAGAGTGGAAAAAATCTGTATTAAAAAAATGGCAAAAATATGTAGAGAAAACAGAAACTGTAAAGATGTGTATTTCAGGAAGCAGAGCTACGGTTGGTGCGGTTCCTTCCTGACATCTTGGTTCTCCAGAGGCATTTGGTAAAGAAGTTCCAGAACATGACCGAGTTAAACTACAACACCATTGAAGAGTTCCTGCAAAATCAGAAAGCAGGTACCCACCATATTAGTGATGATTTGCCATGGACAATTGAGTCCGTACAGAGATATTCATGATTAATCTATGATCATTGCATTGTTGTTAATAATTTCAGTAAGCTTGCTGATGTTTGATTTACCCATTTCAGCATGAATATGTTCGGCAGTTATGCAAGCATATGCCATTTCTCTAATAATAAAGTTTACTTTCATTGTGTTTCATAGTGATTGTACCATGTTTTCATTCAACAGCTTCACTCACTGCTTGGTATGAAAAGCGCATAAAAATCTTTATATCAACTTGGAACCAAATCAGGGTATCTTTGGCTACCACAGGTAAACTATCTCCTACCTACAATCGCAAGCATAAGTTTGTGAACCCTTTGAAAATAACTGGATTTCTGCATTGATTAAAATGTTGTCTAAGCTTCATCAAGTCAAAATTATACACTTTTCGAAATTTTATTGAAGACACTGGAATGTGGGTGCTCTGCCCTTTATTATAAGGCACACAAAGTGGGGTTACCAACAAATAAAGGTGACTTGACTTTTTTTTTAAGAAAGAAATCCTTAAAATATTTAAAAACACATTACAGAGATCCACAAAGCTGGACAATGCTTAACCATTGCTAAAGGCCTATAAGTTATTCATAAATAAGCAGGTAAGATACCTTGTCTACAAATGTAGAAAATTATATTGCTACTTTTTCCAACATACACTGTTAGTGATTAAATAATGTATTCAGTAGAAATGTGAAAAGTACAACTTTGTGCATTATTAGTTTAGTAGATGTTTATAACTGTTCATTAAATTGTGATCAGACAACATTTTATGAGTAATCAGTGCAGAAATCCAAATATTCACAAGCATTCACAGACTTCTTTCCACTGTCGTCACCATTTTCTTTCCACTTTAGACCAGTTAGTGCAGTAATTTCTTCGACAGATGTCTTATTTTTATCCGTTGATGAGTGATGCATGAGATGGTTTGTTTGTGTCAGGAGAGATAAAGCTGCCGGACGATTACACTCGGGAGGATCTGGGTCTGGACGCAGACCTGCAGGTGTTGCTGCCGCAAAGAAGCGGCCTGGGCCTGTGCTCCACTGCCCTCGTCAGCTACCTCATCACCCTGCACAACGACCTCATCTACACTGTTGAAAGATACACCGGAGAGGAGTCTGGGTAAGACATTCAGCAAATTTAGTCCCATGCCATTTGTGGTGTTTGATATAGTAGTCACTGCTCATGAGTTATTGACTTCAGCAAACCCATAACCCTAAGTATTAATCATAATGGCGTAACTGATCCTGTACCATTTGTGGCTATGAGAGATATTTCATACTATGAGTCTTTAATAGTTTACTGTTTTACTGTTATTGATCGTTCAGCAAATTTACATGTTCTTAAAGACAGTGTCATTGAAAAACACCAAATTATTTTGCTGTTACAATGAAACACAAGTACTTAAGGAAGACTGAGGCAATTGCGACCGCATAGCAACACAGAACCCTGAATCACTGAGCTGCGATTCAATTTAGCAACTTTGAACCCACCACACCCAATTTCCCAGTTAGACACCCTATTCATATAATTCTCTGTCCTGTTTTCTTCCAGTTACACGATAAGCCCAGCTGACCTGACAGAGCTGCATGTGATCCGTTATGAGTATGAGCGGGATGTGCTGCCACTGGTGCTGTCCAACTGCCAATATAGGATGGAGCGTGGGCAGGAAACCCTGGCAGAGTATGACCTGCTCAAGATTCAGCAGCAGATCCTCACCCGCTTTCTACAGGGCAAACCACACATCACCCTTAATGTACGTCACAGCACCACAAGAGCTGAAAAATGCGTGTTCAGATGTGTTTTTTAGGAATTCTTCAGGCTTGACAACCAGTAGAGTAGATAAATGAGAAAAATTATATTTATTGGTTTTGTTTTGTGTTTTTGTTTTCATGTTTCAGGGTATTCCGACACTGGTGAACAGACAGGACAGAAATTATGAGATCATATTTAAAGATCTTAAGGGCAAAGTTCAACAAGTAAGTTATATTATTTATTACATTATGGATGTTTAATAGCATAATATGTTTAAATGTGTATCCCCCCCCCCCAAAAAAAGTAACAAAACAGCGATTGATAGTGTATGGTGTATTTCTGGTATCAAGGTTGCGCTGCCTGTCTCTTTGTGAGAGACTTCAAAACAAATGAGCATAACAGCACACATAAGAAACACACTGACGTAAAAATTCAAAATATGTAGTTTATTTATTACATGATATATTTCAGTAACATACCAAGGGAGCTATTTTGCTGAATATTCTCAGGATTGCAAATGTTAAATTGATTTTAGTGCAATAAACAAGTAACGTTAGTTAGTCAAGTAGTTAAGTTACTTACATTTTAGACACAATATTTACTGTTTTGTTCTGTTTCACCAACGAAAATAGTTCCAAACAAGGATCACAGCAGAAGTATAGTACATTCTCCAAGCAACACTCCGCAGTGTTTTGTTACTGAATCATTGAGCATTTTGAAAGAATCAGTTGAATGAATGTCTCAATGACTCACTCATTAAGTGACTTACTGCCACCTACTGGTAGCTTAATATCTTGAAAAGTATGCATTTCCCCCCCCAACATTTCTGATGTTTATTCATAAATGTATTTTAAACATTAATCTCATAACATTATTTATTGCAGTTGTAATTTTGCAGTG
This sequence comes from Spinibarbus caldwelli, assembly GCA_039654775.1. Taxonomy (NCBI): domain Eukaryota; kingdom Metazoa; phylum Chordata; class Actinopteri; order Cypriniformes; family Cyprinidae; genus Spinibarbus; species Spinibarbus caldwelli. Next base: position 4,030,710 of record CM077219.1, on the reverse strand, counting down.
TAAATTATTTAATCTGACTGCTAACATTATTACAATTTATTGATAAATTATAATAATTTGATATGAAAAGTGATGCACACATTTAAAAAGTTTTAAAAAAATAGGCCTTTATAAAGGTAAAAAAAAATGCAGATTTAAGTATGTAAAAGCTGATAGAACACTGATGAAAATATTGCTTCAGAATAATTGTTTACACCACCAAAATTCTCAGTGATGTGGTAGATTTGTGGGGATATTTTGTGTGGAATATTGTCTGCTGATATGAAAAGTTCACTGTATATCGTAGTAATAAATATCATTTATGACATTTATATTATTATTTATTTATTTTACATTAAACACATTAATATTACATGTAATGTAATATTAATGTAGTATGTAATATAATGTGCGTTTCCATTACAGGTTTAGGTCTTAAATTTCATATAAGGTGGTATTAAAAAGGTCTTTAAAAGTCTTAAATTTCACTTGTTCATATGCTGTTAGAAACCCTGTTAATGAATAACCCCTTAGCTGTCACCCCCCATATTCAGCATGGAGACACAAATGACATACCCAAAATAAAAAGTATACATAAGATAAGAGTTTCTTATACATAATCAACATATGTTCACAAAGCTGACACTTCAAAGTTTACTGTTCAAGAATCAGAATTACTCAGACTGTTATGATAATAAAGATATATAAGCTCAAACATGAAAACAAAAATAAAAATATTAAAAACATTTTTTTAAATATATAAAAAAAATATGGCGGGATAGTTCCGCCTTCTAAATGAAAGAGCAAATTGTTGATTGGTAAAGTCATTGCGTCACTGCAACGGCCGTTAGAAACTCCGGTTCCCATAGAAACCTGGGGCTGGACCAGCAGCTGCGCATGTGCAGTTATAAGCGCATTGGAGCTACGCATGCCCATTGGCTGGTCTAGCCTGAAAAATAAGCTTTTTAAACGCTATTTGCGCATAAGAAACAACATTCATGGGGCAGTTCATTTCAGATTTGATTGCTAATTTGAAATATGTAGCCGTTTTTGAGATTTCAGGATTCCCCCATTCATTTAGATAGGACCTGGTCTTGTCTAAGCTGCCCGGTGGCGTTGCAAATATGGCGGCCGAGTGAACCGACTTTTCTTAAAAGGGACTTTGGCTGTGGTCAGATATCAACACGGAAGTGTACAGGAAGTGTGTGACAGGATGAGACTGGGCGAGATATGAGACGCTTATGATTGATAAGCGACGGACGAATCAGGACTCAAAGGCCACGTACACACTACAGCTAAATTCGGTTGTCAGTTCACCTTTTACTCCTTAATCGCGTTCTGTATACACATAACTCACTAAAATACGGGAGTGACAACCGCATTAACTCCCGAAAAATATAGGTAGTGACAACCGCATTTACAGAAATTATACGCAATGTGTACGGAACTGAACTGAAGAACTAGTTGTTAATGACGTATTTAAACTTGCATCAGAAATGTGTCCTCGTCTGTATGTGAGATGCAAGAAAATAACAGTGAAATTAGTCTTAACCCTAGCACATTTTGACACGGCCGGGGCTAGTTGCGCTCACGAGCCCTGCGGTTATAACATGTCAGTGTTGCCAGATCTTCACAGAAAGAAAAACAACACACAAGGACAAGCACTAAAACACCCAAATGCTTTATCAGGGTGTCCGCGGGTCCTTAAAAAGTCTTAAAATGTCGTAAATAACGTTTTCCTAATAAAAGGCTTTAAAAAGTCTTAAAATGTCTTAAATTCAGATTCAATGGGTCTTAAATATTTTTGGTCAGATTACCGCTAAATTATCTTTTTTAGTCTGACGGACCCAGTGACAGTTTACAATCATTGAACAGACCGAAAAAAAATTCTTCCCCCGCGCATAGTTAGATCAGAGAGAATTGCAGAAGCAGAATACAGGTCGAACTAGAAAAATAAAAAAAAATAATTCCAGGTCGAACTGTTCTTTGTTTATATAATGTTCTCAATAATAATATAGGTCGAGCTACAGCTAGCTGACCAGCCTTTTAGCTAGTTTAAAATTTATTTATTTATTTTTTTACTTGCCCGACCAGACAAATGGCCTGATTAAAATTTAAGTGACAAAAAAATAACCAGCGAAGCATCGAAACGTGAGAATGATTCTTTTGATTTTATTATATTCAGTGTAAACAGCGATTGATATTATGGATAGTGTATTTCTGTTATCAAGGTCGCGCTGTTGAGGCTCACGCTGCCTGTCTCTTTGTGAGAGACGTCTACACAAATGAGCAACAACAAACATAAAGAAACACACTGAGGTATAAATTCAAAATGCTTAGTTTATTCATAAAATTATGTAGTTAAATGACATACCATGAGAAGGGGGCTATTTTGCTGAATATTTCACGATTGCAAATGTCACATTGATTTTAGTCAAAAGTCAAAGTCAAGTCAAAGTCAGCTTTATTGTCAATTCCACCACATGTACAGCACATACATACAGAGAATTGAAATTGCGTAACTCTCAGACCCTTGGTGCATACAGTTAACACTAAACACTAACAGTAGACGTAAAAATACAGATAATTACAGTTTATATATTTATAAATACAAACTATACAGATATGCAGTAAGGACATTGTAAAAAAGAGATGGGTAAAGTGGCGTAAGGCACATGGCAGATAGTGCAAACCATTAAATAAACAAAACTGTGCAGATATAATGAGTGTAGTGCAAAAAAACAAGTAGTTAAGTAGTCAAGTATTTATTATGTTACTTACATTTTAGACACAATTTTTACTGTTTTTTCACAAACAAAGATCAGCACATTCTCCAAGCAACACTAGGCGGTGTTTTGTTACTGAATGATTCCGCGTTTTGAACGAATCGGTTGACTAACTCATTAAGTGACTTACCGCCACCTACTGGTGGTTCTGTACGTTTAAAAATATGCATTACCCTCCAACATTTATTATTTGTATATCCAAAAATGTTTTTTTGGATATAAATGTATATTTGTATATCCAAAAATGCACTTGTAATTTTTCAGGGTAAATTATTTAATCTGACAGGCAACAGCACTGTAGTGTATATTGAATTTATTGATTAATTGTAATAATTTGACATGATAGATGCATACATTTAAAAAGGTTGAAAAAGGTCAAATAAAATATGCAGATTTGAGTATGTAAAAGCTGATAGAACACTGATGAAAATAATGCTTCTGAATAAATTTACACCACCAAAAATCTCGGTGATGCAGTACATTTGTGGGGATATTTTGTATGGAATATTCTCCGCTGATATGAAAAGTTAACAGTATATCATTGTAATAAATATCATTTATGACAGCAATGATATTTTGTTTTCTTTTTACATTAAACACATCAAATATATGTATGTATTTTTATGTGTGTTTACATTACGGGTTTAGGTCTTAAATTTCATTTAAGGTGGTATTAAAAAGGTTTTAAAAAGTCTTAAATTTAACTTGTTCATATCTGCAGAAACCCTGTTTGTTTTATAACACCAAAAAAAAATCTCATATCTGCAACAGACCACTTTACTAACTCCACAAAATGCCTAGCTTTATGAGCTAAGACCAAACAACATGCCTAAAAGCGCTTGTAATTATGAGGACATGGCAACACTGCAAGACAGCGCTCTCTGAAGCAGCCTCCCAAGCAGAAACAAAACACAGCACGTCTATCAGCGGTAGTTCAGTTAAAATCGACGGAGAAAAAAAAGAGTCTTTAGCCAAAAAATGGCAGATACCAAACGGCTAAATTCTTCTTCACTCCTTCAAGAAGCCAAAATGTTGCTATGGTTACAAATGCGGGAGTGACTGCTGTTCCGTACACACATGGGACAATAATTTACGGGACTCACTCCCGCATTTAAATGCGGTTGTCACTCCTGAAACTTACAGTGTGTACGTGGCCAAAAAAGAGTCGTAGCGCGAGCACGGAAGAGTAAATACACCAGAGACGGCTCAGGGAGCTGCTAATGCTCATCAGATCACGTAAATCAGTGGAAAATTAATATAAATGATGATTCTGTCTGAAGAAATATGAAGTAAACATGAGTAAATATCTATATTTCCCTGTGTATATGCGTCTTTGGACTATAAGCCCCGCTGTTCAGTGTATCTCTGTGAACACAAATAAACCACTGCAGACGTGACTGAATATGAATGCGTCGTGAATTTCTATTCCAAAACATACATACAGACACATACAGATTTATTATTTTGCACTCCTGACATAAATTGCTAAATTACTGTCACTGCAACAATGTTTTATCAAAACAGTGGTCAAATATCGAAGCTAGAGTCTTAAATCTTTCTACTGATGCACAGTTTGTCCAGATCAAGTAAGAGTGTGATGTTTTAACATGCTGTTAAAGTGAAACATCATTAATCTAGGGCCGTCGCCGATCTTTGACAGCTAAGGGGTTTTAATATTGTTTAAGTGCAACTTTTAAAATTAATTAAATCCATTTAATCCATGTCACAAGCCGTTATGTGATTGTGTATTCAAAGGAGTCGTTGCAGCCTCTGACACAGTACGACCTTGTGAAGGAGCTGCAGTCCTACAGTGACGTGTGTGAGGCACTGTCCACAGTCGAACTGGCCCTGGGTTTCCTCACCATGACGGGGGGAGAGCCAGACATGCAAATGGGCACTTATTTGAAGGAGGTGCTACAGATGACTGACCACATGGCCCCACATGTCTTCAAGGTTGGTCATGTACACACTTTCTGCATTAAATGTATTATTTTGAAGCAGTGTTGTTACAAGGATACTATCCTCACTGGTCTTAAGGAAACACTGTATAGTTAGATTGGTTTGAATGTCAGGATCAGACGTGTTTTACACACATTCTTGTGTCAAAAACTGTTATATGGAACAGTAGAGGCCTTGAGATATTTAAAAGTTGAAATACTTTTACCTTGATGTTACTTTAAAAGCACAGTGTTTGTGATGATGCTAGAAAAAAGACCTACATACGATTCATCATAAGATTAAAAAGTAGCACGCACTCAAATCAAGAACGGTCATTCAATAGGTGAAACTTTATGGACCCCCTGTCACATTTAACTGACTAGATTTCTATCATTTCTATTTTTTCAGCAGAAAAAGTCCAAAGGAGTCGCTGCAACTTTCTTACGAATTTCCAAGAAGAAAAAATATAGAGATGGCTTAGGGCATTCAGAATAGAGATTTATTGTCACTCCCTCAGCCATTGTATCAGAAACACCCTCACAGCAGTGTTAACAATAGCAAGACAATAACAATATAAATGTACATTAAAAAATGAAAATATAAAAAATGCTAGATTTACAGCATTAATTACTTAATTACAGCGTTATTAATGGAAACATCACAGTCTGAAAAGTACAAAACTAACACATGAAAACATTATGCATAACAATGTACTGCTTTGATGGCTATAGGGCTTAAAAAAATTAATAAAATTATTTATAATTTTAAAGATCTAGATATGTCAGTCTCACTAATTGCCTGCTCTCACTAAATCCTTAATATGTTTTCTGACTATGTTTAATACCTGTAAGTGTTAATTGTGGTTGCAGGCATTAAGTAGGTGCAGCCTGAAACACTGTGTGGCACTGTGGCAGCTGCTGAGCTCTCTGAAATCAGAGACAATGCTACGTCTGAAGAGGGTGAGACATTCAACTGTAAATATAGTATTCTGTTTTGTGCTTTCAGTGAGTTTGTATGTAATGACTTTGTTCATCTGTTCTTCAGGACCCGTTTGTGGGCATCAGCAAAGAGTACAAACATCCTTTGCGGGAGGAACACAAGAGGCTACTCACTAGTTTTTTCACCAAGTCCAGCACTGATGCCTTCCTGTTGGAGATGCATGAGTTTCTGCTTTTGGTCCTGAAGAACCCAAAAGCCACGGACACCTTTAGGCCTAACTGGGGGTGAGACCTGATAGGAATATTACCAGTGCTGCAACATTTCTTATTAATTTTGCTTTCTTCAAATGTACACAACCAGTTAGTTTTTGGAGGGGTTTCACTTTTGTTTCAGCTCATTATTTAGGCAGTTTACTGTTAACGAAACATTTTTGAGAATTGCTTGAGAAGTGATTATACCAGTGTTTAGTGCAATGCTGATTCTCCTGAACCGCAGCATGAATAAAATTTACTCAGTTTATGTAATTTTGCAGTTTTAATTTTAATGAGATAAATATACAGCACACTGATACATATACATATATACAGGTAAATATGCCTGACTACAAATTTGTGGGCGATAAAAGAATAAAATTATATGCAGTTTACAAAAAAAAATTCAATAAAACTGTGGTGGCAAACAGTATTACACTGAAAATACTAGACTCAAGTTAAAGTTATTTAAATTAATCAAATATTTAATAAATGAACATACGATTGACAGGGAAATATGGGGAAATTTGTGAATGGGTTTTGTATTCTACAGGAATCTGCAGAGCAGACAGTTTTAAGATTGTGATGTGCACTCTAAAGCTCTTGTTGAACATATGGAAATCTATCATAACTCACTAAATTCTATCTTCCAGTCTTAAAGACACTGTTGTGTCCTACATGGAGCGTAAAGATCTGGACATTCCTCCTGAGGTGGATGATTTCTTCCCTGAAGAGATCCTGCTCTCACAGTACACCAACACATGGAAGTTCTCTGTTCTTCACAGACAAGAAAGAAACCAAAGATAGATTCTGGATGAAGTACTTCTGTTGTCTTACCCAGTCACTCTCGTATCAGGGAAAACAAATGACATCAGTACAGACTTTTGAAAACTGCCTTTTGTGCACCTGAGGTACAGTATGCAGCACAGTATGCTGCTGCATATTTGCTCCCTTATATATAGCACTTTATACTGTAATATTAAGGTACAATCTGTCAAAGTAATCTCTCAGATAGTTAGCAAGTACAGTACAACTTATTACAAAGTATAAATACTTCAAAACAATCATAAATGTAACTTTTTTTCTCTGTTTTGTTTTTGACGTTGCTAACAATTGTTTAATCATCCCTTCTTTATTTGTTTAAGAATGTGAACTGTTGATTGTTGAAATATACACTCCACATCATGAGCCCAGACCTGGATGCACTTATGTCCATGTCTTTGTTTTTGTCCATGTTTTTGATAGCATGTTGTTTTTTGGTTAGTGTAGTTGAAAATGTGTTCCATAAAAATAAAATATATATATATTTTTTTACAGCTTTTCAGGGATTTCGAACCTCATTTTCATTGTACTTTTTTCTGTGCTTTCACTATCCTAAAAACTCTGTATCAATTTCTCTGTATCAACTTATATGCTGAAAAAATGCTGTGCAAGATGTTTACTTTTTCTGTAACTAACATGGGTTTGAATAAAGAGTTAAATATGTTTACCTCTTTCAAAGTTGGCATATTGCATAAAAAGCATGGTAAAAGATTTCAGATAGTTCAGTTAGTTTTTTTAAACAATAATTTTTTGCACTAATATCAGAAACTTCGTCATTTTTCAAAACTTGAAAGACAATTCACAATCAAAAATCAAAATTTTTCCAAATGACCGAAGATTATTTGTTAATTGAACTAAAATCATCAGTTCAAAATCACACAACTCATGCAATGCACACATTAAATATTAGATGAATGCATCATTACAATTATCTAACTATCAGTTGATACAACTGCTCAAAACTGTTGCATTACACTTGATGCATAGTTTTTTACGAAAATTGATTAACAATATTCCATGTTAGATCATAAAAGTGAAGCAACTGAGGACTGAGTATTTTCAGGTATGATCCCTTTCAAGATAACTGTCATTGGGAGGAAAAAAAATCCCCAAAAATTCTATATCATTGTCTTCAGTAATTGTTTTTCCTACAGTAAATGTCTTTTTGGAGGGCGAGCTGGATTCTGATGAAAACCATCACAAATTCATATTTTTGGATAAGGCAGGCTTTAACCTGGCCAAGACAAGGAGGAGAGGTCGAAATTTTATTAAGTGGGCAACCGTCCCAGTACCTGGACAACATGGAGTCAATATCACCATGTGTGCAGCTACATCGGAAGATGGTGGTAGGCCGCAGACCTAGCTTTCCTTGATGAGCTAAATCAGGTCTATAGAGCTGATGTTGTGACCTATGTATGTTTGGGATATTGTTCAGTTTCACCATGCTCAGATAGTGCAAGCATGGTGTCAGGCCCATCCACAATTTATCACACTGTGTTTAACCCCATATACTCCCCTTTCCTTAACAGGTGGAAGGAAGATGATAGGCACCCTCATGAACAAGTCACTCTTCTCCAGGCCATGGATGATGCATGGAATGACATGACAGAAGAACAATGCCAGGCCTGGATTCGTCATGCCAGAAGATTCTTTCCAAGATGTTTAGCTAATAAAAGCATCCATTGTGATGTGAATGAGAACGTGGCGAAATCCACAAGACAGGGTTGATAAAAACATAGTGAGGAACACTCCAGTTGACAGTTTTATATTGTAGTTTTTTTTTCTTATCTAAATTTTTTCTTTGAAACACCTATGCTGTGATTTAATTATTTCAATGAATTTCTGATTTTGTTTGATTTCACTGTGTCTGTACTATTCTATGAATGTGTAGAACCATAATGAAACCTGCATCGAGTGTTTTGTAAAACTATATTCGATCGATCTTTAATGATTGCACTATTAAAGTGCAACTAACAGTGAAACTATGTTTAACTTGTGGGTGATCTAAAGCAATGATCCTTAGAAATTTCATAATACAGGAGTTATTTTTTAACCAAAGGTTCTGTAAATGTAAGGCTTCTTTAAAGATATGAATGCAACATGCAAACGTTTTGAACTATGCAAATAAGCAGTTTTCTTCAACTGCAAAAAAAAAAAAAAAAAAAACCTAAGTGAAAGCTACACTCTTTGTATACATGAAAATAAACCTTGCAGTAATAGAACATTTACATTTATTCATTTGGCAGATGCTTTTATCCAAACAATTGAGTAATACATCAAGCGATTTACCATGACTTGGCAATAAACATGAGAAGTACCTATTATACAAGGTTTCAATCATCGTTCAAATAGTAAAAGCTAGGAGAGGAAAGAGAGAAGAGAAAATACAAAGGCAAGGAATTTTTTTTTTTTTTTTTTTGAGGAGGCAGTAGATGCTCATGGCAGAAGCATTTTGGGCAAGATCTATTTTGTCATTGCATTATGCACAAGCGATAACAGCCTACTTTTGCTGAGTTCTAACTCAAGAAATTATTTTGTTGCACTGCAAATAAGACTTTATTTCATTTGAAAGAAACATTTTTCATATGAGCTCTAACATTACTTTCTGAGCAGAAGACTTCTAACACATTAAGTAACGTCTTTCTGCATTGCAAATAAGATTTGACTTGATTTTTATACTTAAAAGAAACATCTTTCATATGGGCAAGCTTTACACTTAACGTTGAATAAACTGACTTTCTCGCACTGATAAAAAAGCTTTTCTACACATGTGGGCCTGCATTGTCTTCATTTGCTTAGAAGCACTATCTCGGTGTTACTGTTCATATCAGCACTAAACTAAGCTCTCTGTACATAGAAGTTTTATGCTCAGAAAGTAATGTTAGAGCTACTAACATATTAAGAAATGTTGTTCTGCATTGCATATAAGACTTTATTTCACTTGAAAGAAGAGCGATCATATGGGCTGTTACTCGGTGTGTCCTTTTATCTTACACCTATGATTACTCGGGTAGGGTAAGGATAGTCAAGTCTATCCTAAACCATGACGTACTCACCCGCCCGCAGGTTACAGTCCTTCAGGAATGACGAAGAACAACCTTGTGGTTGTTCTTGTTTGAGGCTCAGTTTGTAATTATAAGTAAAGTCTCACAGGAGGCAATAGCAACAATAAAATATCTTATTTTATTGGTTACAATACAAAGCAAAAGCAAAAAGACAACAAAATCAGCTAAGCTACAAGCTCTACAAGCAAACTCTAAACAGCAATATTGGAGATACGGTTAAGCGCCCCTCGATAGGGTAACAGGTGTCCTTTGCGCTTAATGCAGGCAGTATCTGAAGAGTGGCTTACTCCTCAGATCTTTTATACCACTTTTTGGGAAATTCCAATTCAATATCAGTTCCTGTGACTCATGTCCAATTGTCGGATGTCCTTCCATCTTCTCCTACGCTATCAACTTCTTTTAGCACTCTTATCCTTGTTTGCTGTAGTCTTGTCTGTTACCTCTGTTACACGTTACCTCCGTTTGTGGTTTTAAACCTTCTCTGCAATCCCATGTATCCTCTCTTTGTGGTTAGCTGCAAACATTAAATTCAAGAATTTACTTTTTGAACCTGTTCTACTGTATAAAGTCATGCACATTTATCTAAACTCTAATATCATTTAAAGCATTTTGGGTACTTTCATATACAAACATATATGGCTACAACTTAAAAGCAAGCAAAATAAAATAACAGTTAAACAGGTAAATAGCAATATCAATATCCATATCCAAAACACCCCCTTCTTGCTATTTCCTGGTTCAGTGTAGAACACTTTCTACATTTTCTACATTTTATTCTCTCTCATTTTCATTTGCATATAAATCTCAAAAGTATTGGTCTTTTAGTTAAACTTTATATCACCTTTTATAGTTGTCTACATTTCTCAATAATATTAATGTATTCTTTAATCCAATTTTTTCCCCTTTTTTGGTCTCAACACATCTTCTCTAAGCACCATATCTCTTACCATGTTAGGGCCAATTTTTTGTACTCTGCTTCACAGTGGTAAGGTAGGCCTACTGCCCAAATTTTTGCCGCAATACCAGAAAATTGGTTATTTCCTGTTGGCATGATCCAACATATTCTCCCCTTGAAGATACAATGCCCGTGTCAGTTCAGATAAAGGTACAGCCTCTCCCCCTTCTCACACTTTTTTAGTGTCTAATGGTTAGGATTTGGGTCTCAAACAAGACCCACCTCCCTTCTTGGTTCCTGGGGCTCTTCTGCCATTTCCAACAATGCCTTTGTCTATGAGATAAAACATCTCATTCTCTTTTAAATTATTACAAATTATTATAAATTTCTTATTGTACCTTCAGTGTAAAGGTACAATAAGATGATAGTTCTCAAAAACTTGTTTTTTCCCCTTTTTTCTTGTTCAGTATACATTATTTTACCCTGTCATATTATATTCAGTATTTTAACCAACGCTTTTAGTTATTTCAATAGTTTCTACTTTTCATTTTCAATATTCAGTTACTTCATTACAATTGCTTAATACATTCAGTGTATAAATGTCCTATAGTTAGTCACACATTTCCCTTTTTTAAATTACATATAGTTATACATTTTTTCCATATTCTAACTAACATTTCTTGTCAATTTCTAGCCACCTTTTATTCTTCTTTACCAGAACTTCTATTTCCAGGGTTCTTTGGAGCTCCTAAACACATCATATGCAAGCTTTTGTCTTAACATTGCATAACCAAAGGTGTAATACTCTTAGTTCCAACCACTCCATTTACTCCTAGTATGATTGCTCCAATTATCCATTTAAAGTTCTCGCTTTCCATTTTTTCCATCTGCTTTTAGTACAATTTCTAGTTATCTGTTACCACTACTACCACTTCTTCTGCAATCATTGCATACATCCATGTTTCCAGGTAAGTAATAACTAACTTATACATGATGACTGACTATCTCACCAACCACAAGTTTTAGTAATAACTAACTTATACATGATGACTGACTATCTCAACCCACACAAGTTTTTTTCTAAGTAACTAAACATTTCCAGGAGTATTTTGCTTCTATACATCAATATCAAAATCAACACCAAGCTGACTATCTCACCAACCCACACAAGTGTTTTTTCTAAGTAACTAAACTTCACTAAACTACTCCAGGAGTATTTTGCTTCATCAATATCAAAATCAACACTTTTGATTTTAAAAGTAACACAATCAATAGTAACACAATCAATAATTGTGTTACTAGGACAAAATTCAAACACAGGGCAGATAGAGCTTTTTCGCGAGCCAGTCCAAAACTGTGGAATGACCTCCCTTATACTATTAGACCTGTTAACTCACTTCCAGTTTTCAAAGCTGTGTTAAAAGCACATCTTTTAATGACTAATAAGGAGTTGTTGTGATACAGGTTTAATCATTTTAAATTGTGCATATGTTGTTATGTGATTTGTGTTGTTATTGATGACTATGGTCATCAACTATGCAAAGTTCCTTTAAGCCTGGAATTCGCTTTTTATCTCCCAAAGCAAGATGGTTGTATCGCTTGTACAAAAGGAGAATTTGTAGGCTAAATCTTGCGGATATAGTCTATTAAAGTTGTCAGAGTATTCGCGGGTTGGTAGTGGACTAAGTTGTCTGACTTTCGAGTCGCTAACTTGCCACCAGAAGGCTAATTTACTCAAGGCGGCTGCGGAAGAAAGATTGAACCATGGAGATTGGACTATGATACATTAGTTTTTTATGTTTATGTTTTTATGTGATATTGTGAAGCACATTGGGAAACCTGATGTTGTTTTTTTCTAACTAAACATTTCCAGGAGTATTTTGCTTGCATCAATATCAAAATCAACACCAAGCTGACTATCTCACCAACCCACTGTGCTATATAAATAAACAGACAAGATAAGACAAGACAAGAATATTATTGTCCAGTAATTCTTTTGCTGTATACTGTTTTTATCATGTGTATCATCAGTATTCCTATTGCTCCTTTTGTTTGTTGGTTATCCCAAATCATTATCATCCAAAATAGTAAGCTAAATTCCATTACCAGTAATGACATCATTTCAGTGAGGTCAGATCTGGTGATCTTGGCCATTGGTGTAGTTGCTTGCCATTTGTCTCTTCTTCACTCTCACTAGTCTTTGAAGTATTCTCAACAGGTTAGTAGACACTAGGTCTGTACCTTTTTTGTGCCTCTCACTGTTTTTATATTCACACCTTTCCTGTCTTCTGCTACCAATGCCTCTTGCATCTCTAATTCATCATCATTGGTTCTTTTATCATTCCTGATGTTGCAGGCAAAACAGCAGTGTCTGAGTATTCCATTAAAACCCGTTAACTCTCCCACTATTACTGTTCCTACTATCAGTAACACATACCATTTATCAATTATCCATTTGATCACTTTCATTAATGTATTCAATAACTCGTCCTACATCTGTAACTACACTGTAGTTACTGTTTTTTCCAATTCTTTTCCTACTAATATCCATCATTGTATAATTCTTTCACCTAAATCTTTCCAGTCTTCAGTAGTCCACTGCCTATATCCTGCATTCTTTTCAGCATATTGTAATCTTGCAATACCACGGCTAAGGTCAAGTCAAGTCAAGTCACCTTTATTTATATAGCGCTTTTAACAATACAGATTGTGTCAAAGCACTTAACAGTATCAAATTGGAGCATAGAGTGTCAGTAATGTATAATAATAAGATTAAACACTCAATTTTCAGTTAAAGGCATTTCATTATTGAATTCAGAGATGTCATTGTCTAGCTCAGTTTAGTTTAAATAGTATATATGAAATCAAATTGACGATAATCGTTAGAAATTAAGTGTCCCCAACTGAGCAAGCCAGAGGCGACAGCGGCAAGGAACGAAAACTCCCTCTGTGACAGAATGGAGAAAAAAACCTTGGGAGAAACCAGGCTCAGTCGGGGGGCCAGTTCTCCTCTGGCCAGGATATTATTATTTATTTTTTTACTTATTGTATTAATTAAATTTTAAATGTATAAATGTATTATATTTCTATTTTTATATTGTTGCAATTTCTAACAATAATAGTATTATGTAGTTAGATATTTTATTATATTATAGTTATTTTGTTTAATTTTAAGTTTTATTGTATTTAAGTCGAGGTCTTCACTGGGGATATGTCCCCGGGGCTCATCCAGGTGTCCGGCCTCCGCCGACGGTCAGGGTCGCAGACATCATCTCCCGGCGCCATCTGATCCGGACACGGACTGAGAAACAGAATAATAAAGAAACAGACAAATATTAGCGTAGATGCCATTCTTTTTACGATGTAACGAGTACATCGTGTGTTATGAGGAGTGTTCCCGGTTCCGGTTGATCTAATTAATGCAGCCTAACAATCCTTTAACGGATTTGAATAATAGAAGTGTATTAGTGTGTTATGTGTAAGCCAGGTTAAAGAAATGTGCCTTTAATCTAGATTTAAACTGACACAGTGTGTCTGCCTCCCGAACAGTGTTAGGTAGATTGTTCCAGAGTTTGGGCGCTAAATAGGAAAAGGATCTGCCGCCCGCAGTCGATTTTGATATTCTAGGTATTATCAAATGGCCAGAGTTTTGAGAACGCAGCAGACGTGGAGGACTATAATGTGATAAGAGCTCGCTCAAGTACTGAGGAGCTAAGCCATTCAGGGTTTTATAAGTAATTAACAAGATTTTAAAATCTATCCGATGTTTGATAGGGAGCCAGTGCAGTGTTGACAGAACCGGGCTAATATGGTCATACTTCCTGGTTCTAGTAAGGACTCTAGCTGCTGCATTTTGGACCAACTGTAGTTTATTGATCAAGCGTGCAGAACAACCACCCAGTAAAGCATTACAATAGTCTAACCTTGAGGTCATAAACGCATGAATTAACATTTCTGCATTTGACGTTGAGAGCATAGGTCGCAATTTAGATATGTTTTTGAGATGGAAAAACGCAGTTTTACAGATACTAGAAACATGGCTTTCAAATGAAAGATTGCTATCAAACAGCACACCTAGGTTCCTAACTGATGAAGAAGAATTGACAGAACAGCCGTCACGTGTTAGATAGTGTTCTAGGTTATTACATGTGGGGTTTTTAGGTCCGATAATTAACACCTCTGTTTTTTCAGAATTTAGCAGTAAGAAGTTACTCGTCATCCAGTTTTTTATATCGACTATACATTCCGTTAGTTTCTTAATTTGGTGTGTTTCACCGGGCCGTGAAGAAATATAGAGCTGAGTATCATCAGCATAACAGTGAAAGCTAACACCATGTCTCCTGATAATATCTCCCAAGGGTAACATGTAAAGCGTGAAAAGTAACGGCCCTAGTACTGAGCCTTGAGGTACTCCATACTGCACTTGTGATCGATATGATACCTCTTCATTTACTGCTACGAACTGATGGCGGTCAGATAAGTACGATTTGAACCATGCTAAGGCACTTCCACTAATGCCAACTAAGTTTTCTAGTCTATTCAAAAGAATGTTGTGGTTGATAGTGTCGAACGCAGCGCTAAGATCCAGTAGAACTAATAAAGAGATACAACCATGATCAGATGATAGAAGCAGGTCATTTGTAACTCTAATGAGAGCAGTCTCAGTACTATGATACGGTCTAAATCCTGACTGGAATTCCTCACAGATACCATTTTTCTCTAAGAAGGAATATAATTGTGAGGATACTACCTTTTCTAGTATCTTTGACAGAAAAGGGAGATTTGAGATCGGTCTGTAATTAACTAGATCTTTGGGGTCAAGTTGTGGTTTTTTAATGAGAGGCTTAATAACAGCCAATTTGAAGGTTTTGGGGACATATCCTAATGACAATGATGAATTAATAATAGCCAAAAGAGGATCTATGACTTCTGGAAGCAGCTCTTTTAGTAGTTTAGATGGAATAGGGTCTAACATACATGTTGTTGGTTTAGATGATTTAACAAGTTTATACAATTCTTCCTCTCCTATAATAGAGAATGAGTGGAATTGTTCCTCAGGGGATCTATAGTGCACTATCTGATGCGATACTGTAGCTGACGGCTGCATGGTTACAATTTTATCTCTGATAGTATCGATCTTGGAAGTAAAGTAGTTCATAAAGTCATTACAGCTGTGCTCTTGAGAAATGCCAACACCTGTTGATGCTTTATTTTTCGTTAAATTAGTGACTGTATTGAATAAATACCGGGGGTTATGTTTGTTTTCTTCTAGAAGAGACGAAAAGTAATCAGATCTAGCCGTTTTTAATGCTTTTCTGTAGGATAGGGTACTTTCCCGCCAAGCTATACGAAATACCTCTAGTTTTGTTTTCCTCCAGCTGCGCTCCATTTTCCGGGCTGCTCTCTTTAGGGTCCGAGTGTGCTCATTATACCACGGAGTCAAACTGTTTTCTTTGATCTTCCTTAAGCGTAAGGGAGCAACTGTATCTAAAGTGCTAGAAAAGAGAGAGTCCATAGTTTCTGTTACATCATCAAGTTTTTCTGCGCTGTTGGATATGCTGAGGAATTGAGATAAATCAGGAAGATTACTTACAAAGCAGTCTTTTGTGGTAGAAGTGATGATTCTACCATACTTGTAACGAGGAGTAGAATTTACAGTTTTAGCTATATGGAGTTTACACAAGACTAGATAATGATCTGAGATATCATCGCTTTGCTGCAGAATTTCAACACCACTAACATCAATTCCATGTGACAGTATTAAATCTAGAGTATGATTTCGACAATGAGTAGGTCCTGAAACATGTTGTCTAACCCCAATAGAGTTCAGAATGTCTATGAATGCTGATCCTAATGCATCTTTTTCATTATCGACATGGATATTAAAATCACCAACAATTAAGACTTTATCTGCAGCCAGTACTAACTCAGATAGAAAATCAGAAAATTCTTTAATAAAGTCTGTGTGGTGCCCTGGTGGCCTGTACACAGTAGCCAATACAAACATCACAGGGGATTTATCACTAACACATGTTTCTCTAGATAATGTTATACGCAGCACCATAACTTCAAACGAGTTATACTTAAAGCCTGCCCTCTGAGAAATACAGAGAATATTGCTATAAATTGTAGCAACACCTCCCCCTTTACCTTTTGGACGTGGCTCATTTTTATAGCAGTAATCTTGGGGGGTAGACTCATTTAAAGTAATGTATTCATCTGGTTTTAGCCATGTTTCTGTCAAACAAAGCACATCTAGCTTATGGTCAGTGATCATATCATTTACAAATAGTGCTTTTGTAGAAAGGGACCTGATATTCAGTAAGCCAAGTTTTATCAGTTGTTTCTCTGTATTGTAAACATTTTTTATTTGTTGAACATCAATTAAATTGTTACTATTACTTTGGTTTGGACGTTTTCTGTATTTTCTAGTACGGGGAACAGACACAGTCTCTATAGTGTGAAATCTAGGTGAAGGAGTCTCTATGTGCTGAGAATTAACTGACTTCTGTGACGTGAGGCGGCTAGCAGACGGTCGGTTTAGCCAGTCTGTCTGCTCCCTGACCTGGGCCCTAGTTAGTCAAGTGGCATGCACCTTCCTTGTTCCCGATTATTAAAACTCCACATATTCCCCATGAATATGGGTTGTTGTAACCCTTTTTGCTAACAACTTATTAATTCCTTGGTTGAGGTCATTTCTTATATAATAATCTATTTTAGTGTCTATATTAGACCATCCAACATTCATCGCCAATTTAAACATTGGATCTTTGTCTTTTTCATTAAATAAAAGCCTTTCTGCAGTGCAAATAAGACGTTATTTCATTTGAAAGGAACATCATTTAAATTGGCAAGCTTTTGTCTTAACATTGCATAATCTGACTTTCTTTACAAGGAAATAAGCTTTTCTGCGTCTATGCACCCGCGTTCTCTTCTTTCTCTCCTGAGCACTACCACAGTGTCACTGTTCATAGGAATGCTAAACGAAGCTCGCTGAGCAAAGTAGCTCTAACTTTACTTCCCAAGCAAAATATATATAACACATTAAATAAAAGCCTTTCTGCAGTGCAAATAAGACTTTATTTCATTTGAAATAAGCATTATTCATATTGGCAAGCTTTTGTCTTAACATTGCATAATCTGACTTTCTCTTACAAAGAAAGAAGCTTTTCAGCATATAAGGACTCGCGCTCTCTTCGTTCGATCAGGAACACTGACACAGTCACGCTGTTCATAGAAATGCTAAACGAAGCTCGCTGAGCATAATAGCTCTAACATTACTTTCCAAGCACAATATACAGAACACATTAAATAAAAGCCTTTCTGCATTGCAAATAAGACGTTATTTCATTTGAAATGAACATCTTTCATATTGGCAATCTTTGATCTTAACATTGCATGAACTGACTATATCTTATAGAAAAAGATGCTTTTCAGCATATAAGGACTCGCGCTCTCTTCTTTCACTCACGAACACTGACATAGTGGAAACACTAATCTAAGCTCTCAGAGCATAGTAGCTCTAACTTTTCTTCCCAAGCACAATATATCAAACACATTAAAGAATGGCCTTTCTGCATTGCAAATAAGACTTTATTTCATTTGAAACGAACAACTTTCATATTGGCAAGATTTAATCTTAATATTGCAAACTGACTTTCTCTTACGGAGAAAGAAGATTTTCAGCATATAAGGACTCGCGCTTTCTTCTATCGCTAAGGAACACTAACAGTCTCTCTGTTCATAGAAACGCAAAACAGAGCTCTCAGGGCATAGTAAATATAACTTTACTTCCGAAGCACAATATCTTTAACAAATTAAAGGAAGGTCTTTCTTTATTGCAAATAAGACGTTATTTCATTTGAAACAAACATCTTTCATATTGGCAAGCGTTTGTCTTAACATTGAATAATCTGACTTTCTATTACAGAGAAAGAAGATTTTCAGCATATAAGGACTCGCGCTCTCTTCTTTCGCTCAGGAACACTAACAGTCTCACTGTTCATAGACATGCTAAACGAAGCTCGCTGAGCATAGTAGTTCTAACTTTACTTCCCAAGCACAATATATCAAACACATTAAAGAAAGGCCTTTCTGCAGTGCAAATAAGACTTTATTTCATTTGAAACAAATATTTTTCATATTGGCAATCTTTTGTCCTAACTGTAGCAGAGGCACGCTACAACTCTATATTCCGCTGACTGAGGCGGCCAAATATGGACGGGATTCCGATAAGAGAATCAGGGATTGGAGAAGAGATTCGTCACAAAGATTTATTTATTGAACAGTCTATGGGTTGTCATCTGCACCAGGTATTCTTTGCAATGATATCTGTATTAATGGTCTAAAGGAACAATAAAGAAATATAATTACAACCATACTCTGAGAACCATTTACCCACTGGCATGATAATCAAACATATGCAAATAAACAATGATTAGACACTCAAGTCTGCATCCTTAACATTAATAGCAGCCTAATCAATGCAAATAGGCATGATATAGTTGTGCAATGATGCGTTATTAATGTAAACACACTTGTGACCGATACTAATACTGATTAGCGTGTTTCTCTCGCGGCAAATTACCGCCGCTACGGCGCTCAAACTCACCGATGGTAACCGCAGAACGATCGCGGGATATCAATAACATACATTAGATAAACATACACACGCAGATATACTTACATCAAAGCATAAACGCATTATACAGAGTATGAAACAAGTGTGCAGAGATGAGCATTCACCAAACTGTCTTCCTGTGTGTCACTCTGTAAATCAGTCCGTGGACAACAACTTTGGTTCCTAGGACAGGCTTTCGGACACAGCCGCCCCCAATTATCTGACAGGATAATTGTAAACACCAAGAAAGTCTGTCTACAGTGTCTAAGGCACTTCCTCAAAGTGAGGAAGTGGAATCAACCTAACAACTGGGCGAGTGTAGGATTTCTCATTAACTCTGACACGAGCAGTGCGAATTTTGCCGTCAGGTCCAGCCAACGTCTCAGTCACTGTACCCACAGGCCAGAGGGCACGAGGAAGTTGGGGATCAACAATGAGAACCACGTGGCCCACAGTCAGCTCTTTGCCATCCTTTCTCCACTTATGCCGATCCTGTAAACTTGGGAGGTAATCTCGGATGAAGGCAGTCCAGAAATGATCCGCCAACACCTGACTGTGTCTCCATCTGCGTCTTCCAAGCAGGTTTGTAGAGTCGAATAAGACTTGAGGTAGGGAGGCATCACGACGGCCCATAAGGAGTAGGTTCGGAGTCACTGGGTCCACATCTGCAACATCGGAAGATACGTAGCCGAGAGGCTTGGCATTTAGAATGCCCTCAACTTCCACTAACAACGTCTGTAGCACTGGCTCTGGCACCGTTTGCTCTCGCAGAATGACACGTAGTGCAGTCTTTACAGATTTGACTTCACGCTCCCAGGTTCCACCGAAATGAGGAGCATTAGGTGGAATGTAACGGATTCTGATCTTCTGTGGAGCAAGCAGCTCTTGAAGCTTGGGTGCCATGACATCAAAGGTGTCACGTAGTTCTCGATCTCCTCCTACAAAGTTGGTACCATTGTCGCAGAGCAATTCCATGGGCTTACCTCGTCGTGCTATAAAGCGACGCAAAGACAGCAGGAATGCATCAGTGTCAAGGTGTTCCAACAGATCAAGGTGCACACATCGGGTTGTCATGCACTTATAGAGGATGCCCCATCTTTTTTCGTGGCGACGACCAACTTTGATCGAAAAAGGGCCGAAACAGTCTACCCCAGTAGAATAGAATGGCGGTTGGTGAAGTTGCAGCCTGCAGGATGGAAGATCGGCCATTTGGGGGACTTCAGGCTTGGCTCGCCAGAACTGACAATCTTGACATTTGCGCTGATGCTTACGGATGGCCTCCCTGCCCCTAAGTATCCAATACTGGCGACGCAATTCTGCTAGCACCCTTTCAGAACCAGGATGCAGAAGTCGGCGGTCTGTCTCTTTGATTAACAACTTAGTTGTAGAATGACCAGGATCCAACACAATCGGATGGATGGCATCTAAGTTGAGGTCACTCGCTCGACGTAATCTTCCCCCTACTCTGATGAGACCTGTGTCCTTATCATACTCTGGTGCAAGAGATGCCAAACGGCTGTTAGCTGGAATCAGCTGTCCAGTCTTCAAAGCTTGGACTTCTAGTGGGAATGAGTCCTGTTGAGCTTGAGCCAGGATAAGTTTCTCTGCTCCGACATAGTCATCAGCTTGCAGAGAAGAGTCACTGTCTGCCGCAGCCGCCCCGTGTAGGGACCTGGCAGTGGCCTCAACAAGCTCTAGCCATGTGTGGAATTGATTGGGGTCCAGAAGTGAATGATTGGAGATGGTGACAGTGCCGATGAATGCAGTTTTCCTCAACTCACTGATCTCTGATTCTACCTTAATGACGGGTGTAGATGGCCACTGGTCAGAAGGTTGAAGGAGGAAGTCTGGTCCTGAACTCCACTGGTGGGGACTTGCTAGCTGGGTTAGTGTCAGACCTCTCGTGATGTGGTCAGCAGGGTTGTGAGCGGAATCAATGTACCGCCATTCAGCCATGTCTGTGAGGGTCTGGATTTCTGCTATACGTGTCCCTACAAATACCTTGTAGCGACAGGACTCAGATGTCAGCCAGTTCAGCACGGTTGTTGAGTCAGACCAGAGAGTGACTGTATGGATGTTAAGAGACAACTCAGTCTGGATTACTTTGGCTATCTGAGCGCCGGTCAGAGCTGCACTCAGTTCCAAACGAGGCATGGAGAGGCATTTTCTGGGAGCCACTCTGGATCTGGCCAAAACGAAGGCAACATGGATGTGGCCTTGATCATCAGTAGTGCGCAAATAGGCCACTGAGCCGTATGCTCTTTCTGATGCGTCGCAAAAGATGTGGAGTTCTCGGATGGCACTAGGGTAATCAGCACAGGCTGGTGCATAAGGTCGAGGAAATTGCAGCTGAAGGAGATTAGGGATCTCTCTTATCCATGTTAGCCACTTCTCTCTTAGCTGTAGAGGTGTTACTGGATCGTCCCAGCCCAAATTCTGCCTCCAGAGGTTTTGGATGAGAACCTTGGCCCGGGTGGTAAACGGGATGATATACCCCAGCGGGTCATACTGGCTGGCCAAGGTCTTGTACACATTTCTCATGGTAGGCTCTAGGGGTTCGGTTGATCGCAAATTATAGCCCAGGGTGTCACTGAGACAATCCCACCGTAGGCCTAGGGTGGGTTCTTGTAGGTCCGTACTGGCTTTGGTCAACCACAGTTCACTGTTAGCAGACCGGGCTTCTGTGGGAAGATGTTCGATAACAGATGGTAAGTTGCAGGCCCACTGTCTTATGTCGAAGCCTCCCTCAGACAGCAGGTGACGAAGTCCATCGACTACCTCCTTAGCTTCATCAGAGTTTGAAGTGCTGTGCAGGCAGTTATCAACATAGAAGGAATTCTCAACTATGTTAACCAGACTGACCTGGTCATCCTTGTGTTCTTGGGCATTGCGCTGGAGGGCATAGATGGCGCAACACGGGCTGCATGTAGTTCCGAACGGAAGCACCTGCCATTCATATATCTCGGGCTCCTGATCTCTGCACATGTTCCTCCAAAGGAACCGCAGCACTGGCTTGTCTTTGGGCAGCAAGCGTACCTGGTGGAACATACCCTTTATGTCCCCACTCACAGCCACAGTGTGTTGTCTGAACCTCAGAAGCACACCTAACAATGATGGTCCCAGCATCGGACCAGGAAGTAGCTGACTGTTCAAGGACTGCCCCTGATGTTGAAAGGAACAGTTAAAGACGATCCTGTCCTTGCCATTGTGATGTACGATATGGTGCGGAATGAACCAGGACTCTGAAGTATTGTGTGCTTCTTCTGTGGTTATCTTGGCTACATATCCAGCGGATTCCAACTTACGGATTTCAGTGCAGTAGGCTTTGGCTAGTTCAGGATCTCGTGCCAGTCTGCGCTCGGTACTTCGAAGACTGGGAAGAACAGCATCCTTGTCAGCATGGAGTATGGTCATGGGTATGCGTCGGAGCAATGGTGTGGCATAACGTTGAACGCCATCTACATTCACTCTGGTGGTGGCGTTCTGGAGCATGGCGAGAGCATCTTTGTCTTGCTTGGACCTGGTGACCATTCTCTCATTGTATGGGAGGGTGTCGACCTGCCAGAGTCGTTCGACGTGTCGAATCAGATCATCATGGAACGGAGCGGTGGTGATATGAAGGCACTGCTGATAACACCGTGAGGGCTGCTTGGGGCTCATGGGACCTTGAAGAGACCATCCCAGCTGTGTTCTGATGGCTACTGGACCTCCGTCTGGGCCTCGGCATACAGGCTGTATCGGCATTAAGAGGTGTGGCATGTCAGAACCAATGAGAAGGAGTGGTTTGACTCTGTCAATGGGGGGAAGAGGAAGATCTCTGAGATGACGATAAGCTCGTTGAAGCGCAGCTACTGGGTAGTTATGTTCTGCCAGACTCAAACCGGTCGCAGTAAAGGCATTGGGGATAGTGAACCTCTGCTTAGGCTTGGTGACTGATGATACCTCGAAGGAAACAGACGACCCTTCAAGTTCTGTGTGAGATTGTCGGACAGTCTGTAAATGAAGTAACTCTGGGGTACAGGTAAGCTTAAGCTGCTGCACGACGGGGGAAAGCACGAGTGTTCTCTCTGACCCGTCATCGAGAACGGCATGGGCCTCCATTGTGTGGGGTCCATTGTGGAGGAGGACCTTGACGACCTTCAGCATGACTCGGGGTGTACGGTTCGGTTTGTCCAAGTAAACCCGGGTAGATGGTAGGCTGACGGTGAGGACAGCACTGGTGGTGTCTTTGATGGAATCGTGAAGAACTGTGAGATGTAGCTCTTTACAGATTTTACATGGACGTTTGAGGTTGCAAGACTCTACAGCATGGAACCGTCCACATCTCCAGCAGCGTTTACTATCTTTAATCCAAGCTACAATCTGGGAGGTAGTCAACTTCTTGAAAGCCTCGCAAGAGTTGAGGTAGTGATCCCTGTTGTCACAATGGGGACAGTATGGCTTGAGCTTGGAGCTGGACTTAGGGGCTGTCGGCTCAGGAGACTTAGCTACACTCTCACGTGTCAGGAGAACTGGCCTTGGATGCTCTCTGGGATGAGGTGCTCCTCTAGCTCTACCAGGGGCCTTCAGAGTTTCACTCTGGAACATAGCCGCAGCTCTGCTGGAGATACGTTTCGCTTGGGACTTGATCTGGAGCCAGTCTGCGAAATCAGGAAGTGTGTAGGTCTTGTCAGTGCCTGTCTGGAGAATACCCCGACTTAAGCAGTATTCCACAAAACTGTCACGATAGGCTGGTGGCAGTTTACTCAAGAGACGGTCCACATGCGAGCCACATAAAAGCTCGTAACCATTCTGGCTCTCAAGAGTTCTCAGCATACCCACTAAGGACTGTACTGACAATGCAAATGAGTCGAAGGCGTTAGCATCACCCAACTTGAGAGGCGGGGTGCTTAGGACAGCACTCAACTCGGACTGAACGAGCTGTCTTGGCTGTCCATACTTGTCTTGAAGTGCCTGCAGAGCAGCAGTGTAAGGCTGGGGGTGATACATGAAGGCTTTAGCTAGCTGATGAGCACTGGAAAGTTTCAAATGGCTTAAGAGAACATGGTATTTATACTGTTCACTGATATGATTGTGATTACTCAACAAATTGTCCAATGCTAACTTAAACAAAGCAAAGTCACTCTCAGCCCCACTTTCGAAAACTGGTAACGTAGGTCGTGGAATGCCATAGGCTGATGCGAATAGGAGATCTGGACTCAGATGAGGTGAGTAGACAGTTGGGGAGAAAGGCACAGATGAAGCTGCTTGAATGTAACCAGGAACATGAAGTGTTGTTGCTGATGCTTGGTTGCTGGAGGCAGGGCGCTGCGACGGACCTGGAAGTGTTGTCGCTGGCGTTGTTGTTGTCTGTTGTAGCCCGTAGCGAAGGGTAGATAGTGTGGCGGTAACTGGCTGCTGTGTCATGCGCTGCATACTGGTGCTCATGGGGTACGCAGCGGAGGTCGGGATGGTGAACACTGCTGGAGGCTGAGGTGCCACGTTCGACGTTAATGACACAGAGTGTACTGGAACGGCAGTAGGAGCAGATGGTGCAATGTCAGGGACTGGCGATGAGAAGGCTTGTGGCCCTGTGTGGAGTGCAGCGGGCAAGGGTGCATCCGCCGAGTAAGTAGCAGGTGAGGCCCACTGTGGCCGTCTAGGTGACGGCTGGGACACTGCAGAGACATCAGGATCAGGCAGTTCTGTAGGACAGGGCAGCAGCGATGACGTCACAGCTGGCGACTGGAAGGGGGGCTGCTGAGGCTTGAAAGACATGAGCTGAGATGAATGAGCCTGGTTGCGCTGCGCTGCAAGCTGTTGCGCGTTTGGAGAACCAGAGTCTGTAGGAACTGGAGTGGTCGCCCCAGAGTCTATAGAGAGCATGGAGGATACAAGCTTAGCTACTTCAAGTTCAGTCTCTGCTTGTTGAAGCTTGCGCTGTCGTTCTAGTTTTTTCAACAGGGCCTCCTTTGCGGCAAGCGCCTCCTCTTGCATGCGCTGGGCTTCTTTAGCTTGTGCCTGCAGTCTTTGGTGTTCCAGATCAATCAGTGAGTCCTCTTCAACTTGCTGCCGTAGACTGTCGTACCGTCTCTGTTTAATCTTCTCCTCCAGCATAGCGGTCTGGACGCTAGAGAGCTCTGGTGGGACATAGACGCCAGCGGATATAATGGAACGCCTACTCGTCCTGGAGTGAGAGCTGATACCACTGCGAGACGTTTTTCTCGAGCTGCTTCGGGGCTGACTAGGATAGTGAGAGGAAGCCTTTGGAGGAGGGTCACCTGCAGGTTGGTAGCCAACATCGTAATCATCCAGATGGGTAGGGAGATTAGTCTTGCGTCGAGGTCTGGAGGTTGTCTCAGATACGTCACTTTGTGCTTTGTCCATATTGGTTCGATCTTGCTCTCAATCCGGCTCGAAGGACCACCTTTGTAGCAGAGGCACGCTACAACTCTATATTCCGCTGACTGAGGCGGCCAAATATGGACGGGATTCCGATAAGAGAATCAGGGATTGGAGAAGAGATTCGTCACAAAGATTTATTTATTGAACAGTCTATGGGTTGTCATCTGCACCAGGTATTCTTTGCAATGATATCTGTATTAATGGTCTAAAGGAACAATAAAGAAATATAATTACAACCATACTCTGAGAACCATTTACCCACTGGCATGATAATCAAACATATGCAAATAAACAATGATTAGACACTCAAGTCTGCATCCTTAACATTAATAGCAGCCTAATCAATGCAAATAGGCATGATATAGTTGTGCAATGATGCGTTATTAATGTAAACACACTTGTGACCGATACTAATACTGATTAGCGTGTTTCTCTCGCGGCAAATTACCGCCGCTACGGCGCTCAAACTCACCGATGGTAACCGCAGAACGATCGCGGGATATCAATAACATACATTAGATAAACATACACACGCAGATATACTTACATCAAAGCATAAACGCATTATACAGAGTATGAAACAAGTGTGCAGAGATGAGCATTCACCAAACTGTCTTCCTGTGTGTCACTCTGTAAATCAGTCCGTGGACAACAACTTTGGTTCCTAGGACAGGCTTTCGGACACTAACATTGCATAATTTGACTTTCTATTACAGAGAAAGAAGCTTTTCAGCATATAAGGACTCGCCTTCTCTTCTTTCGATCAGGAACACTAACAGTCTCTCTGTTCATAGAAACGCAAAACAGAGCTCTCAGGGCATAGTAAATATAACTTTACTTCCGAAGCACAATATATTTAACATATTAAAGAAAGGCCTTTCTGCATTGCAAATAAGACTTTATTTCATTTGAAACGAACAACTTTAATATTGGCAAGCTTTTGTCCTAACATTGCATAATTTGACTTTCTATTACAGAGAAAGAAGCTTTTCAGCATATAAGGACTCGCCCTCTCTTCTTTCGCTCAGGAACAGTGACACGGTCTCCCTCTTCATAGAAGCACTAATCTATACTCTCAGGGCATATTAGCTCTAACTTTACTTCCCAAGCACAATGTATCTAACAAATTAAAGAAAGGCCTTTCTGCATTGCAAATAAGACTTTATATCATTTTTAACAAACATCTTTCATATTGGCAAGCTTTCATTTTAAGATTGCATGAACTGACTTTCTCTTGCAGGGAAAGACGCTTTTCAACATCTGTAGACCCTCTCTCGCTTCTTTCGCTCAGGAACACTGAAACAGTCTCACTGTTCATAGAAACACTAATCTAAGCTCTCAGGGCATAGTAGCTCTAACTTTACTTCCCAAGCACAATATATCAAACACATTACAGAACGGCCTTTCTGCATTGCAAATAAGACTTTATTTCATTTGAAACGAACAGCTTTAATATTGGCAAGCTTTAATCTTAATATTGCATGAACTGACTTTCTGTTACGGAGAAAGAAGATTTTCAGCATATAAGGACTCGCGTTCTCTTCTTTCGCTTCAGGAACACTGAAACAGTCTCACTGTTCGTAGAAATGCTAAACGAATCTCGCTGAGCATAGTAACTCTAACTTTACTTCCCAAGCAATATATATAGAACACATTAAATAAAAGCCTTTCTGCATTGCAAATAAGACGTTATTTCATTTGAAATGAACATCTTTCATATTGGCAAGCTTTGATCTTAAAATTGCATGAACTGACTATAACTTATAGAAAAAGATGCTTTTCAGCATAACGACTCGCGCGCTCTTCTTTCACTCAGGAACACTGACATAGTGGCACTGCTCATAGAAACACTAATCTAAACTCTCAGAGCATAGTAGCTCTAACTTTTCTTCCCAAGCACAACATATCTAACACATTAAAGAATGGCCTTTCTGCATTGCAAATAAGACTTTATTTCATTTGAAACGAACAACTTTCATATTGGCAAGCTTTAATCTTAATATTGCATGAACTGACTTTCTCTTACGGAGAAAGAAGATTTTCAGCATATAAGGACTCGCGCTCTCTTCTAACACTCAGGAACACTAATAGTCTCTCTGTTCATAGAAACGCAAAACAGAGCTCTCAGGGCATAGTAAATATAACTTTACTTCCGAAGCACAATATCTTTAACAAATTAAAGAAAGGTCTTTCTTTATTGCAAATAAGACGTTATATCATTTGAAACAAACATCTTTCATATTGGCAAGCGTTTGTCTTAACAATGAATAATCTGACTTTCTCTTACAAGGAAATAAGCTTTTCTGCGACTATTCACCCGCGTTCTCTTCTTTCACTCTTGGGCACTGCCACAGTGTCACTGTTCACAGGAATGCTAAACGAAGCTCGCTGAGCATAGTAACTCTAACTTTACTTCCCAAGCACAATATATATAGCACATTAAATAAAAGCCTTTCTGCAGTGCAAATAAGACTTTATTTCATTTGAAACTAACATCTTTCATATTGGCAAGCTGTCATTTTAAGATTGCATGAACTGACTTTCTCTTGCAGGGAAAGACGCTTTTGAACACCTGTAGACCCGCTCTCGCTTCTTTCGCTCAGGAAAACTGAAACAGTCTCACTGTTCATAGAAACACTAATCTAAGCTCTCAGGGCATAGTAGCTCTAACTTTACTTCCCAAGCACAATATATCAAACACATTAAAGAAAGGCCTTTCTGCAGTGCAAATAAAAGACTCGCGCTCTCTTCGTTCGATCAGGAACACTGACACAGTGACGCTGTTCATAGAAATGCTAAACTAAACTCGCTGAGCATAATAGCTCTAACTTTACTTTCCAAGCACAATATACACAACACATTAAATAAAAGCCTTTCTGCATTGCAAATAAGACTTTATTTCATTTGAAACAAACATCTTTCAAGCTTTGATCTTAACATTGCATGAACTGACTACATCTTATAGAAAAAGATGCTTTTCAGCATGTAAGGACTCGCGCTCTCTTCTTTCACTCAGGAACACTGACATAGTGGCACTGCTCATAGAAACACTAATCTAAGCTCTCAGGGAATAGTAGCTCTAACTTTACTTCCCAAGCACAATATATCAAACACATTAAAGAAAGGCCTTTCTGCAGTGCAAATAAGACTTTATTTCATTTGAAACAAACATTTTTCATATTGGCAAGCTTTTGTCTTAACACTGCATAATTTGACTTTCTCTTACAGAGAAAGAAGCTTTTCAGCATAGAAGGACTCGCGCTCTCTTCGTTCGATCAGGAACACTGACACAGTCACGCTGTTCATAGCAATGCTAAACGAAGCTCGCTGAGCATAATAGCTCTAACTTTACTTTCCAAGCACAATATACAGAACACATTAAATAAAAGCCTTTCTGCATTGCAAATAAGACTTTATTTCATTTGAAACAAATATTTTTCATATTGGCAAGCGTTTGTCTTAACATTGCATTAACTGACTATATCTTATAGAAAAAGATGCTTTTCAGCATATAAGGACTCGCGCTCTCTTCTTTCACTCAGGAACACTGACATAGTGGCACTGCTCATAGAAACACTAATCTAAGCTCTCAGAGCATAGTAGCTCTAACTTTTCTTCCCAAGCACAATATATCAAACACGTTAAAAATGGCCTTTCTGCATTGCAAATAAGACTTTATTTCATTTTAAATGAACAACTTTAATATTGGCAAGCTTTAATCTTAATATTACATGAACTGACTTTCTGTTACGGAGAAAGAAAATTTTCAGCATATAAGGACTCGCGCTCTCTTCTTTCGCTCAGGAACACTGAAACAGTCTCACTGTTCATAGAAACACTAATCTAACCTCTCAGGGCATAGTAGCTCTAACTTTACTTCCCAAGCACAATATATCAAACATATTAAAGAAAGGCCTTTCTGCAGTGAAAATAAGACTTTATTTCATTTGAAACAAACATTTTTCATACTGGCAAGCGTTTGTCCTAACATTGCATAATCTGACTTTCTATTACAGAGAAAGAAGCTTTTCAGCATATAAGGACTCGCCTTCTCTTCTTTCACTCAGGAACCAGTGACACGGTCTCCCTCTTCATAGACATGCCAAACGAAGCTCGCTGAGCATAGTAGCTCTAACTTTACTTTCCAAGCACAATATACAGAACACATTAAATAAAAGCCTTTCTGCATTGCAAATAAGACTTTTTTTCATTTGAAACGAACATCTTTGATATTATCAAGCTTTTGTCTTCACATGGCATAATCTGACCTTCTCTCACAAGGAAATAAGCTTATCTGCGTCTATGCACCCGCGCTCTCTTCTTTCACTCAGGAACACTGACATAGTGGCACTGCTCATAGAAACACTAATCTAAGCTCTCAGGGCATAGTAGCTCTAACTTTACTTCTCAAGCACAATATATCAAACACATTAAAGAAAGGCCTTTCTGCATTGCAAATAGGACTTTATTTCATTTGAAACAAACATTTTTCATATTGGCAAGCTTTTGTCTTAACATTGCATAATCTGACTTTCTCTTACCGAGAAAGAAGCTTTTCAGCATATAAGGACTCGTGCTCTCTTCGTTCGATCAGGAACACTGGCACAGTCACACTGTTCATAGAAATGCTAAACGAAGCTCGCTGAGCATAATAGCTCTAACTTTACTTTCCAAGCACAATATACAGAACACCTTAAATAAAAGCCTTTCTGCATTGCAAATAAGACTTTATTTCATTTGAAACAAATATTTTCATATTGGCAAGCGTTTGTCTTAACATTGCATTAACTGACTATATCTTATAGCAAAAGATGCTTTTCAGCATACAAGGACTCGCCCTCTCTTCTTTCGGTCAGGAACACTGACATAGTGGCACTGCTCATATAAACACTAATCTAAGCTCTCAGAGCATAGTAGCTCTAACTTTTCTTCCCAAGCACAATATATCAAACACGTTAAAAATGGCCTTTCTGCAGTGCAAAGAAGACTTTATTTCATTTGAAACAAACATCTTTCATATTGGCAAGCTTTGATCTTAACATTGCATGAACTGACTTTCTCTTGCAGGGAAAGACGCTTTTCAACATCTGTAGATCCGCTCTCGCTTCTTTCGCTCGGGAACACTGAAACAGTCTCACTGTTCATAGAAACACTAATCCAAGCTCTCAGGGCATAGTAGCTCTAACTTTACTTCCAAAGCACAATATATCAAACACATTAAAGAATGGCCTTTCTGCATTGCAAATAAGACTTTATTTCATTTGAAACGAACAACTTTCATATTGGCAAGCTTTAATCTTAACATTGCATGAACTGACTTTCTGTTACGGAGAAAGAAGATTTTCAGCATATAAGGACTCGCGCTCTCTTCTTTCGCTCAGGAACACTGAAACAGTCTCACTGTTCATAGAAACACTAATCTAAGCTCTCAGGGCATAGTAGCTCTAACTTTTCTTCCCAAGCACAATATACAGAACACATTAACTTAAAGCCTTTCTGCAGTGCAAAGAAGACTTTATTTCATTTGAAACAAACATTTTTCATATTGGCAAGCTTTTCTCTTAACATTGCATAATCTGATTTTCTCTTACAGAGAAAGAAGCTTTTCAGCATATCATAGTAGCTCTAACTTTACTTCCCAAGCTAAATATATCAAACACATTAAAGAAAGGCCTTTCTTGCAGTGCAAATAAGACTTTATTTCATTTGAAACAAAAATTTTTCAAAATGGCAAGCTTTTGTCTCAACATTGCATAATCTGACTTTCTCTTGCAGGGAAAGACGTTTTCCAACATCTGTAGACCCGCTCTCGCTTCTTTCGCTCAGGAACACTGAAACAGTCTCACTGTTCATAGAAACACTAATGTAAGCTATCAGGGCATAGTAGCTCTAACTTTACTTCCCAAGCACAATATATCAAACACATTAAAGAAAGGCCTTTCTGCATTGCAAAGAAGACTATTTCATTTGAAACAAACATTTTTCATATTGGCAAGCTTTTCTCTTATTGCATAATCTGATTTTCTCTTACAGAGAAAGAAGCTTTTCAGCATATAAGGACTCGCGCTCTCTTCGTTCGATCAGGAACACTGACACAGTCACTCTGTTCATAGAAATGCTAAACGAAACTCGCTGAGCATAATAGCTCTAACTTTACTTTCCAAGCACAATATACAGAACACATTAAATAAAAGCCTTTCTGCATTGCAAATAAGACTTTATTTCATTTGAAACGAACATCTTTCATATTGGCAAGCTTTGATCTTAACACTGCCTGAACTGACTTTCTCTTGCAGGGAAAGACGCTTTTCAACATCTGTAGACCCGCTCTCGCTTCTTTCGCTCGGGAACACTGAAACAGTCTCACTGTTCATAGAAACACTAATCCAAGCTCTCAGGGCATAGTAGCTCTAACTTTACTTCCCAAGCACAATATATCAAACACATTAAAGAATGGCCTTTCTGCATTGCAAATAAGACTTTATTTCATTTGAAACGAACAACTTTCATATTGGCAAGCTTTAATCTTAATATTGCATGAACTGACTTTCTGTTACGGAGAAAGAAGATTTTCAGCATATAAGGACTCGCGCTCTCTTCTTTCGCTCAGGAACATTGAAACAGTCTCACTGTTCATAGAAACACTGATCTAAGCTCTCAGGGCATAGTAGCTCTAACTTTACTTCCCAAGCACAATATATCAAACACATTAAAGAAAGGCCTTTCTGCAGTGCAAAGAAGACTTTATTTCATTTGAAACAAACATTTTTCATATTGGCAAGCTTTTCTCGTAACTTTGCATAATCTGATTTTCTCTTACAGAGAAAGAAGCTTTTCAGCATATAAGGACTCGCGCATTCTCTTCGTTCGATCAGGAACACTGACACAGTCACGCTGTTCATAGAAATGCTAAACGACGCTCGCTGAGCATAATAGCTCTAACTTTACTTTCCAAGCACAATATACAGAACACATTAAATAAAAGCCTTTCTGCAATGCAAATAAGACTTTATTTCATTTCTAACAAACATCTTTCACATTGGCAAGCTTTCATTTTAAGATTGCATGAACTGACTTTCTATTGCAGGGAAAGACGTTTTCCAACATCTGTAGACCCGCTCTCGCTTCTTTCGCTCAGGAAACACTGAAACAGTCTCACTGTTCATAGAAACACTAATCTAAGATCTCGGAGCATAGTAGCTCTAACTTTACTTCCCAAGCACAATATATCAAACACATTAAAGAATGGCCTTTCTGCATTGCAAATAAAACTTTATTTCATTTTTAACAAACATCTTTCATATTGGCGAGCTTTCATCTTAAGATTGCATGAACTGACTTTCTCTTGCAGGGAAAGACGCTTTTCAACACCTGTAGACCCGCTCTCGCTTTTTTCGCTGAGAAACACTGAAACAGTCTCACTGTTCATAGAAACACTAATCCAAGCTCTCAGAGCATAGTAGCTCTAACTTTTCTTCCCAAGCACAATATACAGAACACATTAACTTAAAGCCTTTCTGCAGTGCAAAGAAGACTTTATTTCATTTGAAACAAACATTTTTCATATTGGCAAGCTTTTGTCTTAACATTGCATAATCTGATTTTCTCTTACAGAGAAAGAAGCTTTTCAGCATATCATAGTAGCTCTAACTTTACTTCCCAAGCTAAATATATCAAACACATTAAAGAAAGGCCTTTCTTGCAGTGCAAATAAGACTTTATTTAATTTGAAACAAACATTTTTCAAAATGGCAAGCTTTTGTCTCAACATTGCATAATCTGACTTTCTCTTGCAGGGAAAGACGTTTTCCAACATCTGTAGACCCGCTCTCGCTTCTTTCGCTCAGGAACACTGAAACAGTCTCACTGTTCATAGAAACACTAATGTAAGCTATCAGGGCATAGTAGCTCTAACTTTACTTCCCAAGCACAATATATCAAACACATTAAAGAAAGGCCTTTCTGCATTGCAAAGAAGACTATTTCATTTGAAACAAACATTTTTCATATTGGCAAGCTTTTCTCTTATTGCATAATCTGATTTTCTCTTACAGAGAAAGAAGCTTTTCAGCATATAAGGACTCGCGCTCTCTTCGTTCGATCAGGAACACTGACACAGTCACTCTGTTCATAGAAATGCTAAACGAAACTCGCTGAGCATAATAGCTCTAACTTTACTTTCCAAGCACAATATACAGAACACATTAAATAAAAGCCTTTCTGCATTGCAAATAAGACTTTATTTCATTTGAAACAAATATTTTTCATATTGGCAAGCGTTTGTCTTAACATTGCATTAACTGACTATATCTTATAGAAAAAGATGCTTTTCAGCATATAAAGACTCGCGCTCTCTTCTTTCACTCAGGAACACTGACATAGTGGCACTGCTCATAGAAACACTAATCTAAGCTCTCAGAGCATAGTAGCTCTAACTTTTCTTCCCAAGCACAATATATCAAACACGTTAAAAATGGCCTTTCTGCATTGCAAATAAGACTCTATTTCATTTTAAATGAACAACTTTAATATTGGCAAGCTTTAATCTTAATATTACATGAACTGACTTTCTGTTACGGAGAAAGAAAATTTTCAGCATATAAGGACTCGCGCTCTCTTCTTTCGCTCAGGAACACTGAAACAGTCTCACTGTTCATAGAAACACTAATCTAACCTCTCAGGGCATAGTAGCTCTAACTTTACTTCCCAAGCACAATATATCAAACATATTAAAGAAAGGCCTTTCTGCAGTGAAAATAAGACTTTATTTCATTTGAAACAAACATTTTTCATACTGGCAAGCGTTTGTCCTAACATTGCATAATCTGACTTTCTATTACAGAGAAAGAAGCTTTTCAGCATATAAGGACTCGCCTTCTCTTCTTTCACTCAGGAACCAGTGACACGGTCTCCCTCTTCATAGACATGCCAAACGAAGCTCGCTGAGCATAGTAGCTCTAAATTTACTTTCCAAGCACAATATACAGAACACATTAAATAAAAGCCTTTCTGCATTGCAAATAAGACTTTTTTCATTTGAAACGAACATCTTTGATATTATCAAGCTTTTGTCTTCACATGGCATAATCTGACCTTCTCTCACAAGGAAATAAGCTTATCTGCGTCTATGCACCCGCGCTCTCTTCTTTCACTCAGGAACACTGACATAGTGGCACTGCTCATAGAAACACTAATCTAAGCTCTCAGGGCATAGTAGCTCTAACTTTACTTCCCAAGCACAATATATCAAACACATTAAAGAAAGGCCTTTCTGCATTGCAAATAGGACTTTATTTCATTTGAAACAAACATTTTTCATATTGGCAAGCTTTTGTCTTAACATTGCATAATCTGACTTTCTCTTACCGAGAAAGAAGCTTTTCAGCATATAAGGACTCGTGCTCTCTTCGTTCGATCAGGAACACTGGCACAGTCACACTGTTCATAGAAATGCTAAACGAAGCTCGCTGAGCATAATAGCTCTAACTTTACTTTCCAAGCACAATATACAGAACACCTTAAATAAAAGCCTTTCTGCATTGCAAATAAGACTTTATTTCATTTGAAACAAATATTTTCATATTGGCAAGCGTTTGTCTTAACATTGCATTAACTGACTATATCTTATAGCAAAAGATGCTTTTCAGCATACAAGGACTCGCCCTCTCTTCTTTCGGTCAGGAACACTGACATAGTGGCACTGCTCATATAAACACTAATCTAAGCTCTCAGAGCATAGTAGCTCTAACTTTTCTTCCCAAGCACAATATATCAAACACGTTAAAAATGGCCTTTCTGCAGTGCAAAGAAGACTTTATTTCATTTGAAACAAACATCTTTCATATTGGCAAGCTTTGATCTTAACATTGCATGAACTGACTTTCTCTTGCAGGGAAAGACGCTTTTCAACATCTGTAGATCCGCTCTCGCTTCTTTCGCTCGGGAACACTGAAACAGTCTCACTGTTCATAGAAACACTAATCCAAGCTCTCAGGGCATAGTAGCTCTAACTTTACTTCCAAAGCACAATATATCAAACACATTAAAGAATGGCCTTTCTGCATTGCAAATAAGACTTTATTTCATTTGAAACGAACAACTTTCATATTGGCAAGCTTTAATCTTAACATTGCATGAACTGACTTTCTGTTACGGAGAAAGAAGATTTTCAGCATATAAGGACTCGCGCTCTCTTCTTTCGCTCAGGAACACTGAAACAGTCTCACTGTTCATAGAAACACTAATCTAAGCTCTCAGGGCATAGTAGCTCTAACTTTACTTCCCAAGCACAATATATCAAACACATTAAAGAAAGGCCTTTCTGCAGTGCAAAGAAAACTTTATTTCATTTGAAACAAACATTTTTCATATTGGCAAGCTTTTCTCTTAACATTGCATAATCTGATTTTCTCTTACAGAGAAAGAAGCTTTTCAGCATATCATAGTAGCTCTAACTTTACTTCCCAAGCTAAATATATCAAACACATTAAAGAAAGGCCTTTCTTGCAGTGCAAATAAGACTTTATTTCATTTGAAACAAACATTTTTCAAAATGGCAAGCTTTTGTCTCAACATTGCATAATCTGACTTTCTCTTGCAGAGAAAGACGTTTTCCAACATCTGTAGACCCGCTCTCGCTTCTTTCGCTCAGGAACACTGAAACAGTCTCACTGTTCATAGAAACACTAATGTAAGCTATCAGGGCATAGTAGCTCTAACTTTACTTCCCAAGCACAATATATCAAACACATTAAAGAAAGGCCTTTCTGCATTGCAAAGAAGACTATTTCATTTGAAACAAACATTTTTCATATTGGCAAGCTTTTCTCTTATTGCATAATCTGATTTTCTCTTACAGAGAAAGAAGCTTTTCAGCATATAAGGACTCGCGCTCTCTTCGTTCGATCAGGAACACTGACACAGTCACTCTGTTCATAGAAATGCTAAACGAAACTCGCTGAGCATAATAGCTCTAACTTTACTTTCCAAGCACAATATACAGAACACATTAAATAAAAGCCTTTCTGCATTGCAAATAAGACTTTATTTCATTTGAAACGAACATCTTTCATATTGGCAAGCTTTGATCTTAACATTGCCTGAACTGACTTTCTCTTGCAGGGAAAGACGCTTTTCAACATCTGTAGACACGCTCTCGCTTCCTTCGCTCGGGAACACTGAAACAGTCTCACTGTTCATAGAAACACTAATCCAAGCTCTCAGGGCATAGTAGCTCTAACTTTACTTCCCAAGCACAATATATCAAACACATTAAAGAATGGCCTTTCTGCATTGCAAATAAGACTTTATTTCATTTGAAACGAACAACTTTCATATTGGCAAGCTTTAATCTTAATATTGCATGAACTGACTTTCTGTTACGGAGAAAGAAGATTTTCAGCATATAAGGACTCGCGCTCTCTTCTTTCGCTCAGGAACATTGAAACAGTCTCACTGTTCATAGAAACACTGATCTAAGCTCTCAGGGCATAGTAGCTCTAACTTTACTTCCCAAGCACAATATATCAAACACATTAAAGAAAGGCCTTTCTGCAGTGCAAAGAAGACTTTATTTCATTTGAAACAAACATTTTTCATATTGGCAAGCTTTTCTCGTAACATTGCATAATCTGATTTTCTCTTACAGAGAAAGAAGCTTTTCAGCATATAAGGACTCGCGCATTCTCTTCGTTCGATCAGGAACACTGACACAGTCACGCTGTTCATAGAAATGCTAAACGACGCTCGCTGAGTATAATAGCTCTAACTTTACTTTCCAAGCACAATATACAGAACACATTAAATAAAAGCCTTTCTGCAATGCAAATAAGACTTTATTTCATTTCTAACAAACATCTTTCACATTGGCAAGCTTTCATTTTAAGATTGCATGAACTGACTTTCTATTGCAGGGAAAGACGTTTTCCAACATCTGTAGACCCGCTCTCGCTTCTTTCGCTCAGGAAACACTGAAACAGTCTCACTGTTCATAGAAACACTAATCCAAGCTCTCAGAGCATAGTAGCTCTAACTTTACTTCCCAAGCACAATATATCAAACATATTAAAGAAAGGCCTTTCTGCAGTGCAAAGAAGACTTTATTTCATTTGAAACAAACATTTTTCATACTGGCAAGCGTTTGTCCTAACATTGCATAATCTGACTTTCTATTACAGAGAAAGAAGCTTTTCAGCATATAAGGACTCGCCTTCTCTTCTTTCACTCAGGAACCAGTGACACGGTCTCCCTCTTCATAGACATGCCAAACGAAGCTCGCTGAGCATAGTAGCTCTAACTTTACTTTCCAAGCACAATATACAGAACACATTAAATAAAAGCCTTTCTGCATTGCAAATAAGACTTTTTTTCATTTTAAACGAACATCTTTGATATTATCAAGCTTTTGTCTTCACATGGCATAATCTGACCTTCTCTCACAAGGAAATAAGCTTATCTGCGTCTATGCACCCGCGCTCTCTTCTTTCACTCAGGAACACTGACATAGTGGCACTGCTCATAGAAACACTAATCTAAAATCTCAGGGCATAGTAGCTCTAACTTTACATCCCAAGCACAATATATCAAACACATTAAAGAAAGGCCTTTCTGCATTGCAAATAGGACTTTATTTCATTTGAAACAAACATTTTTCATATTGGCAAGCTTTTGTCTTAACATTGCATAATCTGACTTTCTCTTACAGAGAAAGAAGCTTTTCAGCATATAAGGACTCGTGCTCTCTTCGTTCGATCAGGAACACTGGCACAGTCACACTGTTCATAGAAATGCTAAACGAAGCTCGCTGAGCATAATAGCTCTAACTTTACTTTCCAAGCACAATACACAGAACACATTAAATAAAAGCCTTTCTGCATTGCAAATAAGACTTTATTTCATTTGAAACAAATATTTTCATATTGGCAAGCGTTTGTCTTAACATTGCATTAACTGACTATATCTTATAGCAAAAGATGCTTTTCAGCATACAAGGACTCGCCCTCTCTTCTTTCGGTCAGGAACACTGACATAGTGGCACTGCTCATATAAACACTAATCTAAACTCTCAGAGCATAGTAGCTCTAACTTTTCTTCCCAAGCACAATATATCAAACACGTTAAAAATGGCCTTTCTGCAGTGCAAAGAAGACTTTATTTCATTTGAAACAAACATTTTTCATATTGGCAAGCTTTGATCTTAACATTGCATGAACTGACTTTCTCTTGCAGGGAAAGACGCTTTTCAACATCTGTAGACACGCTCTCGCTTCTTTCGCTCGGGAACACTGAAACAGTCTCACTGTTCATAGAAACACTAATCCAAGCTCTCAGGGCATAGTAGCTCTAAATTTACTTCCCAAGCACAATATATCAAACACATTAAAGAATGGCCTTTCTCCATTGCAAATAAGACTTTATTTCATTTGAAACGAACATTTTTCATATTGGCAAGCTTTTCTCTCAACATTGCATAATCTGATTTTCTCTTACAGAGAAAGAAGCTTTTCAGCATATCATAGTAGCTCTAACTTTACTTCCCAAGCTAAATATATCAAACACATTAAAGAAAGGCCTTTCTTGCAGTGCAAATAAGACTTTATTTCATTTGAAACAAACATTTTTCAAAATGGCAAGCTTTTGTCTCAACATTGCATAATCTGACTTTCTCTTGCAGGGAAAGACGTTTTCCAACATCTGTAGACCCGCTCTCGCTTCTTTCGCTCAGGAACACTGAAACAGTCTCACTGTTCATAGAAACACTAATGTAAGCTCTCAGGGCATAGTAGCTCTAACTTTACTTCCCAAGCACAATATATCAAACACATTAAAGAAAGGCCTTTCTGCATTGCAAAGAAGACTATTTCATTTGAAACAAACATTTTTCATATTGGCAAGCTTTTCTCTTAACATTGCATAATCTGATTTTCTCTTACAGAGAAAGAAGCTTTTCAGCATATAAGGACTCGCGCTCTCTTCGTTCGATCAAGAACACTGACATAGTGGCACTGCTCATAGAAACACTAATCTAAGCTCTCAGGGCATAGTAGTTCTAACTTTACTTCCCAAGCACAATATATCAAACACATTAAAGAAAGGCCTTTCTTGCAGTGCAAATAAGACTTTATTTCATTTGAAACAAACATTTTTCATATTGGCAAGCTTTTGTCTCAACATTGCATAATCTGACTTTCTCTTGCAGGGAAAGACGTTTTCCAACATCTGTAGACCCGCTCTCGCTTCTTTCGCTCAGGAACACTGAAACAGTCTCACTGTTCATAGAAACACTAATGTAAGCTCTCAGGGCATAGTAGCTCTAACTTTACTTCCCAAGCACAATATATCAAACACATTAAAGAAAGGCCTTTCTGCAGTGCAAAGAAGACTTTATTTCATTTGAAACAAACATTTTTCATAATGGCAAGCTTTTCTCTCAACATTGCATGATCTGACTTTCTCTTACAACGAAATAAGCTTTCTTACGTCTGTGCACCCGCGTTCTCTTCTTTCGCTCAGGAACACTGAAACAGTCTCACTGTTAATTGAAACACTAATCTAAGCTCTCAGGGCATAGTAGCTCTAACTTTACTTCCCAAGCACAATATATCAAACACATTAAAGAATGGCCTTTCTGCATTGCAAATAAGACTTTATTTCATTTGAAACGAACAACTTTCATATTGGCAAGCTTTAATCTTAATATTGCATGAACTGACTTTCTGTTTAGGAGAAAAAAGATTTTCACCATATAAGGACTCGCGCTCTCTTCTTTCGCTCAGGAACACTGAAACAGTCACTCTGTTCATAGAAATGCTAAACGAAGCTCGCTGAGCATAATAGCTCTAACTTTACTTTCCAAGCACAATATACAGAACACATTAAAGAAAGGCCTTTCTTGCAGTGCAAATAAGACTTTATTTTATTTCTAACAAACATCTTTCATATTGGCAAGCTTTCATCTTAAGATTGCATGAACTGACTTTCTCTTGCAGGGAAAGACGTTTTCCAACATCTGTAGACCCGCTCTCGCTTCGTTCGCTCAGGAACACTGAAACAGTCTCACTGTTCATAGAAACACTAATCTAAGCTCTCAGGGCATAGTAGCTCTAACTTTACTTCCCAAGCACAATATATCAAACACATTAAAGAAAGGCCTTTCTTGCAGTGCAAATAAGACTTTATTTTATTTGAAACAAACATTTTTCATATTGGCAAGCTTTCATTTTAAGATTGCATGAACTGACTTTCTCTTGAAGGGAAAGACGTTTTCCAACATCTGTAGACCCGCTCTCGCTTCTTTCGCTCAGGAACACTGAAACATTCTCACTGTTCATAGAAACACTACTCTCAGCTCTCAGGGCATAGTAGCTCTAACTTTACTTCCCAAGCACAATATATCAAACACATTAAAGAATGGCCTTTCTGCATTGCAAATAAGACTTTATTTCATTTGAAACGAACAACTTTCATATTGGCAAGCTTTAATCTTAATATTGCATGAACTGACTTTCTCTTACAGAGAAAGAAGCTTTTCAGCATACAAGGACTCGCGCTCTCTTCTTTCACTCAGGAACACTGACATAGTGGCACTGCTCATAGAAACACTAATCTAAGCTCTCAGAGCATAGTAGCTCTAACTTTTCTTCCCAAGCACAATATATCAAACAAATTAAAGAATGGCCTTTCTGCATTGCAAATAAAACTTTATTTCATTTTTAACAAACATCTTTCATATTGGCGAGCTTTCATCTTAAGATTGCATGAACTGACTTTCTCTTGCAGGGAAAGACGTTTTCCAACATCTGTAGACCCGCTCTCGCTTCTTTCGCTCAGGAACACTGACATAGTGGCACTGCTCATAGAAACACTAATCTAAGCTCTCAGAGCATAGTAGCTCTAACTTAACTTCCCAAGCACAATATATCAAACACATTACAGAAAGGCCTTTCTGCAGTGCAAAGAAGACTTTATTTCATTTGAAACAAACTTTTTTCATATTGGCAAGCTTTTGTCTTAACATTGCATAATCTGACTTTCTCTTACAACGAAATAAGCTTTTTTGCGTCTGTGCACCCGCGTTCTCTTCTTTCTCTCTTGAGCACTGCCACAATGCCACTGTTCATAGAAATGCTAAACAAAGCTCTCTGAGCATAGTAGCTCTAACTTTACTTCCCAAGCACAATATATCAAACACATTAAAGAAAGGCCTTTCTGCAGTGCAAAGAAGACTTTATTTCATTTGAAACAAACATTTTTCATATTGTTAAGCTTTTCTCTTAACATTGCATAATCTGATTTTCTCTTACAGAGAAAGAAGCTTTTCAGCATATAAGGACTTGCGCTCTCTTCGTTCGATCAGGAACACTGACAAAGTCACGCTGTTCATAGAAATGCTAAACGAAACTCGCTGAGCATAATAGCTCTAACTTTACTTTCCAAGCACAATATACAGAACACATTAAATAAAAGCCTTTCTGCATTGCAAATAAGACTTGCCAATATGAAAGTTGTTCGTTTCAAATGAAATAAAGTCTTATTTGCAATGCAGAAAGGCCATTCTTTAATGTGTTTGATATATTGTGCTTGGGAAGTAAAGTTAGAGCTACTATGCCCTGAGAGCTTAGATTAGTGTTTCTATGAACAGTGAGACTGTTTCAGTGTTCCTGAGCGATAGAAGAGAGCACGAGTCCTTATATGCTGAAAATCTTCTTTCTCCGTAACAGAAAGTCAGTTCATGCAATATTAAGATTAAAGTTTACCAATATGAAAGTCGTTCGTTTCAAACGAAATAAAGTCTTATTTGCATTGCAGAAAGGCCATTCTTTAATGTGTTTGATATATTGTGCTTGGGAAGTAAAGTTAGAGCTACTAAGCCCTGAGAGTTTGGATTAGTGTTTCTATGAACAGTGAGACTGTTTCAGTGTTCCTGAGCGAAAGAAGCGAGAGCCCGTCTACAGATGTTGAAAAGCGTCTTTCCCTGCAAGAGAAAGTCAGTTCATGCAATGTTAAGATCAGTGCTTGCCAATATGAAAGATGTTCGTTTCAAACGAAATAAAGTCTTATTTGCAATGCAGAAAGGCTTTTATTTAATGTGTTCTGTATATTGTGCATGGGAAGAAAAGTTAGAGCTACTATGCTCTGAGAGCATAGATTAGTGTTTCTATGAGCAGTGCCACTATGTCAGTGTTCCTGAGTGAAAGAAGCGAGAGCGGGTCTACAGATGTTGGAAAACGTCTTTCCCTGCAAGAGAAAGTCAGTTCATGCAATCTTAAAATGAAAGCTTGCCAATATGAAAGATGTTTGTTAGAATTGAAATAAAGTCTTATATGCAATGCAGAAAGGCTTTTATTTAATGTGTTCTGTATATTGTGCTTGGAAAGTAAAGTTAGAGCTATTATGCTCAGCGAGCTTCGTTTAGCATTTCTATGAACAGCGTGACTGTGTCAGTGTTCCTGAGCGAAAGAAGAGAGCGCGAGTCCTTATATGCTGAAAAGCTTCTTTCTCTGTAAGAGAAAATCAGATTATGCAATTTTGAGACAAAAGCTTGACATTATGAAAAATGTTTGTTTCAAATGAAATAAAGTCTTATTTGCACTGGAAGAAAGGCATTTCTTTAATGTGTTTGTTATATTGTGGTTGGGAAGTAAAGTTAGAGCCCTATGCCCTGAGAGTTTAGATTAGTGTTTCTATGAACAGTGAGACTGTTTCAGTGTTCCTGAGCGATAGAAGAGAGCACGAGTCCTTATATGCTGAAAATCTTCTTTCTCCTAAACAGAAAGTCAGTTCATGCAATATTAAGATTAAAGCTTGCCAATATGAAAGTTGTTCGTTTCAAATGAAATAAAGTCTTATTTGCAATGCAGAAAGGCCATTCTTTAATGTGTTTGATATATTGTGCTTGGGAAGTAAAGTTAGAGCTACTATGCCCTGAGAGCTTAGATTAGTGTTTCTATGAACAGTGAGACTGTTTCAGTGTTCCTGAGCGATAGAAGAGAGCACGAGTCCTTATATGCTGAAAATCTTCTTTCTCCGTAACAGAAAGTCAGTTCATGCAATATTAAGATTAAAGTTTACCAATATGAAAGTTGTTCGTTTCAAACGAAATAAAGTCTTATTTGCATTGCAGAAAGGCCATTCTTTAATGTGTTTGATATATTGTGCTTGGGAAGTAAAGTTAGAGCTACTAAGCCCTGAGAGCTTGGATTAGTGTTTCTATGAACAGTGAGACTGTTTCAGTGTTCCTG
Organism: Spinibarbus caldwelli; assembly: GCA_039654775.1. Classification (NCBI taxonomy): domain Eukaryota; kingdom Metazoa; phylum Chordata; class Actinopteri; order Cypriniformes; family Cyprinidae; genus Spinibarbus; species Spinibarbus caldwelli. The sequence continues at coordinate 3,986,792 of CM077219.1, read as the reverse complement.
AGCGAAAGAAGCGAGAGCCCGTCTACAGATGTTGAAAAGCGTCTTTCCCTGCAAGAGAAAGTCAGTTCATGCAATGTTAAGATCAGTGCTTGCCAATATGAAAGATGTTCGTTTCAAACGAAATAAAGTCTTATTTGCAATGCAGAAAGGCTTTTATTTAATGTGTTCTGTATATTGTGCATGGGAAGAAAAGTTAGAGCTACTATGCTCTGAGAGCATAGATTAGTGTTTCTATGAGCAGTGCCACTATGTCAGTGTTCCTGAGTGAAAGAAGCGAGAGCGGGTCTACAGATGTTGGAAAACGTCTTTCCCTGCAAGAGAAAGTCAGTTCATGCAATCTTAAGATGAAAGCTTGCCAATATGAAAGATGTTTGTTAGAATTGAAATAAAGTCTTATATGCAATGCAGAAAGGCTTTTATTTAATGTGTTCTGTATATTGTGCTTGGAAAGTAAAGTTAGAGCTATTATGCTCAGCGAGCTTCGTTTAGCATTTCTATGAACAGCGTGACTGTGTCAGTGTTCCTGAGCGAAAGAAGAGAGCGCGAGTCCTTATATGCTGAAAAGCTTCTTTCTCTGTAAGAGAAAATAAGATTATGCAATTTTGAGACAAAAGCTTGACATTATGAAAAATGTTTGTTTCAAATGAAATAAAGTCTTATTTGCACTGGAAGAAAGGCATTTCTTTAATGTGTTTGTTATATTGTGGTTGGGAAGTAAAGTTAGAGCCCTATGCCCTGAGAGTTTAGATTAGTGTTTCTATGAACAGTGAGACTGTTTCAGTGTTCCTGAGCGATAGAAGAGAGCACGAGTCCTTATATGCTGAAAATCTTCTTTCTCCTAAACAGAAAGTCAGTTCATGCAATATTAAGATTAAAGCTTGCCAATATGAAAGTTGTTCGTTTCAAATGAAATAAAGTCTTATTTGCAATGCAGAAAGGCCATTCTTTAATGTGTTTGATATATTGTGCTTGGGAAGTAAAGTTAGAGCTACTATGCCCTGAGAGCTTAGATTAGTGTTTCTATGAACAGTGAGACTGTTTCAGTGTTCCTGAGCGATAGAAGAGAGCACGAGTCCTTATATGCTGAAAATCTTCTTTCTCCGTAACAGAAAGTCAGTTCATGCAATATTAAGATTAAAGTTTACCAATATGAAAGTTGTTCGTTTCAAACGAAATAAAGTCTTATTTGCATTGCAGAAAGGCCATTCTTTAATGTGTTTGATATATTGTGCTTGGGAAGTAAAGTTAGAGCTACTAAGCCCTGAGAGCTTGGATTAGTGTTTCTATGAACAGTGAGACTGTTTCAGTGTTCCTGAGCGAAAGAAGCGAGAGCCCGTCTACAGATGTTGAAAAGCGTCTTTCCCTGCAAGAGAAAGTCAGTTCATGCAATGTTAAGATCAGTGCTTGCCAATATGAAAGATGTTCGTTTCAAACGAAATAAAGTCTTATTTGCAATGCAGAAAGGCTTTTATTTAATGTGTTCTGTATATTGTGCATGGGAAGAAAAGTTAGAGCTACTATGCTCTGAGAGCATAGATTAGTGTTTCTATGAGCAGTGCCACTATGTCAGTGTTCCTGAGTGAAAGAAGCGAGAGCGGGTCTACAGATGTTGGAAAACGTCTTTCCCTGCAAGAGAAAGTCAGTTCATGCAATCTTAAGATGAAAGCTTGCCAATATGAAAGATGTTTGTTAGAATTGAAATAAAGTCTTATTTGCAATGCAGAAAGGCTTTTATTTAATGTGTTCTGTATATTGTGCTTGGAAAGTAAAGTTAGAGCTATTATGCTCAGCGAGCTTCGTTTAGCATTTCTATGAACAGCGTGACTGTGTCAGTGTTCCTGAGCGAAAGAAGAGAGCGCGAGTCCTTATATGCTGAAAAGCTTCTTTCTCTGTAAGAGAAAATCAGATTATGCAATGTTAAGAGAAAAGCTTGCCAATATGAAAAATGTTTGTTTCAAATGAAATAAAGTCTTATTTGCACTGCAGAAAGGCCTTTCTTTAATGTGTTTGATATATTGTGCTTGGGAAGTAAAGTTAGAGCTACTATGCCCTGAGAGCTTAGATCAGTGTTTCTATGAACAGTGAGACTGTTTCAGTGTTCCTGAGCGAAAGAAGAGAGCGCGAGTCCTTACATGCTGAAAAGCGTCTTTCCCTGCAAGAGAAAGTCAGTTCATGCAATGTTAAGATAAAAGCTTGTCAATATGAAAGATGATCGTTTCAAATGTAATACAGTCTTATTTGCAATGCAGAAAGGCCTTTCTTTAATGTGTTCTGTATATTGTGCTTGGGAAGAGAAGTTAGAGCTACTATGCTCTGAGAGCTTAGATTAGTGTTTCTATGAGCAGTGCCACTAAGTCAGTGTTCTTGATCGAACGAAGAGAGCGCGAGTCCTTATATGCTGAAAAGCTTCTTTCTCTGTAAGAGAAAATCAGATCATGCAATGTTGAGACAAAAGCTTGCCATTATGAAAAATGTTTGTTTCAAATGAAATAAAGTTTTATTTGCAATGCAGAAAGGCCTTTCTTTAGAGTGTTTGATATATTGTGCTTGGGAAGTAAAGTTAGAGCTACTATGCTCAGAGAGCTTTGTTTAGCATTTCTATGAACAGTGGCATTGTGGCAGTGCTCAAAGAAGAAAGAAGAGAACGCGGGTGCACAGACGCAAAAAAGCTTATTTCGTTGTAAGAGAAAGTCAGATTATGCAATGTTAAGACAAAAGCTTGCCAATATGAAAAATGTTTGTTTCAAATGAAATAAAGTCTTATTTGCACTGCAGAAAGGCCTTTCTTTAATGTGTTTGATATATTTTGCTTGGGAAGGAAAGTTAGAGCTACTATGCCCTGAGACCTTAGATTAGTGTTTCTATGAACAGTGAGACTGTTTCAGTGTTCCTGAGCGAAAGAAGCGAGAGCGGGTCTACAGATGTTGGAAAACGTCTTTCCCTGCAAGAGAAAGTCAGTTCATGCAATCTTAAGATGAAAGCTTGCCAATATGAAAGATGTTTGTTAGAAAGGAAATAAAGTCTTATTTGCAATGCAGAAAGGCTTTTATTTAATGTGTTTGACATATTGTGCTTGGGAAGAAAAGTTAGAGTTACTATGCTCTGAGAGCTTAGATAAGTGTTTCTATGAGCAGTGCCACTATGTCAGTGTTCCTGAGTGAAAGAAGCGAGAGCGGGTCTACAGATGTTGGAAAACGTCTTTCCCTGCAAGAGAAAGTCAGTTCATGCAATCTTAAGATGAAAGCTTGCCAATATGAAAGATGTTTGTTAGAATTGAAATAAAGTCTTATATGCAATGCAGAAAGGCTTTTATTTAATGTGTTCTGTATATTGTGCTTGGAAAGTAAAGTTAGAGCTATTATGCTCAGCGAGCTTCGTTTAGCATTTCTATGAACAGCGTGACTGTGTCAGTGTTCCTGAGCGAAAGAAGAGAGCGCGAGTCCTTATATGCTGAAAAGCTTCTTTCTCTGTAAGAGAAAATCAGATTATGCAATTTTGAGACAAAAGCTTGACATTATGAAAAATGTTTGTTTCAAATGAAATAAAGTCTTATTTGCACTGGAAGAAAGGCATTTCTTTAATGTGTTTGTTATATTGTGGTTGGGAAGTAAAGTTAGAGCTACTATGCCCTGAGAGTTTAGATTAGTGTTTCTATGAACAGTGAGACTGTTTCAGTGTTCCTGAGCGATAGAAGAGAGCGCGAGTCCTTATATGCTGAAAATCTTCTTTCTCCGTAACAGAAAGTCAGTTCATGCAATATTAAGATTAAAGTTTACCAATATGAAAGTTGTTCGTTTCAAACGAAATAAAGTCTTATTTGCAATGCAGAAAGGCCATTCTTTAATGTGTTTGATATATTGTGCTTGGGAAGTAAAGTTAGAGCTACTATGCCCTGAGAGCTTAGATTAGTGTTTCTATGAACAGTGAGACTGTTTCAGTGTTCCTGAGCGAAAGAAGCGAGAGCCCGTCTACAGATGTTGAAAAGCGTCTTTCCCTGCAAGAGAAAGTCAGTTCATGCAATGTTAAGATCAGTGCTTGCCAATATGAAAGATGTTCGTTTCAAACGAAATAAAGTCTTATTTGCAATGCAGAAAGGCTTTTATTTAATGTGTTCTGTATATTGTGCATGGGAAGAAAAGTTAGAGCTACTATGCTCTGAGAGCATAGATTAGTGTTTCTATGAGCAGTGCCACTATGTCAGTGTTCCTGAGTGAAAGAAGCGAGAGCGGGTCTACAGATGTTGGAAAACGTCTTTCCCTGCAAGAGAAAGTCAGTTCATGCAATCTTAAGATGAAAGCTTGCCAATATGAAAGATGTTTGTTAGAATTGAAATAAAGTCTTATTTGCAATGCAGAAAGGCTTTTATTTAATGTGTTCTGTATATTGTGCTTGGAAAGTAAAGTTAGAGCTATTATGATCAGCGAGCTTCGTTTAGCATTTCTATGAACAGCGTGACTGTGTCAGTGTTCCTGATCGAACGAAGAGAGCGCGAGCCCTTACATGCTGATAAGCTTCTTTCTCTGTAAGAGAAAATCAGATTATGCAATGTTAAGAGAAACGCTTGCCAATAATGAAAATGTTTGTTTCAAATGAAATAAAGTCTTATTTGCACTGCAGAAAGGCCATTCTTTAATGTGTTTGATATATTGTGCTTGGGATGAAAAGTTAGAGCTACTATGCCCTGAGAGCTTAGATTAGTGTTTCTATGAACACTGAGACTGTTTCAGTGTTCCTGAGCGATAGAAGAGAGCGCGAGTCCTTATATGCTGAAAATCTTCTTTCTCCGTAACAGAAAGTCAGTTCATGCAATATTAAGATTAAAGTTTACCAATATTAAAGTTGTTCGTTTCAAACGAAATAAAGTCTTATTTGCAATGCAGAAAGGCCATTCTTTAATGTGTTTGATATATTGTGCTTGGGAAGTAAAGTTAGAGCTACTAAGCCCTGAGAGCTTGGATTAGTGTTTCTATGAACAGTGAGACTGTTTCAGTGTTCCTGAGCGAAAGAAGAGAGCGCGAGTCCTTACATGCTGAAAAGCTTCTTTCTCTGTTAGAGAAAGTCAGATTATGCAATGTTAAGACAAAAGCTTGCCAATATGAAAAATGTTTGTTTCAAATGAAATAAAGTCTTATTTGCACTGCAAGAAAGGCCTTTCTTTAATGCGTCTGATATATATTGCTTGGGAAGTAAAGTTAGAGCTACTATGCCCTGAGACCTTAGATTAGTGTTTCTATGAACAGTGAGACTGTTTCAGTGTTCCTGAGCGAAAGAAGCGAGAGCGGGTCTACAGATGTTGGAAAAGTCTTGCCCTGCAAGAGAAAGTCAGTTCATGTAATCTTAAAATGAAAGCTTGCCAATATGAAAGATGTTTGTTAGAATTGAAATAAAGTCTTATTTGCAATGCAGAAAGGCTTTTATTTAATGTGTTCTGTATATTGTGCTTGGAAAGTAAAGTTAGAGCTATTATGCTCAGCGAGCTTCGTTTAGCATTTCTATGAACAGCGTGACTGTGTCAGTGTTCCTGATCGAACGAAGAGAGCGCGAGCCCTTACATGCTGATAAGCTTCTTTCTCTGTAAGAGAAAATCAGATTATGCAATGTTAAGAGAAACGCTTGCCAATAATGAAAATGTTTGTTTCAAATGAAATAAAGTCTTATTTGCACTGCAGAAAGGCCATTCTTTAATGTGTTTGATATATTGTGCTTGGGATGAAAAGTTAGAGCTACTATGCCCTGAGAGCTTAGATTAGTGTTTCTATGAACACTGAGACTGTTTCAGTGTTCCTGAGCGATAGAAGAGAGCGCGAGTCCTTATATGCTGAAAATCTTCTTTCTCCGTAACAGAAAGTCAGTTCATGCAATATTAAGATTAAAGTTTACCAATATTAAAGTTGTTCGTTTCAAACGAAATAAAGTCTTATTTGCAATGCAGAAAGGCCATTCTTTAATGTGTTTGATATATTGTGCTTGGGAAGTAAAGTTAGAGCTACTAAGCCCTGAGAGCTTGGATTAGTGTTTCTATGAACAGTGAGACTGTTTCAGTGTTCCTGAGCGAAAGAAGAGAGCGCGAGTCCTTACATGCTGAAAAGCTTCTTTCTCTGTTAGAGAAAGTCAGATTATGCAATGTTAAGACAAAAGCTTGCCAATATGAAAAATGTTTGTTTCAAATGAAATAAAGTCTTATTTGCACTGCAAGAAAGGCCTTTCTTTAATGCGTCTGATATATATTGCTTGGGAAGTAAAGTTAGAGCTACTATGCCCTGAGACCTTAGATTAGTGTTTCTATGAACAGTGAGACTGTTTCAGTGTTCCTGAGCGAAAGAAGCGAGAGCGGGTCTACAGATGTTGGAAAAGTCTTGCCCTGCAAGAGAAAGTCAGTTCATGTAATCTTAAAATGAAAGCTTGCCAATATGAAAGATGTTTGTTAGAAAGGAAATAAAGTCTTATTTGCAATGCAGAAAGGCTTTTATTTAATGTGTTTGATATATTGTGCTTGGGAAGAAAAGTTAGAGTTGCTATGCTCTGAGAGCTTAGATTAGTGTTTCTATGAGCAGTGCCACTATGTCAGTGTTCCTGAGCGAAAGAAGAGAGCGCGAGTCCTTATATGCTGAAAAGCTTCTTTCTCTGTAAGAGAAAGTCAAATTATGCAATTTTGAGACAAAAGCTTGCCATTATGAAAAATGGTTGTTTCAAATGAAATAAAGTCTTATTTGCACTGCAAGAAAGGCCTTTCTTTAATGTGTTTGATATATTGTGCTTGGGAAGTAAAGTTAGAGCTACTATGCCCTGAGAGCTTAGATTAGTGTTTCTATGAACAGTGAGACTGTTTCAGTGTTCCTGAGCGAAAGAAGCGAGAGCGAGTCCTTATATGCTGAAAATCTTCTTTCTCCTAAACAGAAAGTCAGTTCATGCAATATTAAGATTAAAGCTTGCCAATATGAAAGTTGTTCGTTTCAAATGAAATAAAGTCTTATTTGCAATGCAGAAAGGCCATTCTTTAATGTGTTTGATATATTGTGCTTGGGAAGTAAAGTTAGAGCTACTATGCCCTGAGAGCTTAGATTAGTGTTTCTATGAACAGTGAGACTGTTTCAGTGTTCCTGAGCGAAAGAAGCGAGAGCGGGTCTACAGATGTTGGAAAACGTCTTTCCCTGCAATAGAAAGTCAGTTCATGCAATCTTAAGATGAAAGCTTGCCAATATGAAAGATGTTTGTTAGAAATGAAATAAAGTCTTATTTGCATTGCAGAAAGGCTTTTATTTAATGTGTTCTGTACATTGTGCTTAGAAAGTAAAGTTAGAGCTATTATGCTCAGCGAGCTTCGTTTAGCATTTCTATGAACAGCGTGACTGTGTCAGTGTTCCTGATCGAACGAAGAGAGGGCGAGTCCTTACATGCTGAAAAGCTTCTTTCTCTGTAAGAGAAAGTCAGATTATGCAATGTTAAGACAAAAGCTTCCCAATATGAAAAATGTTTGTTTCAAATGAAATAAAGTCTTATTTGCACTGCAGAAAGGCCTTTCTTTAATGTGTCTGATATATTTTGCTTGGGAAGTAAAGTTAGAGTTACTATGCCCTGAGACCTTAGATTAGTGTTTCTATGAACAGTGAGACTGTTTCAGTGTTCCTGAGAGAAAGAAGCGAGAGCGGGTCTACAGATGTTGGAAAACGTCTTTTGCCTGCAAGAGAAAGTCAGTTCATGCAATCTTAAGATGAAAGCTTGCCAATATGAAAGATGTTTGTTAGAAAGGAAATAAAGTCTTATTTGCAATGCAGAAAGGCTTTTATTTAATGTGTTTGATATATTGTGCTTGGGAAGAAAAGTTAGAGTTACTATGCTCTGAGAGCTTAGATTAGTGTTTCTTTGAGCAGTGCCACTATGTCAGTGTTCCTGAGCGAAAGAAGAGAGCGCGAGTCCTTATATGCTGAAAAGCTTCTTTCTCTGTAAGAGAAAGTCAGATTATGCAATTTTGAGACAAAAGCTTGCCATCATGAAAAATGTTTGTTTCAAATGAAATAAAGTCTTATATGCACTGCAGAAAGGCCATTCTTTAATGTGTTTGATATATTGTGCTTGGGATGAGAAGTTAGAGCTACTATGCCCTGAGAGCTTAGATTAGTGTTTCTATGAACAGTGAGACTGTTTCAGTGTTCCTGAGCGATAGAAGAGAGCGCGAGTCCTTATATGCTGAAAATCTTCTTTCTCCGTAACAGAAAGTCAGTTCATGCAATATTAAGATTAAAGTTTACCAATATGAAAGTTGTTCGTTTCAAACGAAATAAAGTCTTATTTGCAATGCAGAAAGGCCATTCTTTAATGTGTTTGATATATTGTGCTTGGGAAGTAAAGTTAGAGCTACTATGCCCTGAGAGCTTAGATTAGTGTTTCTATGAACAGTGAGACTGTTTCAGTGTTCCTGAGCGAAAGAAGCGAGAGCGGGTCTACAGATGTGGGAAAACGTCTTTCCCTGCAAGAGAAAGTCAGATTATACAATGTTGAGACAAAAGCTTGCCATTATGAAAAATGTTTGTTTCAAATGAAATAAAGTCTTATTTGCACTGCAAGAAAGGCCTTTCTTTAATGTGTTTGATATATTTAGCTTGGGAAGTAAAGTTAGAGCTACTATGCCCTGAGAGCTTAGATTAGTGTTTCTATGAACAGTGAGACTGTTTCAGTGTTCCTGAGCGAAAGAAGCGAGAGCGTGTCTACAGATGTTGGAAAACGTCTTTCCCTGCAATAGAAAGTCAGTTCATGCAATCTTAAGATGAAAGCTTGCCAATATGAAAGATGTTTGTTAGAAAGGAAATAAAGTCTTATTTGCAATGCAGAAAGGCTTTTATTTAATGTGTTTGATATATTGTGCTTGGGAAGAAAAGTTAGAGTTACTATGCTCTGAGAGCTTAGATTAGTGTTTCTTTGAGCAGTGCCACTATGTCAGTGTTCCTGAGCGAAAGAAGAGAGCGCGAGTCCTTATATGCTGAAAAGCTTCTTTCTCTGTAAGAGAAAGTCAGATTATGGAATTTTGAGACAAAAGCTTGCCATTATGAAAAATGTTTGTTTCAAATGAAATAAAGTCTTATTTGCACTGCAAGAAAGGCCTTTCTTTAATGGGTTTGATATATTGTGCTTGGGAAGTAAAGTTAGAGCTACTATGCCCTGAGAGCTTAGATTAGTGTTTCTATGAACAGTGAGACTGTTTCAGTGTTCCTGAAAGAAAGAAGAGAGAGCGAGTCCTTATATGCTGAAAATCTTCTTTCTCCGTAACAGAAAGTCAGTTCATGCAATATTAAGATTAAAGCTTGCCAATATGAAAGTTGTTCGTTTCAAATGAAATAAAGTCTTATTTGCAATGCAGAAAGGCCATTCTTTAATGTGTTTGATATATTGTGCTTGGGAAGTAAAGTTAGAGCTACTATGCCCTGAGAGCTTAGATTAGTGTTTCTATGAACAGTGAGACTGTTTCAGTGTTCCTGAGCGAAAGAAGCGAGAGCGGGTCTACAGATGTGGGAAAACGTCTTTCCCTGCAAGAGAAAGTCAGATTATACAATGTTGAGACAAAAGCTTGCCATTATGAAAAATGGTTGTTTCAAATGAAATAAAGTCTTATTTGCACTGCAAGAAAGGCCTTTCTTTAATGTGTTTGATATATTGTGCTTGGGAAGTAAAGTTAGAGCTACTATGCCCTGAGAGCTTAGATTAGTGTTTCTATGAACAGTGAGACTGTTTCAGTGTTCCTGAGCGAAAGAAGCGAGAGCGAGTCCTTATATGCTGAAAATCTTCTTTCTCCTAAACAGAAAGTCAGTTCATGCAATATTAAGATTAAAGCTTGCCAATATGAAAGTTGTTCGTTTCAAATGAAATAAAGTCTTATTTGCAATGCAGAAAGGCCATTCTTTAATGTGTTTGATATATTGTGCTTGGGAAGTAAAGTTAGAGCTACTATGCCCTGAGAGCTTAGATTAGTGTTTCTATGAACAGTGAGACTGTTTCAGTGTTCCTGAGCGAAAGAAGCGAGAGCGGGTCTACAGATGTTGGAAAACGTCTTTCCCTGCAATAGAAAGTCAGTTCATGCAATCTTAAGATGAAAGCTTGCCAATATGAAAGATGTTTGTTAGAAATGAAATAAAGTCTTATTTGCATTGCAGAAAGGCTTTTATTTAATGTGTTCTGTACATTGTGCTTAGAAAGTAAAGTTAGAGCTATTATGCTCAGCGAGCTTCGTTTAGCATTTCTATGAACAGCGTGACTGTGTCAGTGTTCCTGATCGAACGAAGAGAGGGCGAGTCCTTACATGCTGAAAAGCTTCTTTCTCTGTAAGAGAAAGTCAGATTATGCAATGTTAAGACAAAAGCTTGCCAATATGAAAAATGTTTGTTTCAAATGAAATAAAGTCTTATTTGCACTGCAGAAAGGCCTTTCTTTAATGTGTCTGATATATTTTGCTTGGGAAGTAAAGTTAGAGTTACTATGCCCTGAGACCTTAGATTAGTGTTTCTATGAACAGTGAGACTGTTTCAGTGTTCCTGAGAGAAAGAAGCGAGAGCGGGTCTACAGATGTTGGAAAACGTCTTTTGCCTGCAAGAGAAAGTCAGTTCATGCAATCTTAAGATGAAAGCTTGCCAATATGAAAGATGTTTGTTAGAAAGGAAATAAAGTCTTATTTGCAATGCAGAAAGGCTTTTATTTAATGTGTTTGATATATTGTGCTTGGGAAGAAAAGTTAGAGTTACTATGCTCTGAGAGCTTAGATTAGTGTTTCTTTGAGCAGTGCCACTATGTCAGTGTTCCTGAGCGAAAGAAGAGAGCGCGAGTCCTTATATGCTGAAAAGCTTCTTTCTCTGTAAGAGAAAGTCAGATTATGCAATTTTGAGACAAAAGCTTGCCATCATGAAAAATGTTTGTTTCAAATGAAATAAAGTCTTATATGCACTGCAGAAAGGCCATTCTTTAATGTGTTTGATATATTGTGCTTGGGATGAGAAGTTAGAGCTACTATGCCCTGAGATCTTAGATTAGTGTTTCTATGAACAGTGAGACTGTTTCAGTGTTCCTGAGCGATAGAAGAGAGCGCGAGTCCTCATATGCTGAAAATCTTCTTTCTCCGTAACAGAAAGTCAGTTCATGCAATATTAAGATTAAAGTTTACCAATATTAAAGTTGTTCGTTTCAAACGAAATAAAGTCTTATTTGCAATGCAGAAAGGCCATTCTTTAATGTGTTTGATATATTGTGCTTGGGAAGTAAAGTTAGAGCTACTATGCCCTGAGAGCTTAGATTAGTGTTTCTATGAACAGTGAGACTGTTTCAGTGTTCCTGAGCGAAAGAAGCGAGAGCGGGTCTACAGATGTGGGAAAACGTCTTTCCCTGCAAGAGAAAGTCAGATTATACAATGTTGAGACAAAAGCTTGCCATTATGAAAAATGTTTGTTTCAAATGAAATAAAGTCTTATTTGCACTGCAAGAAAGGCCTTTCTTTAATGTGTTTGATATATTTAGCTTGGGAAGTAAAGTTAGAGCTACTATGCCCTGAGAGCTTAGATTAGTGTTTCTATGAACAGTGAGACTGTTTCAGTGTTCCTGAGCGAAAGAAGCGAGAGCGTGTCTACAGATGTTGGAAAACGTCTTTCCCTGCAATAGAAAGTCAGTTCATGCAATCTTAAGATGAAAGCTTGCCAATATGAAAGATGTTTGTTAGAAAGGAAATAAAGTCTTATTTGCAATGCAGAAAGGCTTTTATTTAATGTGTTTGATATATTGTGCTTGGGAAGAAAAGTTAGAGTTACTATGCTCTGAGAGCTTAGATTAGTGTTTCTTTGAGCAGTGCCACTATGTCAGTGTTCCTGAGCGAAAGAAGAGAGCGCGAGTCCTTATATGCTGAAAAGCTTCTTTCTCTGTAAGAGAAAGTCAGATTATGGAATTTTGAGACAAAAGCTTGCCATTATGAAAAATGTTTGTTTCAAATGAAATAAAGTCTTATTTGCACTGCAAGAAAGGCCTTTCTTTAATGGGTTTGATATATTGTGCTTGGGAAGTAAAGTTAGAGCTACTATGCCCTGAGAGCTTAGATTAGTGTTTCTATGAACAGTGAGACTGTTTCAGTGTTCCTGAAAGAAAGAAGAGAGAGCGAGTCCTTATATGCTGAAAATCTTCTTTCTCCGTAACAGAAAGTCAGTTCATGCAATATTAAGATTAAAGCTTGCCAATATGAAAGTTGTTCGTTTCAAATGAAATAAAGTCTTATTTGCAATGCAGAAAGGCCATTCTTTAATGTGTTTGATATATTGTGCTTGGGAAGTAAAGTTAGAGCTACTATGCCCTGAGAGCTTAGATTAGTGTTTCTATGAACAGTGAGACTGTTTCAGTGTTCCTGAGCGAAAGAAGCGAGAGCGGGTCTACAGATGTGGGAAAACGTCTTTCCCTGCAAGAGAAAGTCAGATTATACAATGTTGAGACAAAAGCTTGCCATTATGAAAAATGTTTGTTTCAAATGAAATAAAGTCTTATTTGCACTGCAAGAAAGGCCTTTCTTTAATGTGTTTGATATATTGTGCTTGGGAAGTAAAGTTAGAGCTACTATGCCCTGAGAGCTTAGATTAGTGTTTCTATGAACAGTGAGACTGTTTCAGTGTTCCTGAGAGAAAGAAGCGAGAGCGGGTCTACAGATGTTGGAAAACGTCTTTTGCCTGCAAGAGAAAGTCAGTTCATGCAATCTTAAGATGAAAGCTTGCCAATATGAAAGATGTTTGTTAGAAAGGAAATAAAGTCTTATTTGCAATGCAGAAAGGCTTTTATTTAATGTGTTTGATATATTGTGTTTGGGAAGAAAAGTTAGAGTTACTATGCTCTGAGAGCTTAGATTAGTGTTTCTTTGAGCAGTGCCACTATGTCAGTGTTCCTGAGCGAAAGAAGAGAGCGCGAGTCCTTATATGCTGAAAAGCTTCTTTCTCTGTAAGAGAAAGTCATATTATGCAATTTTGAGACAAAAGCTTGCCATTATGAAAAATGTTTGTTTCAAATGAAATAAAGTCTTATTTGCACTGCAAGAAAGGCCTTTCTTTAATGTGTTTGATATATTGTGCTTGGGATGAAAAGTTAGAGCTACTATGCCCTGAGAGCTTAGATTAGTGTTTCTATGAACAGTGAGACTGTTTCAGTGTTCCTGAGCGATAGAAGAGAGCGCGAGTCCTTATATGCTGAAAATCTTCTTTCTCCGTAACAGAAAGTCAGTTCATGCAATATTAAGATTAAAGTTTACCAATATGAAAGTTGTTCGATTCAAACGAAATAAAGTCTTATTTGCAATGCAGAAAGGCCATTCTTTAATGTGTTTGATATATTGTGCTTGGGAAGTAAAGTTAGAGCTACTATGCCCTGAGAGCTTAGATTAGTGTTTCTATGAACAGTGAGACTGTTTCAGTGTTCCTGAGCGAAAGAAGCGAGAGCGGGTCTACAGATGTGGGAAAACGTCTTTCCCTGCAAGAGAAAGTCAGATTATACAATGTTGAGACAAAAGCTTGCCATTATGAAAAATGTTTGTTTCAAATGAAATAAAGTCTTATTTGCACAGCAAGAAAGGCCTTTCTTTAATGTGTTTGATATATTTAGCTTGGGAAGTAAAGTTAGAGCTACTATGCCCTGAGATCTTAGATTAGTGTTTCTATGAACAGTGAGACTGTTTCAGTGTTCCTGAGCGAAAGAAGCGAGAGCGTGTCTACAGATGTTGGAAAACGTCTTTTGCCTGCAAGAGAAAGTCAGTTCATGCAATCTTAAGATGAAAGCTTGCCAATATGAAAGATGTTTGTTAGAAAGGAAATAAAGTCTTATTTGCAATGCAGAAAGGCTTTTATTTAATGTGTTTGATATATTGTGCTTGGGAAGAAAAGTTAGAGTTACTATGCTCTGAGAGCTTAGATTAGTGTTTCTTTGAGCAGTGCCACTATGTCAGTGTTCCTGAGCGAAAGAAGAGAGCGCGAGTCCTTATATGCTGAAAAGCTTCTTTCTCTGTAAGAGAAAGTCAGATTATGCAATTTTGAGACAAAAGCTTGCCATCATGAAAAATGTTTGTTTCAAATGAAATAAAGTCTTATATGCACTGCAGAAAGGCCATTCTTTAATGTGTTTGATATATTGTGCTTGGGATGAGAAGTTAGAGCTACTATGCCCTGAGAGCTTAGATTAGTGTTTCTATGAACAGTGAGACTGTTTCAGTGTTCCTGAGCGATAGAAGAGAGCGCGAGTCCTCATATGCTGAAAATCTTCTTTCTCCGTAACAGAAAGTCAGTTCATGCAATATTAAGATTAAAGTTTACCAATATTAAAGTTGTTCGTTTCAAACGAAATAAAGTCTTATTTGCAATGCAGAAAGGCCATTCTTTAATGTGTTTGATATATTGTGCTTGGGAAGTAAAGTTAGAGCTACTATGCCCTGAGAGCTTAGATTAGTGTTTCTATGAACAGTGAGACTGTTTCAGTGTTCCTGAGCGAAAGAAGCGAGAGCGGGTCTACAGATGTGGGAAAACGTCTTTCCCTGCAAGAGAAAGTCAGATTATACAATGTTGAGACAAAAGCTTGCCATTATGAAAAATGTTTGTTTCAAATGAAATAAAGTCTTATTTGCACTGCAAGAAAGGCCTTTCTTTAATGTGTTTGATATATTTAGCTTGGGAAGTAAAGTTAGAGCTACTATGCCCTGAGAGCTTAGATTAGTGTTTCTATGAACAGTGAGACTGTTTCAGTGTTCCTGAGCGAAAGAAGCGAGAGCGTGTCTACAGATGTTGGAAAACGTCTTTCCCTGCAATAGAAAGTCAGTTCATGCAATCTTAAGATGAAAGCTTGCCAATATGAAAGATGTTTGTTAGAAAGGAAATAAAGTCTTATTTGCAATGCAGAAAGGCTTTTATTTAATGTGTTTGATATATTGTGCTTGGGAAGAAAAGTTAGAGTTACTATGCTCTGAGAGCTTAGATTAGTGTTTCTTTGAGCAGTGCCACTATGTCAGTGTTCCTGAGCGAAAGAAGAGAGCGCGAGTCCTTATATGCTGAAAAGCTTCTTTCTCTGTAAGAGAAAGTCAGATTATGGAATTTTGAGACAAAAGCTTGCCATTATGAAAAATGTTTGTTTCAAATGAAATAAAGTCTTATTTGCACTGCAAGAAAGGCCTTTCTTTAATGGGTTTGATATATTGTGCTTGGGAAGTAAAGTTAGAGCTACTATGCCCTGAGAGCTTAGATTAGTGTTTCTATGAACAGTGAGACTGTTTCAGTGTTCCTGAAAGAAAGAAGAGAGAGCGAGTCCTTATATGCTGAAAATCTTCTTTCTCCGTAACAGAAAGTCAGTTCATGCAATATTAAGATTAAAGCTTGCCAATATGAAAGTTGTTCGTTTCAAATGAAATAAAGTCTTATTTGCAATGCAGAAAGGCCATTCTTTAATGTGTTTGATATATTGTGCTTGGGAAGTAAAGTTAGAGCTACTATGCCCTGAGAGCTTAGATTAGTGTTTCTATGAACAGTGAGACTGTTTCAGTGTTCCTGAGCGAAAGAAGCGAGAGCGGGTCTACAGATGTGGGAAAACGTCTTTCCCTGCAAGAGAAAGTCAGATTATACAATGTTGAGACAAAAGCTTGCCATTATGAAAAATGGTTGTTTCAAATGAAATAAAGTCTTATTTGCACTGCAAGAAAGGCCTTTCTTTAATGTGTTTGATATATTGTGCTTGGGAAGTAAAGTTAGAGCTACTATGCCCTGAGAGCTTAGATTAGTGTTTCTATGAACAGTGAGACTGTTTCAGTGTTCCTGAGCGAAAGAAGCGAGAGCGAGTCCTTATATGCTGAAAATCTTCTTTCTCCTAAACAGAAAGTCAGTTCATGCAATATTAAGATTAAAGCTTGCCAATATGAAAGTTGTTCGTTTCAAATGAAATAAAGTCTTATTTGCAATGCAGAAAGGCCATTCTTTAATGTGTTTGATATATTGTGCTTGGGAAGTAAAGTTAGAGCTACTATGCCCTGAGAGCTTAGATTAGTGTTTCTATGAACAGTGAGACTGTTTCAGTGTTCCTGAGCGAAAGAAGCGAGAGCGGGTCTACAGATGTTGGAAAACGTCTTTCCCTGCAATAGAAAGTCAGTTCATGCAATCTTAAGATGAAAGCTTGCCAATATGAAAGATGTTTGTTAGAAATGAAATAAAGTCTTATTTGCATTGCAGAAAGGCTTTTATTTAATGTGTTCTGTACATTGTGCTTAGAAAGTAAAGTTAGAGCTATTATGCTCAGCGAGCTTCGTTTAGCATTTCTATGAACAGCGTGACTGTGTCAGTGTTCCTGATCGAACGAAGAGAGGGCGAGTCCTTACATGCTGAAAAGCTTCTTTCTCTGTAAGAGAAAGTCAGATTATGCAATGTTAAGACAAAAGCTTGCCAATATGAAAAATGTTTGTTTCAAATGAAATAAAGTCTTATTTGCACTGCAGAAAGGCCTTTCTTTAATGTGTCTGATATATTTTGCTTGGGAAGTAAAGTTAGAGTTACTATGCCCTGAGACCTTAGATTAGTGTTTCTATGAACAGTGAGACTGTTTCAGTGTTCCTGAGAGAAAGAAGCGAGAGCGGGTCTACAGATGTTGGAAAACGTCTTTTGCCTGCAAGAGAAAGTCAGTTCATGCAATCTTAAGATGAAAGCTTGCCAATATGAAAGATGTTTGTTAGAAAGGAAATAAAGTCTTATTTGCAATGCAGAAAGGCTTTTATTTAATGTGTTTGATATATTGTGCTTGGGAAGAAAAGTTAGAGTTACTATGCTCTGAGAGCTTAGATTAGTGTTTCTTTGAGCAGTGCCACTATGTCAGTGTTCCTGAGCGAAAGAAGAGAGCGCGAGTCCTTATATGCTGAAAAGCTTCTTTCTCTGTAAGAGAAAGTCAGATTATGCAATTTTGAGACAAAAGCTTGCCATCATGAAAAATGTTTGTTTCAAATGAAATAAAGTCTTATATGCACTGCAGAAAGGCCATTCTTTAATGTGTTTGATATATTGTGCTTGGGATGAGAAGTTAGAGCTACTATGCCCTGAGAGCTTAGATTAGTGTTTCTATGAACAGTGAGACTGTTTCAGTGTTCCTGAGCGATAGAAGAGAGCGCGAGTCCTCATATGCTGAAAATCTTCTTTCTCCGTAACAGAAAGTCAGTTCATGCAATATTAAGATTAAAGTTTACCAATATTAAAGTTGTTCGTTTCAAACGAAATAAAGTCTTATTTGCAATGCAGAAAGGCCATTCTTTAATGTGTTTGATATATTGTGCTTGGGAAGTAAAGTTAGAGCTACTATGCCCTGAGAGCTTAGATTAGTGTTTCTATGAACAGTGAGACTGTTTCAGTGTTCCTGAGCGAAAGAAGCGAGAGCGGGTCTACAGATGTGGGAAAACGTCTTTCCCTGCAAGAGAAAGTCAGATTATACAATGTTGAGACAAAAGCTTGCCATTATGAAAAATGTTTGTTTCAAATGAAATAAAGTCTTATTTGCACTGCAAGAAAGGCCTTTCTTTAATGTGTTTGATATATTTAGCTTGGGAAGTAAAGTTAGAGCTACTATGCCCTGAGAGCTTAGATTAGTGTTTCTATGAACAGTGAGACTGTTTCAGTGTTCCTGAGCGAAAGAAGCGAGAGCGTGTCTACAGATGTTGGAAAACGTCTTTCCCTGCAATAGAAAGTCAGTTCATGCAATCTTAAGATGAAAGCTTGCCAATATGAAAGATGTTTGTTAGAAAGGAAATAAAGTCTTATTTGCAATGCAGAAAGGCTTTTATTTAATGTGTTTGATATATTGTGCTTGGGAAGAAAAGTTAGAGTTACTATGCTCTGAGAGCTTAGATTAGTGTTTCTTTGAGCAGTGCCACTATGTCAGTGTTCCTGAGCGAAAGAAGAGAGCGCGAGTCCTTATATGCTGAAAAGCTTCTTTCTCTGTAAGAGAAAGTCAGATTATGGAATTTTGAGACAAAAGCTTGCCATTATGAAAAATGTTTGTTTCAAATGAAATAAAGTCTTATTTGCACTGCAAGAAAGGCCTTTCTTTAATGGGTTTGATATATTGTGCTTGGGAAGTAAAGTTAGAGCTACTATGCCCTGAGAGCTTAGATTAGTGTTTCTATGAACAGTGAGACTGTTTCAGTGTTCCTGAAAGAAAGAAGAGAGAGCGAGTCCTTATATGCTGAAAATCTTCTTTCTCCGTAACAGAAAGTCAGTTCATGCAATATTAAGATTAAAGCTTGCCAATATGAAAGTTGTTCGTTTCAAATGAAATAAAGTCTTATTTGCAATGCAGAAAGGCCATTCTTTAATGTGTTTGATATATTGTGCTTGGGAAGTAAAGTTAGAGCTACTATGCCCTGAGAGCTTAGATTAGTGTTTCTATGAACAGTGAGACTGTTTCAGTGTTCCTGAGCGAAAGAAGCGAGAGCGGGTCTACAGATGTGGGAAAACGTCTTTCCCTGCAAGAGAAAGTCAGATTATACAATGTTGAGACAAAAGCTTGCCATTATGAAAAATGTTTGTTTCAAATGAAATAAAGTCTTATTTGCACTGCAAGAAAGGCCTTTCTTTAATGTGTTTGATATATTGTGCTTGGGAAGTAAAGTTAGAGCTACTATGCCCTGAGAGCTTAGATTAGTGTTTCTATGAACAGTGAGACTGTTTCAGTGTTCCTGAGAGAAAGAAGCGAGAGCGGGTCTACAGATGTTGGAAAACGTCTTTTGCCTGCAAGAGAAAGTCAGTTCATGCAATCTTAAGATGAAAGCTTGCCAATATGAAAGATGTTTGTTAGAAAGGAAATAAAGTCTTATTTGCAATGCAGAAAGGCTTTTATTTAATGTGTTTGATATATTGTGTTTGGGAAGAAAAGTTAGAGTTACTATGCTCTGAGAGCTTAGATTAGTGTTTCTTTGAGCAGTGCCACTATGTCAGTGTTCCTGAGCGAAAGAAGAGAGCGCGAGTCCTTATATGCTGAAAAGCTTCTTTCTCTGTAAGAGAAAGTCATATTATGCAATTTTGAGACAAAAGCTTGCCATTATGAAAAATGTTT
The DNA here is from genome assembly GCA_039654775.1 of Spinibarbus caldwelli. Taxonomy (NCBI): domain Eukaryota; kingdom Metazoa; phylum Chordata; class Actinopteri; order Cypriniformes; family Cyprinidae; genus Spinibarbus; species Spinibarbus caldwelli. The sequence goes on along the minus strand of CM077219.1, from coordinate 3,967,724 downwards.
GTTTCAAATGAAATAAAGTCTTATTTGCACTGCAAGAAAGGCCTTTCTTTAATGTGTTTGATATATTGTGCTTGGGATGAAAAGTTAGAGCTACTATGCCCTGAGAGCTTAGATTAGTGTTTCTATGAACAGTGAGACTGTTTCAGTGTTCCTGAGCGATAGAAGAGAGCGCGAGTCCTTATATGCTGAAAATCTTCTTTCTCCGTAACAGAAAGTCAGTTCATGCAATATTAAGATTAAAGTTTACCAATATGAAAGTTGTTCGATTCAAACGAAATAAAGTCTTATTTGCAATGCAGAAAGGCCATTCTTTAATGTGTTTGATATATTGTGCTTGGGAAGTAAAGTTAGAGCTACTATGCCCTGAGAGCTTAGATTAGTGTTTCTATGAACAGTGAGACTGTTTCAGTGTTCCTGAGCGAAAGAAGCGAGAGCGGGTCTACAGATGTGGGAAAACGTCTTTCCCTGCAAGAGAAAGTCAGATTATACAATGTTGAGACAAAAGCTTGCCATTATGAAAAATGTTTGTTTCAAATGAAATAAAGTCTTATTTGCACAGCAAGAAAGGCCTTTCTTTAATGTGTTTGATATATTTAGCTTGGGAAGTAAAGTTAGAGCTACTATGCCCTGAGATCTTAGATTAGTGTTTCTATGAACAGTGAGACTGTTTCAGTGTTCCTGAGCGAAAGAAGCGAGAGCGTGTCTACAGATGTTGGAAAACGTCTTTCCCTGCAATAGAAAGTCAGTTCATGCAATCTTAAGATGAAAGCTTGCCAATATGAAAGATGTTTGTTAGAAAGGAAATAAAGTCTTATTTGCAATGCAGAAAGGCCATTCTTTAATGTGTTTGATATATTGTGCTTGGGATGAAAAGTTAGAGCTACTATGCTCTGAGAGTAGATTAGTGTTTCTTTGAGCAGTGCCACTATGTCAGTGTTCCTGAGCGAAAGAAGAGAGCGCGAGTCCTTATATGCTGAAAAGCTTCTTTCTCTGTAAGAGAAAGTCAGATTATGCAATTTTGAGACAAAAGCTTGCCATCATGAAAAATGTTTGTTTCAAATGAAATAAAGTCTTATTTGCACTGCAGAAAGGCCATTCTTTAATGTGTTTGATATATTGTGCTTGGGATGAAAAGTTAGAGCTACTATGCCCTGAGAGCTTAGATTAGTGTTTCTATGAACAGTGAGACTGTTTCAGTGTTCCTGAGCGATAGAAGAGAGCGCGAGTCCTTATATGCTGAAAATCTTCTTTCTCCGTAACAGAAAGTCAGTTCATGCAATATTAAGATTAAAGTTTACCAATATGAAAGTTGTTCGTTTCAAACGAAATAAAGTCTTATTTGCAATGCAGAAAGGCCATTCTTTAATGTGTTTGATATATTGTGCTTGGGAAGTAAAGTTAGAGCTACTAAGCCCTGAGAGCTTGGATTAGTGTTTCTATGAACAGTGAGACTGTTTCAGTGTTCCTGAGCGAAAGAAGAGAGCGCGAGTCCTTACATGCTGAAAAGCTTCTTTCTCTGTAAGAGAAAGTCAGATTATGCAATGTTAAGACAAAAGCTTGCCAATATGAAAAATGTTTGTTTCAAATGAAATAAAGTCTTATTTGCACTGCAGAAAGGCCTTTCTTTAATGTGTCTGATATATTTTGCTTGGGAAGAAAAGTTAGAGTTACTATGCTCTGAGACCTTAGATTAGTGTTTCTATGAACAGTGAGACTGTTTCAGTGTTCCTGAGAGAAAGAAGCGAGAGCGGGTCTACAGATGTTGGGAAAACGTCTTTTGCCTGCAAGAGAAAGTCAGTTCATGCAATCTTAAGATGAAAGCTTGCCAATATGAAAGATGTTTGTTAGAAAGGAAATAAAGTCTTATTTGCAATGCAGAAAAGGCTTTTATTTAATGTGTTTGATATATTGTGCTTGGGAAGAAAAGTTAGAGTTACTATGCTCTGAGAGTTTAGATTAGTGTTTCTTTGAGCAGTGCCACTATGTCAGTGTTCCTGAGCGAAAGAAGAGAGCGCGAGTCCTTATATGCTGAAAAGCTTCTTTCTCTGTAAGAGAAAGTCAGATTATGCAATTTTGAGACAAAAGCTTGCCATTATGAAAAATGTTTGTTTCAAATGAAATAAAGTTTTATTTGCACTGCAAGAAAGGCCTTTCTTTAATGTGTTTGATATATATTGTGCTTGGGAAGTAAAGTTAGAGCTACTATGCCCTGAGAGCTTAGATTAGTGTTTCTATGAACAGTGAGACTGTTTCAGTGTTCCTGAGCGAAAGAAGAGAGAGCGAGTCCTTATATGCTGAAAATCTTCTTTCTCCTAAACAGAAAGTCAGTTCATGCAATATTAAGATTAAAGCTTGCCAATATGAAAGTTGTTCGTTTCAAATGAAATAAAGTCTTATTTGCAATGCAGAAAGGCCATTCTTTAATGTGTTTGATATATTGTGCTTGGGAAGTAAAGTTAGAGCTACTATGCCCTGAGAGCTTAGATTAGTGTTTCTATGAACAGTGAGACTGTTTCAGTGTTCCTGAGCGAAAGAAGCGAGAGCGGGTCTACAGATGTTGGAAAACGTCTTTTGCCTGCAAGAGAAAGTCAGTTCATGCAATCTTAAGATGAAAGCTTGCCAATATGAAAGATGTTTGTTAGAAATGAAATAAAGTCTTATTTTCATTGCAGAAAGGCTTTTATTTAATGTGTTCTGTACATTGTGCTTGGAAAGTAAAGTTAGAGCTATTATGCTCAGCGAGCTTCGTTTAGCATTTCTATGAACAGCGTGACTGTGTCAGTGTTCCTGAGCGAAAGAAGAGAGCGCGAGTCCTTATATGCTGAAAATCTTCTTTCTCCGTAACAGAAAGTCAGTTCATGCAATATTAAGATTAAAGTTTACCAATATGAAAGTTGTTCGTTTCAAACGAAATAAAGTCTTATTTGCACTGCAGAAAGGCCTTTCTTTAATGTGTCTGATATATTTTGCTTGGGAAGTAAAGTTAGAGTTACTATGCACTGAGACCTTAGATTACTGTTTCTATGAACAGTGAGACTGTTTCAGTGTTCCTGAGAGAAAGAAGCGAGAGCGGGTCTACAGATGTTGGAAAACGTCTTTTGCCTGCAAGAGAAAGTCAGTTCATGCAATCTTAAGATGAAAGCTTGCCAATATGAAAGATGTTTGTTAGAAAGGAAATAAAGTCTTATTTGCATTGCAGAAAGGCTTTTATTTAATGTGTTCTGTACATTGTGCTTGGAAAGTAAAGTTAGAGCTATTATGCTCAGCGAGCTTCGTTTAGCATTTCTATGAACAGCGTGACTGTGTCAGTGTTCCTGATCGAACGAAGAGAGCGCGAGTCCTTACATGCTGATAAGCTTCTTTCTCTGTAAGAGAAAATCAGATTATGCAATGTTAAGAGAAACGCTTGCCAATAATGAAAATGTTTGTTTCAAATGAAATAAAGTCTTATTTGCACTGCAGAAAGGCCATTCTTTAATGTGTTTGATATATTGTGCTTGGGATGAAAAGTTAGAGCTACTATGCCCTGAGAGCTTAGATTAGTGTTTCTATGAACACTGAGACTGTTTCAGTGTTCCTGAGCGATAGAAGAGAGCGCGAGTCCTTATATGCTGAAAATCTTCTTTCTCCGTAACAGAAAGTCAGTTCATGCAATATTAAGATTAAAGTTTACCAATATTAAAGTTGTTCGTTTCAAACGAAATAAAGTCTTATTTGCAATGCAGAAAGGCCATTCTTTAATGTGTTTGATATATTGTGCTTGGGAAGTAAAGTTAGAGCTACTAAGCCCTGAGAGCTTGGATTAGTGTTTCTATGAACAGTGAGACTGTTTCAGTGTTCCTGAGCGAAAGAAGAGAGTGCGAGTCCTTACATGCTGAAAAGCTTCTTTCTCTGTTAGAGAAAGTCAGATTATGCAATGTTAAGACAAAAGCTTGCCAATATGAAAAATGTTTGTTTCAAATGAAATAAAGTCTTATTTGCACTGCAAGAAAGGCCTTTCTTTAATGCGTGTGATATATTTAGCTTGGGAAGTAAAGTTAGAGCTACTATGCCCTGAGAGCTTAGATTAGTGTTTCTATGAACAGTGAGACTGTTTCAGTGTTCCTCAGCGAAAGAAGCGAGAGCGGGTCTACAGGTGTTGAAAAGCGTCTTTCCCTGCAAGAGAAAGTCAGTTCATGCAATCTTAAAATGAAAGCTTGCCATTATGAAAAATGTTTGTTTCAAATGAAATAAAGTCTTCTTTGCACTGCAGAAAGGCCTTTCTTTAGTGTGTTTGATATATTGTGCTTGGGAAGTAAAGTTAGAGCTACTATGCTCAGAGAGCTTTGTTTAGCATTTCTATGAACAGTGGCATTGTGGCAGTGCTCAAGAGAGAAAGAAGAGAACGCGGGTGCACAGACGCAAAAAAGCTTATTTCGTTGTAAGAGAAAGTCAGATTATGCAATGTTAAGACAAAAGCTTGCCAATATGAAAAATGTTTGTTTCAAATGAAATAAAGTCTTATTTGCACTGCAGAAAGGCCTTTCTTTAATGTGTCTGATATATATTGCTTGGGAAGTAAAGTTAGAGCTACTATGCCCTGAGACCTTAGATTAGTGTTTCTATGAACAGTGAGACTGTTTCAGTGTTCCTGAGCGAAAGAAGCGAGAGCGGGTCTACAGATGTTGGAAAAGTCTTGCCCTGCAAGAGAAAGTCAGTTCATGTAATCTTAAAATGAAAGCTTGCCAATATGAAAGATGTTTGTTAGAAAGGAAATAAAGTCTTATTTGCAATGCAGAAAGGCTTTTATTTAATGTGTTTGATATATTGTGCTTGGGAAGAAAAGTTAGAGTTACTATGCTCTGAGAGCTTAGATTAGTGTTTCTATGAGCAGTGCCACTATGTCAGTGTTCCTGAGCGAAAGAAGAGAGCGCGAGTCCTTATATGCTGAAAATCTTCTTTCTCCTAAACAGAAAGTCAGTTCATGCAATATTAAGATTAAAGCTTGCCAATATGAAAGTTGTTCGTTTCAAATGAAATAAAGTCTTATTTGCAATGCAGAAAGGCCATTCTTTAATGTGTTTGATATATTGTGCTTGGGAAGTAAAGTTAGAGCTACTATGCCCTGAGAGCTTAGATTAGTGTTTCTATGAACAGTGAGACTGTTTCAGTGTTCCTGAGCGAAAGAAGCGAGAGCGGGTCTACAGATGTTGGAAAACGTCTTTCCCTGCAATAGAAAGTCAGTTCATGCAATCTTAAGATGAAAGCTTGCCAATATGAAAGATGTTTGTTAGAAATGAAATAAAGTCTTATTTGCATTGCAGAAAGGCTTTTATTTAATGTGTTCTGTACATTGTGCTTGGAAAGTAAAGTTAGAGCTATTATGCTCAGCGAGCTTCGTTTAGCATTTCTATGAACAGCGTGACTGTGTCAGTGTTCCTGATCGAACGAAGAGAGCGCGAGTCCTTACATGCTGAAAAGCTTCTTTCTCTGTAAGAGAAAGTCAGATTATGCAATGTTAAGACAAAAGCTTGCCAATATGAAAAATGTTTGTTTCAAATGAAATAAAGTCTTATTTGCACTGCAGAAAGGCCTTTCTTTAATGTGTCTGATATATTTTGCTTGGGAAGTAAAGTTAGAGTTACTATGCCCTGAGACCTTAGATTAGTGTTTCTATGAACAGTGAGACTGTTTCAGTGTTCCTGAGAGAAAGAAGCGAGAGCGGGTCTACAGATGTTGGAAAACGTCTTTTGCCTGCAAGAGAAAGTCAGTTCATGCAATCTTAAGATGAAAGCTTGCCAATATGAAAGATATTTGTTAGAAAGGAAATAAAGTCTTATTTGCAATGCAGAAAGGCTTTTATTTAATGTGTTTGATATATTGTGCTTGGGAAGAAAAGTTAGAGTTACTATGCTCTGAGAGCTTAGATTAGTGTTTCTTTGAGCAGTGCCACTATGTCAGTGTTCCTGAGCGAAAGAAGAGAGCGCGAGTCCTTATATGCTGAAAAGCTTCTTTCTCTGTAAGAGAAAGTCAGATTATGCAATTTTGAGACAAAAGCTTGCCATCATGAAAAATGTTTGTTTCAAATGAAATAAAGTCTTATTTGCACTGCAGAAAGTCCATTCTTTAATGTGTTTGATATATTGTGCTTGGGATGAAAAGTTAGAGCTACTATGCCCTGAGAGCTTAGATTAGTGTTTCTATGAACAGTGAGACTGTTTCAGTGTTCCTGAGCGATAGAAGAGAGCGCGAGTCCTTATATGCTGAAAATCTTCTTTCTCCGTAACAGAAAGTCAGTTCATGCAATATTAAGATTAAAGTTTACCAATATTAAAGTTGTTCGTTTCAAACGAAATAAAGTCTTATTTGCAATGCAGAAAGGCCATTCTTTAATGTGTTTGATATATTGTGCTTGGGAAGTAAAGTTAGAGCTACTATGCCCTGAGAGCTTAGATTAGTGTTTCTATGAACAGTGAGACTGTTTCAGTGTTCCTGAGCGAAAGAAGCGAGAGCGGGTCTACAGATGTGGGAAAACGTCTTTCCCTGCAAGAGAAAGTCAGATTATACAATGTTGAGACAAAAGCTTGCCATTATGAAAAATGTTTGTTTCAAATGAAATAAAGTCTTATTTGCACTGCAAGAAAGGCCTTTCTTTAATGTGTTTGATATATTTAGCTTGGGAAGTAAAGTTAGAGCTACTATGCCCTGAGAGCTTAGATTAGTGTTTCTATGAACAGTGAGACTGTTTCAGTGTTCCTGAGCGAAAGAAGCGAGAGCGTGTCTACAGATGTTGGAAAACGTCTTTCCCTGCAATAGAAAGTCAGTTCATGCAATCTTAAGATGAAAGCTTGCCAATATGAAAGATGTTTGTTAGAAAGGAAATAAAGTCTTATTTGCAATGCAGAAAGGCTTTTATTTAATGTGTTTGATATATTGTGCTTGGGAAGAAAAGTTAGAGTTACTATGCTCTGAGAGCTTAGATTAGTGTTTCTTTGAGCAGTGCCACTATGTCAGTGTTCCTGAGCGAAAGAAGAGAGCGCGAGTCCTTATATGCTGAAAAGCTTCTTTCTCTGTAAGAGAAAGTCAGATTATGGAATTTTGAGACAAAAGCTTGCCATTATGAAAAATGTTTGTTTCAAATGAAATAAAGTCTTATTTGCACTGCAAGAAAGGCCTTTCTTTAATGGGTTTGATATATTGTGCTTGGGAAGTAAAGTTAGAGCTACTATGCCCTGAGAGCTTAGATTAGTGTTTCTATGAACAGTGAGACTGTTTCAGTGTTCCTGAAAGAAAGAAGAGAGAGCGAGTCCTTATATGCTGAAAATCTTCTTTCTCCGTAACAGAAAGTCAGTTCATGCAATATTAAGATTAAAGCTTGCCAATATGAAAGTTGTTCGTTTCAAATGAAATAAAGTCTTATTTGCAATGCAGAAAGGCCATTCTTTAATGTGTTTGATATATTGTGCTTGGGAAGTAAAGTTAGAGCTACTATGCCCTGAGAGCTTAGATTAGTGTTTCTATGAACAGTGAGACTGTTTCAGTGTTCCTGAGCGAAAGAAGCGAGAGCGGGTCTACAGATGTGGGAAAACGTCTTTCCCTGCAAGAGAAAGTCAGATTATACAATGTTGAGACAAAAGCTTGCCATTATGAAAAATGGTTGTTTCAAATGAAATAAAGTCTTATTTGCACTGCAAGAAAGGCCTTTCTTTAATGTGTTTGATATATTGTGCTTGGGAAGTAAAGTTAGAGCTACTATGCCCTGAGAGCTTAGATTAGTGTTTCTATGAACAGTGAGACTGTTTCAGTGTTCCTGAGCGAAAGAAGCGAGAGCGAGTCCTTATATGCTGAAAATCTTCTTTCTCCTAAACAGAAAGTCAGTTCATGCAATATTAAGATTAAAGCTTGCCAATATGAAAGTTGTTCGTTTCAAATGAAATAAAGTCTTATTTGCAATGCAGAAAGGCCATTCTTTAATGTGTTTGATATATTGTGCTTGGGAAGTAAAGTTAGAGCTACTATGCCCTGAGAGCTTAGATTAGTGTTTCTATGAACAGTGAGACTGTTTCAGTGTTCCTGAGCGAAAGAAGCGAGAGCGGGTCTACAGATGTTGGAAAACGTCTTTCCCTGCAATAGAAAGTCAGTTCATGCAATCTTAAGATGAAAGCTTGCCAATATGAAAGATGTTTGTTAGAAATGAAATAAAGTCTTATTTGCATTGCAGAAAGGCTTTTATTTAATGTGTTCTGTACATTGTGCTTAGAAAGTAAAGTTAGAGCTATTATGCTCAGCGAGCTTCGTTTAGCATTTCTATGAACAGCGTGACTGTGTCAGTGTTCCTGATCGAACGAAGAGAGGGCGAGTCCTTACATGCTGAAAAGCTTCTTTCTCTGTAAGAGAAAGTCAGATTATGCAATGTTAAGACAAAAGCTTGCCAATATGAAAAATGTTTGTTTCAAATGAAATAAAGTCTTATTTGCACTGCAGAAAGGCCTTTCTTTAATGTGTCTGATATATTTTGCTTGGGAAGTAAAGTTAGAGTTACTATGCCCTGAGACCTTAGATTAGTGTTTCTATGAACAGTGAGACTGTTTCAGTGTTCCTGAGAGAAAGAAGCGAGAGCGGGTCTACAGATGTTGGAAAACGTCTTTTGCCTGCAAGAGAAAGTCAGTTCATGCAATCTTAAGATGAAAGCTTGCCAATATGAAAGATGTTTGTTAGAAAGGAAATAAAGTCTTATTTGCAATGCAGAAAGGCTTTTATTTAATGTGTTTGATATATTGTGCTTGGGAAGAAAAGTTAGAGTTACTATGCTCTGAGAGCTTAGATTAGTGTTTCTTTGAGCAGTGCCACTATGTCAGTGTTCCTGAGCGAAAGAAGAGAGCGCGAGTCCTTATATGCTGAAAAGCTTCTTTCTCTGTAAGAGAAAGTCAGATTATGCAATTTTGAGACAAAAGCTTGCCATCATGAAAAATGTTTGTTTCAAATGAAATAAAGTCTTATATGCACTGCAGAAAGGCCATTCTTTAATGTGTTTGATATATTGTGCTTGGGATGAGAAGTTAGAGCTACTATGCCCTGAGAGCTTAGATTAGTGTTTCTATGAACAGTGAGACTGTTTCAGTGTTCCTGAGCGATAGAAGAGAGCGCGAGTCCTCATATGCTGAAAATCTTCTTTCTCCGTAACAGAAAGTCAGTTCATGCAATATTAAGATTAAAGTTTACCAATATTAAAGTTGTTCGTTTCAAACGAAATAAAGTCTTATTTGCAATGCAGAAAGGCCATTCTTTAATGTGTTTGATATATTGTGCTTGGGAAGTAAAGTTAGAGCTACTATGCCCTGAGAGCTTAGATTAGTGTTTCTATGAACAGTGAGACTGTTTCAGTGTTCCTGAGCGAAAGAAGCGAGAGCGGGTCTACAGATGTGGGAAAACGTCTTTCCCTGCAAGAGAAAGTCAGATTATACAATGTTGAGACAAAAGCTTGCCATTATGAAAAATGTTTGTTTCAAATGAAATAAAGTCTTATTTGCACTGCAAGAAAGGCCTTTCTTTAATGTGTTTGATATATTTAGCTTGGGAAGTAAAGTTAGAGCTACTATGCCCTGAGAGCTTAGATTAGTGTTTCTATGAACAGTGAGACTGTTTCAGTGTTCCTGAGCGAAAGAAGCGAGAGCGTGTCTACAGATGTTGGAAAACGTCTTTCCCTGCAATAGAAAGTCAGTTCATGCAATCTTAAGATGAAAGCTTGCCAATATGAAAGATGTTTGTTAGAAAGGAAATAAAGTCTTATTTGCAATGCAGAAAGGCTTTTATTTAATGTGTTTGATATATTGTGCTTGGGAAGAAAAGTTAGAGTTACTATGCTCTGAGAGCTTAGATTAGTGTTTCTTTGAGCAGTGCCACTATGTCAGTGTTCCTGAGCGAAAGAAGAGAGCGCGAGTCCTTATATGCTGAAAAGCTTCTTTCTCTGTAAGAGAAAGTCAGATTATGGAATTTTGAGACAAAAGCTTGCCATTATGAAAAATGTTTGTTTCAAATGAAATAAAGTCTTATTTGCACTGCAAGAAAGGCCTTTCTTTAATGGGTTTGATATATTGTGCTTGGGAAGTAAAGTTAGAGCTACTATGCCCTGAGAGCTTAGATTAGTGTTTCTATGAACAGTGAGACTGTTTCAGTGTTCCTGAAAGAAAGAAGAGAGAGCGAGTCCTTATATGCTGAAAATCTTCTTTCTCCGTAACAGAAAGTCAGTTCATGCAATATTAAGATTAAAGCTTGCCAATATGAAAGTTGTTCGTTTCAAATGAAATAAAGTCTTATTTGCAATGCAGAAAGGCCATTCTTTAATGTGTTTGATATATTGTGCTTGGGAAGTAAAGTTAGAGCTACTATGCCCTGAGAGCTTAGATTAGTGTTTCTATGAACAGTGAGACTGTTTCAGTGTTCCTGAGCGAAAGAAGCGAGAGCGGGTCTACAGATGTGGGAAAACGTCTTTCCCTGCAAGAGAAAGTCAGATTATACAATGTTGAGACAAAAGCTTGCCATTATGAAAAATGTTTGTTTCAAATGAAATAAAGTCTTATTTGCACTGCAAGAAAGGCCTTTCTTTAATGTGTTTGATATATTGTGCTTGGGAAGTAAAGTTAGAGCTACTATGCCCTGAGAGCTTAGATTAGTGTTTCTATGAACAGTGAGACTGTTTCAGTGTTCCTGAGAGAAAGAAGCGAGAGCGGGTCTACAGATGTTGGAAAACGTCTTTTGCCTGCAAGAGAAAGTCAGTTCATGCAATCTTAAGATGAAAGCTTGCCAATATGAAAGATGTTTGTTAGAAAGGAAATAAAGTCTTATTTGCAATGCAGAAAGGCTTTTATTTAATGTGTTTGATATATTGTGTTTGGGAAGAAAAGTTAGAGTTACTATGCTCTGAGAGCTTAGATTAGTGTTTCTTTGAGCAGTGCCACTATGTCAGTGTTCCTGAGCGAAAGAAGAGAGCGCGAGTCCTTATATGCTGAAAAGCTTCTTTCTCTGTAAGAGAAAGTCATATTATGCAATTTTGAGACAAAAGCTTGCCATTATGAAAAATGTTTGTTTCAAATGAAATAAAGTCTTATTTGCACTGCAAGAAAGGCCTTTCTTTAATGTGTTTGATATATTGTGCTTGGGATGAAAAGTTAGAGCTACTATGCCCTGAGAGCTTAGATTAGTGTTTCTATGAACAGTGAGACTGTTTCAGTGTTCCTGAGCGATAGAAGAGAGCGCGAGTCCTTATATGCTGAAAATCTTCTTTCTCCGTAACAGAAAGTCAGTTCATGCAATATTAAGATTAAAGTTTACCAATATGAAAGTTGTTCGATTCAAACGAAATAAAGTCTTATTTGCAATGCAGAAAGGCCATTCTTTAATGTGTTTGATATATTGTGCTTGGGAAGTAAAGTTAGAGCTACTATGCCCTGAGAGCTTAGATTAGTGTTTCTATGAACAGTGAGACTGTTTCAGTGTTCCTGAGCGAAAGAAGCGAGAGCGGGTCTACAGATGTGGGAAAACGTCTTTCCCTGCAAGAGAAAGTCAGATTATACAATGTTGAGACAAAAGCTTGCCATTATGAAAAATGTTTGTTTCAAATGAAATAAAGTCTTATTTGCACAGCAAGAAAGGCCTTTCTTTAATGTGTTTGATATATTTAGCTTGGGAAGTAAAGTTAGAGCTACTATGCCCTGAGATCTTAGATTAGTGTTTCTATGAACAGTGAGACTGTTTCAGTGTTCCTGAGCGAAAGAAGCGAGAGCGTGTCTACAGATGTTGGAAAACGTCTTTTGCCTGCAAGAGAAAGTCAGTTCATGCAATCTTAAGATGAAAGCTTGCCAATATGAAAGATGTTTGTTAGAAAGGAAATAAAGTCTTATTTGCAATGCAGAAAGGCTTTTATTTAATGTGTTTGATATATTGTGCTTGGGAAGAAAAGTTAGAGTTACTATGCTCTGAGAGCTTAGATTAGTGTTTCTTTGAGCAGTGCCACTATGTCAGTGTTCCTGAGCGAAAGAAGAGAGCGCGAGTCCTTATATGCTGAAAAGCTTCTTTCTCTGTAAGAGAAAGTCAGATTATGCAATTTTGAGACAAAAGCTTGCCATCATGAAAAATGTTTGTTTCAAATGAAATAAAGTCTTATATGCACTGCAGAAAGGCCATTCTTTAATGTGTTTGATATATTGTGCTTGGGATGAGAAGTTAGAGCTACTATGCCCTGAGAGCTTAGATTAGTGTTTCTATGAACAGTGAGACTGTTTCAGTGTTCCTGAGCGATAGAAGAGAGCGCGAGTCCTCATATGCTGAAAATCTTCTTTCTCCGTAACAGAAAGTCAGTTCATGCAATATTAAGATTAAAGTTTACCAATATTAAAGTTGTTCGTTTCAAACGAAATAAAGTCTTATTTGCAATGCAGAAAGGCCATTCTTTAATGTGTTTGATATATTGTGCTTGGGAAGTAAAGTTAGAGCTACTATGCCCTGAGAGCTTAGATTAGTGTTTCTATGAACAGTGAGACTGTTTCAGTGTTCCTGAGCGAAAGAAGCGAGAGCGGGTCTACAGATGTGGGAAAACGTCTTTCCCTGCAAGAGAAAGTCAGATTATACAATGTTGAGACAAAAGCTTGCCATTATGAAAAATGTTTGTTTCAAATGAAATAAAGTCTTATTTGCACTGCAAGAAAGGCCTTTCTTTAATGTGTTTGATATATTTAGCTTGGGAAGTAAAGTTAGAGCTACTATGCCCTGAGAGCTTAGATTAGTGTTTCTATGAACAGTGAGACTGTTTCAGTGTTCCTGAGCGAAAGAAGCGAGAGCGTGTCTACAGATGTTGGAAAACGTCTTTCCCTGCAATAGAAAGTCAGTTCATGCAATCTTAAGATGAAAGCTTGCCAATATGAAAGATGTTTGTTAGAAAGGAAATAAAGTCTTATTTGCAATGCAGAAAGGCTTTTATTTAATGTGTTTGATATATTGTGCTTGGGAAGAAAAGTTAGAGTTACTATGCTCTGAGAGCTTAGATTAGTGTTTCTTTGAGCAGTGCCACTATGTCAGTGTTCCTGAGCGAAAGAAGAGAGCGCGAGTCCTTATATGCTGAAAAGCTTCTTTCTCTGTAAGAGAAAGTCAGATTATGGAATTTTGAGACAAAAGCTTGCCATTATGAAAAATGTTTGTTTCAAATGAAATAAAGTCTTATTTGCACTGCAAGAAAGGCCTTTCTTTAATGGGTTTGATATATTGTGCTTGGGAAGTAAAGTTAGAGCTACTATGCCCTGAGAGCTTAGATTAGTGTTTCTATGAACAGTGAGACTGTTTCAGTGTTCCTGAAAGAAAGAAGAGAGAGCGAGTCCTTATATGCTGAAAATCTTCTTTCTCCGTAACAGAAAGTCAGTTCATGCAATATTAAGATTAAAGCTTGCCAATATGAAAGTTGTTCGTTTCAAATGAAATAAAGTCTTATTTGCAATGCAGAAAGGCCATTCTTTAATGTGTTTGATATATTGTGCTTGGGAAGTAAAGTTAGAGCTACTATGCCCTGAGAGCTTAGATTAGTGTTTCTATGAACAGTGAGACTGTTTCAGTGTTCCTGAGCGAAAGAAGCGAGAGCGGGTCTACAGATGTGGGAAAACGTCTTTCCCTGCAAGAGAAAGTCAGATTATACAATGTTGAGACAAAAGCTTGCCATTATGAAAAATGTTTGTTTCAAATGAAATAAAGTCTTATTTGCACTGCAAGAAAGGCCTTTCTTTAATGTGTTTGATATATTGTGCTTGGGAAGTAAAGTTAGAGCTACTATGCCCTGAGAGCTTAGATTAGTGTTTCTATGAACAGTGAGACTGTTTCAGTGTTCCTGAGAGAAAGAAGCGAGAGCGGGTCTACAGATGTTGGAAAACGTCTTTTGCCTGCAAGAGAAAGTCAGTTCATGCAATCTTAAGATGAAAGCTTGCCAATATGAAAGATGTTTGTTAGAAAGGAAATAAAGTCTTATTTGCAATGCAGAAAGGCTTTTATTTAATGTGTTTGATATATTGTGTTTGGGAAGAAAAGTTAGAGTTACTATGCTCTGAGAGCTTAGATTAGTGTTTCTTTGAGCAGTGCCACTATGTCAGTGTTCCTGAGCGAAAGAAGAGAGCGCGAGTCCTTATATGCTGAAAAGCTTCTTTCTCTGTAAGAGAAAGTCATATTATGCAATTTTGAGACAAAAGCTTGCCATTATGAAAAATGTTTGTTTCAAATGAAATAAAGTCTTATTTGCACTGCAAGAAAGGCCTTTCTTTAATGTGTTTGATATATTGTGCTTGGGATGAAAAGTTAGAGCTACTATGCCCTGAGAGCTTAGATTAGTGTTTCTATGAACAGTGAGACTGTTTCAGTGTTCCTGAGCGATAGAAGAGAGCGCGAGTCCTTATATGCTGAAAATCTTCTTTCTCCGTAACAGAAAGTCAGTTCATGCAATATTAAGATTAAAGTTTACCAATATGAAAGTTGTTCGATTCAAACGAAATAAAGTCTTATTTGCAATGCAGAAAGGCCATTCTTTAATGTGTTTGATATATTGTGCTTGGGAAGTAAAGTTAGAGCTACTATGCCCTGAGAGCTTAGATTAGTGTTTCTATGAACAGTGAGACTGTTTCAGTGTTCCTGAGCGAAAGAAGCGAGAGCGGGTCTACAGATGTGGGAAAACGTCTTTCCCTGCAAGAGAAAGTCAGATTATACAATGTTGAGACAAAAGCTTGCCATTATGAAAAATGTTTGTTTCAAATGAAATAAAGTCTTATTTGCACAGCAAGAAAGGCCTTTCTTTAATGTGTTTGATATATTTAGCTTGGGAAGTAAAGTTAGAGCTACTATGCCCTGAGATCTTAGATTAGTGTTTCTATGAACAGTGAGACTGTTTCAGTGTTCCTGAGCGAAAGAAGCGAGAGCGTGTCTACAGATGTTGGAAAACGTCTTTCCCTGCAATAGAAAGTCAGTTCATGCAATCTTAAGATGAAAGCTTGCCAATATGAAAGATGTTTGTTAGAAAGGAAATAAAGTCTTATTTGCAATGCAGAAAGGCCATTCTTTAATGTGTTTGATATATTGTGCTTGGGATGAAAAGTTAGAGCTACTATGCTCTGAGAGCTTAGATTAGTGTTTCTTTGAGCAGTGCCACTATGTCAGTGTTCCTGAGCGAAAGAAGAGAGCGCGAGTCCTTATATGCTGAAAAGCTTCTTTCTCTGTAAGAGAAAGTCAGATTATGCAATTTTGAGACAAAAGCTTGCCATCATGAAAAATGTTTGTTTCAAATGAAATAAAGTCTTATTTGCACTGCAGAAAGGCCATTCTTTAATGTGTTTGATATATTGTGCTTGGGATGAAAAGTTAGAGCTACTATGCCCTGAGAGCTTAGATTAGTGTTTCTATGAACAGTGAGACTGTTTCAGTGTTCCTGAGCGATAGAAGAGAGCGCGAGTCCTTATATGCTGAAAATCTTCTTTCTCCGTAACAGAAAGTCAGTTCATGCAATATTAAGATTAAAGTTTACCAATATGAAAGTTGTTCGTTTCAAACGAAATAAAGTCTTATTTGCAATGCAGAAAGGCCATTCTTTAATGTGTTTGATATATTGTGCTTGGGAAGTAAAGTTAGAGCTACTAAGCCCTGAGAGCTTGGATTAGTGTTTCTATGAACAGTGAGACTGTTTCAGTGTTCCTGAGCGAAAGAAGAGAGCGCGAGTCCTTACATGCTGAAAAGCTTCTTTCTCTGTAAGAGAAAGTCAGATTATGCAATGTTAAGACAAAAGCTTGCCAATATGAAAAATGTTTGTTTCAAATGAAATAAAGTCTTATTTGCACTGCAGAAAGGCCTTTCTTTAATGTGTCTGATATATTTTGCTTGGGAAGAAAAGTTAGAGTTACTATGCTCTGAGACCTTAGATTAGTGTTTCTATGAACAGTGAGACTGTTTCAGTGTTCCTGAGAGAAAGAAGCGAGAGCGGGTCTACAGATGTTGGAAAACGTCTTTTGCCTGCAAGAGAAAGTCAGTTCATGCAATCTTAAGATGAAAGCTTGCCAATATGAAAGATGTTTGTTAGAAAGGAAATAAAGTCTTATTTGCAATGCAGAAAGGCTTTTATTTAATGTGTTTGATATATTGTGCTTGGGAAGAAAAGTTAGAGTTACTATGCTCTGAGAGTTTAGATTAGTGTTTCTTTGAGCAGTGCCACTATGTCAGTGTTCCTGAGCGAAAGAAGAGAGCGCGAGTCCTTATATGCTGAAAAGCTTCTTTCTCTGTAAGAGAAAGTCAGATTATGCAATTTTGAGACAAAAGCTTGCCATTATGAAAAATGTTTGTTTCAAATGAAATAAAGTTTTATTTGCACTGCAAGAAAGGCCTTTCTTTAATGTGTTTGATATATATTGTGCTTGGGAAGTAAAGTTAGAGCTACTATGCCCTGAGAGCTTAGATTAGTGTTTCTATGAACAGTGAGACTGTTTCAGTGTTCCTGAGCGAAAGAAGAGAGAGCGAGTCCTTATATGCTGAAAATCTTCTTTCTCCTAAACAGAAAGTCAGTTCATGCAATATTAAGATTAAAGCTTGCCAATATGAAAGTTGTTCGTTTCAAATGAAATAAAGTCTTATTTGCAATGCAGAAAGGCCATTCTTTAATGTGTTTGATATATTGTGCTTGGGAAGTAAAGTTAGAGCTACTATGCCCTGAGAGCTTAGATTAGTGTTTCTATGAACAGTGAGACTGTTTCAGTGTTCCTGAGCGAAAGAAGCGAGAGCGGGTCTACAGATGTTGGAAAACGTCTTTTGCCTGCAAGAGAAAGTCAGTTCATGCAATCTTAAGATGAAAGCTTGCCAATATGAAAGATGTTTGTTAGAAATGAAATAAAGTCTTATTTTCATTGCAGAAAGGCTTTTATTTAATGTGTTCTGTACATTGTGCTTGGAAAGTAAAGTTAGAGCTATTATGCTCAGCGAGCTTCGTTTAGCATTTCTATGAACAGCGTGACTGTGTCAGTGTTCCTGAGCGAAAGAAGAGAGCGCGAGTCCTTATATGCTGAAAATCTTCTTTCTCCGTAACAGAAAGTCAGTTCATGCAATATTAAGATTAAAGTTTACCAATATGAAAGTTGTTCGTTTCAAACGAAATAAAGTCTTATTTGCACTGCAGAAAGGCCTTTCTTTAATGTGTCTGATATATTTTGCTTGGGAAGTAAAGTTAGAGTTACTATGCACTGAGACCTTAGATTACTGTTTCTATGAACAGTGAGACTGTTTCAGTGTTCCTGAGAGAAAGAAGCGAGAGCGGGTCTACAGATGTTGGAAAACGTCTTTTGCCTGCAAGAGAAAGTCAGTTCATGCAATCTTAAGATGAAAGCTTGCCAATATGAAAGATGTTTGTTAGAAAGGAAATAAAGTCTTATTTGCATTGCAGAAAGGCTTTTATTTAATGTGTTCTGTACATTGTGCTTGGAAAGTAAAGTTAGAGCTATTATGCTCAGCGAGCTTCGTTTAGCATTTCTATGAACAGCGTGACTGTGTCAGTGTTCCTGATCGAACGAAGAGAGCGCGAGTCCTTACATGCTGATAAGCTTCTTTCTCTGTAAGAGAAAATCAGATTATGCAATGTTAAGAGAAACGCTTGCCAATAATGAAAATGTTTGTTTCAAATGAAATAAAGTCTTATTTGCACTGCAGAAAGGCCATTCTTTAATGTGTTTGATATATTGTGCTTGGGATGAAAAGTTAGAGCTACTATGCCCTGAGAGCTTAGATTAGTGTTTCTATGAACACTGAGACTGTTTCAGTGTTCCTGAGCGATAGAAGAGAGCGCGAGTCCTTATATGCTGAAAATCTTCTTTCTCCGTAACAGAAAGTCAGTTCATGCAATATTAAGATTAAAGTTTACCAATATTAAAGTTGTTCGTTTCAAACGAAATAAAGTCTTATTTGCAATGCAGAAAGGCCATTCTTTAATGTGTTTGATATATTGTGCTTGGGAAGTAAAGTTAGAGCTACTAAGCCCTGAGAGCTTGGATTAGTGTTTCTATGAACAGTGAGACTGTTTCAGTGTTCCTGAGCGAAAGAAGAGAGTGCGAGTCCTTACATGCTGAAAAGCTTCTTTCTCTGTTAGAGAAAGTCAGATTATGCAATGTTAAGACAAAAGCTTGCCAATATGAAAAATGTTTGTTTCAAATGAAATAAAGTCTTATTTGCACTGCAAGAAAGGCCTTTCTTTAATGCGTGTGATATATTTAGCTTGGGAAGTAAAGTTAGAGCTACTATGCCCTGAGAGCTTAGATTAGTGTTTCTATGAACAGTGAGACTGTTTCAGTGTTCCTCAGCGAAAGAAGCGAGAGCGGGTCTACAGGTGTTGAAAAGCGTCTTTCCCTGCAAGAGAAAGTCAGTTCATGCAATCTTAAAATGAAAGCTTGCCATTATGAAAAATGTTTGTTTCAAATGAAATAAAGTCTTCTTTGCACTGCAGAAAGGCCTTTCTTTAGTGTGTTTGATATATTGTGCTTGGGAAGTAAAGTTAGAGCTACTATGCTCAGAGAGCTTTGTTTAGCATTTCTATGAACAGTGGCATTGTGGCAGTGCTCAAGAGAGAAAGAAGAGAACGCGGGTGCACAGACGCAAAAAAGCTTATTTCGTTGTAAGAGAAAGTCAGATTATGCAATGTTAAGACAAAAGCTTGCCAATATGAAAAATGTTTGTTTCAAATGAAATAAAGTCTTATTTGCACTGCAGAAAGGCCTTTCTTTAATGTGTCTGATATATATTGCTTGGGAAGTAAAGTTAGAGCTACTATGCCCTGAGACCTTAGATTAGTGTTTCTATGAACAGTGAGACTGTTTCAGTGTTCCTGAGCGAAAGAAGCGAGAGCGGGTCTACAGATGTTGGAAAAGTCTTGCCCTGCAAGAGAAAGTCAGTTCATGTAATCTTAAAATGAAAGCTTGCCAATATGAAAGATGTTTGTTAGAAAGGAAATAAAGTCTTATTTGCAATGCAGAAAGGCTTTTATTTAATGTGTTTGATATATTGTGCTTGGGAAGAAAAGTTAGAGTTACTATGCTCTGAGAGCTTAGATTAGTGTTTCTATGAGCAGTGCCACTATGTCAGTGTTCCTGAGCGAAAGAAGAGAGCGCGAGTCCTTATATGCTGAAAATCTTCTTTCTCCTAAACAGAAAGTCAGTTCATGCAATATTAAGATTAAAGCTTGCCAATATGAAAGTTGTTCGTTTCAAATGAAATAAAGTCTTATTTGCAATGCAGAAAGGCCATTCTTTAATGTGTTTGATATATTGTGCTTGGGAAGTAAAGTTAGAGCTACTATGCCCTGAGAGCTTAGATTAGTGTTTCTATGAACAGTGAGACTGTTTCAGTGTTCCTGAGCGAAAGAAGCGAGAGCGGGTCTACAGATGTTGGAAAACGTCTTTCCCTGCAATAGAAAGTCAGTTCATGCAATCTTAAGATGAAAGCTTGCCAATATGAAAGATGTTTGTTAGAAATGAAATAAAGTCTTATTTGCATTGCAGAAAGGCTTTTATTTAATGTGTTCTGTACATTGTGCTTGGAAAGTAAAGTTAGAGCTATTATGCTCAGCGAGCTTCGTTTAGCATTTCTATGAACAGCGTGACTGTGTCAGTGTTCCTGATCGAACGAAGAGAGCGCGAGTCCTTACATGCTGAAAAGCTTCTTTCTCTGTAAGAGAAAGTCAGATTATGCAATGTTAAGACAAAAGCTTGCCAATATGAAAAATGTTTGTTTCAAATGAAATAAAGTCTTATTTGCACTGCAGAAAGGCCTTTCTTTAATGTGTCTGATATATTTTGCTTGGGAAGTAAAGTTAGAGTTACTATGCCCTGAGACCTTAGATTAGTGTTTCTATGAACAGTGAGACTGTTTCAGTGTTCCTGAGAGAAAGAAGCGAGAGCGGGTCTACAGATGTTGGAAAACGTCTTTTGCCTGCAAGAGAAAGTCAGTTCATGCAATCTTAAGATGAAAGCTTGCCAATATGAAAGATATTTGTTAGAAAGGAAATAAAGTCTTATTTGCAATGCAGAAAGGCTTTTATTTAATGTGTTTGATATATTGTGCTTGGGAAGAAAAGTTAGAGTTACTATGCTCTGAGAGCTTAGATTAGTGTTTCTTTGAGCAGTGCCACTATGTCAGTGTTCCTGAGCGAAAGAAGAGAGCGCGAGTCCTTATATGCTGAAAAGCTTCTTTCTCTGTAAGAGAAAGTCAGATTATGCAATTTTGAGACAAAAGCTTGCCATCATGAAAAATGTTTGTTTCAAATGAAATAAAGTCTTATTTGCACTGCAGAAAGTCCATTCTTTAATGTGTTTGATATATTGTGCTTGGGATGAAAAGTTAGAGCTACTATGCCCTGAGAGCTTAGATTAGTGTTTCTATGAACAGTGAGACTGTTTCAGTGTTCCTGAGCGATAGAAGAGAGCGCGAGTCCTTATATGCTGAAAATCTTCTTTCTCCGTAACAGAAAGTCAGTTCATGCAATATTAAGATTAAAGTTTACCAATATGAAAGTTGTTCGTTTCAAACGAAATAAAGTCTTATTTGCAATGCAGAAAGGCCATTCTTTAATGTGTTTGATATATTGTGCTTGGGAAGTAAAGTTAGAGCTACTATGCTCTGAGACCTTAGATTAGTGTTTCTATGAACAGTGAGACTGTTTCAGTGTTCCTGAGAGAAAGAAGCGAGAGCGGGTCTACAGATGTTGGAAAACGTCTTTTGCCTGCAAGAGAAAGTCAGTTCATGCAATCTTAAGATGAAAGCTTGCCAATATGAAAGATGTTTGTTAGAAAGGAAATAAAGTCTTATTTGCAGTGCAGAAAGGCTTTTATTTAATGTGTTTGATATATTGTGCTTGGGAAGAAAAGTTAGAGTTACTATGCTCTGAGAGCTTAGATTAGTGTTTCTTTGAGCAGTGCCACTATGTCAGTGTTCCTGAGCGAAAGAAGAGAGCGCGAGTCCTTATATGCTGAAAAGCTTCTTTCTCTGTAAGAGAAAGTCAGATTATGCAATTTTGAGACAAAAGCTTGCCATTATGAAAAATGTTTGTTTCAAATGAAATAAAGTTTTATTTGCACTGCAAGAAAGGCCTTTCTTTAATGTGTTTGATATATTGTGCTTGGGAAGTAAAGTTAGAGCTACTATGCCCTGAGAGCTTAGATTAGTGTTTCTATGAACAGTGAGACTGTTTCAGTGTTCCTGAGCGAAAGAAGAGAGAGCGAGTCCTTATATGCTGAAAATCTTCTTTCTCCTAAACAGAAAGTCAGTTCATGCAATATTAAGATTAAAGCTTGCCAATATGAAAGTTGTTCGTTTCAAATGAAATAAAGTCTTATTTGCAATGCAGAAAGGCCATTCTTTAATGTGTTTGATATATTGTGCTTGGGAAGTAAAGTTAGAGCTACTATGCCCTGAGAGCTTAGATTAGTGTTTCTATGAACAGTGAGACTGTTTCAGTGTTCCTGAGCGAAAGAAGCGAGAGCGGGTCTACAGATGTTGGAAAACGTCTTTTGCCTGCAAGAGAAAGTCAGTTCATGCAATCTTAAGATGAAAGCTTGCCAATATGAAAGATGTTTGTTAGAAATGAAATAAAGTCTTATTTGCATTGCAGAAAGGCTTTTATTTAATGTGTTTGATATATTGTGCTTGGGAAGAAAAGTTAGAGTTACTATGCTCTGAGAGCTTAGATTAGTGTTTCTTTGAGCAGTGCCACTATGTCAGTGTTCCTGAGCGAAAGAAGAGAGCGCGAGTCCTTATATGCTGAAAAGCTTCTTTCTCTGTAAGAGAAAGTCAGATTATGCAATTTTGAGACAAAAGCTTGCCATTATGAAAAATGTTTGTTTCAAATGAAATAAAGTTTTATTTGCACTGCAAGAAAGGCCTTTCTTTAATGTGTTTGATATATTGTGCTTGGGAAGTAAAGTTAGAGCTACTATGCCCTGAGAGCTTAGATTAGTGTTTCTATGAACAGTGAGACTGTTTCAGTGTTCCTGAGCGAAAGAAGAGAGAGCGAGTCCTTATATGCTGAAAATCTTCTTTCTCCTAAACAGAAAGTCAGTTCATGCAATATTAAGATTAAAGCTTGCCAATATGAAAGTTGTTCGTTTCAAATGAAATAAAGTCTTATTTGCAATGCAGAAAGGCCATTCTTTAATGTGTTTGATATATTGTGCTTGGGAAGTAAAGTTAGAGCTACTATGCCCTGAGAGCTTAGATTAGTGTTTCTATGAACAGTGAGACTGTTTCAGTGTTCCTGAGCGAAAGAAGCGAGAGCGGGTCTACAGATGTTGGAAAACGTCTTTTGCCTGCAAGAGAAAGTCAGTTCATGCAATCTTAAGATGAAAGCTTGCCAATATGAAAGATGTTTGTTAGAAATGAAATAAAGTCTTATTTGCATTGCAGAAAGGCTTTTATTTAATGTGTTCTGTACATTGTGCTTGGAAAGTAAATTTAGAGCTATTATGCTCAGCGAGCTTCGTTTAGCATTTCTATGAACAGCGTGACTGTGTCAGTGTTCCTGAGCGAAAGAAGAGAGCGCGAGTCCTTATATGCTGAAAATCTTCTTTCTCCGTAACAGAAAGTCAGTTCATGCAATATTAAGATTAAAGTTTACCAATATGAAAGTTGTTCGTTTCAAACGAAATAAAGTCTTATTTGCAATGCAGAAAGGCCATTCTTTAATGTGTTTGATATATTGTGCTTGGGATGAAAAGTTAGAGCTACTATGCCCTGAGAGCTTAGATTAGTGTTTCTATGAACAGTGAGACTGTTTCAGTGTTCCTGAGCGAAAGAAGAGAGAGCGAGTCCTTATATGCTGAAAATCTTCTTTCTCCTAAACAGAAAGTCAGTTCATGCAATATTAAGATTAAAGCTTGCCAATATGAAAGTTGTTCGTTTCAAATGAAATAAAGTCTTATTTGCAATGCAGAAAGGCCATTCTTTAATGTGTTTGATATATTGTGCTTGGGAAGTAAAGTTAGAGCTACTATGCCCTGAGAGCTTAGATTAGTGTTTCTATGAACAGTGAGACTGTTTCAGTGTTCCTGAGCGAAAGAAGCGAGAGCGGGTCTACAGATGTTGGAAAACGTCTTTTGCCTGCAAGAGAAAGTCAGTTCATGCAATCTTAAGATGAAAGCTTGCCAATATGAAAGATGTTTGTTAGAAATGAAATAAAGTCTTATTTGCATTGCAGAAAGGCTTTTATTTAATGTGTTCTGTACATTGTGCTTGGAAAGTAAAGTTAGAGCTATTATGCTCAGCGAGCTTCGTTTAGCATTTCTATGAACAGCGTGACTGTGTCAGTGTTCCTGAGCGAAAGAAGAGAGCGCGAGTCCTTATATGCTGAAAATCTTCTTTCTCCGTAACAGAAAGTCAGTTCATGCAATATTAAGATTAAAGTTTACCAATATGAAAGTTGTTCGTTTCAAACGAAATAAAGTCTTATTTGCAATGCAGAAAGGCCATTCTTTAATGTGTTTGATATATTGTGCTTGGGATGAAAAGTTAGAGCTACTATGCCCTGAGAGCTTAGATTAGTGTTTCTATGAACAGTGAGACTGTTTCAGTGTTCCTGAGCGAAAGAAGAGAGCGCGAGTCCTTATATGCTGAAAATCTTCTTTCTCCGTAACAGAAAGTCAGTTCATGCAATATTAAGATTAAAGTTTACCAATATGAAAGTTGTTCGTTTCAAACGAAATAAAGTCTTATTTGCACTGCAGAAAGGCCTTTCTTTAATGTGTCTGATATATTTTGCTTGGGAAGTAAAGTTAGAGTTACTATGCCCTGAGACCTTAGATTAGTGTTTCTATGAACAGTGAGACTGTTTCAGTGTTCCTGAGAGAAAGAAGCGAGAGCGGGTCTACAGATGTTGGAAAACGTCTATTGCCTGCAAGAGAAAGTCAGTTCATGTAATCTTAAAATGAAAGCTTGCCAATATGAAAGATGTTTGTTAGAAAGGAAATAAAGTCTTATTTGCATTGCAGAAAGGCTTTTATTTAATGTGTTCTGTACATTGTGCTTGGAAAGTAAAGTTAGAGCTATTATGCTCAGCGAGCTTCGTTTAGCATTTCTATGAACAGCGTGACTGTGTCAGTGTTCCTGATCGAACGAAGAGAGCGCGAGTCCTTACATGCTGATAAGCTTCTTTCTCTGTAAGAGAAAATCAGATTATGCAATGTTAAGAGAAACGCTTGCCAATAATGAAAATGTTTGTTTCAAATGAAATAAAGTCTTATTTGCACTGCAGAAAGGCCATTCTTTAATGTGTTTGATATATTGTGCTTGGGATGAAAAGTTAGAGCTACTATGCCCTGAGAGCTTAGATTAGTGTTTCTATGAACACTGAGACTGTTTCAGTGTTCCTGAGCGAAAGAAGCGAGAGCGGGTCTACAGATGTTGGAAAACGTCTTTCCCTGCAAGAGAAAGTCAGATTATACAATGTTGAGACAAAAGCTTGCCATTATGAAAAATGTTTGTTTCAAATGAAATAAAGTCTTATTTGCACTGCAAGAAAGGCCTTTCTTTAATGTGTTTCATATATTTAGCTTGGGAAGTAAAGTTAGAGCTACTATGCCCTGAGAGCTTAGATTAGTGTTTCTATGAACAGTGAGACTGTTTCAGTGTTTCCTGAGCGAAAGAAGCGAGAGCGGGTCTACAGATGTTGGAAAACGTCTTTCCCTGCAATAGAAAGTCAGTTCATGCAATCTTAAGATGAAAGCTTGCCAATATGAAAGATGTTTGTTAGAAATGAAATAAAGTCTTATTTGCATTGCAGAAAGGCTTTTATTTAATGTGTTCTGTACATTGTGCTTAGAAAGTAAAGTTAGAGCTATTATGCTCAGCGAGCTTCGTTTAGCATTTCTATGAACAGCGTGACTGTGTCAGTGTTCCTGATCGAACGAAGAGAGGGCGAGTCCTTACATGCTGAAAAGCTTCTTTCTCTGTAAGAGAAAGTCAGATTATGCAATGTTAAGACAAAAGCTTGCCAATATGAAAAATGTTTGTTTCAAATGAAATAAAGTCTTATTTGCACTGCAGAAAGGCCTTTCTTTAATGTGTCTGATATATTTAGCTTGGGAAGTAAAGTTAGAGCTACTATGCCCTGAGATCTTAGATTAGTGTTTCTATGAACAGTGAGACTGTTTCAGTGTTCCTGAGCGAAAGAAGCGAGAGCGTGTCTACAGATGTTGGAAAACGTCTTTTGCCTGCAAGAGAAAGTCAGTTCATGCAATCTTAAGATGAAAGCTTGCCAATATGAAAGATGTTTGTTAGAAAGGAAATAAAGTCTTATTTGCAATGCAGAAAGGCTTTTATTTAATGTGTTTGATATATTGTGCTTGGGAAGAAAAGTTAGAGTTACTATGCTCTGAGAGCTTAGATTAGTGTTTCTTTGAGCAGTGCCACTATGTCAGTGTTCCTGAGCGAAAGAAGAGAGCGCGAGTCCTTATATGCTGAAAAGCTTCTTTCTCTGTAAGAGAAAGTCAGATTATGCAATTTTGAGACAAAAGCTTGCCATCATGAAAAATGTTTGTTTCAAATGAAATAAAGTCTTATATGCACTGCAGAAAGGCCATTCTTTAATGTGTTTGATATATTGTGCTTGGGATGAGAAGTTAGAGCTACTATGCCCTGAGAGCTTAGATTAGTGTTTCTATGAACAGTGAGACTGTTTCAGTGTTCCTGAGCGATAGAAGAGAGCGCGAGTCCTCATATGCTGAAAATCTTCTTTCTCCGTAACAGAAAGTCAGTTCATGCAATATTAAGATTAAAGTTTACCAATATTAAAGTTGTTCGTTTCAAACGAAATAAAGTCTTATTTGCAATGCAGAAAGGCCATTCTTTAATGTGTTTGATATATTGTGCTTGGGAAGTAAAGTTAGAGCTACTATGCCCTGAGAGCTTAGATTAGTGTTTCTATGAACAGTGAGACTGTTTCAGTGTTCCTGAGCGAAAGAAGCGAGAGCGGGTCTACAGATGTGGGAAAACGTCTTTCCCTGCAAGAGAAAGTCAGATTATACAATGTTGAGACAAAAGCTTGCCATTATGAAAAATGTTTGTTTCAAATGAAATAAAGTCTTATTTGCACTGCAAGAAAGGCCTTTCTTTAATGTGTTTGATATATTTAGCTTGGGAAGTAAAGTTAGAGCTACTATGCCCTGAGAGCTTAGATTAGTGTTTCTATGAACAGTGAGACTGTTTCAGTGTTCCTGAGCGAAAGAAGCGAGAGCGTGTCTACAGATGTTGGAAAACGTCTTTCCCTGCAATAGAAAGTCAGTTCATGCAATCTTAAGATGAAAGCTTGCCAATATGAAAGATGTTTGTTAGAAAGGAAATAAAGTCTTATTTGCAATGCAGAAAGGCTTTTATTTAATGTGTTTGATATATTGTGCTTGGGAAGAAAAGTTAGAGTTACTATGCTCTGAGAGCTTAGATTAGTGTTTCTTTGAGCAGTGCCACTATGTCAGTGTTCCTGAGCGAAAGAAGAGAGCGCGAGTCCTTATATGCTGAAAAGCTTCTTTCTCTGTAAGAGAAAGTCAGATTATGGAATTTTGAGACAAAAGCTTGCCATTATGAAAAATGTTTGTTTCAAATGAAATAAAGTCTTATTTGCACTGCAAGAAAGGCCTTTCTTTAATGGGTTTGATATATTGTGCTTGGGAAGTAAAGTTAGAGCTACTATGCCCTGAGAGCTTAGATTAGTGTTTCTATGAACAGTGAGACTGTTTCAGTGTTCCTGAAAGAAAGAAGAGAGAGCGAGTCCTTATATGCTGAAAATCTTCTTTCTCCGTAACAGAAAGTCAGTTCATGCAATATTAAGATTAAAGCTTGCCAATATGAAAGTTGTTCGTTTCAAATGAAATAAAGTCTTATTTGCAATGCAGAAAGGCCATTCTTTAATGTGTTTGATATATTGTGCTTGGGAAGTAAAGTTAGAGCTACTATGCCCTGAGAGCTTAGATTAGTGTTTCTATGAACAGTGAGACTGTTTCAGTGTTCCTGAGCGAAAGAAGCGAGAGCGGGTCTACAGATGTGGGAAAACGTCTTTCCCTGCAAGAGAAAGTCAGATTATACAATGTTGAGACAAAAGCTTGCCATTATGAAAAATGTTTGTTTCAAATGAAATAAAGTCTTATTTGCACTGCAAGAAAGGCCTTTCTTTAATGTGTTTGATATATTGTGCTTGGGAAGTAAAGTTAGAGCTACTATGCCCTGAGAGCTTAGATTAGTGTTTCTATGAACAGTGAGACTGTTTCAGTGTTCCTGAGAGAAAGAAGCGAGAGCGGGTCTACAGATGTTGGAAAACGTCTTTTGCCTGCAAGAGAAAGTCAGTTCATGCAATCTTAAGATGAAAGCTTGCCAATATGAAAGATGTTTGTTAGAAAGGAAATAAAGTCTTATTTGCAATGCAGAAAGGCTTTTATTTAATGTGTTTGATATATTGTGTTTGGGAAGAAAAGTTAGAGTTACTATGCTCTGAGAGCTTAGATTAGTGTTTCTTTGAGCAGTGCCACTATGTCAGTGTTCCTGAGCGAAAGAAGAGAGCGCGAGTCCTTATATGCTGAAAAGCTTCTTTCTCTGTAAGAGAAAGTCATATTATGCAATTTTGAGACAAAAGCTTGCCATTATGAAAAATGTTTGTTTCAAATGAAATAAAGTCTTATTTGCACTGCAAGAAAGGCCTTTCTTTAATGTGTTTGATATATTGTGCTTGGGATGAAAAGTTAGAGCTACTATGCCCTGAGAGCTTAGATTAGTGTTTCTATGAACAGTGAGACTGTTTCAGTGTTCCTGAGCGATAGAAGAGAGCGCGAGTCCTTATATGCTGAAAATCTTCTTTCTCCGTAACAGAAAGTCAGTTCATGCAATATTAAGATTAAAGTTTACCAATATGAAAGTTGTTCGATTCAAACGAAATAAAGTCTTATTTGCAATGCAGAAAGGCCATTCTTTAATGTGTTTGATATATTGTGCTTGGGAAGTAAAGTTAGAGCTACTATGCCCTGAGAGCTTAGATTAGTGTTTCTATGAACAGTGAGACTGTTTCAGTGTTCCTGAGCGAAAGAAGCGAGAGCGGGTCTACAGATGTGGGAAAACGTCTTTCCCTGCAAGAGAAAGTCAGATTATACAATGTTGAGACAAAAGCTTGCCATTATGAAAAATGTTTGTTTCAAATGAAATAAAGTCTTATTTGCACAGCAAGAAAGGCCTTTCTTTAATGTGTTTGATATATTTAGCTTGGGAAGTAAAGTTAGAGCTACTATGCCCTGAGATCTTAGATTAGTGTTTCTATGAACAGTGAGACTGTTTCAGTGTTCCTGAGCGAAAGAAGCGAGAGCGTGTCTACAGATGTTGGAAAACGTCTTTCCCTGCAATAGAAAGTCAGTTCATGCAATCTTAAGATGAAAGCTTGCCAATATGAAAGATGTTTGTTAGAAAGGAAATAAAGTCTTATTTGCAATGCAGAAAGGCCATTCTTTAATGTGTTTGATATATTGTGCTTGGGATGAAAAGTTAGAGCTACTATGCTCTGAGAGCTTAGATTAGTGTTTCTTTGAGCAGTGCCACTATGTCAGTGTTCCTGAGCGAAAGAAGAGAGCGCGAGTCCTTATATGCTGAAAAGCTTCTTTCTCTGTAAGAGAAAGTCAGATTATGCAATTTTGAGACAAAAGCTTGCCATCATGAAAAATGTTTGTTTCAAATGAAATAAAGTCTTATTTGCACTGCAGAAAGGCCATTCTTTAATGTGTTTGATATATTGTGCTTGGGATGAAAAGTTAGAGCTACTATGCCCTGAGAGCTTAGATTAGTGTTTCTATGAACAGTGAGACTGTTTCAGTGTTCCTGAGCGATAGAAGAGAGCGCGAGTCCTTATATGCTGAAAATCTTCTTTCTCCGTAACAGAAAGTCAGTTCATGCAATATTAAGATTAAAGTTTACCAATATGAAAGTTGTTCGTTTCAAACGAAATAAAGTCTTATTTGCAATGCAGAAAGGCCATTCTTTAATGTGTTTGATATATTGTGCTTGGGAAGTAAAGTTAGAGCTACTAAGCCCTGAGAGCTTGGATTAGTGTTTCTATGAACAGTGAGACTGTTTCAGTGTTCCTGAGCGAAAGAAGAGAGCGCGAGTCCTTACATGCTGAAAAGCTTCTTTCTCTGTAAGAGAAAGTCAGATTATGCAATGTTAAGACAAAAGCTTGCCAATATGAAAAATGTTTGTTTCAAATGAAATAAAGTCTTATTTGCACTGCAGAAAGGCCTTTCTTTAATGTGTCTGATATATTTTGCTTGGGAAGAAAAGTTAGAGTTACTATGCTCTGAGACCTTAGATTAGTGTTTCTATGAACAGTGAGACTGTTTCAGTGTTCCTGAGAGAAAGAAGCGAGAGCGGGTCTACAGATGTTGGAAAACGTCTTTTGCCTGCAAGAGAAAGTCAGTTCATGCAATCTTAAGATGAAAGCTTGCCAATATGAAAGATGTTTGTTAGAAAGGAAATAAAGTCTTATTTGCAATGCAGAAAGGCTTTTATTTAATGTGTTTGATATATTGTGCTTGGGAAGAAAAGTTAGAGTTACTATGCTCTGAGAGTTTAGATTAGTGTTTCTTTGAGCAGTGCCACTATGTCAGTGTTCCTGAGCGAAAGAAGAGAGCGCGAGTCCTTATATGCTGAAAAGCTTCTTTCTCTGTAAGAGAAAGTCAGATTATGCAATTTTGAGACAAAAGCTTGCCATTATGAAAAATGTTTGTTTCAAATGAAATAAAGTTTTATTTGCACTGCAAGAAAGGCCTTTCTTTAATGTGTTTGATATATATTGTGCTTGGGAAGTAAAGTTAGAGCTACTATGCCCTGAGAGCTTAGATTAGTGTTTCTATGAACAGTGAGACTGTTTCAGTGTTCCTGAGCGAAAGAAGAGAGAGCGAGTCCTTATATGCTGAAAATCTTCTTTCTCCTAAACAGAAAGTCAGTTCATGCAATATTAAGATTAAAGCTTGCCAATATGAAAGTTGTTCGTTTCAAATGAAATAAAGTCTTATTTGCAATGCAGAAAGGCCATTCTTTAATGTGTTTGATATATTGTGCTTGGGAAGTAAAGTTAGAGCTACTATGCCCTGAGAGCTTAGATTAGTGTTTCTATGAACAGTGAGACTGTTTCAGTGTTCCTGAGCGAAAGAAGCGAGAGCGGGTCTACAGATGTTGGAAAACGTCTTTTGCCTGCAAGAGAAAGTCAGTTCATGCAATCTTAAGATGAAAGCTTGCCAATATGAAAGATGTTTGTTAGAAATGAAATAAAGTCTTATTTTCATTGCAGAAAGGCTTTTATTTAATGTGTTCTGTACATTGTGCTTGGAAAGTAAAGTTAGAGCTATTATGCTCAGCGAGCTTCGTTTAGCATTTCTATGAACAGCGTGACTGTGTCAGTGTTCCTGAGCGAAAGAAGAGAGCGCGAGTCCTTATATGCTGAAAATCTTCTTTCTCCGTAACAGAAAGTCAGTTCATGCAATATTAAGATTAAAGTTTACCAATATGAAAGTTGTTCGTTTCAAACGAAATAAAGTCTTATTTGCACTGCAGAAAGGCCTTTCTTTAATGTGTCTGATATATTTTGCTTGGGAAGTAAAGTTAGAGTTACTATGCACTGAGACCTTAGATTACTGTTTCTATGAACAGTGAGACTGTTTCAGTGTTCCTGAGAGAAAGAAGCGAGAGCGGGTCTACAGATGTTGGAAAACGTCTTTTGCCTGCAAGAGAAAGTCAGTTCATGCAATCTTAAGATGAAAGCTTGCCAATATGAAAGATGTTTGTTAGAAAGGAAATAAAGTCTTATTTGCATTGCAGAAAGGCTTTTATTTAATGTGTTCTGTACATTGTGCTTGGAAAGTAAAGTTAGAGCTATTATGCTCAGCGAGCTTCGTTTAGCATTTCTATGAACAGCGTGACTGTGTCAGTGTTCCTGATCGAACGAAGAGAGCGCGAGTCCTTACATGCTGATAAGCTTCTTTCTCTGTAAGAGAAAATCAGATTATGCAATGTTAAGAGAAACGCTTGCCAATAATGAAAATGTTTGTTTCAAATGAAATAAAGTCTTATTTGCACTGCAGAAAGGCCATTCTTTAATGTGTTTGATATATTGTGCTTGGGATGAAAAGTTAGAGCTACTATGCCCTGAGAGCTTAGATTAGTGTTTCTATGAACACTGAGACTGTTTCAGTGTTCCTGAGCGATAGAAGAGAGCGCGAGTCCTTATATGCTGAAAATCTTCTTTCTCCGTAACAGAAAGTCAGTTCATGCAATATTAAGATTAAAGTTTACCAATATTAAAGTTGTTCGTTTCAAACGAAATAAAGTCTTATTTGCAATGCAGAAAGGCCATTCTTTAATGTGTTTGATATATTGTGCTTGGGAAGTAAAGTTAGAGCTACTAAGCCCTGAGAGCTTGGATTAGTGTTTCTATGAACAGTGAGACTGTTTCAGTGTTCCTGAGCGAAAGAAGAGAGTGCGAGTCCTTACATGCTGAAAAGCTTCTTTCTCTGTTAGAGAAAGTCAGATTATGCAATGTTAAGACAAAAGCTTGCCAATATGAAAAATGTTTGTTTCAAATGAAATAAAGTCTTATTTGCACTGCAAGAAAGGCCTTTCTTTAATGCGTGTGATATATTTAGCTTGGGAAGTAAAGTTAGAGCTACTATGCCCTGAGAGCTTAGATTAGTGTTTCTATGAACAGTGAGACTGTTTCAGTGTTCCTCAGCGAAAGAAGCGAGAGCGGGTCTACAGGTGTTGAAAAGCGTCTTTCCCTGCAAGAGAAAGTCAGTTCATGCAATCTTAAAATGAAAGCTTGCCATTATGAAAAATGTTTGTTTCAAATGAAATAAAGTCTTCTTTGCACTGCAGAAAGGCCTTTCTTTAGTGTGTTTGATATATTGTGCTTGGGAAGTAAAGTTAGAGCTACTATGCTCAGAGAGCTTTGTTTAGCATTTCTATGAACAGTGGCATTGTGGCAGTGCTCAAGAGAGAAAGAAGAGAACGCGGGTGCACAGACGCAAAAAAGCTTATTTCGTTGTAAGAGAAAGTCAGATTATGCAATGTTAAGACAAAAGCTTGCCAATATGAAAAATGTTTGTTTCAAATGAAATAAAGTCTTATTTGCACTGCAGAAAGGCCTTTCTTTAATGTGTCTGATATATATTGCTTGGGAAGTAAAGTTAGAGCTACTATGCCCTGAGACCTTAGATTAGTGTTTCTATGAACAGTGAGACTGTTTCAGTGTTCCTGAGCGAAAGAAGCGAGAGCGGGTCTACAGATGTTGGAAAAGTCTTGCCCTGCAAGAGAAAGTCAGTTCATGTAATCTTAAAATGAAAGCTTGCCAATATGAAAGATGTTTGTTAGAAAGGAAATAAAGTCTTATTTGCAATGCAGAAAGGCTTTTATTTAATGTGTTTGATATATTGTGCTTGGGAAGAAAAGTTAGAGTTACTATGCTCTGAGAGCTTAGATTAGTGTTTCTATGAGCAGTGCCACTATGTCAGTGTTCCTGAGCGAAAGAAGAGAGCGCGAGTCCTTATATGCTGAAAATCTTCTTTCTCCTAAACAGAAAGTCAGTTCATGCAATATTAAGATTAAAGCTTGCCAATATGAAAGTTGTTCGTTTCAAATGAAATAAAGTCTTATTTGCAATGCAGAAAGGCCATTCTTTAATGTGTTTGATATATTGTGCTTGGGAAGTAAAGTTAGAGCTACTATGCCCTGAGAGCTTAGATTAGTGTTTCTATGAACAGTGAGACTGTTTCAGTGTTCCTGAGCGAAAGAAGCGAGAGCGGGTCTACAGATGTTGGAAAACGTCTTTCCCTGCAATAGAAAGTCAGTTCATGCAATCTTAAGATGAAAGCTTGCCAATATGAAAGATGTTTGTTAGAAATGAAATAAAGTCTTATTTGCATTGCAGAAAGGCTTTTATTTAATGTGTTCTGTACATTGTGCTTGGAAAGTAAAGTTAGAGCTATTATGCTCAGCGAGCTTCGTTTAGCATTTCTATGAACAGCGTGACTGTGTCAGTGTTCCTGATCGAACGAAGAGAGCGCGAGTCCTTACATGCTGAAAAGCTTCTTTCTCTGTAAGAGAAAGTCAGATTATGCAATGTTAAGACAAAAGCTTGCCAATATGAAAAATGTTTGTTTCAAATGAAATAAAGTCTTATTTGCACTGCAGAAAGGCCTTTCTTTAATGTGTCTGATATATTTTGCTTGGGAAGTAAAGTTAGAGTTACTATGCCCTGAGACCTTAGATTAGTGTTTCTATGAACAGTGAGACTGTTTCAGTGTTCCTGAGAGAAAGAAGCGAGAGCGGGTCTACAGATGTTGGAAAACGTCTTTTGCCTGCAAGAGAAAGTCAGTTCATGCAATCTTAAGATGAAAGCTTGCCAATATGAAAGATATTTGTTAGAAAGGAAATAAAGTCTTATTTGCAATGCAGAAAGGCTTTTATTTAATGTGTTTGATATATTGTGCTTGGGAAGAAAAGTTAGAGTTACTATGCTCTGAGAGCTTAGATTAGTGTTTCTTTGAGCAGTGCCACTATGTCAGTGTTCCTGAGCGAAAGAAGAGAGCGCGAGTCCTTATATGCTGAAAAGCTTCTTTCTCTGTAAGAGAAAGTCAGATTATGCAATTTTGAGACAAAAGCTTGCCATCATGAAAAATGTTTGTTTCAAATGAAATAAAGTCTTATTTGCACTGCAGAAAGTCCATTCTTTAATGTGTTTGATATATTGTGCTTGGGATGAAAAGTTAGAGCTACTATGCCCTGAGAGCTTAGATTAGTGTTTCTATGAACAGTGAGACTGTTTCAGTGTTCCTGAGCGATAGAAGAGAGCGCGAGTCCTTATATGCTGAAAATCTTCTTTCTCCGTAACAGAAAGTCAGTTCATGCAATATTAAGATTAAAGTTTACCAATATGAAAGTTGTTCGTTTCAAACGAAATAAAGTCTTATTTGCAATGCAGAAAGGCCATTCTTTAATGTGTTTGATATATTGTGCTTGGGAAGTAAAGTTAGAGCTACTATGCTCTGAGACCTTAGATTAGTGTTTCTATGAACAGTGAGACTGTTTCAGTGTTCCTGAGAGAAAGAAGCGAGAGCGGGTCTACAGATGTTGGAAAACGTCTTTTGCCTGCAAGAGAAAGTCAGTTCATGCAATCTTAAGATGAAAGCTTGCCAATATGAAAGATGTTTGTTAGAAAGGAAATAAAGTCTTATTTGCAGTGCAGAAAGGCTTTTATTTAATGTGTTTGATATATTGTGCTTGGGAAGAAAAGTTAGAGTTACTATGCTCTGAGAGCTTAGATTAGTGTTTCTTTGAGCAGTGCCACTATGTCAGTGTTCCTGAGCGAAAGAAGAGAGCGCGAGTCCTTATATGCTGAAAAGCTTCTTTCTCTGTAAGAGAAAGTCAGATTATGCAATTTTGAGACAAAAGCTTGCCATTATGAAAAATGTTTGTTTCAAATGAAATAAAGTTTTATTTGCACTGCAAGAAAGGCCTTTCTTTAATGTGTTTGATATATTGTGCTTGGGAAGTAAAGTTAGAGCTACTATGCCCTGAGAGCTTAGATTAGTGTTTCTATGAACAGTGAGACTGTTTCAGTGTTCCTGAGCGAAAGAAGAGAGAGCGAGTCCTTATATGCTGAAAATCTTCTTTCTCCTAAACAGAAAGTCAGTTCATGCAATATTAAGATTAAAGCTTGCCAATATGAAAGTTGTTCGTTTCAAATGAAATAAAGTCTTATTTGCAATGCAGAAAGGCCATTCTTTAATGTGTTTGATATATTGTGCTTGGGAAGTAAAGTTAGAGCTACTATGCCCTGAGAGCTTAGATTAGTGTTTCTATGAACAGTGAGACTGTTTCAGTGTTCCTGAGCGAAAGAAGCGAGAGCGGGTCTACAGATGTTGGAAAACGTCTTTTGCCTGCAAGAGAAAGTCAGTTCATGCAATCTTAAGATGAAAGCTTGCCAATATGAAAGATGTTTGTTAGAAATGAAATAAAGTCTTATTTGCATTGCAGAAAGGCTTTTATTTAATGTGTTTGATATATTGTGCTTGGGAAGAAAAGTTAGAGTTACTATGCTCTGAGAGCTTAGATTAGTGTTTCTTTGAGCAGTGCCACTATGTCAGTGTTCCTGAGCGAAAGAAGAGAGCGCGAGTCCTTATATGCTGAAAAGCTTCTTTCTCTGTAAGAGAAAGTCAGATTATGCAATTTTGAGACAAAAGCTTGCCATTATGAAAAATGTTTGTTTCAAATGAAATAAAGTTTTATTTGCACTGCAAGAAAGGCCTTTCTTTAATGTGTTTGATATATTGTGCTTGGGAAGTAAAGTTAGAGCTACTATGCCCTGAGAGCTTAGATTAGTGTTTCTATGAACAGTGAGACTGTTTCAGTGTTCCTGAGCGAAAGAAGAGAGAGCGAGTCCTTATATGCTGAAAATCTTCTTTCTCCTAAACAGAAAGTCAGTTCATGCAATATTAAGATTAAAGCTTGCCAATATGAAAGTTGTTCGTTTCAAATGAAATAAAGTCTTATTTGCAATGCAGAAAGGCCATTCTTTAATGTGTTTGATATATTGTGCTTGGGAAGTAAAGTTAGAGCTACTATGCCCTGAGAGCTTAGATTAGTGTTTCTATGAACAGTGAGACTGTTTCAGTGTTCCTGAGCGAAAGAAGCGAGAGCGGGTCTACAGATGTTGGAAAACGTCTTTTGCCTGCAAGAGAAAGTCAGTTCATGCAATCTTAAGATGAAAGCTTGCCAATATGAAAGATGTTTGTTAGAAATGAAATAAAGTCTTATTTGCATTGCAGAAAGGCTTTTATTTAATGTGTTCTGTACATTGTGCTTGGAAAGTAAATTTAGAGCTATTATGCTCAGCGAGCTTCGTTTAGCATTTCTATGAACAGCGTGACTGTGTCAGTGTTCCTGAGCGAAAGAAGAGAGCGCGAGTCCTTATATGCTGAAAATCTTCTTTCTCCGTAACAGAAAGTCAGTTCATGCAATATTAAGATTAAAGTTTACCAATATGAAAGTTGTTCGTTTCAAACGAAATAAAGTCTTATTTGCAATGCAGAAAGGCCATTCTTTAATGTGTTTGATATATTGTGCTTGGGATGAAAAGTTAGAGCTACTATGCCCTGAGAGCTTAGATTAGTGTTTCTATGAACAGTGAGACTGTTTCAGTGTTCCTGAGCGAAAGAAGAGAGAGCGAGTCCTTATATGCTGAAAATCTTCTTTCTCCTAAACAGAAAGTCAGTTCATGCAATATTAAGATTAAAGCTTGCCAATATGAAAGTTGTTCGTTTCAAACGAAATAAAGTCTTATTTGCAATGCAGAAAGGCCATTCTTTAATGTGTTTGATATATTGTGCTTGGGAAGTAAAGTTAGAGCTACTAAGCCCTGAGAGCTTGGATTAGTGTTTCTATGAACAGTGAGACTGTTTCAGTGTTCCTGAGCGAAAGAAGAGAGCGCGAGTCCTTACATGCTGAAAAGCTTCTTTCTCTGTAAGAGAAAGTCAGATTATGCAATGTTAAGACAAAAGCTTGCCAATATGAAAAATGTTTGTTTCAAATGAAATAAAGTCTTATTTGCACAGCAAGAAAGGCCTTTCTTTAATGTGTTTGATATATTTAGCTTGGGAAGTAAAGTTAGAGCTACTATGCCCTGAGATCTTAGATTAGTGTTTCTATGAACAGTGAGACTGTTTCAGTGTTCCTGAGCGAAAGAAGCGAGAGCGTGTCTACAGATGTTGGAAAACGTCTTTCCCTGCAATAGAAAGTCAGTTCATGCAATCTTAAGATGAAAGCTTGCCAATATGAAAGATGTTTGTTAGAAAGGAAATAAAGTCTTATTTGCAATGCAGAAAGGCCATTCTTTAATGTGTTTGATATATTGTGCTTGGGATGAAAAGTTAGAGCTACTATGCTCTGAGAGCTTAGATTAGTGTTTCTTTGAGCAGTGCCACTATGTCAGTGTTCCTGAGCGAAAGAAGAGAGCGCGAGTCCTTATATGCTGAAAAGCTTCTTTCTCTGTAAGAGAAAGTCAGATTATGCAATTTTGAGACAAAAGCTTGCCATCATGAAAAATGTTTGTTTCAAATGAAATAAAGTCTTATTTGCACTGCAGAAAGGCCATTCTTTAATGTGTTTGATATATTGTGCTTGGGATGAAAAGTTAGAGCTACTATGCCCTGAGAGCTTAGATTAGTGTTTCTATGAACAGTGAGACTGTTTCAGTGTTCCTGAGCGATAGAAGAGAGCGCGAGTCCTTATATGCTGAAAATCTTCTTTCTCCGTAACAGAAAGTCAGTTCATGCAATATTAAGATTAAAGTTTACCAATATGAAAGTTGTTCGTTTCAAACGAAATAAAGTCTTATTTGCAATGCAGAAAGGCCATTCTTTAATGTGTTTGATATATTGTGCTTGGGAAGTAAAGTTAGAGCTACTAAGCCCTGAGAGCTTGGATTAGTGTTTCTATGAACAGTGAGACTGTTTCAGTGTTCCTGAGCGAAAGAAGAGAGCGCGAGTCCTTACATGCTGAAAAGCTTCTTTCTCTGTAAGAGAAAGTCAGATTATGCAATGTTAAGACAAAAGCTTGCCAATATGAAAAATGTTTGTTTCAAATGAAATAAAGTCTTATTTGCACTGCAGAAAGGCCTTTCTTTAATGTGTCTGATATATTTTGCTTGGGAAGAAAAGTTAGAGTTACTATGCTCTGAGACCTTAGATTAGTGTTTCTATGAACAGTGAGACTGTTTCAGTGTTCCTGAGAGAAAGAAGCGAGAGCGGGTCTACAGATGTTGGAAAACGTCTTTTGCCTGCAAGAGAAAGTCAGTTCATGCAATCTTAAGATGAAAGCTTGCCAATATGAAAGATGTTTGTTAGAAAGGAAATAAAGTCTTATTTGCAATGCAGAAAGGCTTTTATTTAATGTGTTTGATATATTGTGCTTGGGAAGAAAAGTTAGAGTTACTATGCTCTGAGAGTTTAGATTAGTGTTTCTTTGAGCAGTGCCACTATGTCAGTGTTCCTGAGCGAAAGAAGAGAGCGCGAGTCCTTATATGCTGAAAAGCTTCTTTCTCTGTAAGAGAAAGTCAGATTATGCAATTTTGAGACAAAAGCTTGCCATTATGAAAAATGTTTGTTTCAAATGAAATAAAGTTTTATTTGCACTGCAAGAAAGGCCTTTCTTTAATGTGTTTGATATATATTGTGCTTGGGAAGTAAAGTTAGAGCTACTATGCCCTGAGAGCTTAGATTAGTGTTTCTATGAACAGTGAGACTGTTTCAGTGTTCCTGAGCGAAAGAAGAGAGAGCGAGTCCTTATATGCTGAAAATCTTCTTTCTCCTAAACAGAAAGTCAGTTCATGCAATATTAAGATTAAAGCTTGCCAATATGAAAGTTGTTCGTTTCAAATGAAATAAAGTCTTATTTGCAATGCAGAAAGGCCATTCTTTAATGTGTTTGATATATTGTGCTTGGGAAGTAAAGTTAGAGCTACTATGCCCTGAGAGCTTAGATTAGTGTTTCTATGAACAGTGAGACTGTTTCAGTGTTCCTGAGCGAAAGAAGCGAGAGCGGGTCTACAGATGTTGGAAAACGTCTTTTGCCTGCAAGAGAAAGTCAGTTCATGCAATCTTAAGATGAAAGCTTGCCAATATGAAAGATGTTTGTTAGAAATGAAATAAAGTCTTATTTTCATTGCAGAAAGGCTTTTATTTAATGTGTTCTGTACATTGTGCTTGGAAAGTAAAGTTAGAGCTATTATGCTCAGCGAGCTTCGTTTAGCATTTCTATGAACAGCGTGACTGTGTCAGTGTTCCTGAGCGAAAGAAGAGAGCGCGAGTCCTTATATGCTGAAAATCTTCTTTCTCCGTAACAGAAAGTCAGTTCATGCAATATTAAGATTAAAGTTTACCAATATGAAAGTTGTTCGTTTCAAACGAAATAAAGTCTTATTTGCAATGCAGAAAGGCCATTCTTTAATGTGTTTGATATATTGTGCTTGGGATGAAAAGTTAGAGCTACTATGCCCTGAGAGCTTAGATTAGTGTTTCTATGAACAGTGAGACTGTTTCAGTGTTCCTGAGCGAAAGAAGAGAGCGCGAGTCCTTATATGCTGAAAATCTTCTTTCTCCGTAACAGAAAGTCAGTTCATGCAATATTAAGATTAAAGTTTACCAATATGAAAGTTGTTCGTTTCAAACGAAATAAAGTCTTATTTGCACTGCAGAAAGGCCTTTCTTTAATGTGTCTGATATATTTTGCTTGGGAAGTAAAGTTAGAGTTACTATGCCCTGAGACCTTAGATTAGTGTTTCTATGAACAGTGAGACTGTTTCAGTGTTCCTGAGAGAAAGAAGCGAGAGCGGGTCTACAGATGTTGGAAAACGTCTATTGCCTGCAAGAGAAAGTCAGTTCATGTAATCTTAAAATGAAAGCTTGCCAATATGAAAGATGTTTGTTAGAAAGGAAATAAAGTCTTATTTGCATTGCAGAAAGGCTTTTATTTAATGTGTTCTGTACATTGTGCTTGGAAAGTAAAGTTAGAGCTATTATGCTCAGCGAGCTTCGTTTAGCATTTCTATGAACAGCGTGACTGTGTCAGTGTTCCTGATCGAACGAAGAGAGCGCGAGTCCTTACATGCTGATAAGCTTCTTTCTCTGTAAGAGAAAATCAGATTATGCAATGTTAAGAGAAACGCTTGCCAATAATGAAAATGTTTGTTTCAAATGAAATAAAGTCTTATTTGCACTGCAGAAAGGCCATTCTTTAATGTGTTTGATATATTGTGCTTGGGATGAAAAGTTAGAGCTACTATGCCCTGAGAGCTTAGATTAGTGTTTCTATGAACACTGAGACTGTTTCAGTGTTCCTGAGCGAAAGAAGCGAGAGCGGGTCTACAGATGTTGGAAAACGTCTTTCCCTGCAAGAGAAAGTCAGATTATACAATGTTGAGACAAAAGCTTGCCATTATGAAAAATGTTTGTTTCAAATGAAATAAAGTCTTATTTGCACTGCAAGAAAGGCCTTTCTTTAATGTGTTTCATATATTTAGCTTGGGAAGTAAAGTTAGAGCTACTATGCCCTGAGAGCTTAGATTAGTGTTTCTATGAACAGTGAGACTGTTTCAGTGTTTCCTGAGCGAAAGAAGCGAGAGCGGGTCTACAGATGTTGGAAAACGTCTTTCCCTGCAATAGAAAGTCAGTTCATGCAATCTTAAGATGAAAGCTTGCCAATATGAAAGATGTTTGTTAGAAATGAAATAAAGTCTTATTTGCATTGCAGAAAGGCTTTTATTTAATGTGTTCTGTACATTGTGCTTAGAAAGTAAAGTTAGAGCTATTATGCTCAGCGAGCTTCGTTTAGCATTTCTATGAACAGCGTGACTGTGTCAGTGTTCCTGATCGAACGAAGAGAGGGCGAGTCCTTACATGCTGAAAAGCTTCTTTCTCTGTAAGAGAAAGTCAGATTATGCAATGTTAAGACAAAAGCTTGCCAATATGAAAAATGTTTGTTTCAAATGAAATAAAGTCTTATTTGCACTGCAGAAAGGCCTTTCTTTAATGTGTCTGATATATTTTGCTTGGGAAGTAAAGTTAGAGTTACTATGCCCTGAGACCTTAGATTAGTGTTTCTATGAACAGTGAGACTGTTTCAGTGTTCCTGAGAGAAAGAAGCGAGAGCGGGTCTACAGATGTTGGAAAACGTCTTTTGCCTGCAAGAGAAAGTCAGTTCATGCAATCTTAAGATGAAAGCTTGCCAATATGAAAGATGTTTGTTAGAAAGGAAATAAAGTCTTATTTGCAATGCAGAAAGGCTTTTATTTAATGTGTTTGATATATTGTGCTTGGGAAGAAAAGTTAGAGTTACTATGCTCTGAGAGCTTAGATTAGTGTTTCTTTGAGCAGTGCCACTATGTCAGTGTTCCTGAGCGAAAGAAGAGAGCGCGAGTCCTTATATGCTGAAAAGCTTCTTTCTCTGTAAGAGAAAGTCAGATTATGCAATTTTGAGACAAAAGCTTGCCATCATGAAAAATGTTTGTTTCAAATGAAATAAAGTCTTATATGCACTGCAGAAAGGCCATTCTTTAATGTGTTTGATATATTGTGCTTGGGATGAGAAGTTAGAGCTACTATGCCCTGAGAGCTTAGATTAGTGTTTCTATGAACAGTGAGACTGTTTCAGTGTTCCTGAGCGATAGAAGAGAGCGCGAGTCCTCATATGCTGAAAATCTTCTTTCTCCGTAACAGAAAGTCAGTTCATGCAATATTAAGATTAAAGTTTACCAATATTAAAGTTGTTCGTTTCAAACGAAATAAAGTCTTATTTGCAATGCAGAAAGGCCATTCTTTAATGTGTTTGATATATTGTGCTTGGGAAGTAAAGTTAGAGCTACTATGCCCTGAGAGCTTAGATTAGTGTTTCTATGAACAGTGAGACTGTTTCAGTGTTCCTGAGCGAAAGAAGCGAGAGCGGGTCTACAGATGTGGGAAAACGTCTTTCCCTGCAAGAGAAAGTCAGATTATACAATGTTGAGACAAAAGCTTGCCATTATGAAAAATGTTTGTTTCAAATGAAATAAAGTCTTATTTGCACTGCAAGAAAGGCCTTTCTTTAATGTGTTTGATATATTTAGCTTGGGAAGTAAAGTTAGAGCTACTATGCCCTGAGAGCTTAGATTAGTGTTTCTATGAACAGTGAGACTGTTTCAGTGTTCCTGAGCGAAAGAAGCGAGAGCGTGTCTACAGATGTTGGAAAACGTCTTTCCCTGCAATAGAAAGTCAGTTCATGCAATCTTAAGATGAAAGCTTGCCAATATGAAAGATGTTTGTTAGAAAGGAAATAAAGTCTTATTTGCAATGCAGAAAGGCTTTTATTTAATGTGTTTGATATATTGTGCTTGGGAAGAAAAGTTAGAGTTAC
This sequence comes from Spinibarbus caldwelli, assembly GCA_039654775.1. Lineage (NCBI taxonomy): Eukaryota > Metazoa > Chordata > Actinopteri > Cypriniformes > Cyprinidae > Spinibarbus > Spinibarbus caldwelli. The sequence goes on along the minus strand of CM077219.1, from coordinate 3,925,742 downwards.
TATGCTCTGAGAGCTTAGATTAGTGTTTCTTTGAGCAGTGCCACTATGTCAGTGTTCCTGAGCGAAAGAAGAGAGCGCGAGTCCTTATATGCTGAAAAGCTTCTTTCTCTGTAAGAGAAAGTCAGATTATGGAATTTTGAGACAAAAGCTTGCCATTATGAAAAATGTTTGTTTCAAATGAAATAAAGTCTTATTTGCACTGCAAGAAAGGCCTTTCTTTAATGGGTTTGATATATTGTGCTTGGGAAGTAAAGTTAGAGCTACTATGCCCTGAGAGCTTAGATTAGTGTTTCTATGAACAGTGAGACTGTTTCAGTGTTCCTGAAAGAAAGAAGAGAGAGCGAGTCCTTATATGCTGAAAATCTTCTTTCTCCGTAACAGAAAGTCAGTTCATGCAATATTAAGATTAAAGCTTGCCAATATGAAAGTTGTTCGTTTCAAATGAAATAAAGTCTTATTTGCAATGCAGAAAGGCCATTCTTTAATGTGTTTGATATATTGTGCTTGGGAAGTAAAGTTAGAGCTACTATGCCCTGAGAGCTTAGATTAGTGTTTCTATGAACAGTGAGACTGTTTCAGTGTTCCTGAGCGAAAGAAGCGAGAGCGGGTCTACAGATGTGGGAAAACGTCTTTCCCTGCAAGAGAAAGTCAGATTATACAATGTTGAGACAAAAGCTTGCCATTATGAAAAATGTTTGTTTCAAATGAAATAAAGTCTTATTTGCACTGCAAGAAAGGCCTTTCTTTAATGTGTTTGATATATTGTGCTTGGGAAGTAAAGTTAGAGCTACTATGCCCTGAGAGCTTAGATTAGTGTTTCTATGAACAGTGAGACTGTTTCAGTGTTCCTGAGAGAAAGAAGCGAGAGCGGGTCTACAGATGTTGGAAAACGTCTTTTGCCTGCAAGAGAAAGTCAGTTCATGCAATCTTAAGATGAAAGCTTGCCAATATGAAAGATGTTTGTTAGAAAGGAAATAAAGTCTTATTTGCAATGCAGAAAGGCTTTTATTTAATGTGTTTGATATATTGTGTTTGGGAAGAAAAGTTAGAGTTACTATGCTCTGAAAGCTTAGATTAGTGTTTCTTTGAGCAGTGCCACTATGTCAGTGTTCCTGAGCGAAAGAAGAGAGCGCGAGTCCTTATATGCTGAAAAGCTTCTTTCTCTGTAAGAGAAAGTCATATTATGCAATTTTGAGACAAAAGCTTGCCATTATGAAAAATGTTTGTTTCAAATGAAATAAAGTCTTATTTGCACTGCAAGAAAGGCCTTTCTTTAATGTGTTTGATATATTGTGCTTGGGATGAAAAGTTAGAGCTACTATGCCCTGAGAGCTTAGATTAGTGTTTCTATGAACAGTGAGACTGTTTCAGTGTTCCTGAGCGATAGAAGAGAGCGCGAGTCCTTATATGCTGAAAATCTTCTTTCTCCGTAACAGAAAGTCAGTTCATGCAATATTAAGATTAAAGTTTACCAATATGAAAGTTGTTCGTTTCAAACGAAATAAAGTCTTATTTGCAATGCAGAAAGGCCATTCTTTAATGTGTTTGATATATTGTGCTTGGGAAGTAAAGTTAGAGCTACTAAGCCCTGAGAGCTTGGATTAGTGTTTCTATGAACAGTGAGACTGTTTCAGTGTTCCTGAGCGAAAGAAGAGAGCGCGAGTCCTTACATGCTGAAAAGCTTCTTTCTCTGTAAGAGAAAGTCAGATTATGCAATGTTAAGACAAAAGCTTGCCAATATGAAAAATGTTTGTTTCAAATGAAATAAAGTCTTATTTGCACAGCAAGAAAGGCCTTTCTTTAATGTGTTTGATATATTTAGCTTGGGAAGTAAAGTTAGAGCTACTATGCCCTGAGATCTTAGATTAGTGTTTCTATGAACAGTGAGACTGTTTCAGTGTTCCTGAGCGAAAGAAGCGAGAGCGTGTCTACAGATGTTGGAAAACGTCTTTCCCTGCAATAGAAAGTCAGTTCATGCAATCTTAAGATGAAAGCTTGCCAATATGAAAGATGTTTGTTAGAAAGGAAATAAAGTCTTATTTGCAATGCAGAAAGGCCATTCTTTAATGTGTTTGATATATTGTGCTTGGGATGAAAAGTTAGAGCTACTATGCTCTGAGAGCTTAGATTAGTGTTTCTTTGAGCAGTGCCACTATGTCAGTGTTCCTGAGCGAAAGAAGAGAGCGCGAGTCCTTATATGCTGAAAAGCTTCTTTCTCTGTAAGAGAAAGTCAGATTATGCAATTTTGAGACAAAAGCTTGCCATCATGAAAAATGTTTGTTTCAAATGAAATAAAGTCTTATTTGCACTGCAGAAAGGCCATTCTTTAATGTGTTTGATATATTGTGCTTGGGATGAAAAGTTAGAGCTACTATGCCCTGAGAGCTTAGATTAGTGTTTCTATGAACAGTGAGACTGTTTCAGTGTTCCTGAGCGATAGAAGAGAGCGCGAGTCCTTATATGCTGAAAATCTTCTTTCTCCGTAACAGAAAGTCAGTTCATGCAATATTAAGATTAAAGTTTACCAATATGAAAGTTGTTCGTTTCAAACGAAATAAAGTCTTATTTGCAATGCAGAAAGGCCATTCTTTAATGTGTTTGATATATTGTGCTTGGGAAGTAAAGTTAGAGCTACTAAGCCCTGAGAGCTTGGATTAGTGTTTCTATGAACAGTGAGACTGTTTCAGTGTTCCTGAGCGAAAGAAGAGAGCGCGAGTCCTTACATGCTGAAAAGCTTCTTTCTCTGTAAGAGAAAGTCAGATTATGCAATGTTAAGACAAAAGCTTGCCAATATGAAAAATGTTTGTTTCAAATGAAATAAAGTCTTATTTGCACTGCAGAAAGGCCTTTCTTTAATGTGTCTGATATATTTTGCTTGGGAAGAAAAGTTAGAGTTACTATGCTCTGAGACCTTAGATTAGTGTTTCTATGAACAGTGAGACTGTTTCAGTGTTCCTGAGAGAAAGAAGCGAGAGCGGGTCTACAGATGTTGGAAAACGTCTTTTGCCTGCAAGAGAAAGTCAGTTCATGCAATCTTAAGATGAAAGCTTGCCAATATGAAAGATGTTTGTTAGAAAGGAAATAAAGTCTTATTTGCAATGCAGAAAGGCTTTTATTTAATGTGTTTGATATATTGTGCTTGGGAAGAAAAGTTAGAGTTACTATGCTCTGAGAGTTTAGATTAGTGTTTCTTTGAGCAGTGCCACTATGTCAGTGTTCCTGAGCGAAAGAAGAGAGCGCGAGTCCTTATATGCTGAAAAGCTTCTTTCTCTGTAAGAGAAAGTCAGATTATGCAATTTTGAGACAAAAGCTTGCCATTATGAAAAATGTTTGTTTCAAATGAAATAAAGTTTTATTTGCACTGCAAGAAAGGCCTTTCTTTAATGTGTTTGATATATATTGTGCTTGGGAAGTAAAGTTAGAGCTACTATGCCCTGAGAGCTTAGATTAGTGTTTCTATGAACAGTGAGACTGTTTCAGTGTTCCTGAGCGAAAGAAGAGAGAGCGAGTCCTTATATGCTGAAAATCTTCTTTCTCCTAAACAGAAAGTCAGTTCATGCAATATTAAGATTAAAGCTTGCCAATATGAAAGTTGTTCGTTTCAAATGAAATAAAGTCTTATTTGCAATGCAGAAAGGCCATTCTTTAATGTGTTTGATATATTGTGCTTGGGAAGTAAAGTTAGAGCTACTATGCCCTGAGAGCTTAGATTAGTGTTTCTATGAACAGTGAGACTGTTTCAGTGTTCCTGAGCGAAAGAAGCGAGAGCGGGTCTACAGATGTTGGAAAACGTCTTTTGCCTGCAAGAGAAAGTCAGTTCATGCAATCTTAAGATGAAAGCTTGCCAATATGAAAGATGTTTGTTAGAAATGAAATAAAGTCTTATTTTCATTGCAGAAAGGCTTTTATTTAATGTGTTCTGTACATTGTGCTTGGAAAGTAAAGTTAGAGCTATTATGCTCAGCGAGCTTCGTTTAGCATTTCTATGAACAGCGTGACTGTGTCAGTGTTCCTGAGCGAAAGAAGAGAGCGCGAGTCCTTATATGCTGAAAATCTTCTTTCTCCGTAACAGAAAGTCAGTTCATGCAATATTAAGATTAAAGTTTACCAATATGAAAGTTGTTCGTTTCAAACGAAATAAAGTCTTATTTGCACTGCAGAAAGGCCTTTCTTTAATGTGTCTGATATATTTTGCTTGGGAAGTAAAGTTAGAGTTACTATGCACTGAGACCTTAGATTACTGTTTCTATGAACAGTGAGACTGTTTCAGTGTTCCTGAGAGAAAGAAGCGAGAGCGGGTCTACAGATGTTGGAAAACGTCTTTTGCCTGCAAGAGAAAGTCAGTTCATGCAATCTTAAGATGAAAGCTTGCCAATATGAAAGATGTTTGTTAGAAAGGAAATAAAGTCTTATTTGCATTGCAGAAAGGCTTTTATTTAATGTGTTCTGTACATTGTGCTTGGAAAGTAAAGTTAGAGCTATTATGCTCAGCGAGCTTCGTTTAGCATTTCTATGAACAGCGTGACTGTGTCAGTGTTCCTGATCGAACGAAGAGAGCGCGAGTCCTTACATGCTGATAAGCTTCTTTCTCTGTAAGAGAAAATCAGATTATGCAATGTTAAGAGAAACGCTTGCCAATAATGAAAATGTTTGTTTCAAATGAAATAAAGTCTTATTTGCACTGCAGAAAGGCCATTCTTTAATGTGTTTGATATATTGTGCTTGGGATGAAAAGTTAGAGCTACTATGCCCTGAGAGCTTAGATTAGTGTTTCTATGAACACTGAGACTGTTTCAGTGTTCCTGAGCGATAGAAGAGAGCGCGAGTCCTTATATGCTGAAAATCTTCTTTCTCCGTAACAGAAAGTCAGTTCATGCAATATTAAGATTAAAGTTTACCAATATTAAAGTTGTTCGTTTCAAACGAAATAAAGTCTTATTTGCAATGCAGAAAGGCCATTCTTTAATGTGTTTGATATATTGTGCTTGGGAAGTAAAGTTAGAGCTACTAAGCCCTGAGAGCTTGGATTAGTGTTTCTATGAACAGTGAGACTGTTTCAGTGTTCCTGAGCGAAAGAAGAGAGTGCGAGTCCTTACATGCTGAAAAGCTTCTTTCTCTGTTAGAGAAAGTCAGATTATGCAATGTTAAGACAAAAGCTTGCCAATATGAAAAATGTTTGTTTCAAATGAAATAAAGTCTTATTTGCACTGCAAGAAAGGCCTTTCTTTAATGCGTGTGATATATTTAGCTTGGGAAGTAAAGTTAGAGCTACTATGCCCTGAGAGCTTAGATTAGTGTTTCTATGAACAGTGAGACTGTTTCAGTGTTCCTCAGCGAAAGAAGCGAGAGCGGGTCTACAGGTGTTGAAAAGCGTCTTTCCCTGCAAGAGAAAGTCAGTTCATGCAATCTTAAAATGAAAGCTTGCCATTATGAAAAATGTTTGTTTCAAATGAAATAAAGTCTTCTTTGCACTGCAGAAAGGCCTTTCTTTAGTGTGTTTGATATATTGTGCTTGGGAAGTAAAGTTAGAGCTACTATGCTCAGAGAGCTTTGTTTAGCATTTCTATGAACAGTGGCATTGTGGCAGTGCTCAAGAGAGAAAGAAGAGAACGCGGGTGCACAGACGCAAAAAAGCTTATTTCGTTGTAAGAGAAAGTCAGATTATGCAATGTTAAGACAAAAGCTTGCCAATATGAAAAATGTTTGTTTCAAATGAAATAAAGTCTTATTTGCACTGCAGAAAGGCCTTTCTTTAATGTGTCTGATATATATTGCTTGGGAAGTAAAGTTAGAGCTACTATGCCCTGAGACCTTAGATTAGTGTTTCTATGAACAGTGAGACTGTTTCAGTGTTCCTGAGCGAAAGAAGCGAGAGCGGGTCTACAGATGTTGGAAAAGTCTTGCCCTGCAAGAGAAAGTCAGTTCATGTAATCTTAAAATGAAAGCTTGCCAATATGAAAGATGTTTGTTAGAAAGGAAATAAAGTCTTATTTGCAATGCAGAAAGGCTTTTATTTAATGTGTTTGATATATTGTGCTTGGGAAGAAAAGTTAGAGTTACTATGCTCTGAGAGCTTAGATTAGTGTTTCTATGAGCAGTGCCACTATGTCAGTGTTCCTGAGCGAAAGAAGAGAGCGCGAGTCCTTATATGCTGAAAATCTTCTTTCTCCTAAACAGAAAGTCAGTTCATGCAATATTAAGATTAAAGCTTGCCAATATGAAAGTTGTTCGTTTCAAATGAAATAAAGTCTTATTTGCAATGCAGAAAGGCCATTCTTTAATGTGTTTGATATATTGTGCTTGGGAAGTAAAGTTAGAGCTACTATGCCCTGAGAGCTTAGATTAGTGTTTCTATGAACAGTGAGACTGTTTCAGTGTTCCTGAGCGAAAGAAGCGAGAGCGGGTCTACAGATGTTGGAAAACGTCTTTCCCTGCAATAGAAAGTCAGTTCATGCAATCTTAAGATGAAAGCTTGCCAATATGAAAGATGTTTGTTAGAAATGAAATAAAGTCTTATTTGCATTGCAGAAAGGCTTTTATTTAATGTGTTCTGTACATTGTGCTTGGAAAGTAAAGTTAGAGCTATTATGCTCAGCGAGCTTCGTTTAGCATTTCTATGAACAGCGTGACTGTGTCAGTGTTCCTGATCGAACGAAGAGAGCGCGAGTCCTTACATGCTGAAAAGCTTCTTTCTCTGTAAGAGAAAGTCAGATTATGCAATGTTAAGACAAAAGCTTGCCAATATGAAAAATGTTTGTTTCAAATGAAATAAAGTCTTATTTGCACTGCAGAAAGGCCTTTCTTTAATGTGTCTGATATATTTTGCTTGGGAAGTAAAGTTAGAGTTACTATGCCCTGAGACCTTAGATTAGTGTTTCTATGAACAGTGAGACTGTTTCAGTGTTCCTGAGAGAAAGAAGCGAGAGCGGGTCTACAGATGTTGGAAAACGTCTTTTGCCTGCAAGAGAAAGTCAGTTCATGCAATCTTAAGATGAAAGCTTGCCAATATGAAAGATATTTGTTAGAAAGGAAATAAAGTCTTATTTGCAATGCAGAAAGGCTTTTATTTAATGTGTTTGATATATTGTGCTTGGGAAGAAAAGTTAGAGTTACTATGCTCTGAGAGCTTAGATTAGTGTTTCTTTGAGCAGTGCCACTATGTCAGTGTTCCTGAGCGAAAGAAGAGAGCGCGAGTCCTTATATGCTGAAAAGCTTCTTTCTCTGTAAGAGAAAGTCAGATTATGCAATTTTGAGACAAAAGCTTGCCATCATGAAAAATGTTTGTTTCAAATGAAATAAAGTCTTATTTGCACTGCAGAAAGTCCATTCTTTAATGTGTTTGATATATTGTGCTTGGGATGAAAAGTTAGAGCTACTATGCCCTGAGAGCTTAGATTAGTGTTTCTATGAACAGTGAGACTGTTTCAGTGTTCCTGAGCGATAGAAGAGAGCGCGAGTCCTTATATGCTGAAAATCTTCTTTCTCCGTAACAGAAAGTCAGTTCATGCAATATTAAGATTAAAGTTTACCAATATGAAAGTTGTTCGTTTCAAACGAAATAAAGTCTTATTTGCAATGCAGAAAGGCCATTCTTTAATGTGTTTGATATATTGTGCTTGGGAAGTAAAGTTAGAGCTACTATGCTCTGAGACCTTAGATTAGTGTTTCTATGAACAGTGAGACTGTTTCAGTGTTCCTGAGAGAAAGAAGCGAGAGCGGGTCTACAGATGTTGGAAAACGTCTTTTGCCTGCAAGAGAAAGTCAGTTCATGCAATCTTAAGATGAAAGCTTGCCAATATGAAAGATGTTTGTTAGAAAGGAAATAAAGTCTTATTTGCAATGCAGAAAGGCTTTTATTTAATGTGTTTGATATATTGTGCTTGGGAAGAAAAGTTAGAGTTACTATGCTCTGAGAGCTTAGATTAGTGTTTCTTTGAGCAGTGCCACTATGTCAGTGTTCCTGAGCGAAAGAAGAGAGCGCGAGTCCTTATATGCTGAAAAGCTTCTTTCTCTGTAAGAGAAAGTCAGATTATGCAATTTTGAGACAAAAGCTTGCCATTATGAAAAATGTTTGTTTCAAATGAAATAAAGTTTTATTTGCACTGCAAGAAAGGCCTTTCTTTAATGTGTTTGATATATTGTGCTTGGGAAGTAAAGTTAGAGCTACTATGCCCTGAGAGCTTAGATTAGTGTTTCTATGAACAGTGAGACTGTTTCAGTGTTCCTGAGCGAAAGAAGAGAGAGCGAGTCCTTATATGCTGAAAATCTTCTTTCTCCTAAACAGAAAGTCAGTTCATGCAATATTAAGATTAAAGCTTGCCAATATGAAAGTTGTTCGTTTCAAATGAAATAAAGTCTTATTTGCAATGCAGAAAGGCCATTCTTTAATGTGTTTGATATATTGTGCTTGGGAAGTAAAGTTAGAGCTACTATGCCCTGAGAGCTTAGATTAGTGTTTCTATGAACAGTGAGACTGTTTCAGTGTTCCTGAGCGAAAGAAGCGAGAGCGGGTCTACAGATGTTGGAAAACGTCTTTTGCCTGCAAGAGAAAGTCAGTTCATGCAATCTTAAGATGAAAGCTTGCCAATATGAAAGATGTTTGTTAGAAATGAAATAAAGTCTTATTTGCATTGCAGAAAGGCTTTTATTTAATGTGTTTGATATATTGTGCTTGGGAAGAAAAGTTAGAGTTACTATGCTCTGAGAGCTTAGATTAGTGTTTCTTTGAGCAGTGCCACTATGTCAGTGTTCCTGAGCGAAAGAAGAGAGCGCGAGTCCTTATATGCTGAAAAGCTTCTTTCTCTGTAAGAGAAAGTCAGATTATGCAATTTTGAGACAAAAGCTTGCCATTATGAAAAATGTTTGTTTCAAATGAAATAAAGTTTTATTTGCACTGCAAGAAAGGCCTTTCTTTAATGTGTTTGATATATTGTGCTTGGGAAGTAAAGTTAGAGCTACTATGCCCTGAGAGCTTAGATTAGTGTTTCTATGAACAGTGAGACTGTTTCAGTGTTCCTGAGCGAAAGAAGAGAGAGCGAGTCCTTATATGCTGAAAATCTTCTTTCTCCTAAACAGAAAGTCAGTTCATGCAATATTAAGATTAAAGCTTGCCAATATGAAAGTTGTTCGTTTCAAATGAAATAAAGTCTTATTTGCAATGCAGAAAGGCCATTCTTTAATGTGTTTGATATATTGTGCTTGGGAAGTAAAGTTAGAGCTACTATGCCCTGAGAGCTTAGATTAGTGTTTCTATGAACAGTGAGACTGTTTCAGTGTTCCTGAGCGAAAGAAGCGAGAGCGGGTCTACAGATGTTGGAAAACGTCTTTTGCCTGCAAGAGAAAGTCAGTTCATGCAATCTTAAGATGAAAGCTTGCCAATATGAAAGATGTTTGTTAGAAATGAAATAAAGTCTTATTTGCATTGCAGAAAGGCTTTTATTTAATGTGTTCTGTACATTGTGCTTGGAAAGTAAAGTTAGAGCTATTATGCTCAGCGAGCTTCGTTTAGCATTTCTATGAACAGCGTGACTGTGTCAGTGTTCCTGAGCGAAAGAAGAGAGCGCGAGTCCTTATATGCTGAAAATCTTCTTTCTCCGTAACAGAAAGTCAGTTCATGCAATATTAAGATTAAAGTTTACCAATATGAAAGTTGTTCGTTTCAAACGAAATAAAGTCTTATTTGCAATGCAGAAAGGCCATTCTTTAATGTGTTTGATATATTGTGCTTGGGATGAAAAGTTAGAGCTACTATGCCCTGAGAGCTTAGATTAGTGTTTCTATGAACAGTGAGACTGTTTCAGTGTTCCTGAGCGAAAGAAGAGAGAGCGAGTCCTTATATGCTGAAAATCTTCTTTCTCCTAAACAGAAAGTCAGTTCATGCAATATTAAGATTAAAGCTTGCCAATATGAAAGTTGTTCGTTTCAAATGAAATAAAGTCTTATTTGCAATGCAGAAAGGCCATTCTTTAATGTGTTTGATATATTGTGCTTGGGAAGTAAAGTTAGAGCTACTATGCCCTGAGAGCTTAGATTAGTGTTTCTATGAACAGTGAGACTGTTTCAGTGTTCCTGAGCGAAAGAAGCGAGAGCGGGTCTACAGATGTTGGAAAACGTCTTTTGCCTGCAAGAGAAAGTCAGTTCATGCAATCTTAAGATGAAAGCTTGCCAATATGAAAGATGTTTGTTAGAAATGAAATAAAGTCTTATTTGCATTGCAGAAAGGCTTTTATTTAATGTGTTCTGTACATTGTGCTTGGAAAGTAAAGTTAGAGCTATTATGCTCAGCGAGCTTCGTTTAGCATTTCTATGAACAGCGTGACTGTGTCAGTGTTCCTGAGCGAAAGAAGAGAGCGCGAGTCCTTATATGCTGAAAATCTTCTTTCTCCGTAACAGAAAGTCAGTTCATGCAATATTAAGATTAAAGTTTACCAATATGAAAGTTGTTCGTTTCAAACGAAATAAAGTCTTATTTGCAATGCAGAAAGGCCATTCTTTAATGTGTTTGATATATTGTGCTTGGGATGAAAAGTTAGAGCTACTATGCCCTGAGAGCTTAGATTAGTGTTTCTATGAACAGTGAGACTGTTTCAGTGTTCCTGAGCGAAAGAAGAGAGCGCGAGTCCTTATATGCTGAAAATCTTCTTTCTCCGTAACAGAAAGTCAGTTCATGCAATATTAAGATTAAAGTTTACCAATATGAAAGTTGTTCGTTTCAAACGAAATAAAGTCTTATTTGCACTGCAGAAAGGCCTTTCTTTAATGTGTCTGATATATTTTGCTTGGGAAGTAAAGTTAGAGTTACTATGCCCTGAGACCTTAGATTAGTGTTTCTATGAACAGTGAGACTGTTTCAGTGTTCCTGAGAGAAAGAAGCGAGAGCGGGTCTACAGATGTTGGAAAACGTCTTTTGCCTGCAAGAGAAAGTCAGTTCATGTAATCTTAAAATGAAAGCTTGCCAATATGAAAGATGTTTGTTAGAAAGGAAATAAAGTCTTATTTGCATTGCAGAAAGGCTTTTATTTAATGTGTTCTGTACATTGTGCTTGGAAAGTAAAGTTAGAGCTATTATGCTCAGCGAGCTTCGTTTAGCATTTCTATGAACAGCGTGACTGTGTCAGTGTTCCTGATCGAACGAAGAGAGCGCGAGTCCTTACATGCTGATAAGCTTCTTTCTCTGTAAGAGAAAATCAGATTATGCAATGTTAAGAGAAACGCTTGCCAATAATGAAAATGTTTGTTTCAAATGAAATAAAGTCTTATTTGCACTGCAGAAAGGCCATTCTTTAATGTGTTTGATATATTGTGCTTGGGATGAAAAGTTAGAGCTACTATGCCCTGAGAGCTTAGATTAGTGTTTCTATGAACACTGAGACTGTTTCAGTGTTCCTGAGCGAAAGAAGCGAGAGCGGGTCTACAGATGTTGGAAAACGTCTTTCCCTGCAAGAGAAAGTCAGATTATACAATGTTGAGACAAAAGCTTGCCATTATGAAAAATGTTTGTTTCAAATGAAATAAAGTCTTATTTGCACTGCAAGAAAGGCCTTTCTTTAATGTGTTTCATATATTTAGCTTGGGAAGTAAAGTTAGAGCTACTATGCCCTGAGAGCTTAGATTAGTGTTTCTATGAACAGTGAGACTGTTTCAGTGTTTCCTGAGCGAAAGAAGCGAGAGCGGGTCTACAGATGTTGGAAAACGTCTTTCCCTGCAATAGAAAGTCAGTTCATGCAATCTTAAGATGAAAGCGTGCCAATATGAAAGATGTTTGTTAGAAATGAAATAAAGTCTTATTTGCATTGCAGAAAGGCTTTTATTTAATGTGTTCTGTACATTGTGCTTGGAAAGTAAAGTTAGAGCTATTATGCTCAGCGAGCTTCGTTTAGCATTTCTATGAACAGCGTGACTGTGTCAGTGTTCCTGAGCGAAAGAAGAGAGCGCGAGTCCTTATATGCTGAAAATCTTCTTTCTCCGTAACAGAAAGTCAGTTCATGCAATATTAAGATTAAAGTTTACCAATATGAAAGTTGTTCGTTTCAAACGAAATAAAGTCTTATTTGCAATGCAGAAAGGCCATTCTTTAATGTGTTTGATATATTGTGCTTGGGATGAAAAGTTAGAGCTACTATGCCCTGAGAGCTTAGATTAGTGTTTCTATGAACAGTGAGACTGTTTCAGTGTTCCTGAGCGAAAGAAGAGAGCGCGAGTCCTTATATGCTGAAAATCTTCTTTCTCCGTAACAGAAAGTCAGTTCATGCAATATTAAGATTAAAGTTTACCAATATGAAAGTTGTTCGTTTCAAACGAAATAAAGTCTTATTTGCACTGCAGAAAGGCCTTTCTTTAATGTGTCTGATATATTTTGCTTGGGAAGTAAAGTTAGAGTTACTATGCCCTGAGACCTTAGATTAGTGTTTCTATGAACAGTGAGACTGTTTCAGTGTTCCTGAGAGAAAGAAGCGAGAGCGGGTCTACAGATGTTGGAAAACGTCTTTTGCCTGCAAGAGAAAGTCAGTTCATGTAATCTTAAAATGAAAGCTTGCCAATATGAAAGATGTTTGTTAGAAAGGAAATAAAGTCTTATTTGCATTGCAGAAAGGCTTTTATTTAATGTGTTCTGTACATTGTGCTTGGAAAGTAAAGTTAGAGCTATTATGCTCAGCGAGCTTCGTTTAGCATTTCTATGAACAGCGTGACTGTGTCAGTGTTCCTGATCGAACGAAGAGAGCGCGAGTCCTTACATGCTGATAAGCTTCTTTCTCTGTAAGAGAAAATCAGATTATGCAATGTTAAGAGAAACGCTTGCCAATAATGAAAATGTTTGTTTCAAATGAAATAAAGTCTTATTTGCACTGCAGAAAGGCCATTCTTTAATGTGTTTGATATATTGTGCTTGGGATGAAAAGTTAGAGCTACTATGCCCTGAGAGCTTAGATTAGTGTTTCTATGAACACTGAGACTGTTTCAGTGTTCCTGAGCGAAAGAAGCGAGAGCGGGTCTACAGATGTTGGAAAACGTCTTTCCCTGCAAGAGAAAGTCAGATTATACAATGTTGAGACAAAAGCTTGCCATTATGAAAAATGTTTGTTTCAAATGAAATAAAGTCTTATTTGCACTGCAAGAAAGGCCTTTCTTTAATGTGTTTCATATATTTAGCTTGGGAAGTAAAGTTAGAGCTACTATGCCCTGAGAGCTTAGATTAGTGTTTCTATGAACAGTGAGACTGTTTCAGTGTTTCCTGAGCGAAAGAAGCGAGAGCGGGTCTACAGATGTTGGAAAACGTCTTTCCCTGCAATAGAAAGTCAGTTCATGCAATCTTAAGATGAAAGCGTGCCAATATGAAAGATGTTTGTTAGAAATGAAATAAAGTCTTATTTGCATTGCAGAAAGGCTTTTATTTAATGTGTTCTGTACATTGTGCTTGGAAAGTAAAGTTAGAGCTATTATGCTCAGCGAGCTTCGTTTAGCATTTCTATGAACAGCGTGACTGTGTCAGTGTTCCTGAGCGAAAGAAGAGAGCGCGAGTCCTTATATGCTGAAAATCTTCTTTCTCCGTAACAGAAAGTCAGTTCATGCAATATTAAGATTAAAGTTTACCAATATGAAAGTTGTTCGTTTCAAACGAAATAAAGTCTTATTTGCAATGCAGAAAGGCCATTCTTTAATGTGTTTGATATATTGTGCTTGGGATGAAAAGTTAGAGCTACTATGCCCTGAGAGCTTAGATTAGTGTTTCTATGAACAGTGAGACTGTTTCAGTGTTCCTGAGCGAAAGAAGAGAGCGCGAGTCCTTATATGCTGAAAATCTTCTTTCTCCGTAACAGAAAGTCAGTTCATGCAATATTAAGATTAAAGTTTACCAATATGAAAGTTGTTCGTTTCAAACGAAATAAAGTCTTATTTGCACTGCAAAAAGGCCTTTCTTTAATGTGTCTGATATATTTTGCTTGGGAAGTAAAGTTAGAGTTACTATGCCCTGAGACCTTAGATTAGTGTTTCTATGAACAGTGAGACTGTTTCAGTGTTCCTGAGAGAAAGAAGCGAGAGCGGGTCTACAGATGTTGGAAAACGTCTTTTGCCTGCAAGAGAAAGTCAGTTCATGTAATCTTAAGATGAAAGCTTGCCAATATGAAAGATGTTTGTTAGAAAGGAAATAAAGTCTTATTTGCATTGCAGAAAGGCTTTTATTTAATGTGTTCTGTACATTGTGCTTGGAAAGTAAAGTTAGAGCTATTATGCTCAGCGAGCTTCGTTTAGCATTTCTATGAACAGCGTGACTGTGTCAGTGTTCCTGATCGAACGAAGAGAGCGCGAGTCCTTACATGCTGATAAGCTTCTTTCTCTGTAAGAGAAAATCAGATTATGCAATGTTAAGAGAAACGCTTGCCAATAATGAAAATGTTTGTTTCAAATGAAATAAAGTCTTATTTGCACTGCAGAAAGGCCATTCTTTAATGTGTTTGATATATTGTGCTTGGGATGAAAAGTTAGAGCTACTATGCCCTGAGAGCTTAGATTAGTGTTTCTATGAACACTGAGACTGTTTCAGTGTTCCTGAGCGAAAGAAGCGAGAGCGGGTCTACAGATGTTGGAAAACGTCTTTCCCTGCAAGAGAAAGTCAGATTATACAATGCTGAGACAAAAGCTTGCCATTATGAAAAATGTTTGTTTCAAATGAAATAAAGTCTTATTTGCACTGCAAGAAAGGCCTTTCTTTAATGTGTTTCATATATTTAGCTTGGGAAGTAAAGTTAGAGCTACTATGCCCTGAGAGCTTAGATTAGTGTTTCTATGAACAGTGAGACTGTTTCAGTGTTTCCTGAGCGAAAGAAGCGAGAGCGGGTCTACAGATGTTGGAAAACGTCTTTCCCTGCAATAGAAAGTCAGTTCATGCAATCTTAAGATGAAAGCGTGCCAATATGAAAGATGTTTGTTAGAAATGAAATAAAGTCTTATTTGCATTGCAGAAAGGCTTTTATTTAATGTGTTCTGTACATTGTGCTTGGAAAGTAAAGTAAGAGCTATTATGCTCAGCGAGCTTCGTTTAGCATTTCTATGAACAGCGTGACTGTGTCAGTGTTCCTGAGCGAAAGAAGAGAGCGCGAGTCCTTATATGCTGAAAATCTTCTTTCTCCGTAACAGCAAGTCATTTCATGCAATATTAAGATTAAAGTTTACCAATATGAAAGTTGTTCGTTTCAAACGAAATAAAGTCTTATTTGCAATGCAGAAAGGCCATTCTTTAATGTGTTTGATATATTGTGCTTGGGATGAAAAGTTAGAGCTACTATGCCCTGAGAGCTTAGATTAGTGTTTCTATGAACAGTGAGACTGTTTCAGTGTTCCTGAGCGAAAGAAGAGAGCGCGAGTCCTTATATGCTGAAAATCTTCTTTCTCCGTAACAGAAAGTCAGTTCATGCAATATTAAGATTAAAGTTTACCAATATGAAAGTTGTTCGTTTCAAACGAAATAAAGTCTTATTTGCAATGCAGAAAGGCCATTCTTTAATGTGTTTGATATATTGTGCTTGGGAAGTAAAGTTAGAGCTACTAAGCCCTGAGAGCTTGGATTAGTGTTTCTATGAACAGTGAGACTGTTTCAGTGTTCCTGAGCGAAAGAAGCGAGAGCCCGTCTACAGATGTTGGAAAACGTCTTTCCCTGCAAGAGAAAGTCAGTTCATGCAATATTAAGATAAAAGCTTGCCAATATGAAAGATGATCGTTTCAAATGTAATACAGTCTTATTTGCAATGCAGAAAGGCCTTTCTTTAATGTGTTCTGTATATTGTGCTTGGGAAGAGAAGATTAGAGCTACTATGCCCTGAGAGCTTGGATTAGTGTTTCTATGAACAGTGAGACTGTTTCAGTGTTCCTGAGCGAAAGAAGCGAGAGCGGGTCTACAGATGTTGGAAAAAGTCTTTCCCTGCAAGAGAAAGTCAGTTCATGTAATCTTAAAATGAAAGCTTGCCATTATGAAAAATGTTTGTTTCAAATGAAATAAAGTCTTATTTGCACTGCAAGAAAGGCCTTTCTTTAATGTGTTTGATATATTGTGCTTGGGAAGTAAAGTTAGAGCTACTATGCCCTGAGAGCTTAGATTAGTGTTTCTATGAACAGTGAGACTGTTTCAGTGTTCCTGAGCGAAAGAAGCGAGAGCGGGTCTACAGATGTTGGAAAACGTCTTTCCCTGCAATAGAAAGTCAGTTCATGCAATCTTAAGATGAAAGCTTGCCAATATGAAAGATGTTTGTTAGAAATGAAATAAAGTCTTATTTGCATTGCAGAAAGGCTTTTATTTAATGTGTTCTGTACATTGTGCTTGGAAAGTAAAGTTAGAGTTATTATGCTCAGCGAGCTTCGTTTAGCATTTCTATGAACAGCGTGACTGTGTCAGTGTTCCTGAGCGAAAGAAGAGAGCGCGAGTCCTTATATGCTGAAAATCTTCTTTCTCCGTAACAGAAAGTCAGTTCATGCAATATTAAGATTAAAGTTTACCAATATGAAAGTTGTTCGTTTCAAACGAAATAAAGTCTTATTTGCAATGCAGAAAGGCCATTCTTTAATGTGTTTGATATATTGTGCTTGGGATGAAAAGTTAGAGGTACTATGCCCTGAGAGCTTAGATTAGTGTTTCTATGAACAGTGAGACTGTTTCAGTGTTCCTGAGCGAAAGAAGAGAGCGCGAGTCCTTATATGCTGAAAATCTTCTTTCTCCGTAACAGAAAGTCAGTTCATGCAATATTAAGATTAAAGTTTACCAATATGAAAGTTGTTCGTTTCAAACGAAATAAAGTCTTATTTGCAATGCAGAAAGGCCATTCTTTAATGTGTTTGATATATTGTGCTTGGGAAGTAAAGTTAGAGCTACTATGCCCTGAGAGCTTGGATTAGTGTTTCTATGAACAGTGAGACTGTTTCAGTGTTCCTGAGCGAAAGAAGCGAGAGCGCGTCTACAGATGTTGAAAAGCGTCTTTCCCTGCAAGAGAAAGTCAGTTCATGCAATGTTAAGATCAATGCTTGCCAATATGAAAGATGTTCGTTTCAAATTAAATAAAGTCTTATTTGCAATGCAGAAAGGCTTTTATTTAATGTGTTCTGTATATTGTGCTTGGGAAGAAAAGTTAGAGCTACTATGCTCTGAGAGCTTAGATTAGTGTTTCTATGAGCAGTGCCACTATGTCAATGTTCCTGAGTGAAAGAAGAGAGCGCGAGTCCTTATATGCTGAAAAGCGTCTTTTTCTGTAAGAGAAAGTCAGATTATGCAATGTTAAGACAAAAGCTTGCCAATATGAAAAATGTTTGTTTCAAATGAAATAAAGTCTTCTTTGCACTGCAAGAAAGGCCATTCTTTAATGCGTGTGATATATTTAGCTTGGGAAGTAAAGTTAGAGCTACTATGCCCTGAGAGCTTAGATTAGTGTTTCTATGAACAGTGAGACTGTTTCAGTGTTCCTCAGCGAAAGAAGCGAGAGCGGGTCTACAGGTGTTGAAAAGCGTCTTTCCCTGCAAGAGAAAGTCAGTTCATGCAATCTTAAAATGAAAGCTTGCCAATATGAAAGATGTTTCTTAAAAATGAAATAAAGTTTTATTTGCAATGCAGAAAGGCCTTCCTTTAGTGTGTTTGATATATTGTGCTTGGGAAGTAAAGTTAGAGCTACTATGCTCAGAGAGCTTTGTTTAGCATTTCTATGAACAGTGGCATTGTGGCAGTGCTCAAAGGAGAAAGAAGAGAACGCGGGTGCACAGACGCAAAAAAGCTTATTTCGTTGTAAGAGAAAGTCAGATTATGCAATGTTGAGACAAAAGCTTGCCATTTTGAAAAATGTTTGTTTCAAATGAAATAAAGTCTTATTTGCAATGCAGAAAGGCCATTCTTTAATGTGTTTGATATATTGTGCTTGGGAAGTAAAGTTAGAGCTACTAAGCCCTGAGAGCTTGGATTAGTGTTTCTATGAACAGTGAGACTGTTTCAGTGTTCCTGAGCGAAAGAAGCGAGAGCCCGTCTACAGATGTTGGAAAACGTCTTTCCCTGCAAGAGAAAGTCAGTTCATGCAATATTAAGATAAAAGCTTGCCAATATGAAAGATGATCGTTTCAAATGTAATACAGTCTTATTTGCAATGCAGAAAGGCCTTTCTTTAATGTGTTCTGTATATTGTGCTTGGGAAGAGAAGATTAGAGCTACTATGCCCTGAGAGCTTGGATTAGTGTTTCTATGAACAGTGAGACTGTTTCAGTGTTCCTGAGCGAAAGAAGCGAGAGCGGGTCTACAGATGTTGGAAAAAGTCTTTCCCTGCAAGAGAAAGTCAGTTCATGTAATCTTAAAATGAAAGCTTGCCATTATGAAAAATGTTTGTTTCAAATGAAATAAAGTCTTATTTGCACTGCAAGAAAGGCCTTTCTTTAATGTGTTTGATATATTGTGCTTGGGAAGTAAAGTTAGAGCTACTATGCCCTGAGAGCTTAGATTAGTGTTTCTATGAACAGTGAGACTGTTTCAGTGTTCCTGAGCGAAAGAAGCGAGAGCGGGTCTACAGATGTTGGAAAACGTCTTTTGCCTGCAAGAGAAAGTCAGTTCATGCAATCTTAAGATGAAAGCTTGCCAATATGAAAGATGTTTGTTAGAAATGAAATAAAGTCTTATTTGCATTGCAGAAAGGCTTTTATTTAATGTGTTCTGTACATTGTGCTTGGAAAGTAAAGTTAGAGCTATTATGCTCAGCGAGCTTCGTTTAGCATTTCTATGAACAGCGTGACTGTGTCAGTGTTCCTGAGCGAAAGAAGAGAGCGCGAGTCCTTATATGCTGAAAATCTTCTTTCTCCGTAACAGAAAGTCAGTTCATGCAATATTAAGATTAAAGTTTACCAATATGAAAGTTGTTCGTTTCAAACGAAATAAAGTCTTATTTGCAATGCAGAAAGGCCATTCTTTAATGTGTTTGATATATTGTGCTTGGGATGAAAAGTTAGAGCTACTATGCCCTGAGAGCTTAGATTAGTGTTTCTATGAACAGTGAGACTGTTTCAGTGTTCCTGAGCGAAAGAAGAGAGAGCGAGTCCTTATATGCTGAAAATCTTCTTTCTCCTAAACAGAAAGTCAGTTCATGCAATATTAAGATTAAAGCTTGCCAATATGAAAGTTGTTCGTTTCAAATGAAATAAAGTCTTATTTGCAATGCAGAAAGGCCATTCTTTAATGTGTTTGATATATTGTGCTTGGGAAGTAAAGTTAGAGCTACTATGCCCTGAGAGCTTAGATTAGTGTTTCTATGAACAGTGAGACTGTTTCAGTGTTCCTGAGCGAAAGAAGCGAGAGCGGGTCTACAGATGTTGGAAAACGTCTTTTGCCTGCAAGAGAAAGTCAGTTCATGCAATCTTAAGATGAAAGCTTGCCAATATGAAAGATGTTTGTTAGAAATGAAATAAAGTCTTATTTGCATTGCAGAAAGGCTTTTATTTAATGTGTTCTGTACATTGTGCTTGGAAAGTAAAGTTAGAGCTATTATGCTCAGCGAGCTTCGTTTAGCATTTCTATGAACAGCGTGACTGTGTCAGTGTTCCTGAGCGAAAGAAGAGAGCGCGAGTCCTTATATGCTGAAAATCTTCTTTCTCCGTAACAGAAAGTCAGTTCATGCAATATTAAGATTAAAGTTTACCAATATGAAAGTTGTTCGTTTCAAACGAAATAAAGTCTTATTTGCAATGCAGAAAGGCCATTCTTTAATGTGTTTGATATATTGTGCTTGGGATGAAAAGTTAGAGCTACTATGCCCTGAGAGCTTAGATTAGTGTTTCTATGAACAGTGAGACTGTTTCAGTGTTCCTGAGCGAAAGAAGAGAGCGCGAGTCCTTATATGCTGAAAATCTTCTTTCTCCGTAACAGAAAGTCAGTTCATGCAATATTAAGATTAAAGTTTACCAATATGAAAGTTGTTCGTTTCAAACGAAATAAAGTCTTATTTGCACTGCAGAAAGGCCTTTCTTTAATGTGTCTGATATATTTTGCTTGGGAAGTAAAGTTAGAGTTACTATGCCCTGAGACCTTAGATTAGTGTTTCTATGAACAGTGAGACTGTTTCAGTGTTCCTGAGAGAAAGAAGCGAGAGCGGGTCTACAGATGTTGGAAAACGTCTTTTGCCTGCAAGAGAAAGTCAGTTCATGTAATCTTAAAATGAAAGCTTGCCAATATGAAAGATGTTTGTTAGAAAGGAAATAAAGTCTTATTTGCATTGCAGAAAGGCTTTTATTTAATGTGTTCTGTACATTGTGCTTGGAAAGTAAAGTTAGAGCTATTATGCTCAGCGAGCTTCGTTTAGCATTTCTATGAACAGCGTGACTGTGTCAGTGTTCCTGATCGAACGAAGAGAGCGCGAGTCCTTACATGCTGATAAGCTTCTTTCTCTGTAAGAGAAAATCAGATTATGCAATGTTAAGAGAAACGCTTGCCAATAATGAAAATGTTTGTTTCAAATGAAATAAAGTCTTATTTGCACTGCAGAAAGGCCATTCTTTAATGTGTTTGATATATTGTGCTTGGGATGAAAAGTTAGAGCTACTATGCCCTGAGAGCTTAGATTAGTGTTTCTATGAACACTGAGACTGTTTCAGTGTTCCTGAGCGAAAGAAGCGAGAGCGGGTCTACAGATGTTGGAAAACGTCTTTCCCTGCAAGAGAAAGTCAGATTATACAATGTTGAGACAAAAGCTTGCCATTATGAAAAATGTTTGTTTCAAATGAAATAAAGTCTTATTTGCACTGCAAGAAAGGCCTTTCTTTAATGTGTTTCATATATTTAGCTTGGGAAGTAAAGTTAGAGCTACTATGCCCTGAGAGCTTAGATTAGTGTTTCTATGAACAGTGAGACTGTTTCAGTGTTTCCTGAGCGAAAGAAGCGAGAGCGGGTCTACAGATGTTGGAAAACGTCTTTCCCTGCAATAGAAAGTCAGTTCATGCAATCTTAAGATGAAAGCGTGCCAATATGAAAGATGTTTGTTAGAAATGAAATAAAGTCTTATTTGCATTGCAGAAAGGCTTTTATTTAATGTGTTCTGTACATTGTGCTTGGAAAGTAAAGTTAGAGCTATTATGCTCAGCGAGCTTCGTTTAGCATTTCTATGAACAGCGTGACTGTGTCAGTGTTCCTGAGCGAAAGAAGAGAGCGCGAGTCCTTATATGCTGAAAATCTTCTTTCTCCGTAACAGAAAGTCAGTTCATGCAATATTAAGATTAAAGTTTACCAATATGAAAGTTGTTCGTTTCAAACGAAATAAAGTCTTATTTGCAATGCAGAAAGGCCATTCTTTAATGTGTTTGATATATTGTGCTTGGGATGAAAAGTTAGAGCTACTATGCCCTGAGAGCTTAGATTAGTGTTTCTATGAACAGTGAGACTGTTTCAGTGTTCCTGAGCGAAAGAAGAGAGCGCGAGTCCTTATATGCTGAAAATCTTCTTTCTCCGTAACAGAAAGTCAGTTCATGCAATATTAAGATTAAAGTTTACCAATATGAAAGTTGTTCGTTTCAAACGAAATAAAGTCTTATTTGCACTGCAGAAAGGCCTTTCTTTAATGTGTCTGATATATTTTGCTTGGGAAGTAAAGTTAGAGTTACTATGCCCTGAGACCTTAGATTAGTGTTTCTATGAACAGTGAGACTGTTTCAGTGTTCCTGAGAGAAAGAAGCGAGAGCGGGTCTACAGATGTTGGAAAACGTCTTTTGCCTGCAAGAGAAAGTCAGTTCATGTAATCTTAAAATGAAAGCTTGCCAATATGAAAGATGTTTGTTAGAAAGGAAATAAAGTCTTATTTGCATTGCAGAAAGGCTTTTATTTAATGTGTTCTGTACATTGTGCTTGGAAAGTAAAGTTAGAGCTATTATGCTCAGCGAGCTTCGTTTAGCATTTCTATGAACAGCGTGACTGTGTCAGTGTTCCTGATCGAACGAAGAGAGCGCGAGTCCTTACATGCTGATAAGCTTCTTTCTCTGTAAGAGAAAATCAGATTATGCAATGTTAAGAGAAACGCTTGCCAATAATGAAAATGTTTGTTTCAAATGAAATAAAGTCTTATTTGCACTGCAGAAAGGCCATTCTTTAATGTGTTTGATATATTGTGCTTGGGATGAAAAGTTAGAGCTACTATGCCCTGAGAGCTTAGATTAGTGTTTCTATGAACACTGAGACTGTTTCAGTGTTCCTGAGCGAAAGAAGCGAGAGCGGGTCTACAGATGTTGGAAAACGTCTTTCCCTGCAAGAGAAAGTCAGATTATACAATGTTGAGACAAAAGCTTGCCATTATGAAAAATGTTTGTTTCAAATGAAATAAAGTCTTATTTGCACTGCAAGAAAGGCCTTTCTTTAATGTGTTTCATATATTTAGCTTGGGAAGTAAAGTTAGAGCTACTATGCCCTGAGAGCTTAGATTAGTGTTTCTATGAACAGTGAGACTGTTTCAGTGTTTCCTGAGCGAAAGAAGCGAGAGCGGGTCTACAGATGTTGGAAAACGTCTTTCCCTGCAATAGAAAGTCAGTTCATGCAATCTTAAGATGAAAGCGTGCCAATATGAAAGATGTTTGTTAGAAATGAAATAAAGTCTTATTTGCATTGCAGAAAGGCTTTTATTTAATGTGTTCTGTACATTGTGCTTGGAAAGTAAAGTTAGAGCTATTATGCTCAGCGAGCTTCGTTTAGCATTTCTATGAACAGCGTGACTGTGTCAGTGTTCCTGAGCGAAAGAAGAGAGCGCGAGTCCTTATATGCTGAAAATCTTCTTTCTCCGTAACAGAAAGTCAGTTCATGCAATATTAAGATTAAAGTTTACCAATATGAAAGTTGTTCGTTTCAAACGAAATAAAGTCTTATTTGCAATGCAGAAAGGCCATTCTTTAATGTGTTTGATATATTGTGCTTGGGATGAAAAGTTAGAGCTACTATGCCCTGAGAGCTTAGATTAGTGTTTCTATGAACAGTGAGACTGTTTCAGTGTTCCTGAGCGAAAGAAGAGAGCGCGAGTCCTTATATGCTGAAAATCTTCTTTCTCCGTAACAGAAAGTCAGTTCATGCAATATTAAGATTAAAGTTTACCAATATGAAAGTTGTTCGTTTCAAACGAAATAAAGTCTTATTTGCACTGCAAAAAGGCCTTTCTTTAATGTGTCTGATATATTTTGCTTGGGAAGTAAAGTTAGAGTTACTATGCCCTGAGACCTTAGATTAGTGTTTCTATGAACAGTGAGACTGTTTCAGTGTTCCTGAGAGAAAGAAGCGAGAGCGGGTCTACAGATGTTGGAAAACGTCTTTTGCCTGCAAGAGAAAGTCAGTTCATGTAATCTTAAGATGAAAGCTTGCCAATATGAAAGATGTTTGTTAGAAAGGAAATAAAGTCTTATTTGCATTGCAGAAAGGCTTTTATTTAATGTGTTCTGTACATTGTGCTTGGAAAGTAAAGTTAGAGCTATTATGCTCAGCGAGCTTCGTTTAGCATTTCTATGAACAGCGTGACTGTGTCAGTGTTCCTGATCGAACGAAGAGAGCGCGAGTCCTTACATGCTGATAAGCTTCTTTCTCTGTAAGAGAAAATCAGATTATGCAATGTTAAGAGAAACGCTTGCCAATAATGAAAATGTTTGTTTCAAATGAAATAAAGTCTTATTTGCACTGCAGAAAGGCCATTCTTTAATGTGTTTGATATATTGTGCTTGGGATGAAAAGTTAGAGCTACTATGCCCTGAGAGCTTAGATTAGTGTTTCTATGAACACTGAGACTGTTTCAGTGTTCCTGAGCGAAAGAAGCGAGAGCGGGTCTACAGATGTTGGAAAACGTCTTTCCCTGCAAGAGAAAGTCAGATTATACAATGCTGAGACAAAAGCTTGCCATTATGAAAAATGTTTGTTTCAAATGAAATAAAGTCTTATTTGCACTGCAAGAAAGGCCTTTCTTTAATGTGTTTCATATATTTAGCTTGGGAAGTAAAGTTAGAGCTACTATGCCCTGAGAGCTTAGATTAGTGTTTCTATGAACAGTGAGACTGTTTCAGTGTTTCCTGAGCGAAAGAAGCGAGAGCGGGTCTACAGATGTTGGAAAACGTCTTTCCCTGCAATAGAAAGTCAGTTCATGCAATCTTAAGATGAAAGCGTGCCAATATGAAAGATGTTTGTTAGAAATGAAATAAAGTCTTATTTGCATTGCAGAAAGGCTTTTATTTAATGTGTTCTGTACATTGTGCTTGGAAAGTAAAGTAAGAGCTATTATGCTCAGCGAGCTTCGTTTAGCATTTCTATGAACAGCGTGACTGTGTCAGTGTTCCTGAGCGAAAGAAGAGAGCGCGAGTCCTTATATGCTGAAAATCTTCTTTCTCCGTAACAGCAAGTCATTTCATGCAATATTAAGATTAAAGTTTACCAATATGAAAGTTGTTCGTTTCAAACGAAATAAAGTCTTATTTGCAATGCAGAAAGGCCATTCTTTAATGTGTTTGATATATTGTGCTTGGGATGAAAAGTTAGAGCTACTATGCCCTGAGAGCTTAGATTAGTGTTTCTATGAACAGTGAGACTGTTTCAGTGTTCCTGAGCGAAAGAAGAGAGCGCGAGTCCTTATATGCTGAAAATCTTCTTTCTCCGTAACAGAAAGTCAGTTCATGCAATATTAAGATTAAAGTTTACCAATATGAAAGTTGTTCGTTTCAAACGAAATAAAGTCTTATTTGCAATGCAGAAAGGCCATTCTTTAATGTGTTTGATATATTGTGCTTGGGAAGTAAAGTTAGAGCTACTAAGCCCTGAGAGCTTGGATTAGTGTTTCTATGAACAGTGAGACTGTTTCAGTGTTCCTGAGCGAAAGAAGCGAGAGCCCGTCTACAGATGTTGGAAAACGTCTTTCCCTGCAAGAGAAAGTCAGTTCATGCAATATTAAGATAAAAGCTTGCCAATATGAAAGATGATCGTTTCAAATGTAATACAGTCTTATTTGCAATGCAGAAAGGCCTTTCTTTAATGTGTTCTGTATATTGTGCTTGGGAAGAGAAGATTAGAGCTACTATGCCCTGAGAGCTTGGATTAGTGTTTCTATGAACAGTGAGACTGTTTCAGTGTTCCTGAGCGAAAGAAGCGAGAGCGGGTCTACAGATGTTGGAAAAAGTCTTTCCCTGCAAGAGAAAGTCAGTTCATGTAATCTTAAAATGAAAGCTTGCCATTATGAAAAATGTTTGTTTCAAATGAAATAAAGTCTTATTTGCACTGCAAGAAAGGCCTTTCTTTAATGTGTTTGATATATTGTGCTTGGGAAGTAAAGTTAGAGCTACTATGCCCTGAGAGCTTAGATTAGTGTTTCTATGAACAGTGAGACTGTTTCAGTGTTCCTGAGCGAAAGAAGCGAGAGCGGGTCTACAGATGTTGGAAAACGTCTTTCCCTGCAATAGAAAGTCAGTTCATGCAATCTTAAGATGAAAGCTTGCCAATATGAAAGATGTTTGTTAGAAATGAAATAAAGTCTTATTTGCATTGCAGAAAGGCTTTTATTTAATGTGTTCTGTACATTGTGCTTGGAAAGTAAAGTTAGAGTTATTATGCTCAGCGAGCTTCGTTTAGCATTTCTATGAACAGCGTGACTGTGTCAGTGTTCCTGAGCGAAAGAAGAGAGCGCGAGTCCTTATATGCTGAAAATCTTCTTTCTCCGTAACAGAAAGTCAGTTCATGCAATATTAAGATTAAAGTTTACCAATATGAAAGTTGTTCGTTTCAAACGAAATAAAGTCTTATTTGCAATGCAGAAAGGCCATTCTTTAATGTGTTTGATATATTGTGCTTGGGATGAAAAGTTAGAGGTACTATGCCCTGAGAGCTTAGATTAGTGTTTCTATGAACAGTGAGACTGTTTCAGTGTTCCTGAGCGAAAGAAGAGAGCGCGAGTCCTTATATGCTGAAAATCTTCTTTCTCCGTAACAGAAAGTCAGTTCATGCAATATTAAGATTAAAGTTTACCAATATGAAAGTTGTTCGTTTCAAACGAAATAAAGTCTTATTTGCAATGCAGAAAGGCCATTCTTTAATGTGTTTGATATATTGTGCTTGGGAAGTAAAGTTAGAGCTACTATGCCCTGAGAGCTTGGATTAGTGTTTCTATGAACAGTGAGACTGTTTCAGTGTTCCTGAGCGAAAGAAGCGAGAGCGCGTCTACAGATGTTGAAAAGCGTCTTTCCCTGCAAGAGAAAGTCAGTTCATGCAATGTTAAGATCAATGCTTGCCAATATGAAAGATGTTCGTTTCAAATTAAATAAAGTCTTATTTGCAATGCAGAAAGGCTTTTATTTAATGTGTTCTGTATATTGTGCTTGGGAAGAAAAGTTAGAGCTACTATGCTCTGAGAGCTTAGATTAGTGTTTCTATGAGCAGTGCCACTATGTCAATGTTCCTGAGTGAAAGAAGAGAGCGCGAGTCCTTATATGCTGAAAAGCGTCTTTTTCTGTAAGAGAAAGTCAGATTATGCAATGTTAAGACAAAAGCTTGCCAATATGAAAAATGTTTGTTTCAAATGAAATAAAGTCTTCTTTGCACTGCAAGAAAGGCCATTCTTTAATGCGTGTGATATATTTAGCTTGGGAAGTAAAGTTAGAGCTACTATGCCCTGAGAGCTTAGATTAGTGTTTCTATGAACAGTGAGACTGTTTCAGTGTTCCTCAGCGAAAGAAGCGAGAGCGGGTCTACAGGTGTTGAAAAGCGTCTTTCCCTGCAAGAGAAAGTCAGTTCATGCAATCTTAAAATGAAAGCTTGCCAATATGAAAGATGTTTCTTAAAAATGAAATAAAGTTTTATTTGCAATGCAGAAAGGCCTTCCTTTAGTGTGTTTGATATATTGTGCTTGGGAAGTAAAGTTAGAGCTACTATGCTCAGAGAGCTTTGTTTAGCATTTCTATGAACAGTGGCATTGTGGCAGTGCTCAAAGGAGAAAGAAGAGAACGCGGGTGCACAGACGCAAAAAAGCTTATTTCGTTGTAAGAGAAAGTCAGATTATGCAATGTTGAGACAAAAGCTTGCCATTTTGAAAAATGTTTGTTTCAAATGAAATAAAGTCTTATTTGCAATGCAGAAAGGCCATTCTTTAATGTGTTTGATATATTGTGCTTGGGAAGTAAAGTTAGAGCTACTAAGCCCTGAGAGCTTGGATTAGTGTTTCTATGAACAGTGAGACTGTTTCAGTGTTCCTGAGCGAAAGAAGCGAGAGCCCGTCTACAGATGTTGGAAAACGTCTTTCCCTGCAAGAGAAAGTCAGTTCATGCAATATTAAGATAAAAGCTTGCCAATATGAAAGATGATCGTTTCAAATGTAATACAGTCTTATTTGCAATGCAGAAAGGCCTTTCTTTAATGTGTTCTGTATATTGTGCTTGGGAAGAGAAGATTAGAGCTACTATGCCCTGAGAGCTTGGATTAGTGTTTCTATGAACAGTGAGACTGTTTCAGTGTTCCTGAGCGAAAGAAGCGAGAGCGGGTCTACAGATGTTGGAAAAAGTCTTTCCCTGCAAGAGAAAGTCAGTTCATGTAATCTTAAAATGAAAGCTTGCCATTATGAAAAATGTTTGTTTCAAATGAAATAAAGTCTTATTTGCACTGCAAGAAAGGCCTTTCTTTAATGTGTTTGATATATTGTGCTTGGGAAGTAAAGTTAGAGCTACTATGCCCTGAGAGCTTAGATTAGTGTTTCTATGAACAGTGAGACTGTTTCAGTGTTCCTGAGCGAAAGAAGCGAGAGCGGGTCTACAGATGTTGGAAAACGTCTTTCCCTGCAATAGAAAGTCAGTTCATGCAATCTTAAGATGAAAGCTTGCCAATATGAAAGATGTTTGTTAGAAATGAAATAAAGTCTTATTTGCATTGCAGAAAGGCTTTTATTTAATGTGTTCTGTACATTGTGCTTGGAAAGTAAAGTTAGAGTTATTATGCTCAGCGAGCTTCGTTTAGCATTTCTATGAACAGCGTGACTGTGTCAGTGTTCCTGAGCGAAAGAAGAGAGCGCGAGTCCTTATATGCTGAAAATCTTCTTTCTCCGTAACAGAAAGTCAGTTCATGCAATATTAAGATTAAAGTTTACCAATATGAAAGTTGTTCGTTTCAAACGAAATAAAGTCTTATTTGCAATGCAGAAAGGCCATTCTTTAATGTGTTTGATATATTGTGCTTGGGATGAAAAGTTAGAGGTACTATGCCCTGAGAGCTTAGATTAGTGTTTCTATGAACAGTGAGACTGTTTCAGTGTTCCTGAGCGAAAGAAGAGAGCGCGAGTCCTTATATGCTGAAAATCTTCTTTCTCCGTAACAGAAAGTCAGTTCATGCAATATTAAGATTAAAGTTTACCAATATGAAAGTTGTTCGTTTCAAACGAAATAAAGTCTTATTTGCAATGCAGAAAGGCCATTCTTTAATGTGTTTGATATATTGTGCTTGGGAAGTAAAGTTAGAGCTACTATGCCCTGAGAGCTTGGATTAGTGTTTCTATGAACAGTGAGACTGTTTCAGTGTTCCTGAGCGAAAGAAGCGAGAGCGCGTCTACAGATGTTGAAAAGCGTCTTTCCCTGCAAGAGAAAGTCAGTTCATGCAATGTTAAGATCAATGCTTGCCAATATGAAAGATGTTCGTTTCAAATTAAATAAAGTCTTATTTGCAATGCAGAAAGGCTTTTATTTAATGTGTTCTGTATATTGTGCTTGGGAAGAAAAGTTAGAGCTACTATGCTCTGAGAGCTTAGATTAGTGTTTCTATGAGCAGTGCCACTATGTCAATGTTCCTGAGTGAAAGAAGAGAGCGCGAGTCCTTATATGCTGAAAAGCGTCTTTTTCTGTAAGAGAAAGTCAGATTATGCAATGTTAAGACAAAAGCTTGCCAATATGAAAAATGTTTGTTTCAAATGAAATAAAGTCTTCTTTGCACTGCAAGAAAGGCCATTCTTTAATGCGTGTGATATATTTAGCTTGGGAAGTAAAGTTAGAGCTACTATGCCCTGAGAGCTTAGATTAGTGTTTCTATGAACAGTGAGACTGTTTCAGTGTTCCTCAGCGAAAGAAGCGAGAGCGGGTCTACAGGTGTTGAAAAGCGTCTTTCCCTGCAAGAGAAAGTCAGTTCATGCAATCTTAAAATGAAAGCTTGCCAATATGAAAGATGTTTCTTAAAAATGAAATAAAGTTTTATTTGCAATGCAGAAAGGCCTTCCTTTAGTGTGTTTGATATATTGTGCTTGGGAAGTAAAGTTAGAGCTACTATGCTCAGAGAGCTTTGTTTAGCATTTCTATGAACAGTGGCATTGTGGCAGTGCTCAAAGGAGAAAGAAGAGAACGCGGGTGCACAGACGCAAAAAAGCTTATTTCGTTGTAAGAGAAAGTCAGATTATGCAATGTTGAGACAAAAGCTTGCCATTTTGAAAAATGTTTGTTTCAAATGAAATAAAGTCTTATTTGCACTGCAAGAAAGGCCTTTCTTTAATGTGTTTGATATATTTTGCTTGGGAAGTAAAGTTAGAGCTACTATGCCCTGAGACCTTAGATTAGTGTTTCTATGAACAGTGAGACTGTTTCAGTGTTCCTGAGCGAAAGAAGCGAGAGCGGGTCTACAGATGTTGGAAAAAGTCTTTCCCTGCAAGAGAAAGTCAGTTCATGTAATCTTAAAATGAAAGCTTGCCAATATGAAAGATGTTTGTTAGAAAGGAAATAAAGTCTTATTTACAATGCAGAAAGGCTTTTATTTAATGTGATTAATATATTGTGCTTGGGAAGAAAAGTTAGAGTTACTATGCTCTGAGAGCTTAGATTAGTGTTTCTATGAGCAGTGCCACTATGTCAGTGTTCCTGAGAGAAAGAAGAGAGCGCGAGTCCTTATATGCTGAAAAGCTTCTTTCTCTGTAAGAGAAAGTCAGATTATGCAATTTTGAGACAAAAGCTTGCCATTATGAAAAATGTTTGTTTCAAATGAAATAAAGTCTTATTTGCACTGCAAGAAAGGCCTTTCTTTAATGTGTTTGATATATTGTGCTTGGGAAGTAAAGTTAGAGCTACTATGCCCTGAGAGCTTAGATTAGTGTTTCTATGAACAGTGAGACTGTTTCAGTGTTCCTGAGCGAAAGAAGCGAGAGCGGGTCTACAGATGTTGGAAAACGTCTTTCCCTGCAAGAGAAAGTCAGATTATACAATGTTGAGACAAAAGCTTGCCATTATGAAAAATGTTTGTTTCATATGAAATAAAGTCTTATTTGCACTGCAAGAAAGGCCTTTCTTTAATGTGTTTCATATATTTAGCTTTGGAAGTAAAGTTAGAGCTACTATGCCCTGAGAGCTTAGATTAGTGTTTCTATGAACAGTGAGACTGTTTCAGTGTTTCCTGAGCGAAAGAAGCGAGAGCGGGTCTACAGATGTTGGAAAACGTCTTTCCCTGCAATAGAAAGTCAGTTCATGCAATCTTAAGATGAAAGCTTGCCAATATGAAAGATGTTTGTTAGAAATGAAATAAAGTCTTATTTGCATTGCAGAAAGGCTTTTATTTAATGTGTTCTGTACATTGTGCTTGGAAAGTAAAGTTAGAGTTATTATGCTCAGCGAGCTTCGTTTAGCATTTCTATGAACAGCGTGACTGTGTCAGTGTTCCTGAGCGAAAGAAGAGAGCGCGAGTCCTTATATGCTGAAAATCTTCTTTCTCCGTAACAGAAAGTCAGTTCATGCAATATTAAGATTAAAGTTTACCAATATGAAAGTTGTTCGTTTCAAACGAAATAAAGTCTTATTTGCAATGCAGAAAGGCCATTCTTTAATGTGTTTGATATATTGTGCTTGGGATGAAAAGTTAGAGGTACTATGCCCTGAGAACTTAGATTAGTGTTTCTATGAACAGTGAGACTGTTTCAGTGTTCCTGAGCGAAAGAAGAGAGCGCGAGTCCTTATATGCTGAAAATCTTCTTTCTCCGTAACAGAAAGTCAGTTCATGCAATATTAAGATTAAAGTTTACCAATATGAAAGTTGTTCGTTTCAAACGAAATAAAGTCTTATTTGCAATGCAGAAAGGCCATTCTTTAATGTGTTTGATATATTGTGCTTCGGAAGTAAAGTTAGAGCTACTAAGCCCTGAGAGCTTGGATTAGTGTTTCTATGAACAGTGAGACTGTTTCAGTGTTCCTGAGCGAAAGAAGCGAGAGCCCGTCTACAGATGTTGAAAAGCGTCTTTCCCTGCAAGAGAAAGTCAGTTCATGCAATGTTAAGATCAATGCTTGCCAATATGAAAGATGTTCGTTTCAAATGAAATAAAGTCTTATTTGCAATGCAGAAAGGCTTTTATTTAATGTGTTCTGTATATTGTGCTTGGGAAGAAAAGTTAGAGCTACTATGCTCTGAGAGCATAGATTAGTGTTTCTGTGAGCAGTGCCACTATGTCAGTGTTCCTGAGTGAAAGAAGCGAGAACGGGTCTACAGGTGTTGAAAAGCGTCTTTCCCTGCAAGAGAAAGTCAGTTCATGCAATCTTAAAATGAAAGCTTGCCAATATGAAAGATGTTTCTTAAAAATGAAATAAAGTTTTATTTGCAATGCAGAAAGGCCTTTCTTTAGTGTGTTTGATATATTGTGCTTGGGAAGTAAAGTTAGAGCTACTATGCTCAGAGAGCTTTGTTTAGCATTTCTATGAACAGTGGCATTGTGGCAGTGCTCAAAGGAGAAAGAAGAGAACGCGGGTGCACAGACGCAAAAAAGCTTATTTCGTTGTAAGAGAAAGTCAGTTCATGCAATCTTAAAATGAAAGCTTGCCAATATGAAAGATGTTTGTTAGAAAGGAAATAAAGTCTTATTTGCACTGGAAGAAAGGCCTTTCTTTAATGTGTTTGATATATTGTGCTTGGGAAGAAAAGTTAGAGTTACTATGCTCTGAGAGCTTAGATAAGTGTTTCTATGAGCAGTGCCACTATGTCAGTGTTCCTGAGCGAAAGAAGAGAGCGCGAGTCCTTATATGCTGAAAAGCTTCTTTCTCTGTAAGAGAAAGTCAGATTATGCAATTTTGAGACAAAAGCTTGCCATTATGAAAAATGTTTGTTTCAAATGAAATAAAGTCTTATTTGCACTGGAAGAAAGGCCTTTCTTTAATGTGTTTGATATATTGTGGTTGGGAAGTAAAGTTAGAGCTACTATGCCCTGAGAGCTTAGAGTAGTGTTTCTATGAACAGTGAGACTGTTTCAGTGTTCCTGAGCGAAAGAATCGAGAGCCCGTCTACAGATGTTGAAAAGCGTCTTTCCCTGCAAGAGAAAGTCAGTTCATGCAATGTTAAGATCAATGCTTGCCAATATGAAAGATGTTCGTTTCAAACGAAATAAAGTCTTATTTGCAATGCAGAAAGGCTTTTATTTAATGTGTTCTGTATATTGTGCATTGGAAGAAAAGTTAGAGCTACTATGCTCTGAGAGCATAGATTAGTGTTTCTATGAGCAGTGCCACTATGTCAGTGTTCCTGAGTGAAAGAAGCGAGAGCGGGTCTACAGATGTTGGAAAACGTCTTTCCCTGCAAGAGAAAGTCAGTTCATGCAATCTTAAGATGAAAGCTTGCCAATATGAAAGATGTTTGTTAGAATTGAAATAAAGTCTTATTTGCAATGCAGAAAGGCTTTTATTTAATGTGTTCTGTATATTGTGCTTGGAAAGTAAAGTTAGAGCTATTATGCTCAGCGAGCTTCGTGTAGCATTTCTATGAACAGCGTGACTGTGTCAGTGTTCCTGAGCGAAAGAAGAGAGCGCGAGTCCTTATATGCTGAAAAGCTTCTTTCTCTGTAAGAGAAAATCAGATTATGCAATGTTAAGAGAAAAGCTTGCCAATATGAAAAATGTTTGTTTCAAATGAAATAAAGTCTTATTTGCACTGCAGAAAGGCCTTTCTTTAATGTGTTTGATATATTGTGCTTGGGAAGTAAAGTTAGAGCTACTATGCCCTGAGAGCTTAGATCAGTGTTTCTATGAACAGTGAGACTGTTTCAGTGTTCCTGAGCGATAGAAGAGAGCGCGAGTCCTTATATGCTGAAAATCTTCTTTCTCCGTAACAGAAAGTCAGTTCATGCAATATTAAGATTAAAGTTTACCAATATGAAAGTTGTTCGATTCAAACGAAATAAAGTCTTATTTGCAATGCAGAAAGGCCATTCTTTAATGTGTTTGATATATTGTGCTTGGGAAGTAAAGTTAGAGCTACTATGCCCTGAGAGCTTAGATTAGTGTTTCTATGAACAGTGAGACTGTTTCAGTGTTCCTGAGCGAAAGAAGCGAGAGCGGGTCTACAGATGTGGGAAAACGTCTTTCCCTGCAAGAGAAAGTCAGATTATACAATGTTGAGACAAAAGCTTGCCATTATGAAAAATGTTTGTTTCAAATGAAATAAAGTCTTATTTGCACAGCAAGAAAGGCCTTTCTTTAATGTGTTTGATATATTTAGCTTGGGAAGTAAAGTTAGAGCTACTATGCCCTGAGAGCTTAGATTAGTGTTTCTATGAACAGTGAGACTGTTTCAGTGTTCCTGAGCGAAAGAAGCGAGAGCGTGTCTACAGATGTTGGAAAACGTCTTTCCCTGCAATAGAAAGTCAGTTCATGCAATCTTAAGATGAAAGCTTGCCAATATGAAAGATGTTTGTTAGAAAGGAAATAAAGTCTTATTTGCAATGCAGAAAGGCCATTCTTTAATGTGTTTGATATATTGTGCTTGGGATGAAAAGTTAGAGCTACTATGCTCTGAGAGCTTAGATTAGTGTTTCTTTGAGCAGTGCCACTATGTCAGTGTTCCTGAGCGAAAGAAGAGAGCGCGAGTCCTTATATGCTGAAAAGCTTCTTTCTCTGTAAGAGAAAGTCAGATTATGCAATTTTGAGACAAAAGCTTGCCATCATGAAAAATGTTTGTTTCAAATGAAATAAAGTCTTATTTGCACTGCAGAAAGGCCATTCTTTAATGTGTTTGATATATTGTGCTTGGGATGAAAAGTTAGAGCTACTATGCCCTGAGAGCTTAGATTAGTGTTTCTATGAACAGTGAGACTGTTTCAGTGTTCCTGAGCGATAGAAGAGAGCGCGAGTCCTTATATGCTGAAAATCTTCTTTCTCCGTAACAGAAAGTCAGTTCATGCAATATTAAGATTAAAGTTTACCAATATGAAAGTTGTTCGTTTCAAACGAAATAAAGTCTTATTTGCAATGCAGAAAGGCCATTCTTTAATGTGTTTGATATATTGTGCTTGGGAAGTAAAGTTAGAGCTACTAAGCCCTGAGAGCTTGGATTAGTGTTTCTATGAACAGTGAGACTGTTTCAGTGTTCCTGAGCGAAAGAAGAGAGCGCGAGTCCTTACATGCTGAAAAGCTTCTTTCTCTGTAAGAGAAAGTCAGATTATGCAATGTTAAGACAAAAGCTTGCCAATATGAAAAATGTTTGTTTCAAATGAAATAAAGTCTTATTTGCACTGCATAAAGGCCTTTCTTTAATGTGTCTGATATATTTTGCTTGGGAAGAAAAGTTAGAGTTACTATGCTCTGAGACCTTAGATTAGTGTTTCTATGAACAGTGAGACTGTTTCAGTGTTCCTGAGAGAAAGAAGCGAGAGCGGGTCTACAGATGTTGGAAAACGTCTTTTGCCTGCAAGAGAAAGTCAGTTCATGCAATCTTAAGATGAAAGCTTGCCAATATGAAAGATGTTTGTTAGAAAGGAAATAAAGTCTTATTTGCAATGCAGAAAGGCTTTTATTTAATGTGTTTGATATATTGTGCTTGGGAAGAAAAGTTAGAGTTACTATGCTCTGAGAGTTTAGATTAGTGTTTCTTTGAGCAGTGCCACTATGTCAGTGTTCCTGAGCGAAAGAAGAGAGCGCGAGTCCTTATATGCTGAAAAGCTTCTTTCTCTGTAAGAGAAAGTCAGATTATGCAATTTTGAGACAAAAGCTTGCCATTATGAAAAATGTTTGTTTCAAATGAAATAAAGTTTTATTTGCACTGCAAGAAAGGCCTTTCTTTAATGTGTTTGATATATTGTGCTTGGGAAGTAAAGTTAGAGCTACTATGCCCTGAGAGCTTAGATTAGTGTTTCTATGAACAGTGAGACTGTTTCAGTGTTCCTGAGCGAAAGAAGAGAGCGCGAGTCCTTATATGCTGAAAATCTTCTTTCTCCTAAACAGAAAGTCAGTTCATGCAATATTAAGATTAAAGCTTGCCAATATGAAAGTTGTTCGTTTCAAATGAAATAAAGTCTTATTTGCAATGCAGAAAGGCCATTCTTTAATGTGTTTGATATATTGTGCTTGGGAAGTAAAGTTAGAGCTACTATGCCCTGAGAGCTTAGATTAGTGTTTCTATGAACAGTGAGACTGTTTCAGTGTTCCTGAGCGAAAGAAGCGAGAGCGGGTCTACAGATGTTGGAAAACGTCTTTTGCCTGCAAGAGAAAGTCAGTTCATGCAATCTTAAGATGAAAGCTTGCCAATATGAAAGATGTTTGTTAGAAATGAAATAAAGTCTTATTTTCATTGCAGAAAGGCTTTTATTTAATGTGTTCTGTACATTGTGCTTGGAAAGTAAAGTTAGAGCTATTATGCTCAGCGAGCTTCGTTTAGCATTTCTATGAACAGCGTGACTGTGTCAGTGTTCCTGAGCGAAAGAAGAGAGCGCGAGTCCTTATATGCTGAAAATCTTCTTTCTCCGTAACAGAAAGTCAGTTCATGCAATATTAAGATTAAAGTTTACCAATATGAAAGTTGTTCGTTTCAAACGAAATAAAGTCTTATTTGCACTGCAGAAAGGCCTTTCTTTAATGTGTCTGATATATTTTGCTTGGGAAGTAAAGTTAGAGTTACTATGCACTGAGACCTTAGATTACTGTTTCTATGAACAGTGAGACTGTTTCAGTGTTCCTGAGAGAAAGAAGCGAGAGCGGGTCTACAGATGTTGGAAAACGTCTTTTGCCTGCAAGAGAAAGTCAGTTCATGCAATCTTAAGATGAAAGCTTGCCAATATGAAAGATGTTTGTTAGAAAGGATATAAAGTCTTATTTGCATTGCAGAAAGGCTTTTATTTAATGTGTTCTGTACATTGTGCTTGGAAAGTAAAGTTAGAGCTATTATGCTCAGCGAGCTTCGTTTAGCATTTCTATGAACAGCGTGACTGTGTCAGTGTTCCTGATCGAACGAAGAGAGCGCGAGTCCTTACATGCTGATAAGCTTCTTTCTCTGTAAGAGAAAATCAGATTATGCAATGTTAAGAGAAACGCTTGCCAATAATGAAAATGTTTGTTTCAAATGAAATAAAGTCTTATTTGCACTGCAGAAAGGCCATTCTTTAATGTGTTTGATATATTGTGCTTGGGATGAAAAGTTAGAGCTACTATGCCCTGAGAGCTTAGATTAGTGTTTCTATGAACACTGAGACTGTTTCAGTGTTCCTGAGCGATAGAAGAGAGCGCGAGTCCTTATATGCTGAAAATCTTCTTTCTCCGTAACAGAAAGTCAGTTCATGCAATATTAAGATTAAAGTTTACCAATATTAAAGTTGTTCGTTTCAAACGAAATAAAGTCTTATTTGCAATGCAGAAAGGCCATTCTTTAATGTGTTTGATATATTGTGCTTGGGAAGTAAAGTTAGAGCTACTAAGCCCTGAGAGCTTGGATTAGTGTTTCTATGAACAGTGAGACTGTTTCAGTGTTCCTGAGCGAAAGAAGAGAGCGCGAGTCCTTACATGCTGAAAAGCTTCTTTCTCTGTTAGAGAAAGTTAGATTATGCAATGTTAAGACAAAAGCTTGCCAATATGAAAAATGTTTGTTTCAAATGAAATAAAGTCTTATTTGCACTGCAAGAAAGGCCTTTCTTTAATGCGTGTGATATATTTAGCTTGGGAAGTAAAGTTAGAGCTACTATGCCCTGAGAGCTTAGATTAGTGTTTCTATGAACAGTGAGACTGTTTCAGTGTTCCTCAGCGAAAGAAGCGAGAGCGGGTCTACAGGTGTTGAAAAGCGTCTTTCCCTGCAAGAGAAAGTCAGTTCATGCAATCTTAAGATGAAAGCTTGCCATTATGAAAAATGTTTGTTTCAAATGAAATAAAGTCTTCTTTGCACTGCAGAAAGGCCTTTCTTTAGTGTGTTTGATATATTGTGCTTGGGAAGTAAAGTTAGAGCTACTATGCTCAGAGAGCTTTGTTTAGCATTTCTATGAACAGTGGCATTGTGGCAGTGCTCAAGAGAGAAAGAAGAGAACGCGGGTGCACAGACGCAAAAAAGCTTATTTCGTTGTAAGAGAAAGTCAGATTATGCAATGTTAAGACAAAAGCTTGCCAATATGAAAATGTTTGTTTCAAATGAAATAAAGTCTTATTTGCACTGCAGAAAGGCCTTTCTTTAATGTGTCTGATATATATTGCTTGGGAAGTAAAGTTAGAGCTACTATGCCCTGAGACCTTAGATTAGTGTTTCTATGAACAGTGAGACTGTTTCAGTGTTCCTGAGCGAAAGAAGCGAGAGCGGGTCTACAGATGTTGGAAAAGTCTTGCCCTGCAAGAGAAAGTCAGTTCATGTAATCTTAAAATGAAAGCTTGCCAATATGAAAGATGTTTGTTAGAAAGGAAATAAAGTCTTATTTGCAATGCAGAAAGGCTTTTATTTAATGTGTTTGATATATTGTGCTTGGGAAGAAAAGTTAGAGTTACTATGCTCTGAGAGCTTAGATTAGTGTTTCTATGAGCAGTGCCACTATGTCAGTGTTCCTGAGCGAAAGAAGAGAGCGCGAGTCCTTATATGCTGAAAAGCTTCTTTCTCTGTAAGAGAAAGTCAAATTATGCAATTTTGAGACAAAAGCTTGCCATTATGAAAAATGGTTGTTTCAAATGAAATAAAGTCTTATTTGCACTGCAAGAAAGGCCTTTCTTTAATGTGTTTGATATATTGTGCTTGGGAAGTAAAGTTAGAGCTACTATGCCCTGAGAGCTTAGATTAGTGTTTCTATGAACAGTGAGACTGTTTCAGTGTTCCTGAGCGAAAGAAGCGAGAGCGAGTCCTTATATGCTGAAAATCTTCTTTCTCCTAAACAGAAAGTCAGTTCATGCAATATTAAGATTAAAGCTTGCCAATATGAAAGTTGTTCGTTTCAAATGAAATAAAGTCTTATTTGCAATGCAGAAAGGCCATTCTTTAATGTGTTTGATATATTGTGCTTGGGAAGTAAAGTTAGAGCTACTATGCCCTGAGAGCTTAGATTAGTGTTTCTATGAACAGTGAGACTGTTTCAGTGTTCCTGAGCGAAAGAAGCGAGAGCGGGTCTACAGATGTTGGAAAACGTCTTTCCCTGCAATAGAAAGTCAGTTCATGCAATCTTAAGATGAAAGCTTGCCAATATGAAAGATGTTTGTTAGAAATGAAATAAAGTCTTATTTGCATTGCAGAAAGGCTTTTATTTAATGTGTTCTGTACATTGTGCTTGGAAAGTAAAGTTAGAGCTATTATGCTCAGCGAGCTTCGTTTAGCATTTCTATGAACAGCGTGACTGTGTCAGTGTTCCTGATCGAACGAAGAGAGCGCGAGTCCTTACATGCTGAAAAGCTTCTTTCTCTGTAAGAGAAAGTCAGATTATGCAATGTTAAGACAAAAGCTTGCCAATATGAAAAATGTTTGTTTCAAATGAAATAAAGTCTTATTTGCACTGCAGAAAGGCCTTTCTTTAATGTGTCTGATATATTTTGCTTGGGAAGTAAAGTTAGAGTTACTATGCCCTGAGACCTTAGATTAGTGTTTCTATGAACAGTGAGACTGTTTCAGTGTTCCTGAGAGAAAGAAGCGAGAGCGGGTCTACAGATGTTGGAAAACGTCTTTTGCCTGCAAGAGAAAGTCAGTTCATGCAATCTTAAGATGAAAGCTTGCCAATATGAAAGATGTTTGTTAGAAAGGAAATAAAGTCTTATTTGCAATGCAGAAAGGCTTTTATTTAATGTGTTTGATATATTGTGCTTGGGAAGAAAAGTTAGAGTTACTATGCTCTGAGAGCTTAGATTAGTGTTTCTTTGAGCAGTGCCACTATGTCAGTGTTCCTGAGCGAAAGAAGAGAGCGCGAGTCCTTATATGCTGAAAAGCTTCTTTCTCTGTAAGAGAAAGTCAGATTATGCAATTTTGAGACAAAAGCTTGCCATCATGAAAAATGTTTGTTTCAAATGAAATAAAGTCTTATTTGCACTGCAGAAAGTCCATTCTTTAATGTGTTTGATATATTGTGCTTGGGATGAAAAGTTAGAGCTACTATGCCCTGAGAGCTTAGATTAGTGTTTCTATGAACAGTGAGACTGTTTCAGTGTTCCTGAGCGATAGAAGAGAGCGCGAGTCCTTATATGCTGAAAATCTTCTTTCTCCGTAACAGAAAGTCAGTTCATGCAATATTAAGATTAAAGTTTACCAATATGAAAGTTGTTCGTTTCAAACGAAATAAAGTCTTATTTGCAATGCAGAAAGGCCATTCTTTAATGTGTTTGATATATTGTGCTTGGGAAGTAAAGTTAGAGCTACTATGCTCTGAGACCTTAGATTAGTGTTTCTATGAACAGTGAGACTGTTTCAGTGTTCCTGAGAGAAAGAAGCGAGAGCGGGTCTACAGATGTTGGAAAACGTCTTTTGCCTGCAAGAGAAAGTCAGTTCATGCAATCTTAAGATGAAAGCTTGCCAATATGAAAGATGTTTGTTAGAAAGGAAATAAAGTCTTATTTGCAATGCAGAAAGGCTTTTATTTAATGTGTTTGATATATTGTGCTTGGGAAGAAAAGTTAGAGTTACTATGCTCTGAGAGCTTAGATTAGTGTTTCTTTGAGCAGTGCCACTATGTCAGTGTTCCTGAGCGAAAGAAGAGAGCGCGAGTCCTTATATGCTGAAAAGCTTCTTTCTCTGTAAGAGAAAGTCAGATTATGCAATTTTGAGACAAAAGCTTGCCATTATGAAAAATGTTTGTTTCAAATGAAATAAAGTTTTATTTGCACTGCAAGAAAGGCCTTTCTTTCATGTGTTTGATATATTGTGCTTGGGAAGTAAAGTTAGAGCTACTATGCCCTGAGAGCTTAGATTAGTGTTTCTATGAACAGTGAGACTGTTTCAGTGTTCCTGAGCGAAAGAAGAGAGAGCGAGTCCTTATATGCTGAAAATCTTCTTTCTCCTAAACAGAAAGTCAGTTCATGCAATATTAAGATTAAAGCTTGCCAATATGAAAGTTGTTCGTTTCAAATGAAATAAAGTCTTATTTGCAATGCAGAAAGGCCATTCTTTAATGTGTTTGATATATTGTGCTTGGGAAGTAAAGTTAGAGCTACTATGCCCTGAGAGCTTAGATTAGTGTTTCTATGAACAGTGAGACTGTTTCAGTGTTCCTGAGCGAAAGAAGCGAGAGCGGGTCTACAGATGTTGGAAAACGTCTTTTGCCTGCAAGAGAAAGTCAGTTCATGCAATCTTAAGATGAAAGCTTGCCAATATGAAAGATGTTTGTTAGAAATGAAATAAAGTCTTATTTGCATTGCAGAAAGGCTTTTATTTAATGTGTTTGATATATTGTGCTTGGGAAGAAAAGTTAGAGTTACTATGCTCTGAGAGCTTAGATTAGTGTTTCTTTGAGCAGTGCCACTATGTCAGTGTTCCTGAGCGAAAGAAGAGAGCGCGAGTCCTTATATGCTGAAAAGCTTCTTTCTCTGTAAGAGAAAGTCAGATTATGCAATTTTGAGACAAAAGCTTGCCATTATGAAAAATGTTTGTTTCAAATGAAATAAAGTTTTATTTGCACTGCAAGAAAGGCCTTTCTTTAATGTGTTTGATATATTGTGCTTGGGAAGTAAAGTTAGAGCTACTATGCCCTGAGAGCTTAGATTAGTGTTTCTATGAACAGTGAGACTGTTTCAGTGTTCCTGAGCGAAAGAAGAGAGAGCGAGTCCTTATATGCTGAAAATCTTCTTTCTCCTAAACAGAAAGTCAGTTCATGCAATATTAAGATTAAAGCTTGCCAATATGAAAGTTGTTCGTTTCAAATGAAATAAAGTCTTATTTGCAATGCAGAAAGGCCATTCTTTAATGTGTTTGATATATTGTGCTTGGGAAGTAAAGTTAGAGCTACTATGCCCTGAGAGCTTAGATTAGTGTTTCTATGAACAGTGAGACTGTTTCAGTGTTCCTGAGCGAAAGAAGCGAGAGCGGGTCTACAGATGTTGGAAAACGTCTTTTGCCTGCAAGAGAAAGTCAGTTCATGCAATCTTAAGATGAAAGCTTGCCAATATGAAAGATGTTTGTTAGAAATGAAATAAAGTCTTATTTGCATTGCAGAAAGGCTTTTATTTAATGTGTTCTGTACATTGTGCTTGGAAAGTAAAGTTAGAGCTATTATGCTCAGCGAGCTTCGTTTAGCATTTCTATGAACAGCGTGACTGTGTCAGTGTTCCTGAGCGAAAGAAAAGAGCGCGAGTCCTTATATGCTGAAAATCTTCTTTCTCCGTAACAGAAAGTCAGTTCATGCAATATTAAGATTAAAGTTTACCAATATGAAAGTTGTTCGTTTCAAACGAAATAAAGTCTTATTTGCAATGCAGAAAGGCCATTCTTTAATGTGTTTGATATATTGTGCTTGGGATGAAAAGTTAGAGCTACTATGCCCTGAGAGCTTAGATTAGTGTTTCTATGAACAGTGAGACTGTTTCAGTGTTCCTGAGCGAAAGAAGAGAGAGCGAGTCCTTATATGCTGAAAATCTTCTTTCTCCTAAACAGAAAGTCAGTTCATGCAATATTAAGATTAAAGCTTGCCAATATGAAAGTTGTTCGTTTCAAATGAAATAAAGTCTTATTTGCAATGCAGAAAGGCCATTCTTTAATGTGTTTGATATATTGTGCTTGGGAAGTAAAGTTAGAGCTACTATGCCCTGAGAGCTTAGATTAGTGTTTCTATGAACAGTGAGACTGTTTCAGTGTTCCTGAGCGAAAGAAGCGAGAGCGGGTCTACAGATGTTGGAAAACGTCTTTTGCCTGCAAGAGAAAGTCAGTTAATGCAATCTTAAGAT
This sequence comes from Spinibarbus caldwelli, assembly GCA_039654775.1. Classification (NCBI taxonomy): domain Eukaryota; kingdom Metazoa; phylum Chordata; class Actinopteri; order Cypriniformes; family Cyprinidae; genus Spinibarbus; species Spinibarbus caldwelli. Next base: position 3,883,715 of record CM077219.1, on the reverse strand, counting down.
GAAAGCTTGCCAATATGAAAGATGTTTGTTAGAAATGAAATAAAGTCTTATTTGCATTGCAGAAAGGCTTTTATTTAATGTGTTCTGTACATTGTGCTTGGAAAGTAAAGTTAGAGCTATTATGCTCAGCGAGCTTCGTTTAGCATTTCTATGAACAGCGTGACTGTGTCAGTGTTCCTGAGCGAAAGAAGAGAGCGCGAGTCCTTATATGCTGAAAATCTTCTTTCTCCGTAACAGAAAGTCAGTTCATGCAATATTAAGATTAAAGTTTACCAATATGAAAGTTGTTCGTTTCAAACGAAATAAAGTCTTATTTGCAATGCAGAAAGGCCATTCTTTAATGTGTTTGATATATTGTGCTTGGGATGAAAAGTTAGAGCTACTATGCCCTGAGAGCTTAGATTAGTGTTTCTATGAACAGTGAGACTGTTTCAGTGTTCCTGAGCGAAAGAAGAGAGCGCGAGTCCTTATATGCTGAAAATCTTCTTTCTCCGTAACAGAAAGTCAGTTCATGCAATATTAAGATTAAAGTTTACCAATATGAAAGTTGTTCGTTTCAAACGAAATAAAGTCTTATTTGCACTGCAGAAAGGCCTTTCTTTAATGTGTCTGATATATTTTGCTTGGGAAGTAAAGTTAGAGTTACTATGCCCTGAGACCTTAGATTAGTGTTTCTATGAACAGTGAGACTGTTTCAGTGTTCCTGAGAGAAAGAAGCGAGAGCGGGTCTACAGATGTTGGAAAACGTCTTTTGCCTGCAAGAGAAAGTCAGTTCATGTAATCTTAAGATGAAAGCTTGCCAATATGAAAGATGTTTGTTAGAAAGGAAATAAAGTCTTATTTGCATTGCAGAAAGGCTTTTATTTAATGTGTTCTGTACATTGTGCTTGGAAAGTAAAGTTAGAGCTATTATGCTCAGCGAGCTTCGTTTAGCATTTCTATGAACAGCGTGACTGTGTCAGTGTTCCTGATCGAACGAAGAGAGCGCGAGTCCTTACATGCTGATAAGCTTCTTTCTCTGTAAGAGAAAATCAGATTATGCAATGTTAAGAGAAACGCTTGCCAATAATGAAAATGTTTGTTTCAAATGAAATAAAGTCTTATTTGCACTGCAGAAAGGCCATTCTTTAATGTGTTTGATATATTGTGCTTGGGATGAAAAGTTAGAGCTACTATGCCCTGAGAGCTTAGATTAGTGTTTCTATGAACACTGAGACTGTTTCAGTGTTCCTGAGCGAAAGAAGCGAGAGCGGGTCTACAGATGTTGGAAAACGTCTTTCCCTGCAAGAGAAAGTCAGATTATACAATGTTGAGACAAAAGCTTGCCATTATGAAAAATGTTTGTTTCAAATGAAATAAAGTCTTATTTGCACTGCAAGAAAGGCCTTTCTTTAATGTGTTTCATATATTTAGCTTGGGAAGTAAAGTTAGAGCTACTATGCCCTGAGAGCTTAGATTAGTGTTTCTATGAACAGTGAGACTGTTTCAGTGTTTCCTGAGCGAAAGAAGCGAGAGCGGGTCTACAGATGTTGGAAAACGTCTTTCCCTGCAATAGAAAGTCAGTTCATGCAATCTTAAGATGAAAGCGTGCCAATATGAAAGATGTTTGTTAGAAATGAAATAAAGTCTTATTTGCATTGCAGAAAGGCTTTTATTTAATGTGTTCTGTACATTGTGCTTGGAAAGTAAAGTAAGAGCTATTATGCTCAGCGAGCTTCGTTTAGCATTTCTATGAACAGCGTGACTGTGTCAGTGTTCCTGAGCGAAAGAAGAGAGCGCGAGTCCTTATATGCTGAAAATCTTCTTTCTCCGTAACAGCAAGTCATTTCATGCAATATTAAGATTAAAGTTTACCAATATGAAAGTTGTTCGTTTCAAACGAAATAAAGTCTTATTTGCAATGCAGAAAGGCCATTCTTTAATGTGTTTGATATATTGTGCTTGGGATGAAAAGTTAGAGCTACTATGCCCTGAGAGCTTAGATTAGTGTTTCTATGAACAGTGAGACTGTTTCAGTGTTCCTGAGCGAAAGAAGAGAGCGCGAGTCCTTATATGCTGAAAATCTTCTTTCTCCGTAACAGAAAGTCAGTTCATGCAATATTAAGATTAAAGTTTACCAATATGAAAGTTGTTCGTTTCAAACGAAATAAAGTCTTATTTGCAATGCAGAAAGGCCATTCTTTAATGTGTTTGATATATTGTGCTTGGGAAGTAAAGTTAGAGCTACTAAGCCCTGAGAGCTTGGATTAGTGTTTCTATGAACAGTGAGACTGTTTCAGTGTTCCTGAGCGAAAGAAGCGAGAGCCCGTCTACAGATGTTGGAAAACGTCTTTCCCTGCAAGAGAAAGTCAGTTCATGCAATATTAAGATAAAAGCTTGCCAATATGAAAGATGATCGTTTCAAATGTAATACAGTCTTATTTGCAATGCAGAAAGGCCTTTCTTTAATGTGTTCTGTATATTGTGCTTGGGAAGAGAAGATTAGAGCTACTATGCCCTGAGAGCTTGGATTAGTGTTTCTATGAACAGTGAGACTGTTTCAGTGTTCCTGAGCGAAAGAAGCGAGAGCGGGTCTACAGATGTTGGAAAAAGTCTTTCCCTGCAAGAGAAAGTCAGTTCATGTAATCTTAAAATGAAAGCTTGCCATTATGAAAAATGTTTGTTTCAAATGAAATAAAGTCTTATTTGCACTGCAAGAAAGGCCTTTCTTTAATGTGTTTGATATATTGTGCTTGGGAAGTAAAGTTAGAGCTACTATGCCCTGAGAGCTTAGATTAGTGTTTCTATGAACAGTGAGACTGTTTCAGTGTTCCTGAGCGAAAGAAGCGAGAGCGGGTCTACAGATGTTGGAAAACGTCTTTCCCTGCAATAGAAAGTCAGTTCATGCAATCTTAAGATGAAAGCTTGCCAATATGAAAGATGTTTGTTAGAAATGAAATAAAGTCTTATTTGCATTGCAGAAAGGCTTTTATTTAATGTGTTCTGTACATTGTGCTTGGAAAGTAAAGTTAGAGTTATTATGCTCAGCGAGCTTCGTTTAGCATTTCTATGAACAGCGTGACTGTGTCAGTGTTCCTGAGCGAAAGAAGAGAGCGCGAGTCCTTATATGCTGAAAATCTTCTTTCTCCGTAACAGAAAGTCAGTTCATGCAATATTAAGATTAAAGTTTACCAATATGAAAGTTGTTCGTTTCAAACGAAATAAAGTCTTATTTGCAATGCAGAAAGGCCATTCATTAATGTGTTTGATATATTGTGCTTGGGAAGTAAAGTTAGAGCTACTATGCCCTGAGAGCTTGGATTAGTGTTTCTATGAACAGTGAGACTGTTTCAGTGTTCCTGAGCGAAAGAAGCGAGAGCGCGTCTACAGATGTTGAAAAGCGTCTTTCCCTGCAAGAGAAAGTCAGTTCATGCAATGTTAAGATCAATGCTTGCCAATATGAAAGATGTTCGTTTCAAATTAAATAAAGTCTTATTTGCAATGCAGAAAGGCTTTTATTTAATGTGTTCTGTATATTGTGCTTGGGAAGAAAAGTTAGAGCTACTATGCTCTGAGAGCTTAGATTAGTGTTTCTATGAGCAGTGCCACTATGTCAATGTTCCTGAGTGAAAGAAGAGAGCGCGAGTCCTTATATGCTGAAAAGCGTCTTTTTCTGTAAGAGAAAGTCAGATTATGCAATGTTAAGACAAAAGCTTGCCAATATGAAAAATGTTTGTTTCAAATGAAATAAAGTCTTCTTTGCACTGCAAGAAAGGCCATTCTTTAATGCGTGTGATATATTTAGCTTGGGAAGTAAAGTTAGAGCTACTATGCCCTGAGAGCTTAGATTAGTGTTTCTATGAACAGTGAGACTGTTTCAGTGTTCCTCAGCGAAAGAAGCGAGAGCGGGTCTACAGGTGTTGAAAAGCGTCTTTCCCTGCAAGAGAAAGTCAGTTCATGCAATCTTAAAATGAAAGCTTGCCAATATGAAAGATGTTTCTTAAAAATGAAATAAAGTTTTATTTGCAATGCAGAAAGGCCTTCCTTTAGTGTGTTTGATATATTGTGCTTGGGAAGTAAAGTTAGAGCTACTATGCTCAGAGAGCTTTGTTTAGCATTTCTATGAACAGTGGCATTGTGGCAGTGCTCAAAGGAGAAAGAAGAGAACGCGGGTGCACAGACGCAAAAAAGCTTATTTCGTTGTAAGAGAAAGTCAGATTATGCAATGTTGAGACAAAAGCTTGCCATTTTGAAAAATGTTTGTTTCAAATGAAATAAAGTCTTATTTGCACTGCAAGAAAGGCCTTTCTTTAATGTGTTTGATATATTTTGCTTGGGAAGTAAAGTTAGAGCTACTATGCCCTGAGACCTTAGATTAGTGTTTCTATGAACAGTGAGACTGTTTCAGTGTTCCTGAGCGAAAGAAGCGAGAGCGGGTCTACAGATGTTGGAAAAAGTCTTTCCCTGCAAGAGAAAGTCAGTTCATGTAATCTTAAAATGAAAGCTTGCCAATATGAAAGATGTTTGTTAGAAAGGAAATAAAGTCTTATTTACAATGCAGAAAGGCTTTTATTTAATGTGATTAATATATTGTGCTTGGGAAGAAAAGTTAGAGTTACTATGCTCTGAGAGCTTAGATTAGTGTTTCTATGAGCAGTGCCACTATGTCAGTGTTCCTGAGAGAAAGAAGAGAGCGCGAGTCCTTATATGCTGAAAAGCTTCTTTCTCTGTAAGAGAAAGTCAGATTATGCAATTTTGAGACAAAAGCTTGCCATTATGAAAAATGTTTGTTTCAAATGAAATAAAGTCTTATTTGCACTGCAAGAAAGGCCTTTCTTTAATGTGTTTGATATATTGTGCTTGGGAAGTAAAGTTAGAGCTACTATGCCCTGAGAGCTTAGATTAGTGTTTCTATGAACAGTGAGACTGTTTCAGTGTTCCTGAGCGAAAGAAGCGAGAGCGGGTCTACAGATGTTGGAAAACGTCTTTCCCTGCAAGAGAAAGTCAGATTATACAATGTTGAGACAAAAGCTTGCCATTATGAAAAATGTTTGTTTCATATGAAATAAAGTCTTATTTGCACTGCAAGAAAGGCCTTTCTTTAATGTGTTTCATATATTTAGCTTTGGAAGTAAAGTTAGAGCTACTATGCCCTGAGAGCTTAGATTAGTGTTTCTATGAACAGTGAGACTGTTTCAGTGTTTCCTGAGCGAAAGAAGCGAGAGCGGGTCTACAGATGTTGGAAAACGTCTTTCCCTGCAATAGAAAGTCAGTTCATGCAATCTTAAGATGAAAGCTTGCCAATATGAAAGATGTTTGTTAGAAATGAAATAAAGTCTTATTTGCATTGCAGAAAGGCTTTTATTTAATGTGTTCTGTACATTGTGCTTGGAAAGTAAAGTTAGAGTTATTATGCTCAGCGAGCTTCGTTTAGCATTTCTATGAACAGCGTGACTGTGTCAGTGTTCCTGAGCGAAAGAAGAGAGCGCGAGTCCTTATATGCTGAAAATCTTCTTTCTCCGTAACAGAAAGTCAGTTCATGCAATATTAAGATTAAAGTTTACCAATATGAAAGTTGTTCGTTTCAAACGAAATAAAGTCTTATTTGCAATGCAGAAAGGCCATTCTTTAATGTGTTTGATATATTGTGCTTGGGATGAAAAGTTAGAGGTACTATGCCCTGAGAACTTAGATTAGTGTTTCTATGAACAGTGAGACTGTTTCAGTGTTCCTGAGCGAAAGAAGCGAGAGCCCGTCTACAGATGTTGAAAAGCGTCTTTCCCTGCAAGAGAAAGTCAGTTCATGCAATGTTAAGATCAATGCTTGCCAATATGAAAGATGTTCGTTTCAAATGAAATAAAGTCTTATTTGCAATGCAGAAAGGCTTTTATTTAATGTGTTCTGTATATTGTGCTTGGGAAGAAAAGTTAGAGCTACTATGCTCTGAGAGCATAGATTAGTGTTTCTGTGAGCAGTGCCACTATGTCAGTGTTCCTGAGTGAAAGAAGCGAGAACGGGTCTACAGGTGTTGAAAAGCGTCTTTCCCTGCAAGAGAAAGTCAGTTCATGCAATCTTAAAATGAAAGCTTGCCAATATGAAAGATGTTTCTTAAAAATGAAATAAAGTTTTATTTGCAATGCAGAAAGGCCTTTCTTTAGTGTGTTTGATATATTGTGCTTGGGAAGTAAAGTTAGAGCTACTATGCTCAGAGAGCTTTGTTTAGCATTTCTATGAACAGTGGCATTGTGGCAGTGCTCAAAGGAGAAAGAAGAGAACGCGGGTGCACAGACGCAAAAAAGCTTATTTCGTTGTAAGAGAAAGTCAGTTCATGCAATCTTAAAATGAAAGCTTGCCAATATGAAAGATGTTTGTTAGAAAGGAAATAAAGTCTTATTTGCACTGGAAGAAAGGCCTTTCTTTAATGTGTTTGATATATTGTGCTTGGGAAGAAAAGTTAGAGTTACTATGCTCTGAGAGCTTAGATAAGTGTTTCTATGAGCAGTGCCACTATGTCAGTGTTCCTGAGCGAAAGAAGAGAGCGCGAGTCCTTATATGCTGAAAAGCTTCTTTCTCTGTAAGAGAAAGTCAGATTATGCAATTTTGAGACAAAAGCTTGCCATTATGAAAAATGTTTGTTTCAAATGAAATAAAGTCTTATTTGCACTGGAAGAAAGGCCTTTCTTTAATGTGTTTGATATATTGTGGTTGGGAAGTAAAGTTAGAGCTACTATGCCCTGAGAGCTTAGAGTAGTGTTTCTATGAACAGTGAGACTGTTTCAGTGTTCCTGAGCGAAAGAAGCGAGAGCCCGTCTACAGATGTTGAAAAGCGTCTTTCCCTGCAAGAGAAAGTCAGTTCATGCAATGTTAAGATCAATGCTTGCCAATATGAAAGATGTTCGTTTCAAACGAAATAAAGTCTTATTTGCAATGCAGAAAGGCTTTTATTTAATGTGTTCTGTATATTGTGCATTGGAAGAAAAGTTAGAGCTACTATGCTCTGAGAGCATAGATTAGTGTTTCTATGAGCAGTGCCACTATGTCAGTGTTCCTGAGTGAAAGAAGCGAGAGCGGGTCTACAGATGTTGGAAAACGTCTTTCCCTGCAAGAGAAAGTCAGTTCATGCAATCTTAAGATGAAAGCTTGCCAATATGAAAGATGTTTGTTAGAATTGAAATAAAGTCTTATTTGCAATGCAGAAAGGCTTTTATTTAATGTGTTCTGTATATTGTGCTTGGAAAGTAAAGTTAGAGCTATTATGCTCAGCGAGCTTCGTGTAGCATTTCTATGAACAGCGTGACTGTGTCAGTGTTCCTGAGCGAAAGAAGAGAGCGCGAGTCCTTATATGCTGAAAAGCTTCTTTCTCTGTAAGAGAAAATCAGATTATGCAATGTTAAGAGAAAAGCTTGCCAATATGAAAAATGTTTGTTTCAAATGAAATAAAGTCTTATTTGCACTGCAGAAAGGCCTTTCTTTAATGTGTTTGATATATTGTGCTTGGGAAGTAAAGTTAGAGCTACTATGCCCTGAGAGCTTAGATCAGTGTTTCTATGAACAGTGAGACTGTTTCAGTGTTCCTGAGCGAAAGAAGAGAGCGCGAGTCCTTACATGCTGAAAAGCTTCTTTCTCTGTAAGAGAAAGTCAGATTATGCAATATTAAGATTAAAGCTTGCCAATATGAAAGTTGTTAGTTTCAAATGAAATAAAGTCTTATTTGCAATGCAGAAAGGCCATTCTTTACTGTGTTTGATATATTGTGCTTGAGAAGTAAAGTTAGAGCTACTATGCCCTGAGAGCTTGGATTAGTGTTTCTATGAACAGTGAGACTGTTTCAGTGTTCCTGAGCGAAAGAAGCGAGAGCGCGTCTACAGATGTTGAAAAGCGTCTTTCCCTGCAAGAGAAAGTCAGTTCATGCAATGTTAAGATCAATGCTTGCCAATATGAAAGATGTTCGTTTCAAATGAAATAAAGTCTTATTTGCAATGCAGAAAGGCTTTTATTTAATGTGTTCTGTATATTGTGCTTGGGAAGAAAAGTTAGAGCTACTATGCTCTGAGAGCTTAGATTAGTGTTTCTATGAGCAGTGCCACTATGTCAATGTTCCTGAGTGAAAGAAGAGAGCGCGAGTCCTTATATGCTGAAAAGCATCTTTTTCTGTAAGAGAAAGTCAGATTATGCAATGTTAAGACAAAAGCTTGCCAATATGAAAAATGTTTGTTTCAAATGAAATAAAGTCTTCTTTGCACTGCAGAAAGGCCTTTCTTTAATGTGTTTGATATATTGTGCTTGGGAAGTAAAGTTAGAGCTACTATGCCCTGAGAGCTTAGATTAGTGTTTCTATGAACAGTGAGACTGTTTCAGTGTTCCTGAGCGAAAGAAGCAAGAGCGGGTCTACAGATGTTGGAAAACGTCTTTCCCTGCAAGAGAAAGTCAGTTCATGCAATCTTAAGATGAAAGCTTGCCAATATGAAAGATGTTTGTTAGAAATGAAATAAAGTCTTATTTGCAATGCAGAAAGGCTTTTATTTAATGTGTTCTGTATATTGTGCTTGGAAAGTAAAGTTAGAGCTATTATGCTCAGCGAGCTTCGTTTAGCATTTCTATGAAGAGCGTGACTGTGTCAGTGTTCCTGATCGAACGAAGAGAGCTAAGCTAAGCTAATCTAAGCTCTCAGGGCATAGTAGCTCTAACTTTACTTCCCAAGCACAATATACAGAACACATTAAATAAAAGCCTTTCTGCATTGCAAATAAGACTTTATTTCATTTGAAACAAACATTTTTCATATTTTCAAGCTTTTGTCTTAACATTGCATAATCTGACTTTCTCTTACAACGAAATAAGCTTTTTTGCGTCTGTGCACCCGCGATCTCTTCTTTCTCTCTTGAGCACTGCCACAATGCCACTGGTCATAGAAATGCTGAACAAAGCTCTCTGAGCATAGAAGCTCTAACTTTACTTCCCAAGCACAATATATCAAACACATTAAAGAATGGCCTTTGTGCATTGCAAATAAGACTTTATTTCATTTGAAACGAACAACTTTCATATTGGCACGCTTTAATCTTAACATTGCATAATCTGACTTTCTCTTACAGAAAAAGATGCTTTTCAGCATATAAGGACTCGCGCTCTCTTCTTTCACTCAGGAACACTGACATAGTGGCACTGCTCATAGAAACACTAATCTAAGCTCTAAGAGCATAGTAGCTCTAACTTTTCTTCCCAAGCACAATATACAGAACACATTAAATAAAAGCCTTTCTGCATTGCGAATAAGACTTTATTTCATTTGAAACGAACATCTTTCATATTGGCAAGCTTTGATCTTAACATTGCATGAACTGACTTTCTCTTGCAGGGAAAGACGCTTTTCAACATCTGTAGACGCGCTCTCGCTTCTTTCGCTCAGGAACACTGAAACAGTCTCACTGTTCATAGAAACACTAATCTAAGCTCTCAGGGCATAGTAGCTCTAACTTTTCTTCCCAAGCACAATATATCAAACACATTAAAGAATGGCCTTTCTTCAGTGCAAATAAGACTTTATTTCATTTGAAACAAACATTTTCATTATTGGCAAGCTTTTCTCTTAACATTGCATAATCTGATTTTCTCTTACAGAGAAAGAAGCTTTTCAGCATATAAGGACTCGCGCTCTCTTCTTTCGATCAGGAACACTGACACAGTCACGCTGTTCATAGAAATGCTAAACGAAGCTCGCTGAGCATAATAGCTCTAACTTTAATTTCCAAGCACAATGTACAGAACACATTAAATAAAAGCCTTTCTGCGATGCAAATAAGACTTTATTTCATTTCTAACAAACATCTTTCATATTGGCAAGCTTTCATCTTAAGATTGCATGAACTGACTTTCTATTGCAGGGAAAGACGTTTTCCAACATCTGTAGACCCGCTCTCGCTTCTTTCGCTCAGGAAACACTGAAACAGTCTCACTGTTCATAGAAACCACTAATCTAAGCTCTCAGGGCATAGTAGCTCTAACTTTACTTCCCAAGCTAAATATATCAAACACATTAAAGAAAGGCCTTTCTTGCAGTGCAAATAAGACTTTATTTCATTTGAAACAAACATTTTTCATATTGGCAAGCTTTTGTCTTATTGCATAATCTGACTTTCTCTTACAACGAAATAAGCTTTTTTGCGTCTGTGCACCCGCGTTCTCTTCTTTCTCTCTTGAGCACTGCCACAATGCCACTGTTCATAGAAATGCTAAACAAAGCTCTCTGAGCATAGTAGCTCTAACTTTACTTCCCAAGCACAATAAATATAACACATTAAATAAAAGCCTTTCTGCATTGCAAATAAGTCTTTATTTCATTTGAAACAAACATTTTTCATATTGTCAAGCTTTTCTCTTAACATTGCATAATCTGATTTTCTCTTACAGAGAAAGAAGCTTTTCAGCATATAAGGACTCGCGCTCTCTTCTTTCACTCAGGAACACTGACATAGTGGCACTGCTCATAGAAACACTAATCTAAGCTCTCAGAGCATAGTAGCTCTAACTTTTCTTCCCAAGCACAATATATCAAACACATTAAATGAAAGCCTTTCTGCATTGCAAATAAGACTTTATTTCATTTGAAACAAACATTTTTCATATTGGCAAGCTTTTGTCTTAACATTGCATAATCTGACTATCTCTTACAGAGAAAGAAGCTTTTTTGCGTCTGTGCACCCGCGTTCTCTTCTTTCTCTCTTGAGCACTGCCACAATGCAACTGTTCATAGAAATGCTAAACAAAACTCTCTGAGCATAGTAGCTCTAACTTTACTTCCCAAGCACAATATACAGAACACATTAAATAAAAGCCTTTCTGCATTGCAAATAAGACTTTATTTCATTTCTAACAAACATCTTTCATATTGGCAAGCTTTCATCTTAAGATTGCATGAACTGACTTTCTCTTGCAGGGAAAGACGTTTTCCAACATCTGTAGACCCGTTCTCGCTTCTTTCGCTCAGGAACACTGAAACAGTCTCACTGTTCATAGAAACACTAATCTAAGCTCTCAGGGCATAGTAGCTCTAACTGTACTTCCCAAGCACAATATATCAAACACATTAAAGAATGGCCTTTCTGCATTGCAAATAAGACTTTATTTCATTTGAAACAAACATTTTTCATAATGGCAAGCTTTTCTCTCAACATTGCATAATCTGACTTTCTCTTACAGAGAAAAAAGCTTTTCAGCATGTAAGGACTCGCGCTCTCTTCTTTCGATCAGGAACACTGAAAAAGTCTCACTGTTCATAGAAACACTAATCTAAGCTCTCAGGGCATAGTAGCTCTAACTTTACTTCCCAAGCACAATATATCAAACACATTAAAGAATGGCCTTTGTGCATTGCAAATAAGACTTTATTTCATTTGAAACGAACAACTTTCATATTGGCAAGCTTTAATCTTAATATTGCATGAACTGACTTTCTGTTTAGGAGAAAGAAGATTTTCAGCATATAAGGACTCGCACTCTCTTCTTTCGCTCAGGAACACTGAAACAGTCACTCTGTTCATAGAAATGCTAAACGAAGCTCGCTGAGCATAATAGCTCTAACTTTACTTTCCAAGCACAATATACAGAACACATTAAATAAAAGCCTTTCTGCACTGCAAATAAGACTGTATTTCCTTTCTAACAAACATCTTTCATATTGGCAAGCTTTTGTCTTAACATTGCATAATCTGACTTTCTCTTACAACGAAATAAGCTTTTTTGCGTCTGTGCACCCGCGTTCTCTTCTTTCTCTCTTGAGCACTGCCACAATGCCACTGTTCATAGAAATGCTAAACAAAGCTCTCTGAGCATAGTAGCTCTAACTTTACTTCCCAAGCACAATATATCAAACACACTAAAGAAAGGCCTTTCTGCATTGCACATAAAACTTTATTTCATTTTTAAGAAACATCTTTCATATTGGCAAGCTTTAATCATAATATTGCATGAACTGACTTTCTCTTGCAGGGAAAGACGCTTTTCAACACCTGTAGACCCGCTCTCGCTTCTTTCGCTGAGGAACACTGAAACAGTCTCACTGTTCATAGAAACACTAATCTAAGCTCTCAGGGCATAGTAGCTCTAACTTTACTTCCCAAGCACAATATATCAAACACATTAAAGAAAGGCCTTTCTGCAGTGCAAAGAAGACTTTATTTCATTTGAAACAAAATTTTTCATATTGTCAAGCTTTTCTCTCAACATTGCATAATCTGATTTTCTCTTACAGAGAAAAAAGCTTTTCAGCATGTAAGGACTCGCGCTCTCTTCTTTCGATCAGGAACACTGAAACAGTCTCACTGTTCATAGAAACACTAATCTAAGCTCTCAGGGCATAGTAGCTCTAACTTTACTTCCCAAGCACAATATATCAAACACATTAACGAATGGCCTTTGTGCATTGCAAATAAGACTTTATTTCATTTGAAACGAACAACTTTCATATTGGCAAGCTTTAAGCTTAATATTGCATGAACTGACTTTCTGTTTAGGAGAAAGAAGATTTTCAGCATATAAGGACTCGCGCTCTCTTCTTTCGCTCAGGAACACTGAAACAGTCTCACTGTTCATAGAAACACTAATCTAAGCTCTCAGGGCATAGTAGCTCTAGCTTAACTTCCCAAGCACAATATATCAAACACATTAAAGAAAGGCCTTTCTGCAGTGCAAAGAAGACTTTATTTCATTTGAAACAAACATTTTTCATATTGGCAAGCTTTTCTCTTAACATTGCATAATCTGATTTTCTCTTACAGAGAAAGAAGCTTTTCAGCATATAAGGACTCGCGCTCTCTTCTTTCACTCAGGAACACTGACATAGTGGCACTGCTCATAGAAACACTAATCTAAGCTCTCAGAGCATAGTAGCTCTAACTTTTCTTCCCAAGCACAATATATCAAACACATTAAATGAAAGCCTTTCTGCATTGCAAATAAGACTTTATTTCATTTGAAACAAACATTTTTCATATTGGCAAGCTTTTCTCTTAACATTACATAATCTGACTTTCTCTAACAGAGAAAGAAGCTTTTCAGCATATAAGGACTCGCGCTCTCTTCGTTCGATCAGGAACACTGAAACAGTCACTCTGTTCATAGAAATGCTAAACGAAGCTCGCTGAGCATAATAGCTCTAACTTTACTTTCCAAGCACAATATACAGAACACATTAAATAAAAGCCTTTCTGCAATGCAAATAAGACTTTATTTCCTTTCTAACAAACATCTTTCATATTGGCAAGCTTTCATCTTAAGATTGCATGAACTGACTTTCTCTTGCAGGGAAAGACGCTTTTCAACACCTGTAGACCCGCTCTCGCTTCTTTCGCTGAGGAACACTGAAACAGTCTCACTGTTCATAGAAACACTAATCTAAGCTCTCAGGGCATAGTAGCTCTAACTTTACTTCCCAAGCACAATATATCAAACACATTAAAGAAAGGCCTTTCTGCAGTGCAAAGAAGACTTTATTTCAATTGAAACAAACATTTTTCATATTGTCAAGCTTTTCTCTTAACATTGCATAATCTGATTTTCTCTTATAGAGAAAGAAGCTTTTCAGCATATAAGGACTCGCGCTCTCTTCTTTCACACAGGAACACTGACATAGTGGCACTGCTCATAGAAACACTAATCTAAGCTCTCAGAGCATAGTAGCTCTAACTTTTCTTCCCAAGCACAATATATCAAACACATTAAATGAAAGCCTTTCTGCATTGCAAATAAGACTTTATTTCATTTGAAACAAACATTTTTCATATTGGCAAGCTTTTCTCTTAACATTGCATAATCTGACTTTCTCTTACAGAGAAAGAAGCTTTTTTGCGTCTGTGCACCCGCGTTCTCTTCTTTCTCTCTTGAGCACTGCCACAATGCAACTGTTCATAGAAATGCTAAACAAAACTCTCTGAGCATAGTAGCTCTAACTTTACTTCCCAAGCACAATATACAGAACACATTAAATAAAAGCCTTTATGCATTGCAAATAAGACTTTATTTCATTTCTAACAAACATCTTTCATATTGGCAAGCTTTCATCTTAAGATTGCATGAACTGACTTTCTCTTGCAGGGAAAGACGTTTTCCAACATCTGTAGACCCGTTCTCGCTTCTTTCGCTCAGGAACACTGAAACAGTCTCACTGTTCATAGAAACACTAATCTAAGCTCTCAGGGCATAGTAGCTCTAACTGTACTTCCCAAGCACAATATATCAAACACATTAAAGAATGGCCTTTCTGCATTGCAAATAAGACTTTATTTCATTTGAAACAAACATTTTTCATAATGGCAAGCTTTTCTCTCAACATTGCATAATCTGACTTTCTCTTACAGAGAAAAAAGCATTTCAGCATGTAAGGACTCGCGCTCTCTTCTTTCGATCAGGAACACTGAAAAAGTCTCACTGTTCATAGAAACACTAATCTAAGCTCTCAGGGCATAGTAGCTCTAACTTTACTTCCCAAGCACAATATATCAAACACATTAAAGAATGGCCTTTGTGCATTGCAAATAAGACTTTATTTCATTTGAAACGAACAACTTTCATATTGGCAAGCTTTAATCTTAATATTGCATGAACTGACTTTCTGTTTAGGAGAAAGAAGATTTTCAGCATATAAGGACTCGCACTCTCTTCTTTCGCTCAGGAACACTGAAACAGTCACTCTGTTCATAGAAATGCTAAACGAAGCTCGCTGAGCATAATAGCTCTAACTTTACTTTCCAAGCACAATATACAGAACACATTAAATAAAAGCCTTTCTGCACTGCAAATAAGACTTTATTTCCTTTCTAACAAACATCTTTCATATTGGCAAGCTTTTGTCTTAACATTGCATAATCTGACTTTCTCTTACAACGAAATAAGCTTTTTTGCGTCTGTGCACCCGCGTTCTCTTCTTTCTCTCTTGAGCACTGCCACAATGCCACTGTTCATAGAAATGCTAAACAAAGCTCTCTGAGCATAGTAGCTCTAACTTTACTTCCCAAGCACAATATATCAAACACACTAAAGAAAGGCCTTTCTGCATTGCACATAAAACTTTATTTCATTTTTAAGAAACATCTTTCATATTGGCAAGCTTTAATCATAATATTGCATGAACTGACTTTCTCTTGCAGGGAAAGACGCTTTTCAACACCTGTAGACCCGCTCTCGCTTCTTTCGCTGAGGAACACTGAAACAGTCTCACTGTTCATAGAAACACTAATCTAAGCTCTCAGGGCATAGTAGCTCTAACTTTACTTCCCAAGCACAATATATCAAACACATTAAAGAAAGGCCTTTCTGCAGTGCAAAGAAGACTTTATTTCATTTGAAACAAAATTTTTCATATTGTCAAGCTTTTCTCTCAACATTGCATAATCTGATTTTCTCTTACAGAGAAAAAAGCTTTTCAGCATGTAAGGACTCGCGCTCTCTTCTTTCGATCAGGAACACTGAAACAGTCTCACTGTTCATAGAAACACTAATCTAAGCTCTCAGGGCATAGTAGCTCTAACTTTACTTCCCAAGCACAATATATCAAACACATTAACGAATGGCCTTTGTGCATTGCAAATAAGACTTTATTTCATTTGAAACGAACAACTTTCATATTGGCAAGCTTTAATCTTAATATTGCATGAACTGACTTTCTGTTTAGGAGAAAGAAGATTTTCAGCATATAAGGACTCGCACTCTCTTCTTTCGATCAGGAACACTGAAACAGTCACTCTGGTCATAGAAATGCTAAACGAAGCTCGCTGAGCATAATAGCTCTAACTTTACTTTCCAAGCACAATATACAGAACACATTAAATAAAAGCCTTTCTGCAATGCAAATAAGACTTTATTTCCTTTCTAACAAACATCTTTCATATTGGCAAGCTTTCATCTTAAGATTGCATGAACTGACTTTCTCTTGCAGGGAAAGACGCTTTTCAACACCTGTAGACCCGCTCTCGCTTCTTTCGCTGAGGAACACTGAAACAGTCTCACTGTTCATAGAAACACTAATCTAAGCTCTCAGGGCATAGTAGCTCTAACTTTACTTCCCAAGCACAATATATCAAACACATTAAAGAAAGGCCTTTCTGCAGTGCAAAGAAGACTTTATTTCAATTGAAACAAACATTTTTCATATTGTCAAGCTTTTCTCTTAACATTGCATAATCTGATTTTCTCTTATAGAGAAAGAAGCTTTTCAGCATATAAGGACTCGCGCTCTCTTCTTTCACACAGGAACACTGACATAGTGGCACTGCTCATAGAAACACTAATCTAAGCTCTCAGAGCATAGTAGCTCTAACTTTTCTTCCCAAGCACAATATATCAAACACATTAAATGAAAGCCTTTCTGCATTGCAAATAAGACTTTATTTCATTTGAAACAAACATTTTTCATATTGGCAAGCTTTTCTCTTAACATTGCATAATCTGACTTTCTCTTACAGAGAAAGAAGCTTTTTTGCGTCTGTGCACCCGCGTTCTCTTCTTTCTCTCTTGAGCACTGCCACAATGCAACTGTTCATAGAAATGCTAAACAAAACTCTCTGAGCATAGTAGCTCTAACTTTACTTCCCAAGCACAATATACAGAACACATTAAATAAAAGCCTTTCTGCATTGCAAATAAGACTTTATTTCATTTCTAACAAACATCTTTCATATTGGCAAGCTTTCATCTTAAGATTGCATGAACTGACTTTCTCTTGCAGGGAAAGACGTTTTCCAACATCTGTAGACCCGTTCTCGCTTCTTTCGCTCAGGAACACTGAAACAGTCTCACTGTTCATAGAAACACTAATCTAAGCTCTCAGGGCATAGTAGCTCTAACTGTACTTCCCAAGCACAATATATCAAACACATTAAAGAATGGCCTTTCTGCATTGCAAATAAGACTTTATTTCATTTGAAACAAACATTTTTCATAATGGCAAGCTTTTCTCTCAACATTGCATAATCTGACTTTCTCTTACAGAGAAAAAAGCTTTTCAGCATGTAAGGACTCGCGCTCTCTTCTTTCGATCAGGAACACTGAAAAAGTCTCACTGTTCATAGAAACACTAATCTAAGCTCTCAGGGCATAGTAGCTCTAACTTTACTTCCCAAGCACAATATATCAAACACATTAAAGAATGGCCTTTGTGCATTGCAAATAAGACTTTATTTCATTTGAAACGAACAACTTTCATATTGGCAAGCTTTAATCTTAATATTGCATGAACTGACTTTCTGTTTAGGAGAAAGAAGATTTTCAGCATATAAGGACTCGCACTCTCTTCTTTCGCTCAGGAACACTGAAACAGTCTCACTGTTCATAGAAACACTAATCTAAGCTCTCAGGGCATAGTAGCTCTAGCTTAACTTCCCAAGCACAATATATCAAACACATTAAAGAAAGGCCTTTCTGCAGTGCAAAGAAGACTTTATTTCATTTGAAACAAACATTTTTCATATTGGCAAGCTTTTCTCTTAACATTGCATAATCTGATTTTCTCTTACAGAGAAAGAAGCTTTTCAGCATATAAGGACTCGCGCTCTCTTCTTTCACTCAGGAACACTGACATAGTGGCACTGCTCATAGAAACACTAATCTAAGCTCTCAGAGCATAGTAGCTCTAACTTTTCTTCCCAAGCACAATATATCAAACACATTAAATGAAAGCCTTTCTGCATTGCAAATAAGACTTTATTTCATTTGAAACAAACATTTTTCATATTGGCAAGCTTTTCTCTTAACATTGCATAATCTGACTTTCTCTAACAGAGAAAGAAGCTTTTCAGCATATAAGGACTCGCGCTCTCTTCGTTCGATCAGGAACACTGAAACAGTCACTCTGTTCATAGAAATGCTAAACGAAGCTCGCTGAGCATAATAGCTCTAACTTTACTTTCCAAGCACAATATACAGAACACATTAAATAAAAGCCTTTCTGCAATGCAAATAAGACTTTATTTCCTTTCTAACAAACATCTTTCATATTGGCAAGCTTTCATCTTAAGATTGCATGAACTGACTTTCTCTTGCAGGGAAAGACGCTTTTCAACACCTGTAGACCCGCTCTCGCTTCTTTCGCTGAGGAACACTGAAACAGTCTCACTGTTCATAGAAACACTAATCTAAGCTCTCAGGGCATAGTAGCTCTAACTTTACTTCCCAAGCACAATATATCAAACACATTAAAGAAAGGCCTTTCTGCAGTGCAAAGAAGACTTTATTTCAATTGAAACAAACATTTTTCATATTGTCAAGCTTTTCTCTTAACATTGCATAATCTGATTTTCTCTTATAGAGAAAGAAGCTTTTCAGCATATAAGGACTCGCGCTCTCTTCTTTCACACAGGAACACTGACATAGTGGCACTGCTCATAGAAACACTAATCTAAGCTCTCAGAGCATAGTAGCTCTAACTTTTCTTCCCAAGCACAATATATCAAACACATTAAATGAAAGCCTTTCTGCATTGCAAATAAGACTTTATTTCATTTGAAACAAACATTTTTCATATTGGCAAGCTTTTCTCTTAACATTGCATAATCTGACTTTCTCTTACAGAGAAAGAAGCTTTTTTGCGTCTGTGCACCCGCGTTCTCTTCTTTCTCTCTTGAGCACTGCCACAATGCAACTGTTCATAGAAATGCTAAACAAAACTCTCTGAGAATAGTAGCTCTAACTTTACTTCCCAAGCACAATATACAGAACACATTAAATAAAAGCCTTTCTGCATTGCAAATAAGACTTTATTTCATTTCTAACAAACATCTTTCATATTGGCAAGCTTTCATCTTAAGATTGCATGAACTGACTTTCTCTTGCAGGGAAAGACGTTTTCCAACATCTGTAGACCCGTTCTCGCTTCTTTCGCTCAGGAACACTGAAACAGTCTCACTGTTCATAGAAACACTAATCTAAGCTCTCAGGGCATAGTAGCTCTAACTGTACTTCCCAAGCACAATATATCAAACACATTAAAGAATGGCCTTTCTGCATTGCAAATAAGACTTTATTTCATTTGAAACAAACATTTTTCATAATGGCAAGCTTTTCTCTCAACATTGCATAATCTGACTTTCTCTTACAGAGAAAAAAGCATTTCAGCATGTAAGGACTCGCGCTCTCTTCTTTCGATCAGGAACACTGAAAAAGTCTCACTGTTCATAGAAACACTAATCTAAGCTCTCAGGGCATAGTAGCTCTAACTTTACTTCCCAAGCACAATATATCAAACACATTAAAGAATGGCCTTTGTGCATTGCAAATAAGACTTTATTTCATTTGAAACGAACAACTTTCATATTGGCAAGCTTTAATCTTAATATTGCATGAACTGACTTTCTGTTTAGGAGAAAGAAGATTTTCAGCATATAAGGACTCGCACTCTCTTCTTTCGCTCAGGAACACTGAAACAGTCACTCTGTTCATAGAAATGCTAAACGAAGCTCGCTGAGCATAATAGCTCTAACTTTACTTTCCAAACACAATATACAGAACACATTAAATAAAAGCCTTTCTGCACTGCAAATAAGACTTTATTTCCTTTCTAACAAACATCTTTCATATTGGCAAGCTTTTGTCTTAACATTGCATAATCTGACTTTCTCTTACAACGAAATAAGCTTTTTTGCGTCTGTGCACCCGCGTTCTCTTCTTTCTCTCTTGAGCACTGCCACAATGCCACTGTTCATAGAAATGCTAAACAAAGCTCTCTGAGCATAGTAGCTCTAACTTTACTTCCCAAGCACAATATATCAAACACACTAAAGAAAGGCCTTTCTGCATTGCACATAAAACTTTATTTCATTTTTAAGAAACATCTTTCATATTGGCAAGCTTTAATCATAATATTGCATGAACTGACTTTCTCTTGCAGGGAAAGACGCTTTTCAACACCTGTAGACCCGCTCTCGCTTCTTTCGCTGAGGAACACTGAAACAGTCTCACTGTTCATAGAAACACTAATCTAAGCTCTCAGGGCATAGTAGCTCTAACTTTACTTCCCAAGCACAATATATCAAACACATTAAAGAAAGGCCTTTCTGCAGTGCAAAGAAGACTTTATTTCATTTGAAACAAAATTTTTCATATTGTCAAGCTTTTCTCTCAACATTGCATAATCTGATTTTCTCTTACAGAGAAAAAAGCTTTTCAGCATGTAAGGACTCGCGCTCTCTTCTTTCGATCAGGAACACTGAAACAGTCTCACTGTTCATAGAAACACTAATCTAAGCTCTCAGGGCATAGTAGCTCTAACTTTACTTCCCAAGCACAATATATCAAACACATTAACGAATGGCCTTTGTGCATTGCAAATAAGACTTTATTTCATTTGAAACGAACAACTTTCATATTGGCAAGCTTTAATCTTAATATTGCATGAACTGACTTTCTGTTTAGGAGAAAGAAGATTTTCAGCATATAAGGACTCGCACTCTCTTCTTTCGATCAGGAACACTGAAACAGTCACTCTGGTCATAGAAATGCTAAACGAAGCTCGCTGAGCATAATAGCTCTAACTTTACTTTCCAAGCACAATATACAGAACACATTAAATAAAAGCCTTTCTGCAATGCAAATAAGACTTTATTTCCTTTCTAACAAACATCTTTCATATTGGCAAGCTTTCATCTTAAGATTGCATGAACTGACTTTCTCTTGCAGGGAAAGACGCTTTTCAACACCTGTAGACCCGCTCTCGCTTCTTTCGCTGAGGAACACTGAAACAGTCTCACTGTTCATAGAAACACTAATCTAAGCTCTCAGGGCATAGTAGCTCTAACTTTACTTCCCAAGCACAATATATCAAACACATTAAAGAAAGGCCTTTCTGCAGTGCAAAGAAGACTTTATTTCAATTGAAACAAACATTTTTCATATTGTCAAGCTTTTCTCTTAACATTGCATAATCTGATTTTCTCTTATAGAGAAAGAAGCTTTTCAGCATATAAGGACTCGCGCTCTCTTCTTTCACACAGGAACACTGACATAGTGGCACTGCTCATAGAAACACTAATCTAAGCTCTCAGAGCATAGTAGCTCTAACTTTACTTCCCAAGCACAATATACAGAACACATTAAATAAAAGCCTTTCTGCATTGCAAATAAGACTTTATTTCATTTCTAACAAACATCTTTCATATTGGCAAGCTTTCATCTTAAGATTGCATGAACTGACTTTCTCTTGCAGGGAAAGACGTTTTCCAACATCTGTAGACCCGTTCTCGCTTCTTTCGCTCAGGAACACTGAAACAGTCTCACTGTTCATAGAAACACTAATCTAAGCTCTCAGGGCATAGTAGCTCTAACTGTACTTCCCAAGCACAATATATCAAACACATTAAAGAATGGCCTTTCTGCATTGCAAATAAGACTTTATTTCATTTGAAACAAACATTTTTCATAATGGCAAGCTTTTCTCTCAACATTGCATAATCTGACTTTCTCTTACAGAGAAAAAAGCTTTTCAGCATGTAAGGACTCGCGCTCTCTTCTTTCGATCAGGACCACTGAAACAGTCTCACTGTTCATAGAAACACTAATCTAAGCTCTCAGGGCATAGTAGCTCTAACTTTACTTCCCAAGCACAATATATCAAACACATTAAAGAATGGCCTTTGTGCATTGCAAATAAGACTTTATTTCATTTGAAACGAACAACTTTCATATTGGCAAGCTTTAATCTTAATATTGCATGAACTGACTTTCTGTTTAGGAGAAAGAAGATTTTCAGCATATAAGGACTCGCACTCTCTTCTTTCGCTCAGGAACACTGAAACAGTCACTCTGTTCATAGAAATGCTAAACGAAGCTCGCTGAGCATAATAGCTCTAACTTTACTTTCCAAGCACAATATACAGAACACATTAAATAAAAGCCTTTCTGCACTGCAAATAAGACTTTATTTCCTTTCTAACAAACATCTTTCATATTGGCAAGCTTTTGTCTTAACATTGCATAATCTGACTTTCTCTTACAACGAAATAAGCTTTTTTGCGTCTGTGCTCCCGCGTTCTCTTCTTTCTCTCTTGAGCACTGCCACAATGCCACTGTTCATAGAAATGCTAAACAAAGCTCTCTGAGCATAGTAGCTCTAACTTTACTTCCCAAGCACAATATACAGAACAAATTAAAGAAAGGCCTTTCTGCATTGCAAATAAGACTGTATTTCATTTGAAACGATCATCTTTCATATTGGCAAGCTTTGATCTTAACATTGCATAATCTGACTTTCTCTTACAGAGAAAGAAGCTTTTCAGCATGTAAGGACTCGAGCTCTCTTCTTTTGCTCAGGAACACTGAAACAGTCTCACTGTTCATAGAAACACTGATCTAAGCTCTCAGGGCATAGTAGCTCTAACGTTACTTCCCAAGCACAATATATCAAACACATTAAATAAAAGCCTTTCTGCAATGCAAATAAGACTTTATTTCCTTTCTAACAAACATCTTTCATATTGGCAAGCTTTCATCTTAAGATTGCATGAACTGACTTTCTCTTGCAGGGAAAGACGCTTTTCAACACCTGTAGACCCGCTCTCGCTTCTTTCGCTGAGGAACACTGAAACAGTCTCACTGTTCATAGAAACACTAATCTAAGCTCTCAGGGCATAGTAGCTCTAACTTTACTTCCCAAGCACAATATATCAAACACATTAAAGAAAGGCCTTTCTGCAGTGCAAAGAAGACTTTATTTCAATTGAAACAAACATTTTTCATATTGTCAAGCTTTTCTCTTAACATTGCATAATCTGATTTTCTCTTATAGAGAAAGAAGCTTTTCAGCATATAAGGACTCGCGCTCTCTTCGTTCGATCAGGAACTGAAACAGTCACTCTGTTCATTAAAATGCTAAACGAAGCTCGCTGAGCATAATAGCTCTAACTTTACTTTCCAAGCACAATATACAGAACACATTAAATAAAAGCCTTTCTGCATTGCGAATAAGACTTTATTTCATTTGAAACGAACATCTTTCATATTGGCAAGCTTTGATCTTAACATTGCCTGAACTGACTTTCTCTTACAGGGAAAGACGCTTTTCAACATCTGTAGACCCGCTCTCGCTTCTTTCGCTCAGGAAACACTGAAACAGTCTCACTGTTCATAGAAACCACTAATCTAAGCTCTCAGGTTATAGTAGCTCTAACTTTACTTCCCAAGCTAAATATATCAAACACATTAAAGAAAGGCCTTTCTTGCAGTGCAAATAAGACTTTATTTCATTTGAAACAAACATTTTTCATATTGGCAAGCTTTTGTCTTATTGCATAATCTGACTTTCTCTTACAACGAAATAAGCTTTTTTGCGTCTGTGCACCCGCGTTCTCTTCTTTCTCTCTTGAGCACTGCCACAATGCCACTGTTCAAAGAAATGCTAAACAAAGCTCTCTGAGCATAGTAGCTCTAACTTTACTTCCCAAGTACAATATATCAAACACACTAAAGAAAGGCCTTTCTGCATTGCAAATAAAACTTTATTTCATTTTTAAGAAACATCTTTCATATTGGTAAGCTTTAATCTTAATATTGCATGAACTGACTTTCTGTTTAGGAGAAAGAAGATTTTCAGCATATAAGGACTCGCGCTCTCTTCTTTCGCTCAGGAACACTGAAACAGTCACTCTGTTCATAGAAATGCAAAAAGAAGCTCGCTGAGCATAGTAGCTCTAACTTTACTTCCCAAGCACAATATATATAACACATTAAATAAAGGCCTTTCTGCAGTGCAAAGAAGACTTTATTTAATTTGAAACAAACATTTTTCATATTGGCAAGCTTTTCTCTTAACATTGCATAATCTGATTTTCTCTTACAGAGAAAGAAGCTTTTCAGCATATAAGGACTCGCGCTCTCTTCTTTCACTCAGGAACACTGACATAGTGGCACTGCTCATAGAAACACTAATCTAAGCTCTCAGAGCATAGTAGCTCTAACTTTTCTTCCCAAGCACAATATATCAAACACATTAAATGAAAGCCTTTCTGCATTGCAAATAAGACTTTATTTCATTTGAAACAAACATTTTTCATATTGGCAAGCTTTTCTCTTAACATTGCATAATCTGACTTTCTCTAACAGAGAAAGAAGCTTTTCAGCATATAAGGACTCGCGCTCTCTTCTTTCGATCAGGAACACTGACACAGTCACGCTGTTCATAGAAATGCTAAACGAAGCTCGCTGAGCATAATAGCTCTAACTTTACTTTCCAAGCACAATGTACAGAACACATTAAATAAAAGCCTTTCTGCGATGCAAATAAGACTTTATTTCATTTCTAACAAACATCTTTCATATTGGCAAGCTTTCATCTTAAGATTGCATGAACTGACTTTCTATTGCAGGGAAAGACGTTTTCCAACATCTGTAGACCCGCTCTCGCTTCTTTCGCTCAGGAACACTGAAACATTCTCACTGTTCATAGAAACACTAATCTAAGCTCTCAGGGCATAGTAGCTCTAGCTTAACTTCCCAAGCACAATATATCAAACACATTAAAGAAAGGCCTTTCTGCAGTGCAAAGAAGACTTTATTTCATTTGAAACAACCATTTTTCATATTGGCAAGCTTTTCTCTTAACATTGCATAATCTGATTTTCTCTTACAGAGAAAGAAGCTTTTCAGCATATAAGGACTCGCGCTCTCTTCTTTCACTCAGGAACACTGACATAGTGGCACTGCTCATAGAAACACTAATCTAAGCTCTCAGAGCATAGTAGCTCTAACTTTTCTTCCCAAGCACAATATATCAAACACATTAAATGAAAGCCTTTCTGCATTGCAAATAAGACTTTATTTCATTTGAAACAAACATTTTTCATATTGTCAAGCTTTTCTCTTAACATTGCATAATCTGACTTTCTCTTACAGAGAAAGAAGCTTTTTTGCGTCTGTGCACCCGCGTTCTCTTCTTTCTCTCTTGAGCACTGCCACAATGCCACTGTTCATAGAAATGCTAAACAAAGCTCTCTGAGCATAGTAGCTCTAACTTTACTTCCCAAGCACAATATACAGAACACATTAAATAAAAGCCTTTCTGCATTGCAAATAAGACTTTATTTCATTTCTAACAAACATCTTTCATATTGGCAAGCTTTCATCTTAAGATTGCATGAACTGACTTTCTCTTGCAGGGAAAGACGTTTTCCAACATCTGTAGACCCGTTCTCGCTTCTTTCGCTCAGGAACACTGAAACAGTCTCACTGTTCATAGAAACACTAATCTAAGCTCTCAGGGCATAGTAGCTCTAACTGTACTTCCCAAGCACAATATATCAAACACATTAAAGAATGGCCTTTGTGCATTGCAAATAAGACTTTATTTCATTTGAAACGAACAACTTTCATATTGGCAAGCTTTAATCTTAATATTGCATGAACTGACTTTCTGTTAAGGAGAAAGAAGATTTTCAGCATATAAGGACTCGCACTCTCTTCTTTCGCTCAGGAACACTGAAACAGTCACTCTGTTCATAGAAATGCTAAACGAAGCTCGCTGAGCATAATAGCTCTAACTTTACTTTCCAAGCACAATATACAGAACACATTAAATAAAAGCCTTTCTGCACTGCAAATAAGACTTTATTTCCTTTCTAACAAACATCTTTCATATTGGCAAGCTTTTGTCTTAACATTGCATAATCTGACTTTCTCTTACAACGAAATAAGCTTTTTTGCGTCTGTGCACCCGCGTTCTCTTCTTTCTCTCTTGAGCACTGCCACAATGCCACTGTTCATAGAAATGCTAAACAAAGCTCTCTGAGCATAGTAGCTCTAACTTTACTTCCCAAGCACAATATATCAAACACACTAAAGAAAAGCCTTTCTGCATTGCAAATAAAACTTTATTTCATTTTTAAGAAACATCTTTCATATTGGCAAGCTTTCATCTTAATATTGCATGAACTGACTTTCTCTTGCAGGGAAAGACGCTTTTCAACACCTGTAGACCCGCTCTCGCTTCTTTCGCTGAGGAACACTGAAACAGTCTCACTGTTCATAGAAACACTAATCTAAGCTCTCAGGGCATAGTAGCTCTAACTTTACTTCCCAAGCACAATATATCAAACACATTAAAGAAAGGCCTTTCTGCAGTGCAAAGAAGACTTTATTTCATTTGAAACAAATTTTTTCATATTGTCAAGCTTTTCTCTTAACATTGCATAATCTGATTTTCTCTTATAGAGAAAGAAGCTTTTCAGCATGTAAGGACTCGCGTTCTCTTCGTTCGATCAGGAACACTGACACAGTCACGCTGTTCATAGAAATGCTAAACGAAGCTCGCTGAGCATAATAGCTCTAACTTTACTTTCCAAGCACAATGTACAGAACACATTAAATAAAAGCCTTTCTGCAATGCAAATAAGACTTTATTTCATTTCTAACAAACATCTTTCATATTGGCAGGCTTTCATCTTAAGATTGCATGAACTGACTTTCTATTGCAGGGAAAGACGTTTTCCAACATCTGTAGACCCGCTCTCGCTTCTTTCGCTCAGGAACACTGAAATAGTCTCACTGTTCATAGAAACACTAATCTAAGCTCTCAGGGCATAGTAGCTCTAACGTTACTTCCCAAGCACAATATATCAAACACATTAAAGAATGGCCTTTCTGCATTGCAAATAAGACTTTATTTCGTTTGAAACGAACAACTTTCATATTGGTAAACTTTAATCTTAATATTGCATGAACTGACTTTCTGTTACGGAGAAAGAAGATTTTCAGCATATAAGGACTCGCGCTCTCTTCTTTCGCTCAGGAACACTGAAACAGTCTCACTGTTCATAGAAACACTATTCTAAGCTCTCAGGGCATAGTAGCTCTAACGTTACTTCCCAAGCACAATATATCAAACACATTAAAGAATGGCCTTTCTGCATTGCAAATAAAACTTTATTTCGTTTGAAAAGAACAACTTTCATATTGGTAAACTTTAATCTTAATATTGCATGAACTGACTTTCTGTTACGGAGAAAGAAGATTTTCAGCATATAAGGACTCGCGCTCTCTTCTTTCGCTCAGGAACACTGAAACAGTCTCACTGTTCATAGAAACACTAATCTAAGCTCTCAGGGCATAGTAGCTCTAACTTTTCTTCCCAAGCACAATATATCAAACACATTAAAGAATGGCCTTTCTGCAGTGCAAATAAGACTTTATTTCATTTGAAACAAACATTTTCAATATTGGCAAGCTTTTCTCTTAACATTGCATAATCTGATTTTCTCTTATAGAGAAAGAAGCTTTTCAGCATGTAAGGACTCGCGTTCTCTTCGTTCGATCAGGAACACTGACACAGTCACGCTGTTCATAGAAATGCTAAACGAAGCTCGCTGAGCATAATAGCTCTAACTTTACTTTCCAAGCACAATGTACAGAATACATTAAATAAAAGCCTTTCTGCAATACAAATAAGACTTTATTTCATTTCTAACAAACATCTTTCATATTGGCAGGCTTTCATCTTAAGATTGCATGAACTGACTTTCTATTGCAGGGAAAGACGTTTTCCAACATCTGTAGACCCGCTCTCGCTTCTTTCGCTCAGGAACACTGAAACAGTCTCACTGTTCATAGAAACACTAATCTAAGCTCTCAGGGCATAGTAGCTCTAACGTTACTTCCCAAGCACAATATATCAAACACATTAAAGAATGGCCTTTCTGCATTGCAAATAAGACTTTATTTCGTTTGAAACGAACAACTTTCACATTGGTAAACTTTAATCTTAATATTGCATGAACTGACTTTCTGTTACGGAGAAAGAAGATTTTCAGCATATAAGGACTCGCGCTCTCTTCTTTCGCTCAGGAACACTGAAACAGTCTCACTGTTCACAGAAACACTAATCTAAGCTCTCAGGGCATAGTAGCTCTAGCTTAACTTCCCAAGCACAATATATCAAACACATTAAAGAAAGGCCTTTCTGCAGTGCAAAGAAGACTTTATTTCATTTGAAACAACCATTTTTCATATTGGCAAGCTTTTCTCTTAACATTGCATAATCTGATTTTCTCTTACAGAGAAAGAAGCTTTTCAGCATATAAGGACTCGCGCTCTCTTCTTTCACTCAGGAACACTGAAACAGTCTCACTGTTCATAGAAACACTAATCCAAGCTCTCAGGGCATAGTAGCTCTAGCTTAACTTCCCAAGCACAATATATCAAACACATTAAAGAAAGGCCTTTCTGCAGTGCAAAGAAGACTTTATTTCATTTGAAACAAACATTTTTCATATTGGCAAGCTTTTCTCTTAACATTGCATAATCTGATTTTCTCTTACAGAGAAAGAAGCTTTTCAGCATATAAGGACTCGCGCTCTCTTCTTTCACTCAGGAACACTGACATAGTGGCACTGCTCATAGAAACACTAATCTAAGCTCTCAGAGCATAGTAGCTCTAACTTTTCTTCCCAAGCACAATATATCAAACACATTAAATGAAAGCCTTTCTGCATTGCAAATAAGACTTTATTTCATTTGAAACAAACATTTTTCATATTGGCAAGCTTTTCTCTTAACATTGCATAATCTGACTTTCTCTAACAGAGAAAGAAGCTTTTCAGCATATAAGGACTCGCGCTCTCTTCTTTCGATCAGGAACACTGACACAGTCACGCTGTTCAT
Organism: Spinibarbus caldwelli; assembly: GCA_039654775.1. Lineage (NCBI taxonomy): Eukaryota > Metazoa > Chordata > Actinopteri > Cypriniformes > Cyprinidae > Spinibarbus > Spinibarbus caldwelli. The sequence continues at coordinate 3,855,107 of CM077219.1, read as the reverse complement.
AGAAATGCTAAACGAAGCTCGCTGAGCATAATAGCTCTAACTTTACTTTCCAAGCACAATGTACAGAACACATTAAATAAAAGCCTTTCTGCGATGCAAATAAGACTTTATTTCATTTCTAACAAACATCTTTCATATTGGCAAGCTTTCATCTTAAGATTGCATGAACTGACTTTCTATTGCAGGGAAAGACGTTTTCCAACATCTGTAGACCCGCTCTCGCTTCTTTCGCTCAGGAACACTGAAACATTCTCACTGTTCATAGAAACACTAATCTAAGCTCTCAGGGCATAGTAGCTCTAGCTTAACTTCCCAAGCACAATATATCAAACACATTAAAGAATGACCTTTGTGCATTGCAAATAAGACTTTATTTCATTTGAAACGAACAACTTTCATATTGGCAAGCTTTAATCTTAATATTGCATGAACTGACTTTCTGTTTAGGAGAAAGAAGATTTTCAGCATATAAGGACTCGCACTCTCTTCTTTCGCTCAGGAATACTGAAACAGTCACTCTGTTCATAGAAATGCTAAACGAAGCTCGCTGAGCATAATAGCTCTAACTTTACTTTCCAAGCACAATATACAGAACACATTAAATAAAAGCCTTTCTGCACTGCAAATAAGACTTTATTTCCTTTCTAACAAACATCTTTCATATTGGCAAGCTTTTGTCTTAACATTGCATAATCTGACTTTCTCTTACAACGAAATAAGCTTTTTTGCGTCTGTGCTCCCGCGTTCTCTTCTTTCTCTCTTGAGCACTGCCACAATGCCACTGTTCATAGAAATGCTAAACAAAGCTCTCTGAGCATAGTAGCTCTAACTTTACTTCCCAAGCACAATATATCAAACACACTAAAGAAAGGCCTTTCTGCATTGCAAATAAAACTTTATTTCATTTTTAAGAAACATCTTTCATATTGGCAAGCTTTAATCATAATATTGCATGAACTGACTTTCTCTTGCAGGGAAAGACGCTTTTCAACACCTGTAGACCCGCTCTCGCTTCTTTCGATCAGGAACACTGAAACAGTCTCACTGTTCATAGAAACACTAATCTAAGCTCTCAGGGTATAGTAGCTCTAACTTTACTTCCCAAGCACAATATATCAAACACATTAAAGAATGGCCTTTGTGCATTGCAAATAAGACTTTATTTCATTTGAAACGAACAACTTTCATATTGGCAAGCTTTAATCTTAATATTGCATGAACTGACTTTCTGTTTAGGAGAAAGAAGATTTTCAGCATATAAGGACTCGCACTCTCTTCTTTCGCTCAGGAACACTGAAACAGTCACTCTGTTCATAGAAATGCTAAACGAAGCTCGCTGAGCATAATAGCTCTAACTTTACTTTCCAAGCACAATATACAGAACACATTAAATAAAAGCCTTTCTGCACTGCAAATAAGACTTTATTTCCTTTCTAACAAACATCTTTCATATTGGCAAGCTTTTGTCTTAACATTGCATAATCTGACTTTCTCTTACAACGAAATAAGCTTTTTTGCATCTGTGCACCCGCGTTCTCTTCTTTCTCTCTTGAGCACTGCCACAATGCCACTGTTCATAGAAATGCTAAACAAAGCTCTCTGAGCATAGTAGCTCTAACTTTACTTCCCAAGCACAATATACAGAACAAATTAAAGAAAGGCCTTTCTGCATTGCAAATAAGACTGTATTTCATTTGAAACGATCATCTTTCATATTGGCAAGCTTTGATCTTAACATTGCATAATCTGACTTTCTCTTACAGAGAAAGAAGCTTTTCAGCATGTAAGGACTCGCGCTCTCTTCTTTTGCTCAGGAACACTGAAACAGTCTCACTGTTCATAGAAACACTGATCTAAGCTCTCAGGGCATAGTAGCTCTAACGTTACTTCCCAAGCACAATATATCAAACACATTAAATAAAAGCCTTTCTGCAATGCAAATAAGACTTTATTTCCTTTCTAACAAACATCTTTCATATTGGCAAGCTTTCATCTTAAGATTGCATGAACTGACTTTCTCTTGCAGGGAAAGACGCTTTTCAACACCTGTAGACCCGCTCTCGCTTCTTTCGCTGAGGAACACTGAAACAGTCTCACTGTTCATAGAAACACTAATCTAAGCTCTCAGGGCATAGTAGCTCTAACTTTACTTCCCAAGCACAATATATCAAACACATTAAAGAAAGGCCTTTCTGCAGTGCAAAGAAGACTTTATTTCAATTGAAACAAACATTTTTCATATTGTCAAGCTTTTCTCTTAACATTGCATAATCTGATTTTCTCTTATAGAGAAAGAAGCTTTTCAGCATATAAGGACTCGCGCTCTCTTCGTTCGATCAGGAACTGAAACAGTCACTCTGTTCATTAAAATGCTAAACGAAGCTCGCTGAGCATAATAGCTCTAACTTTACTTTCCAAGCACAATATACAGAACACATTAAATAAAAGCCTTTCTGCATTGCGAATAAGACTTTATTTCATTTGAAACGAACATCTTTCATATTGGCAAGCTTTGATCTTAACATTGCCTGAACTGACTTTCTCTTACAGGGAAAGACGCTTTTCAACATCTGTAGACCCGCTCTCGCTTCTTTCGCTCAGGAAACACTGAAACAGTCTCACTGTTCATAGAAACCACTAATCTAAGCTCTCAGGTTATAGTAGCTCTAACTTTACTTCCCAAGCTAAATATATCAAACACATTAAAGAAAGGCCTTTCTTGCAGTGCAAATAAGACTTTATTTCATTTGAAACAAACATTTTTCATATTGGCAAGCTTTTGTCTTATTGCATAATCTGACTTTCTCTTACAACGAAATAAGCTTTTTTGCGTCTGTGCACCCGCGTTCTCTTCTTTCTCTCTTGAGCACTGCCACAATGCCACTGTTCAAAGAAATGCTAAACAAAGCTCTCTGAGCATAGTAGCTCTAACTTTACTTCCCAAGTACAATATATCAAACACACTAAAGAAAGGCCTTTCTGCATTGCAAATAAAACTTTATTTCATTTTTAAGAAACATCTTTCATATTGGTAAGCTTTAATCTTAATATTGCATGAACTGACTTTCTGTTTAGGAGAAAGAAGATTTTCAGCATATAAGGACTCGCGCTCTCTTCTTTCGCTCAGGAACACTGAAACAGTCACTCTGTTCATAGAAATGCAAAAAGAAGCTCGCTGAGCATAGTAGCTCTAACTTTACTTCCCAAGCACAATATATATAACACATTAAATAAAGGCCTTTCTGCAGTGCAAAGAAGACTTTATTTAATTTGAAACAAACATTTTTCATATTGGCAAGCTTTTCTCTTAACATTGCATAATCTGATTTTCTCTTACAGAGAAAGAAGCTTTTCAGCATATAAGGACTCGCGCTCTCTTCTTTCACTCAGGAACACTGACATAGTGGCACTGCTCATAGAAACACTAATCTAAGCTCTCAGAGCATAGTAGCTCTAACTTTTCTTCCCAAGCACAATATATCAAACACATTAAATGAAAGCCTTTCTGCATTGCAAATAAGACTTTATTTCATTTGAAACAAACATTTTTCATATTGGCAAGCTTTTCTCTTAACATTGCATAATCTGACTTTCTCTAACAGAGAAAGAAGCTTTTCAGCATATAAGGACTCGCGCTCTCTTCTTTCGATCAGGAACACTGACACAGTCACGCTGTTCATAGAAATGCTAAACGAAGCTCGCTGAGCATAATAGCTCTAACTTTACTTTCCAAGCACAATGTACAGAACACATTAAATAAAAGCCTTTCTGCGATGCAAATAAGACTTTATTTCATTTCTAACAAACATCTTTCATATTGGCAAGCTTTCATCTTAAGATTGCATGAACTGACTTTCTATTGCAGGGAAAGACGTTTTCCAACATCTGTAGACCCGCTCTCGCTTCTTTCGCTCAGGAACACTGAAACATTCTCACTGTTCATAGAAACACTAATCTAAGCTCTCAGGGCATAGTAGCTCTAGCTTAACTTCCCAAGCACAATATATCAAACACATTAAAGAAAGGCCTTTCTGCAGTGCAAAGAAGACTTTATTTCATTTGAAACAACCATTTTTCATATTGGCAAGCTTTTCTCTTAACATTGCATAATCTGATTTTCTCTTACAGAGAAAGAAGCTTTTCAGCATATAAGGACTCGCGCTCTCTTCTTTCACTCAGGAACACTGACATAGTGGCACTGCTCATAGAAACACTAATCTAAGCTCTCAGAGCATAGTAGCTCTAACTTTTCTTCCCAAGCACAATATATCAAACACATTAAATGAAAGCCTTTCTGCATTGCAAATAAGACTTTATTTCATTTGAAACAAACATTTTTCATATTGTCAAGCTTTTCTCTTAACATTGCATAATCTGACTTTCTCTTACAGAGAAAGAAGCTTTTTTGCGTCTGTGCACCCGCGTTCTCTTCTTTCTCTCTTGAGCACTGCCACAATGCCACTGTTCATAGAAATGCTAAACAAAGCTCTCTGAGCATAGTAGCTCTAACTTTACTTCCCAAGCACAATATACAGAACACATTAAATAAAAGCCTTTCTGCATTGCAAATAAGACTTTATTTCATTTCTAACAAACATCTTTCATATTGGCAAGCTTTCATCTTAAGATTGCATGAACTGACTTTCTCTTGCAGGGAAAGACGTTTTCCAACATCTGTAGACCCGTTCTCGCTTCTTTCGCTCAGGAACACTGAAACAGTCTCACTGTTCATAGAAACACTAATCTAAGCTCTCAGGGCATAGTAGCTCTAACTGTACTTCCCAAGCACAATATATCAAACACATTAAAGAATGGCCTTTGTGCATTGCAAATAAGACTTTATTTCATTTGAAACGAACAACTTTCATATTGGCAAGCTTTAATCTTAATATTGCATGAACTGACTTTCTGTTAAGGAGAAAGAAGATTTTCAGCATATAAGGACTCGCACTCTCTTCTTTCGCTCAGGAACACTGAAACAGTCACTCTGTTCATAGAAATGCTAAACGAAGCTCGCTGAGCATAATAGCTCTAACTTTACTTTCCAAGCACAATATACAGAACACATTAAATAAAAGCCTTTCTGCACTGCAAATAAGACTTTATTTCCTTTCTAACAAACATCTTTCATATTGGCAAGCTTTTGTCTTAACATTGCATAATCTGACTTTCTCTTACAACGAAATAAGCTTTTTTGCGTCTGTGCACCCGCGTTCTCTTCTTTCTCTCTTGAGCACTGCCACAATGCCACTGTTCATAGAAATGCTAAACAAAGCTCTCTGAGCATAGTAGCTCTAACTTTACTTCCCAAGCACAATATATCAAACACACTAAAGAAAAGCCTTTCTGCATTGCAAATAAAACTTTATTTCATTTTTAAGAAACATCTTTCATATTGGCAAGCTTTCATCTTAATATTGCATGAACTGACTTTCTCTTGCAGGGAAAGACGCTTTTCAACACCTGTAGACCCGCTCTCGCTTCTTTCGCTGAGGAACACTGAAACAGTCTCACTGTTCATAGAAACACTAATCTAAGCTCTCAGGGCATAGTAGCTCTAACTTTACTTCCCAAGCACAATATATCAAACACATTAAAGAAAGGCCTTTCTGCAGTGCAAAGAAGACTTTATTTCATTTGAAACAAATTTTTTCATATTGTCAAGCTTTTCTCTTAACATTGCATAATCTGATTTTCTCTTACAGAGAAAGAAGCTTTTCAGCATATAAGGACTCGCGCTCTCTTCGTTCGATGAGAAACACTGACACAGTCACGCTGTTCATAGAAATGCTAAACGAAACTCGCTGAGCATAATAGCTCTAACTCTACTTTCCAAGCACAATATACAGAACACATTAAATAAAAGCCTTTCTGCATTGCAAATAAGACTTTATTTCATTTCTAACAAACATTTTTCATATTGGCAAGCTTTTGTCTTAACATTGCATAATCTGACTTTCTCTTACAACGAAATAAGCTTTTTTGCGTCTGTGCACCCGCGTTCTCTTCTTTCTCTCTTGAGCACTGCCACAATGCCACTGTTCATAGAAATGCTAAACAAAGCTCTCTGAGCATAGTAGCTCTAACTTTACTTCCCAAGCACAATATATCAAACACACTAAAGAAAGGCCTTTCTGCATTGCAAATAAAACTTTATTTCATTTTTAACAAACATCTTTCATATTGGCAAGCTTTAATCTTAACATTGCATGAACTGACTTTCTCTTGCAGGGAAAGATGCTTTTCAACATCTGTAGCCCGTTCTCGCTTCTTTCGCTCAGGAACACTGAAACAGTCTCACTGTTCATAGAAACACTAATCTAAGCTCTCAGAGCATAGTAGCTCTAACATCTCTTTCCAAGCACAATATACAGAACACATTAAAGAAAGGCCTTTCTGCATTGCAAATAAGACTGTATTTCATTTGAAACGATCATCTTTCATATTGGCAAGCTTTAATCTTAACATTGCATGAACTGACTTTCTCTTGCAGGGAAAGACGCTTTTCAACATCTGTAGCCCGTTCTCGCTTCTTTAGCTCAGGAACACTGAAACAGTCTCACTGTTCATAGAAACACTAATCTAAGCTCTCAGAGCATAGTAGCTCTAACATCTCTTCCCAAGCACAATATACAGAAAACATTAAAGAAAGGCCTTTTTGCATTGCAAATAAGACTTTATTTCATTTGAAACAAACAACTTTCATATTGGCAAGCTTTAATCTTAATATTGCATGAACTGACTTTCGGTTACGGAGAAAGAAGATTTTCAGCATATGAGGACTCGCGCTCTCTTCTTTCGCTCAGGAACACTGAAACAGTCTCATTGTTCATAGAAACACTAATCCAAGCTCTCAGGGCATAGTAGCTCTAGCTTAACTTCCCAAGCACAATATATCAAACACATTAAAGAAAGGCCTTTCTGCAGTGCAAAGAAGACTTTATTTCATTTGAAACAAACATTTTTCATATTGGCAAGCTTTTCTCTTAACATTGCATAATCTGATTTTCTCTTACAGAGAAAGAAGCTTTTCAGCATATAAGGACTCGCGCTCTCTTCTTTCACTCAGGAACACTGACATAGTGGCACTGCTCATAGAAACACTAATCTAAGCTCTCAGAGCATAGTAGCTCTAACTTTTCTTCCCAAGCACAATATATCAAACACATTAAATGAAAGCCTTTCTGCATTGCAAATAAGACTTTATTTCATTTGAAACAAACATTTTTCATATTGGCAAGCTTTTCTCTTAACATTGCATAATCTGACTTTCTCTAACAGAGAAAGAAGCTTTTCAGCATATAAGGACTCGCGCTCTCTTCTTTCGATCAGGAACACTGACACAGTCACGCTGTTCATAGAAATGCTAAACGAAGCTCGCTGAGCATAATAGCTCTAACTTTACTTTCCAAGCACAATGTACAGAACACATTAAATAAAAGCCTTTCTGCGATGCAAATAAGACTTTATTTCATTTCTAACAAACATCTTTCATATTGGCAAGCTTTCATCTTAAGATTGCATGAACTGACTTTCTATTGCAGGGAAAGACGTTTTCCAACATCTGTAGACCCGCTCTCGCTTCTTTCGCTCAGGAACACTGAAACATTCTCACTGTTCATAGAAACACTAATCTAAGCTCTCAGGGCATAGTAGCTCTAGCTTAACTTCCCAAGCACAATATATCAAACACATTAAAGAAAGGCCTTTCTGCAGTGCAAAGAAGACTTTATTTCATTTGAAACAACCATTTTTCATATTGGCAAGCTTTTCTCTTAACATTGCATAATCTGATTTTCTCTTACAGAGAAAGAAGCTTTTCAGCATATAAGGACTCGCGCTCTCTTCTTTCACTCAGGAACACTGACATAGTGGCACTGCTCATAGAAACACTAATCTAAGCTCTCAGAGCATAGTAGCTCTAACTTTTCTTCCCAAGCACAATATATCAAACACATTAAATGAAAGCCTTTCTGCATTGCAAATAAGACTTTATTTCATTTGAAACAAACATTTTTCATATTGGCAAGCTTTTCTCTTAACATTGCATAATCTGACTTTCTCTTACAGAGAAAGAAGCTTTTTTGCGTCTGTGCACCCGCGTTCTCTTCTTTCTCTCTTGAGCACTGCCACAATGCCACTGTTCATAGAAATGCTAAACAAAGCTCTCTGAGCATAATAGCTCTAACTTTACTTCCCAAGCACAATATACAGAACACATTAAATAAAAGCCTTTCTGCACTGCAAATAAGACTTTATTTCATTTCTAACAAACATCTTTCATATTGGCAAGCTTTCATTTTAAGATTGCATGAACTGACTTTCTCTTGCAGGGAAAGACGTTTTCCAACATCTGTAGACCCGTTCTCGCTTCTTTCGCTCAGGAACACTGAAACAGTCTCACTGTTCATAGACACACTAATCCAAGCTCTCAGGGCATAGTAGCTCTAACTTTACTTCCCAAGCACAATATATCAAACACATTAAAGAAAGGCCTTTCTGCAGTGCAAAGAAGACTTTATTTCATTTGAAACAAACATTTTTCATATTGGCAAGCTTTTGTCTTAACATTGCATAATCTGACTTTCTCTTACAGAAAAAGATGCTTTTCAGCATATAAGGACTCGCGCTCTCTTCTTTCACTCAGGAACACTGACATAGTGGCACTGCTCATAGAAACACTAATCTAAGCTCTAAGAGCATAGTAGCGCTAACTTTTCTTCCCAAGCACAATATACAGAACACATTAAATAAAAGCCTTTCTGCATTGCAAATAAGACTTTATTTCATTTGAAACAAACATTTTCATTATTGGCAAGCTTTTCTCTTAACATTGCATTATCTGACTTTCTCTTACAGAAAAAGATGCTTTTCAGCATATAAGGACTCGCGTTCTCTTCGTTCGATCAGGAACACTGACACAGTCACGCTGTTCATAGAAATGCTAAACGAAGCTCGCTGAGCATAATAGCTCTAACTTTACTTTCCAAGCACAATGTACAGAATACATTAAATAAAAGCCTTTCTGCAATACAAATAAGACTTTATTTCATTTCTAACAAACATCTTTCATATTGGCAGGCTTTCATCTTAAGATTGCATGAACTGACTTTCTATTGCAGGGAAAGACGTTTTCCAACATCTGTAGACCCGCTCTCGCTTCTTTCGCTCAGGAACACTGAAACAGTCTCACTGTTCATAGAAACACTAATCTAAGCTCTCAGGGCATAGTAGCTCTAACGTTACTTCCCAAGCACAATATATCAAACACATTAAAGAATGGCCTTTCTGCATTGCAAATAAGACTTTATTTCGTTTGAAACGAACAACTTTCACATTGGTAAACTTTAATCTTAATATTGCATGAACTGACTTTCTGTTACGGAGAAAGAAGATTTTCAGCATATAAGGACTCGCGCTCTCTTCTTTCGCTCAGGAACACTGAAACAGTCTCACTGTTCATAGAAACACTAATCTAAGCTCTCAGGGCATAGTAGCTCTAGCTTAACTTCCCAAGCACAATATATCAAACACATTAAAGAAAGGCCTTTCTGCAGTGCAAAGAAGACTTTATTTCATTTGAAACAAACATTTTTTCATATTGGCAAGCTTTTCTCTTAACATTGCATAATCTGATTTTCTCTTACAGAGAAAGAAGCTTTTCAGCATATAAGGACTCGCGCTCTCTTCGTTCGATCAGGAACACTGACACAGTCACGCTGTTCATAGAAATGCTAAACGAAGCTCGCTGAGCATAATAGCTCTAACTTTACTTTCCAAGCACAATATACAGAACACATTAAATAAAAGCCTTTCTGCATTGCGAATAAGACTTTATTTCATTTGAAACGAACATCTTTCATATTGGCAAGCTTTGATCTTAACATTGCATGAACTGACTTTCTCTTGCAGGGAAAGACGCTTTTCAACATCTGTAGACGCGCTCTCGCTTCTTTCGCTCAGGAACACTGAAACGGTCTCACTGTTCATAGAAACACTAATCCAAGCTCTCAGGGCATAGTAGCTCTAACTTTACTTCCCAAGCACAATATATCAAACACATTAAAGAATGGCCTTTCTGCATTGCAAATAAGACTTTATTTCGTTTGAAACGAACAACTTTCATATTGGTAAACTTTAACCTTAATATTGCATGAACTGACTTTCTGTTACGGAGAAAGAAGATTTTCAGCATATAAGGACTCGCGCTCTCTTCTTTCGCTCAGGAACACTGAAACAGTCTCACTGTTCATAGAAACACTAATCTAAGCTCTCAGGGCATAGTAGCTCTAACTTTTCTTCCCAAGCACAATATATCAAACACATTAAAGAATGGCCTTTCTGCAGTGCAAATAACACTTTATTTCATTTGAAACAAACATTTTCATTATTGGCAAGCTTTTCTCTTAACATTGCATAATCTGATTTTCTCTTACAGAGAAAGAAGCTTTTCAGCATGTAAGGACTCGCGTTCTCTTCGTTCGATCAGGAACACTGACACAGTCACGCTGTTCATAGAAATGCTAAACGAAGCTCGCTGAGCATAATAGCTCTAACTTTACTTTCCAAGCACAATGTACAGAACACATTAAATAAAAGCCTTTCTGCAATGCAAATAAGACTTTATTTCATTTCTAACAAACATCTTTCATATTGGCAGGCTTTCATCTTAAGATTGCATGAACTGACTTTCTATTGCAGGGAAAGACGTTTTCCAACATCTGTAGACCCGCTCTCGCTTCTTTCGCTCAGGAACACTGAAATAGTCTCACTGTTCATAGAAACACTAATCTAAGCTCTCAGGGCATAGTAGCTCTAACGTTACTTCCCAAGCACAATATATCAAACACATTAAAGAATGGCCTTTCTGCATTGCAAATAAGACTTTATTTCGTTTGAAACGAACAACTTTCATATTGGTAAACTTTAACCTTAATATTGCATGAACTGACTTTCTGTTACGGAGAAAGAAGATTTTCAGCATATAAGGACTCGCGCTCTCTTCTTTCGCTCAGGAACACTGAAACAGTCTCATTGTTCATAGAAACACTAATCTAAGCTCTCAGGGCATAGTAGCTCTAACTTTTCTTCCCAAGCACAATATATCAAACACATTAAAGAATGGCCTTTCTGCAGTGCAAATAACACTTTATTTCATTTGAAACAAACATTTTCATTATTGGCAAGCTTTTCTCTTAACATTGCATAATCTGATTTTCTCTTACAGAGAAAGAAGCTTTTCAGCATGTAAGGACTCGCGTTCTCTTCGTTCGATCAGGAACACTGACACAGTCACGCTGTTCATAGAAATGCTAAACGAAGCTCGCTGAGCATAATAGCTCTAACTTTACTTTCCAAGCACAATGTACAGAACACATTAAATAAAAGCCTTTCTGCAATGCAAATAAGACTTTATTTCATTTCTAACAAACATCTTTCATATTGGCAGGCTTTCATCTTAAGATTGCATGAACTGACTTTCTATTGCAGGGAAAGACGTTTTCCAACATCTGTAGACCCGCTCTCGCTTCTTTCGCTCAGGAACACTGAAATAGTCTCACTGTTCATAGAAACACTAATCTAAGCTCTCAGGGCATAGTAGCTCTAACGTTACTTCCCAAGCACAATATATCAAACACATTAAAGAATGGCCTTTCTGCATTGCAAATAAGACTTTATTTCGTTTGAAACGAACAACTTTCATATTGGTAAACTTTAATCTTAATATTGCATGAACTGACTTTCTGTTACGGAGAAAGAAGATTTTCAGCATATAAGGACTCGCGCTCTCTTCTTTCGCTCAGGAACACTGAAACAGTCTCACTGTTCATAGAAACACTATTCTAAGCTCTCAGGGCATAGTAGCTCTAACGTTACTTCCCAAGCACAATATATCAAACACATTAAAGAATGGCCTTTCTGCATTGCAAATAAGACTTTATTTCGTTTGAAACGAACAACTTTCATATTGGTAAACTTTAATCTTAATATTGCATGAACTGACTTTCTGTTACGGAGAAAGAAGATTTTCAGCATATAAGGACTCGCGCTCTCTTCTTTCGCTCAGGAACACTGAAACAGTCACGCTGTTCATAGAAATGCTAAACGAAGCTCGCTGAGCATAATAGCTCTAACTTTACTTTCCAAGCACAATATACAGAACACATTAAATAAAAGCCTTTCTGCATTGCGAATAAGACTTTATTTCATTTGAAACGAACATCTTTCATATTGGCAAGCTTTGATCTTAACATTGCCTGAACTGACTTTCTCTTGCAGGGAAAGACGCTTTTCAACATCTGTAGACCCGCTCTCGCTTCTTTCGCTCGGGAACACTGAAACAGTCTCACTGTTCATAGACACACTAATCCAAGCTCTCAGGGCATAGTAGCTCTAACTTTACTTCCCAAGCACAATATATCAAACACATTAAAGAATGGCCTTTCTGCAGTGCAAAGAAGACTTTATTTCATTTGAAACAAACATTTTTCATATTGGCAAGCTTTTGTCTTAACATTGCATAATCTGACTTTCTCTTACAGAAAAAGATGCTTTTCAGCATATAAGGACTCGCGCTCTCTTCTTTCACTCAGGAACACTGACATAGTGGCACTGCTCATAGAAACACTAATCTAAGCTCTAAGAGCATAGTAGCGCTAACTTTTCTTCCCAAGCACAATATACAGAACACATTAAATAAAAGCCTTTCTGCATTGCAAATAAGACTTTATTTCATTTGAAACGAACATCTTTCATATTGGCAAGCTTTGATCTTAACATTGCATGAACTGACTTTCTCTTGCAGGGAAAGACGCTTTTCAACATCTGTAGACGCGCTCTCGCTTCTTTCGCTCAGGAACACTGAAACGGTCTCACTGTTCATAGAAACACTAATCCAAGCTCTCAGGGCATAGTAGCTCTAACTTTACTTCCCAAGCACAATATATCAAACACATTAAAGAATGGCCTTTCTGCATTGCAAATAAGACTTTATTTCGTTTGAAACGAACAACTTTCATATTGGTAAACTTTAATCTTAATATTGCATGAACTGACTTTCTGTTACGGAGAAAGAAGATTTTCAGCATATAAGGACTCGCGCTCTCTTCTTTCGCTCAGGAACACTGAAACAGTCTCACTGTTCATAGAAATGCTAAACGAAGCTCGCTGAGCATAATAGCTCTAACTTTACTTTCCAAGCACAATGTACAGAATACATTAAATAAAAGCCTTTCTGCAATACAAATAAGACTTTATTTCATTTCTAACAAACATCTTTCATATTGGCAGGTTTTCATCTTAAGATTGCATGAACTGACTTTCTATTGCAGGGAAAGACGTTTACCAACATCTGTAGACCCGCTCTCGCTTCTTTCGCTCAGGAACACTGAAACAGTCTCACTGTTCATAGAAACACTAATCTAAGCTCTCAGGGCATAGTAGCTCTAACGTTACTTCCCAAGCACAATATATCAAACACATTAAAGAATGGCCTTTCTGCATTGCAAATAAGACTTTATTTCGTTTGAAACGAACAACTTTCACATTGGTAAACTTTAATCTTAATATTGCATGAACTGACTTTCTGTTACGGAGAAAGAAGATTTTCAGCATATAAGGACTCGCGCTCTCTTCTTTCGCTCAGGAACACTGAAACAGTCTCACTGTTCATAGAAACACTAATCTAAGCTCTCAGGGCATAGTAGCTCTAGCTTAACTTCCCAAGCACAATATATCAAACACATTAAAGAAAGGCCTTTCTGCAGTGCAAAGAAGACTTTATTTCATTTGAAACAAACATTTTTCATATTGGCAAGCTTTTCTCTTAACATTGCATAATCTGATTTTCTCTTACAGAGAAAGAAGCTTTTCAGCATATAAGGACTCGCGCTCTCTTCGTTCGATCAGGAACACTGACACAGTCACGCTGTTCATAGAAATGCTAAACGAAGCTCGCTGAGCATAATAGCTCTAACTTTACTTTCCAAGCACAATATACAGAACACATTAAATAAAAGCCTTTCTGCATTGCGAATAAGACTTTATTTCATTTGAAACGAACATCTTTCATATTGGCAAGCTTTGATCTTAACATTGCATGAACTGACTTTCTCTTGCAGGGAAAGACGCTTTTCAACATCTGTAGACGCGCTCTCGCTTCTTTCGCTCAGGAACACTGAAACGGTCTCACTGTTCATAGAAACACTAATCCAAGCTCTCAGGGCATAGTAGCTCTAACTTTACTTCCCAAGCACAATATATCAAACACATTAAAGAATGGCCTTTCTGCATTGCAAATAAGACTTTATTTCGTTTGAAACGAACAACTTCATATTGGTAAACTTTAACCTTAATATTGCATGAACTGACTTTCTGTTACGGAGAAAGAAGATTTTCAGCATATAAGGACTCGCGCTCTCTTCTTTCGCTCAGGAACACTGAAACAGTCTCACTGTTCATAGAAACACTAATCTAAGCTCTCAGGGCATAGTAGCTCTAACTTTTCTTCCCAAGCACAATATATCAAACACATTAAAGAATGGCCTTTCTGCAGTGCAAATAACACTTTATTTCATTTGAAACAAACATTTTCATTATTGGCAAGCTTTTCTCTTAACATTGCATAATCTGATTTTCTCTTACAGAGAAAGAAGCTTTTCAGCATGTAAGGACTCGCGTTCTCTTCGTTCGATCAGGAACACTGACACAGTCACGCTGTTCATAGAAATGCTAAACGAAGCTCGCTGAGCATAATAGCTCTAACTTTACTTTCCAAGCACAATGTACAGAACACATTAAATAAAAGCCTTTCTGCAATGCAAATAAGACTTTATTTCATTTCTAACAAACATCTTTCATATTGGCAGGCTTTCATCTTAAGATTGCATGAACTGACTTTCTATTGCAGGGAAAGACGTTTTCCAACATCTGTAGACCCGCTCTCGCTTCTTTCGCTCAGGAACACTGAAATAGTCTCACTGTTCATAGAAACACTAATCTAAGCTCTCAGGGCATAGTAGCTCTAACGTTACTTCCCAAGCACAATATATCAAACACATTAAAGAATGGCCTTTCTGCATTGCAAATAAGACTTTATTTCGTTTGAAACGAACAACTTTCATATTGGTAAACTTTAATCTTAATATTGCATGAACTGACTTTCTGTTACGGAGAAAGAAGATTTTCAGCATATAAGGACTCGCGCTCTCTTCTTTCGCTCAGGAACACTGAAACAGTCTCACTGTTCATAGAAACACTAATCTAAGCTCTCAGGGCATAGTAGCTCTAACTTTTCTTCCCAAGCACAATATATCAAACACATTAAAGAATGGCCTTTCTGCAGTGCAAATAAGACTTTATTTCATTTGAAACAAACATTTTCAATATTGGCAAGCTTTTCTCTTAACATTGCATAATCTGATTTTCTCTTATAGAGAAAGAAGCTTTTCAGCATGTAAGGACTCGCGTTCTCTTCGTTCGATCAGGAACACTGACACAGTCACGCTGTTCATAGAAATGCTAAACGAAGCTCGCTGAGCATAATAGCTCTAACTTTACTTTCCAAGCACAATGTACAGAATACATTAAATAAAAGCCTTTCTGCAATACAAATAAGACTTTATTTCATTTCTAACAAACATCTTTCATATTGGCAGGCTTTCATCTTAAGATTGCATGAACTGACTTTCTATTGCAGGGAAAGACGTTTTCCAACATCTGTAGACCCGCTCTCGCTTCTTTCGCTCAGGAACACTGAAACAGTCTCACTGTTCATAGAAACACTAATCTAAGCTCTCAGGGCATAGTAGCTCTAACGTTACTTCCCAAGCACAATATATCAAACACATTAAAGAATGGCCTTTCTGCATTGCAAATAAGACTTTATTTCGTTTGAAACGAACAACTTTCACATTGGTAAACTTTAATCTTAATATTGCATGAACTGACTTTCTGTTACGGAGAAAGAAGATTTTCAGCATATAAGGACTCGCGCTCTCTTCTTTCGCTCAGGAACACTGAAACAGTCTCACTGTTCACAGAAACACTAATCTAAGCTCTCAGGGCATAGTAGCTCTAGCTTAACTTCCCAAGCACAATATATCAAACACATTAAAGAAAGGCCTTTCTGCAGTGCAAAGAAGACTTTATTTCATTTGAAACAACCATTTTTCATATTGGCAAGCTTTTCTCTTAACATTGCATAATCTGATTTTCTCTTACAGAGAAAGAAGCTTTTCAGCATATAAGGACTCGCGCTCTCTTCTTTCACTCAGGAACACTGACATAGTGGCACTGCTCATAGAAACACTAATCTAAGCTCTCAGAGCATAGTAGCTCTAACTTTTCTTCCCAAGCACAATATATCAAACACATTAAATGAAAGCCTTTCTGCATTGCAAATAAGACTTTATTTCATTTGAAACAAACATTTTTCATATTGGCAAGCTTTTCTCTTAACATTGCATAATCTGACTTTCTCTTACAGAGAAAGAAGCTTTTTTGCGTCTGTTCACCCGCGTTCTCTTCTTTCTCTCTTGAGCACTGCCACAATGCCACTGTTCATAGAAATGCTAAACAAAGCTCTCTGAGCATAATAGCTCTAACTTTACTTCCCAAGCACAATATACAGAACACATTAAATAAAAGCCTTTCTGCACTGCAAATAAGACTTTATTTCATTTCTAACAAACATCTTTCATATTGGCAAGCTTTCATTTTAAGATTGCATGAACTGACTTTCTCTTGCAGGGAAAGACGTTTTCCAACATCTGTAGACCCGTTCTCGCTTCTTTCGCTCAGGAACACTGAAACAGTCTCACTGTTCATAGACACACTAATCCAAGCTCTCAGGGCATAGTAGCTCTAACTTTACTTCCCAAGCACAATATATCAAACACATTAAAGAAAGGCCTTTCTGCAGTGCAAAGAAGACTTTATTTCATTTGAAACAAACATTTTTCATATTGGCAAGCTTTTGTCTTAACATTGCATAATCTGACTTTCTCTTACAGAAAAAGATGCTTTTCAGCATATAAGGACTCGCGCTCTCTTCTTTCACTCAGGAACACTGACATAGTGGCACTGCTCATAGAAACACTAATCTAAGCTCTAAGAGCATAGTAGCGCTAACTTTTCTTCCCAAGCACAATATACAGAACACATTAAATAAAAGCCTTTCTGCATTGCAAATAAGACTTTATTTCATTTGAAACGAACATCTTTCATATTGGCAAGCTTTGATCTTAACATTGCATGAACTGACTTTCTCTTGCAGGGAAAGACGCTTTTCAACATCTGTAGACGCGCTCTCGCTTCTTTCGCTCAGGAACACTGAAACGGTCTCACTGTTCATAGAAACACTAATCTAAGCTCTCAGGGCATAGTAGCTCTAACTTTTCTTCCCAAGCACAATATATCAAACACATTAAAGAATGGCCTTTCTGCATTGCAAATAAGACTTTATTTCGTTTGAAACGAACAACTTTCACATTGGTAAACTTTAATCTTAATATTGCATGAACTGACTTTCTGTTACGGAGAAAGAAGATTTTCAGCATATAAGGACTCGCGCTCTCTTCTTTCGCTCAGGAACACTGAAACAGTCTCACTGTTCATAGAAACACTAATCTAAGCTCTCAGGGCATAGTAGCTCTAGCTTAACTTCCCAAGCACAATATATCAAACACATTAAAGAAAGGCCTTTCTGCAGTGCAAAGAAGACTTTATTTCATTTGAAACAAACATTTTTTCATATTGGCAAGCTTTTCTCTTAACATTGCATAATCTGATTTTCTCTTACAGAGAAAGAAGCTTTTCAGCATATAAGGACTCGCGCTCTCTTCGTTCGATCAGGAACACTGACACAGTCACGCTGTTCATAGAAATGCTAAACGAAGCTCGCTGAGCATAATAGCTCTAACTTTACTTTCCAAGCACAATATACAGAACACATTAAATAAAAGCCTTTCTGCATTGCGAATAAGACTTTATTTCATTTGAAACGAACATCTTTCATATTGGCAAGCTTTGATCTTAACATTGCATGAACTGACTTTCTCTTGCAGGGAAAGACGCTTTTCAACATCTGTAGACGCGCTCTCGCTTCTTTCGCTCAGGAACACTGAAACGGTCTCACTGTTCATAGAAACACTAATCCAAGCTCTCAGGGCATAGTAGCTCTAACTTTACTTCCCAAGCACAATATATCAAACACATTAAAGAATGGCCTTTCTGCATTGCAAATAAGACTTTATTTCGTTTGAAACGAACAACTTTCATATTGGTAAACTTTAACCTTAATATTGCATGAACTGACTTTCTGTTACGGAGAAAGAAGATTTTCAGCATATAAGGACTCGCGCTCTCTTCTTTCGCTCAGGAACACTGAAACAGTCTCACTGTTCATAGAAACACTAATCTAAGCTCTCAGGGCATAGTAGCTCTAACTTTTCTTCCCAAGCACAATATATCAAACACATTAAAGAATGGCCTTTCTGCAGTGCAAATAACACTTTATTTCATTTGAAACAAACATTTTCATTATTGGCAAGCTTTTCTCTTAACATTGCATAATCTGATTTTCTCTTACAGAGAAAGAAGCTTTTCAGCATGTAAGGACTCGCGTTCTCTTCGTTCGATCAGGAACACTGACACAGTCACGCTGTTCATAGAAATGCTAAACGAAGCTCGCTGAGCATAATAGCTCTAACTTTACTTTCCAAGCACAATGTACAGAACACATTAAATAAAAGCCTTTCTGCAATGCAAATAAGACTTTATTTCATTTCTAACAAACATCTTTCATATTGGCAGGCTTTCATCTTAAGATTGCATGAACTGACTTTCTATTGCAGGGAAAGACGTTTTCCAACATCTGTAGACCCGCTCTCGCTTCTTTCGCTCAGGAACACTGAAATAGTCTCACTGTTCATAGAAACACTATTCTAAGCTCTCAGGGCATAGTAGCTCTAACGTTACTTCCCAAGCACAATATATCAAACACATTAAAGAATGGCCTTTCTGCATTGCAAATAAGACTTTATTTCGTTTGAAACGAACAACTTTCATATTGGTAAACTTTAATCTTAATATTGCATGAACTGACTTTCTGTTACGGAGAAAGAAGATTTTCAGCATATAAGGACTCGCGCTCTCTTCTTTCGCTCAGGAACACTGAAACAGTCTCACTGTTCATAGAAACACTATTCTAAGCTCTCAGGGCATAGTAGCTCTAACGTTACTTCCCAAGCACAATATATCAAACACATTAAAGAATGGCCTTTCTGCATTGCAAATAAGACTTTATTTCGTTTGAAACGAACAACTTTCATATTGGTAAACTTTAATCTTAATATTGCATGAACTGACTTTCTGTTACGGAGAAAGAAGATTTTCAGCATATAAGGACTCGCGCTCTCTTCTTTCGCTCAGGAACACTGAAACAGTCACGCTGTTCATAGAAATGCTAAACGAAGCTCGCTGAGCATAATAGCTCTAACTTTACTTTCCAAGCACAATATACAGAACACATTAAATAAAAGCCTTTCTGCATTGCGAATAAGACTTTATTTCATTTGAAACGAACATCTTTCATATTGGCAAGCTTTGATCTTAACATTGCCTGAACTGACTTTCTCTTGCAGGGAAAGACGCTTTTCAACATCTGTAGACCCGCTCTCGCTTCTTTCGCTCGGGAACACTGAAACAGTCTCACTGTTCATAGACACACTAATCCAAGCTCTCAGGGCATAGTAGCTCTAACTTTACTTCCCAAGCACAATATATCAAACACATTAAAGAATGGCCTTTCTGCAGTGCAAAGAAGACTTTATTTCATTTGAAACAAACATTTTTCATATTGGCAAGCTTTTGTCTTAACATTGCATAATCTGACTTTCTCTTACAGAAAAAGATGCTTTTCAGCATATAAGGACTCGCGCTCTCTTCTTTCACTCAGGAACACTGACATAGTGGCACTGCTCATAGAAACACTAATCTAAGCTCTAAGAGCATAGTAGCGCTAACTTTTCTTCCCAAGCACAATATACAGAACACATTAAATAAAAGCCTTTCTGCATTGCAAATAAGACTTTATTTCATTTGAAACGAACATCTTTCATATTGGCAAGCTTTGATCTTAACATTGCATGAACTGACTTTCTCTTGCAGGGAAAGACGCTTTTCAACATCTGTAGACGCGCTCTCGCTTCTTTCGCTCAGGAACACTGAAACGGTCTCACTGTTCATAGAAACACTAATCCAAGCTCTCAGGGCATAGTAGCTCTAACTTTACTTCCCAAGCACAATATATCAAACACATTAAAGAATGGCCTTTCTGCATTGCAAATAAGACTTTATTTCGTTTGAAACGAACAACTTTCATATTGGTAAACTTTAATCTTAATATTGCATGAACTGACTTTCTGTTACGGAGAAAGAAGATTTTCAGCATATAAGGACTCGCGCTCTCTTCTTTCGCTCAGGAACACTGAAACAGTCTCACTGTTCATAGAAACACTAATCTAAGCTCTAAGGGCATAGTAGCACTAACTTTTCTTCCCAAGCACAATATATCAAACACATTAAAGAATGGCCTTTCTGCAGTGCAAATAAGACTTTATTTCATTTGAAACAAACATTTTCATTATTGGCAAGCTTTTCTCTTAACATTGCATAATCTGATTTTCTCTTACAGAGAAAGAATCTTTTCAGCATGTAAGGACTCGCGTTCTCTTCGTTCGATCAGGAACACTGACACAGTCACGCTGTTCATAGAAATGCTAAACGAAGCTCGCTGAGCATAATAGCTCTAACTTTACTTTCCAAGCACAATGTACAGAATACATTAAATAAAAGCCTTTCTGCAATACAAATAAGACTTTATTTCATTTCTAACAAACATCTTTCATATTGGCAGGTTTTCATCTTAAGATTGCATGAACTGACTTTCTATTGCAGGGAAAGACGTTTACCAACATCTGTAGACCCGCTCTCGCTTCTTTCGCTCAGGAACACTGAAACAGTCTCACTGTTCATAGAAACACTAATCTAAGCTCTCAGGGCATAGTAGCTCTAACGTTACTTCCCAAGCACAATATATCAAACACATTAAAGAATGGCCTTTCTGCATTGCAAATAAGACTTTATTTCGTTTGAAACGAACAACTTTCACATTGGTAAACTTTAATCTTAATATTGCATGAACTGACTTTCTGTTACGGAGAAAGAAGATTTTCAGCATATAAGGACTCGCGCTCTCTTCTTTCGCTCAGGAACACTGAAACAGTCTCACTGTTCATAGAAATACTAATCTAAGCTCTCAGGGCATAGTAGCTCTAGCTTAACTTCCCAAGCACAATATATCAAACACATTAAAGAAAGGCCTTTCTGCAGTGCAAAGAAGACTTTATTTCATTTGAAACAAACATTTTTCATATTGGCAAGCTTTTCTCTTAACATTGCATAATCTGATTTTCTCTTACAGAGAAAGAAGCTTTTCAGCATATAAGGACTCGCGCTCTCTTCGTTCGATCAGGAACACTGACACAGTCACGCTGTTCATAGAAATGCTAAACGAAGCTCGCTGAGCATAATAGCTCTAACTTTACTTTCCAAGCACAATATACAGAACACATTAAATAAAAGCCTTTCTGCATTGCGAATAAGACTTTATTTCATTTGAAACGAACATCTTTCATATTGGCAAGCTTTGATCTTAACATTGCCTGAACTGACTTTCTCTTGCAGGGAAAGACGCTTTTCAACATCTGTAGACCCGCTCTCGCTTCTTTCGCTCGGGAACACTGAAACAGTCTCACTGTTCATAGACACACTAATCCAAGCTCTCAGGGCATAGTAGCTCTAACTTTACTTCCCAAGCACAATATATCAAACACATTAAAGAATGGCCTTTCTGCAGTGCAAAGAAGACTTTATTTCATTTGAAACAAACATTTTTCATATTGGCAAGCTTTTGTTTTAACATTGCATAATCTGACTTTCTCTTACAGAAAAAGATGCTTTTCAGCATATAAGGACTCGCGCTCTCTTCTTTCACTCAGGAACACTGACATAGTGGCACTGCTCATAGAAACACTAATCTAAGCTCTAAGAGCATAGTAGCGCTAACTTTTCTTCCCAAGCACAATATACAGAACACATTAAATAAAAGCCTTTCTGCATTGCAAATAAGACTTTATTTCATTTGAAACGAACATCTTTCATATTGGCAAGCTTTGATCTTAACATTGCATGAACTGACTTTCTCTTGCAGGGAAAGACGCTTTTCAACATCTGTAGACGCGCTCTCGCTTCTTTCGCTCAGGAACACTGAAACGGTCTCACTGTTCATAGAAACACTAATCCAAGCTCTCAGGGCATAGTAGCTCTAACTTTACTTCTCAAGCACAATATATCAAACACATTAAAGAATGGCCTTTCTGCATTGCAAATAAGACTTTATTTCGTTTGAAACGAACAACTTTCACATTGGTAAACTTTAATCTTAATATTGCATGAACTGACTTTCTGTTACGGAGAAAGAAGATTTTCAGCATATAAGGACTCGCGCTCTCTTCTTTCGCTCAGGAACACTGAAACAGTCTCACTGTTCATAGAAACACTAATCTAAGCTCTCAGGGCATAGTAGCTCTAGCTTAACTTCCCAAGCACAATATATCAAACACATTAAAGAATGGCCTTTCTGCAGTGCAAAGAAGACTTTATTTCATTTGAAACAAACATTTTCATTATTGGCAAGCTTTTCTCTTAACATTGCATAATCTGATTTTCTCTTACAGAGAAAGAAGCTTTTCAGCATATAAGGACTCGCGCTCTCTTTTTTCGCTCAGGAACACTGAAACAGTCACTCTGTTCATAGAAATGCTAAACGAAGCTCGCTGAGCATAATAGCTCTAACTTTACTTTCCAAGCACAATATACAGAACACATTAAATAAAAGCCTTTCTGCAATGCAAATAAGACTTTATTTTATTTCTAACAAACATCTTTCATATTGGCAAGCTTTCATCTTAAGATTGCATGAACTGACTTTCTCTTGCAGGGAAAGACGTTTTCCAACATCTGTAGACCCGCTCTCGCGTCTTTCGCTCAGGAACACTGAAACAGTCTCACTGTTCATAGAAACACTAATCTAAGCTCTCAGGGCATAGTAGCTCTAACTTTACTTCCCAAGCACAATATATCAAACACATTATAGAATGGCCTTTCTGCATTGCAAATAAGACTTTATGTCATTTGAAACGAACAACTTTCATATTGGCAAGCTTTAATCTTAATATTGCATGAACTGACTTTCTGTTTAGGAGAAAGAAGATTTTCAGCATATAAGGACTCGCGCTCTCTTCTTTCGCTCAGGAACACTGAAACAGTCTCACTGTTCACAGAAACACTAATCTAAGCTCTCAGGGCATAGTAGCTCTAGCTTAACTTCCCAAGCACAATATATCAAACACATTAAAGAAAGGCCTTTCTGCAGTGCAAAGAAGACTTTATTTCATTTGAAACAAACATTTTTCATATTGGCAAGCTTTTCTCTTAACATTGCATAATCTGATTTTCTCTTACAGAGAAAGAAGCTTTTCAGCATATAAGGACTCGCGCTCTCTTCTTTCACTCAGGAACACTGACATAGTGGCACTGCTCATAGAAACACTAATCTAAGCTCTAAGAGCATAGTAGCTCTAACTTTTCTTCCCAAGCACAATATACAGAACACATTAAATAAAAGCCTTTCTGCATTGCAAATAAGACTTTATATCATTTGAAACGAACATCTTTCATATTGGCAAGCTTTGATCTTAACATTGCATGAACTGACTTTTTCTTGCAGGGAAAGACGCTTTTCAACATCTGTAGACGCGCTCTCGCTTCGTTCGCTCAGGAACACTGAAACAGTCTCACTGTTCATAGAAACACTAATCTAAGCTCTCAGGGCATAGTAGCTCTAACTTTTCTTCCCAAGCACAATATATCAAACACATTAAAGAATGGCCTTTCTGCAGTGCAAATAAGACTTTATTTCATTTGAAACAAACATTTTCATTATTGGCAAGCTTTTCTCTTAACATTGCATAATCTGATTTTCTCTTACAGAGAAAGAATCTTTTCAGTATGTAAGGACTCGCGTTCTCTTCTTTCGCTCAGGAACACTGAAACGGTCTCACTGTTCATAGAAACACTAATCCAAGCTCTCAGGGCATAGTAGCTCTAACTTTACTTCCCAAGCACAATATATCAAACACATTAAAGAATGGCCTTTCTGCATTGCAAATAAGACTTTATTTCGTTTGAAACGAACAACTTTCATATTGGTAAACTTTAATCT
The DNA here is from genome assembly GCA_039654775.1 of Spinibarbus caldwelli. Classification (NCBI taxonomy): domain Eukaryota; kingdom Metazoa; phylum Chordata; class Actinopteri; order Cypriniformes; family Cyprinidae; genus Spinibarbus; species Spinibarbus caldwelli. Next base: position 3,830,761 of record CM077219.1, on the reverse strand, counting down.
TAATATTGCATGAACTGACTTTCTGTTACGGAGAAAGAAGATTTTCAGCATATAAGGACTCGCGCTCTCTTCGTTCGATCAGGAACACTGACACAGTCACGCTGTTCATAGAAATGCTAAACGAAGCTCGCTGAGCATAATAGCTCTAACTTTACTTTCCAAGCACAATGTACAGAACACATTAAATAAAAGCCTTTCTGCAATGCAAATAAGACTTTATTTCATTTCTAACAAACATCTTTCATATTGGCAGGCTTTCATCTTAAGATTGCATGTACTGACTTTCTATTGCAGGGAAAGACGTTTTCCAACATCTGTAGACCCGCTCTCGCTTCTTTCGCTCAGGAACACTGAAACAGTCTCACTGTTCATAGAAACACTAATCTAAGCTCTCAGGGCATAGTAGCTCTAACGTTACTTCCCAAGCACAATATATCAAACACATTAAAGAATGGCCTTTCTGCATTGCAAATAAGACTTTATTTCGTTTGAAACGAACAACTTTCATATTGGTAAACTTTAATCTTAATATTGCATGAACTGACTTTCTGTTACGGAGAAAGAAGATTTTCAGCATATAAGGACTCGCGCTCTCTTCTTTCGCTCAGGAACACTGAAAAAGTCTCACTGTTCATAGAAACACTAATCTAAGCTCTCAGGGCATAGTAGCTCTAACGTTACTTCCCAAGCACAATATATCAAACACATTAAAGAATGGCCTTTCTGCATTGCAAATAAGACTTTATTTCATTTGAAACGAACAACTTTCATATTGGCAAGCTTTAATCTTAATATTGCATGAACTGACTTTCTGTTACGGAGAAAGAAGATTTTCAGCATATAAGGACTCGCGCTCTCTTCTTTCGCTCAGGAACACTGAAACAGTCACTCTGTTCATAGAAATGCTAAACGAAGCTCGCTGAGCATAATAGCTCTAACTTTACTTTCCAAGCACAATATACAGAACACATTAAATAAAAGCCTTTCTGCAATGCAAATAAGACTTTATTTTATTTCTAACAAACATCTTTCATATTGGCAAGCTTTCATCTTAAGATTGCATGAACTGACTTTCTCTTGCAGGGAAAGACGTTTTCCAACATCTGTAGACCCGCTCTCGCTTCTTTCGCTCAGGAACACTGAAACAGTCTCACTGTTCATAGAAACACTAATCTAAGCTCTCAGGGCATAGTAGCTCTAACTTTACTTCCCAAGCACAATATATCAAACACATTATAGAATGGCCTTTCTGCATTGCAAATAAGACTTTATTTCATTTGAAACGAACAACTTTCATATTGGCAAGCTTTAATCTTAATATTGCATGAACTGACTTTCTGTTTAGGAGAAAGAAGATTTTCAGCATATAAGGACTCGCGCTCTCTTCTTTCGCTCAGGAACACTGAAACAGTCTCACTGTTCATAGAAACACTAATCTAAGCTCTAAGAGCATAGTAGCTCTAACTTTTCTTCCCAAGCACAATATACAGAACACATTAAATAAAAGCCTTTCTGCATTGCAAATAAGACTTTATATCATTTGAAACGAACATCTTTCATATTGGCAAGCTTTGATCTTAACATTGCATGAACTGACTTTTTCTTGCAGGGAAAGACGCTTTTCAACATCTGTAGACGCGCTCTCGCTTCTTTCGCTCAGGAACACTGAAACAGTCTCACTGTTCATAGAAACACTAATCTAAGCTCTCAGGGCATAGTAGCTCTAAGTTTTCTTCCCAAGCACAATATATCAAACACATTAAAGAATGGCCTTTCTGCAGTGCAAATAAGACTTTATTTCATTTGAAACAAACATTTTCATTATTGGCAAGCTTTTCTCTTAACATTGCATAATCTGATTTTCTCTTACAGAGAAAGAAGCTTTTCAGCATGTAAGGACTTGCGTTCTCTTCGTTCGATCAGGAACACTGACACAGTCACGCTGTTCATAGAAATGCTAAACGAAGCTCGCTGAGCATAATAGCTCTAGCTTTACTTTCCAAGCACAATGTACAGAACACATTAAATAAAAGCCTTTCTGCAATGCAAATAAGACTTTATTTCATTTCTAACAAACATCTTTCATATTGGCAGGCTTTCATCTTAAGATTGCATGAACTGACTTTCTATTGCAGGGAAAGACGCTTTTCAACATCTGTAGACCCGCTCTCGCTTCTTTCGCTCGGGAACACTGAAACAGTCTCACTGTTCATAGACACTAATCCAAGCTCTCAGGGCATAGTAGCTCTAACTTTACTTCCCAAGCACAATGTATCAAACACATTAAAGAAAGGCCTTTCTGCAGTGCAAAGAAGACTTTATTTCATTTGAAACAAACATCTTTCATATTGGCAAGCTTTGATCTTAACATTGCATAATCTGACTTTCTCTTACAGAAAAAGATGCTTTTCAGCATATAAGGACTCGCGCTCTCTTCTTTCGCTCAGGAACACTGAAACAGTCTCACTGTTCATAGAAACACTAATCTAAGCTCTCAGGGCATAGTAGCTCTAACTTTTCTTCCCAAGCACAATATATCAAACACATTAAAGAATGGCCTTTCTGCAGTGCAAATAAGACTTTATTTCATTTGAAACAAACATTTTTCATAATGGCAAGCTTTTCTCTCAACATTGCATAATCTGACTTTCTCTTACAGAGAAAGAAGCTTTTCAGCATGTAAGGACTCGCGCTCTCTTCGTTCGATCAGGAACACTGACACAGTCACGCTGTTCATAGAAATGCTAAACGAAGCTCGCTGAGCATAATAGCTCTAACTTTACTTTCCAAGCACAATGTACAGAACACATTAAATAAAAGCCTTTCTGCAATGCAAATAAGACTTTATTTCATTTCTAACAAACATCTTTCATATTGGCAGGCTTTCATCTTAAGATTGCATGTACTGACTTTCTATTGCAGGGAAAGACGTTTTCCAACATCTGTAGACCCGCTCTCGCTTCTTTCGCTCAGGAACACTGAAACAGTCTCACTGTTCATAGAAACACTAATCTAAGCTCTCAGGGCATAGTAGCTCTAACGTTACTTCCCAAGCACAATATATCAAACACATTAAAGAATGGCCTTTCTGCATTGCAAATAAGACTTTATTTCATTTGAAACGAACAACTTTCATATTGGCAAGCTTTAATCTTAATATTGCATGAACTGACTTTCTGTTACGGAGAAAGAAGATTTTCAGCATATAAGGACTCGCGCTCTCTTCTTTCGCTCAGGAACACTGAAACAGTCACTCTGTTCATAGAAATGCTAAACGAAGCTCGCTGAGCATAATAGCTCTAACTTTACTTTCCAAGCACAATATACAGAACACATTAAATAAAAGCCTTTCTGCAATGCAAATAAGACTTTATTTTATTTCTAACAAAGATCTTTCATATTGGCAAGCTTTCATCTTAAGATTGCATGAACTGACTTTCTCTTGCAGGGAAAGACGTTTTCCAACATCTGTAGACCCGCTCTCGCTTCTTTCGCTCAGGAACACTGAAACAGTCTCACTGTTCATAGAAACACTAATCTAAGCTCTCAGGGCATAGTAGCTCTAACTTTACTTCCCAAGCACAATATATCAAACACATTATAGAATGGCCTTTCTGCATTGCAAATAAGACTTTATTTCATTTGAAACGAACAACTTTCATATTGGCAAGCTTTAATCTTAATATTGCATGAACTGACTTTCTGTTTAGGAGAAAGAAGATTTTCAGCATATAAGGACTCGCGCTCTCTTCTTTCGCTCAGGAACACTGAAACAGTCTCACTGTTCATAGAAACACTAATCTAAGCTCTAAAAGCATAGTAGCTCTAACTTTTCTTCCCAAGCACAATATACAGAACACATTAAATAAAAGCCTTTCTGCATTGCAAATAAGACTTTATATCATTTGAAACGAACATCTTTCATATTGGCAAGCTTTGATCTTAACATTGCATGAACTGACTTTTTCTTGCAGGGAAAGACGCTTTTCAACATCTGTAGACGCGCTCTCGCTTCTTTCGCTCAGGAACACTGAAACAGTCACGCTGTTCATAGAAATGCTAAACGAAGCTCGCTGAGCATAATAGCTCTAACTTTACTTTCCAAGCACAATATACAGAACACATTAAATAAAAGCCTTTCTGCATTGCGAATAAGACTTTATTTCATTTGAAACGAACATCTTTCATATTGGCAAGCTTTGATCTTAACATTGCCTGAACTGACTTTCTCTTGCAGGGAAAGACGCTTTTCAACATCTGTAGACCCGCTCTCGCTTCTTTCGCTCGGGAACACTGAAACAGTCTCACTGTTCATAGACACACTAATCCAAGCTCTCAGGGCATAGTAGCTCTAACTTTACTTCCCAAGCACAATATATCAAACACATTAAAGAATGGCCTTTCTGCAGTGCAAAGAAGACTTTATTTCATTTGAAACAAACATTTTTCATATTGGCAAGCTTTTGTCTTAACATTGCATAATCTGACTTTCTCTTACAGAAAAAGATGCTTTTCAGCATATAAGGACTCGCGCTCTCTTCTTTCACTCAGGAACACTGACATAGTGGCACTGCTCATAGAAACACTAATCTAAGCTCTAAGAGCATAGTAGCGCTAACTTTTCTTCCCAAGCACAATATACAGAACACATTAAATAAAAGCCTTTCTGCATTGCAAATAAGACTTTATTTCATTTGAAACGAACATCTTTCATATTGGCAAGCTTTGATCTTAACATTGCATGAACTGACTTTCTCTTGCAGGGAAAGACGCTTTTCAACATCTGTAGACGCGCTCTCGCTTCTTTCGCTCAGGAACACTGAAACGGTCTCACTGTTCATAGAAACACTAATCCAAGCTCTCAGGGCATAGTAGCTCTAACTTTACTTCCCAAGCACAATATATCAAACACATTAAAGAATGGCCTTTCTGCATTGCAAATAAGACTTTATTTCGTTTGAAACGAACAACTTTCATATTGGTAAACTTTAATCTTAATATTGCATGAACTGACTTTCTGTTACGGAGAAAGAAGATTTTCAGCATATAAGGACTCGCGCTCTCTTCTTTCGCTCAGGAACACTGAAACAGTCTCACTGTTCATAGAAACACTAATCTAAGCTCTAAGGGCATAGTAGCACTAACTTTTCTTCCCAAGCACAATATATCAAACACATTAAAGAATGGCCTTTCTGCAGTGCAAATAAGACTTTATTTCATTTGAAACAAACATTTTCATTATTGGCAAGCTTTTCTCTTAACATTGCATAATCTGATTTTCTCTTACAGAGAAAGAATCTTTTCAGCATGTAAGGACTCGCGTTCTCTTCGTTCGATCAGGAACACTGACACAGTCACGCTGTTCATAGAAATGCTAAACGAAGCTCGCTGAGCATAATAGCTCTAACTTTACTTTCCAAGCACAATGTACAGAATACATTAAATAAAAGCCTTTCTGCAATACAAATAAGACTTTATTTCATTTCTAACAAACATCTTTCATATTGGCAGGTTTTCATCTTAAGATTGCATGAACTGACTTTCTATTGCAGGGAAAGACGTTTACCAACATCTGTAGACCCGCTCTCGCTTCTTTCGCTCAGGAACACTGAAACAGTCTCACTGTTCATAGAAACACTAATCTAAGCTCTCAGGGCATAGTAGCTCTAACGTTACTTCCCAAGCACAATATATCAAACACATTAAAGAATGGCCTTTCTGCATTGCAAATAAGACTTTATTTCGTTTGAAACGAACAACTTTCACATTGGTAAACTTTAATCTTAATATTGCATGAACTGACTTTCTGTTACGGAGAAAGAAGATTTTCAGCATATAAGGACTCGCGCTCTCTTCTTTCGCTCAGGAACACTGAAACAGTCTCACTGTTCATAGAAACACTAATCTAAGCTCTCAGGGCATAGTAGCTCTAGCTTAACTTCCCAAGCACAATATATCAAACACATTAAAGAAAGGCCTTTCTGCAGTGCAAAGAAGACTTTATTTCATTTGAAACAAACATTTTTCATATTGGCAAGCTTTTCTCTTAACATTGCATAATCTGATTTTCTCTTACAGAGAAAGAAGCTTTTCAGCATATAAGGACTCGCGCTCTCTTCGTTCGATCAGGAACACTGACACAGTCACGCTGTTCATAGAAATGCTAAACGAAGCTCGCTGAGCATAATAGCTCTAACTTTACTTTCCAAGCACAATATACAGAACACATTAAATAAAAGCCTTTCTGCATTGCGAATAAGACTTTATTTCATTTGAAACGAACATCTTTCATATTGGCAAGCTTTGATCTTAACATTGCCTGAACTGACTTTCTCTTGCAGGGAAAGACGCTTTTCAACATCTGTAGACCCGCTCTCGCTTCTTTCGCTCGGGAACACTGAAACAGTCTCACTGTTCATAGACACACTAATCCAAGCTCTCAGGGCATAGTAGCTCTAACTTTACTTCCCAAGCACAATATATCAAACACATTAAAGAATGGCCTTTCTGCAGTGCAAAGAAGACTTTATTTCATTTGAAACAAACATTTTTCATATTGGCAAGCTTTTGTCTTAACATTGCATAATCTGACTTTCTCTTACAGAAAAAGATGCTTTTCAGCATATAAGGACTCGCGCTCTCTTCTTTCACTCAGGAACACTGACATAGTGGCACTGCTCATAGAAACACTAATCTAAGCTCTAAGAGCATAGTAGCGCTAACTTTTCTTCCCAAGCACAATATACAGAACACATTAAATAAAAGCCTTTCTGCATTGCAAATAAGACTTTATTTCATTTGAAACGAACATCTTTCATATTGGCAAGCTTTGATCTTAACATTGCATGAACTGACTTTCTCTTGCAGGGAAAGACGCTTTTCAACATCTGTAGACGCGCTCTCGCTTCTTTCGCTCAGGAACACTGAAACGGTCTCACTGTTCATAGAAACACTAATCCAAGCTCTCAGGGCATAGTAGCTCTAACTTTACTTCCCAAGCACAATATATCAAACACATTAAAGAATGGCCTTTCTGCATTGCAAATAAGACTTTATTTCGTTTGAAACGAACAACTTTCACATTGGTAAACTTTAATCTTAATATTGCATGAACTGACTTTCTGTTACGGAGAAAGAAGATTTTCAGCATATAAGGACTCGCGCTCTCTTCTTTCGCTCAGGAACACTGAAACAGTCTCACTGTTCATAGAAACACTAATCTAAGCTCTCAGGGCATAGTAGCTCTAGCTTAACTTCCCAAGCACAATATATCAAACACATTAAAGAAAGGCCTTTCTGCAGTGCAAAGAAGACTTTATTTCATTTGAAACAAACATTTTTCATATTGGCAAGCTTTTCTCTTAACATTGCATAATCTGATTTTCTCTTACAGAGAAAGAAGCTTTTCAGCATATAAGGACTCGCGCTCTCTTCGTTCGATCAGGAACACTGACACAGTCACGCTGTTCATAGAAATGCTAAACGAAGCTCGCTGAGCATAATAGCTCTAACTTTACTTTCCAAGCACAATATACAGAACACATTAAATAAAAGCCTTTCTGCATTGCGAATAAGACTTTATTTCATTTGAAACGAACATCTTTCATATTGGCAAGCTTTGATCTTAACATTGCCTGAACTGACTTTCTCTTGCAGGGAAAGACGCTTTTCAACATCTGTAGACCCGCTCTCGCTTCTTTCGCTCGGGAACACTGAAACAGTCTCACTGTTCATAGACACACTAATCCAAGCTCTCAGGGCATAGTAGCTCTAACTTTACTTCCCAAGCACAATATATCAAACACATTAAAGAATGGCCTTTCTGCAGTGCAAAGAAGACTTTATTTCATTTGAAACAAACATTTTCATTATTGGCAAGCTTTTCTCTTAACATTGCATAATCTGATTTTCTCTTACAGAGAAAGAAGCTTTTCAGCATATAAGGACTCGCGCTCTCTTTTTTCGCTCAGGAACACTGAAACAGTCACTCTGTTCATAGAAATGCTAAACGAAGCTCGCTGAGCATAATAGCTCTAACTTTACTTTCCAAGCACAATATACAGAACACATTAAATAAAAGCCTTTCTGCAATGCAAATAAGACTTTATTTTATTTCTAACAAACATCTTTCATATTGGCAAGCTTTCATCTTAAGATTGCATGAACTGACTTTCTCTTGCAGGGAAAGACGTTTTCCAACATCTGTAGACCCGCTCTCGCGTCTTTCGCTCAGGAACACTGAAACAGTCTCACTGTTCATAGAAACACTAATCTAAGCTCTCAGGGCATAGTAGCTCTAACTTTACTTCCCAAGCACAATATATCAAACACATTATAGAATGGCCTTTCTGCATTGCAAATAAGACTTTATTTCATTTGAAACGAACAACTTTCATATTGGCAAGCTTTAATCTTAATATTGCATGAACTGACTTTCTGTTTAGGAGAAAGAAGATTTTCAGCATATAAGGACTCGCGCTCTCTTCTTTCGCTCAGGAACACTGAAACAGTCTCACTGTTCACAGAAACACTAATCTAAGCTCTCAGGGCATAGTAGCTCTAGCTTAACTTCCCAAGCACAATATATCAAACACATTAAAGAAAGGCCTTTCTGCAGTGCAAAGAAGACTTTATTTCATTTGAAACAAACATTTTTCATATTGGCAAGCTTTTCTCTTAACATTGCATAATCTGATTTTCTCTTACAGAGAAAGAAGCTTTTCAGCATATAAGGACTCGCGCTCTCTTCTTTCACTCAGGAACACTGACATAGTGGCACTGCTCATAGAAACACTAATCTAAGCTCTAAGAGCATAGTAGCTCTAACTTTTCTTCCCAAGCACAATATACAGAACACATTAAATAAAAGCCTTTCTGCATTGCAAATAAGACTTTATATCATTTGAAACGAACATCTTTCATATTGGCAAGCTTTGATCTTAACATTGCATGAACTGACTTTTTCTTGCAGGGAAAGACGCTTTTCAACATCTGTAGACGCGCTCTCGCTTCGTTCGCTCAGGAACACTGAAACAGTCTCACTGTTCATAGAAACACTAATCTAAGCTCTCAGGGCATAGTAGCTCTAACTTTTCTTCCCAAGCACAATATATCAAACACATTAAAGAATGGCCTTTCTGCAGTGCAAATAAGACTTTATTTCATTTGAAACAAACATTTTCATTATTGGCAAGCTTTTCTCTTAACATTGCATAATCTGATTTTCTCTTACAGAGAAAGAATCTTTTCAGTATGTAAGGACTCGCGTTCTCTTCTTTCGCTCAGGAACACTGAAACGGTCTCACTGTTCATAGAAACACTAATCCAAGCTCTCAGGGCATAGTAGCTCTAACTTTACTTCCCAAGCACAATATATCAAACACATTATAGAATGGCCTTTCTGCATTGCAAATAAGACTTTATTTCATTTGAAACGAACAACTTTCATATTGGCAAGCTTTAATCTTAATATTGCATGAACTGACTTTCTGTTACGGAGAAAGAAGATTTTCAGCATATAAGGACTCGCGCTCTCTTCTTTCTCTCAGGAACACTGAAACAGTCTCACTGTTCATAGAAACACTAATCTAAGCTCTCAGGGCATAGTAGCTCTAACTTTTCTTCCCAAGCACAATATATCAAACACATTAAAGAATGGCCTTTCTGCAGTGCAAATAAGACTTTATTTCATTTGAAACAAACATTTTCATTATTGGCAAGCTTTTCTCTTAACATTGCATAATCTGATTTTCTCTTACAGAGAAAGAAGCTTTTCAGCATATAAGGACTCGCGCTCTCTTTTTTCGCTCAGGAACACTGAAACAGTCACTCTGTTCATAGAAATGCTAAACGAAGCTCGCTGAGCATAATAGCTCTAACTTTACTTTCCAAGCACAATATACAGAACACATTAAATAAAAGCCTTTCTGCAATGCAAATAAGACTTTATTTTATTTCTAACAAACATCTTTCATATTGGCAAGCTTTCATCTTAAGATTGCATGAACTGACTTTCTCTTGCAGGGAAAGACGTTTTCCAACATCTGTAGACCCGCTCTCGCGTCTTTCGCTCAGGAACACTGAAACAGTCTCACTGTTCATAGAAACACTAATCTAAGCTCTCAGGGCATAGTAGCTCTAACTTTACTTCCCAAGCACAATATATCAAACACATTATAGAATGGCCTTTCTGCATTGCAAATAAGACTTTATTTCATTTGAAACGAACAACTTTCATATTGGCAAGCTTTAATCTTAATATTGCATGAACTGACTTTCTGTTTAGGAGAAAGAAGATTTTCAGCATATAAGGACTCGCGCTCTCTTCTTTCGCTCAGGAACACTGAAACAGTCTCACTGTTCATAGAAACACTAATCTAAGCTCTCAGGGCATAGTAGCTCTAGCTTAACTTCCCAAGCACAATATATCAAACACATTAAAGAAAGGCCTTTCTGCAGTGCAAAGAAGACTTTATTTCATTTGAAACAAACATTTTTCATATTGGCAAGCTTTTCTCTTAACATTGCATAATCTGATTTTCTCTTACAGAGAAAGAAGCTTTTCAGCATATAAGGACTCGCGCTCTCTTCGTTCGATCAGGAACACTGACACAGTCACGCTGTTCATAGAAATGCTAAACGAAGCTCGCTGAGCATAATAGCTCTAACTTTACTTTCCAAGCACAATATACAGAACACATTAAATAAAAGCCTTTCTGCATTGCGAATAAGACTTTATTTCATTTGAAACGAACATCTTTCATATTGGCAAGCTTTGATCTTAACATTGCCTGAACTGACTTTCTCTTGCAGGGAAAGACGCTTTTCAACATCTGTAGACCCGCTCTCGCTTCTTTCGCTCGGGAACACTGAAACAGTCTCACTGTTCATAGACACTAATCCAAGCTCTCAGGGCATAGTAGCTCTAACTTTACTTCCCAAGCACAATGTATCAAACACATTAAAGAAAGGCCTTTCTGCAGTGCAAAGAAGACTTTATTTCATTTGAAACAAACATTTTTCATATTGGCAAGCTTTTGTCTTAACATTGCATAATCTGACTTTCTCTTACAGAGAAAGAAGCTTTTCAGCATGTAAGGACTCGCGCTCTCTTCGTTCGATCAGGAACACTGACACAGTCACGCTGTTCATAGAAATGCTAAACGAAGCTCGCTGAGCATAATAGCTCTAACTTTACTTTCCAAGCACAATGTACAGAACACATTAAATAAAAGCCTTTCTGCAATGCAAATAAGACTTTATTTCATTTCTAACAAACATCTTTCATATTGGCAGGCTTTCATCTTAAGATTGCATGTACTGACTTTCTATTGCAGGGAAAGACGTTTTCCAACATCTGTAGACCCGCTCTCGCTTCTTTCGCTCAGGAACACTGAAACAGTCTCACTGTTCATAGAAACACTAATCTAAGCTCTCAGGGCATAGTAGCTCTAACGTTACTTCCCAAGCACAATATATCAAACACATTAAAGAATGGCCTTTCTGCATTGCAAATAAGACTTTATTTCGTTTGAAACGAACAACTTTCATATTGGTAAACTTTAATCTTAATATTGCATGAACTGACTTTCTGTTACGGAGAAAGAAGATTTTCAGCATATAAGGACTCGCGCTCTCTTCTTTCGCTCAGGAACACTGAAAAAGTCTCACTGTTCATAGAAACACTAATCTAAGCTCTCAGGGCATAGTAGCTCTAACGTTACTTCCCAAGCACAATATATCAAACACATTAAAGAATGGCCTTTCTGCATTGCAAATAAGACTTTATTTCATTTGAAACGAACAACTTTCATATTGGCAAGCTTTAATCTTAATATTGCATGAACTGACTTTCTGTTACGGAGAAAGAAGATTTTCAGCATATAAGGACTCGCGCTCTCTTCTTTCGCTCAGGAACACTGAAACAGTCACTCTGTTCATAGAAATGCTAAACGAAGCTCGCTGAGCATAATAGCTCTAACTTTACTTTCCAAGCACAATATACAGAACACATTAAATAAAAGCCTTTCTGCAATGCAAATAAGACTTTATTTTATTTCTAACAAACATCTTTCATATTGGCAAGCTTTCATCTTAAGATTGCATGAACTGACTTTCTCTTGCAGGGAAAGACGTTTTCCAACATCTGTAGACCCGCTCTCGCTTCTTTCGCTCAGGAACACTGAAACAGTCTCACTGTTCATAGAAACACTAATCTAAGCTCTCAGGGCATAGTAGCTCTAACTTTACTTCCCAAGCACAATATATCAAACACATTATAGAATGGCCTTTCTGCATTGCAAATAAGACTTTATTTCATTTGAAACGAACAACTTTCATATTGGCAAGCTTTAATCTTAATATTGCATGAACTGACTTTCTGTTTAGGAGAAAGAAGATTTTCAGCATATAAGGACTCGCGCTCTCTTCTTTCGCTCAGGAACACTGAAACAGTCTCACTGTTCATAGAAACACTAATCTAAGCTCTAAGAGCATAGTAGCTCTAACTTTTCTTCCCAAGCACAATATACAGAACACATTAAATAAAAGCCTTTCTGCATTGCAAATAAGACTTTATATCATTTGAAACGAACATCTTTCATATTGGCAAGCTTTGATCTTAACATTGCATGAACTGACTTTTTCTTGCAGGGAAAGACGCTTTTCAACATCTGTAGACGCGCTCTCGCTTCTTTCGCTCAGGAACACTGAAACAGTCTCACTGTTCATAGAAACACTAATCTAAGCTCTCAGGGCATAGTAGCTCTAAGTTTTCTTCCCAAGCACAATATATCAAACACATTAAAGAATGGCCTTTCTGCAGTGCAAATAAGACTTTATTTCATTTGAAACAAACATTTTCATTATTGGCAAGCTTTTCTCTTAACATTGCATAATCTGATTTTCTCTTACAGAGAAAGAAGCTTTTCAGCATGTAAGGACTTGCGTTCTCTTCGTTCGATCAGGAACACTGACACAGTCACGCTGTTCATAGAAATGCTAAACGAAGCTCGCTGAGCATAATAGCTCTAGCTTTACTTTCCAAGCACAATGTACAGAACACATTAAATAAAAGCCTTTCTGCAATGCAAATAAGACTTTATTTCATTTCTAACAAACATCTTTCATATTGGCAGGCTTTCATCTTAAGATTGCATGAACTGACTTTCTATTGCAGGGAAAGACGCTTTTCAACATCTGTAGACCCGCTCTCGCTTCTTTCGCTCGGGAACACTGAAACAGTCTCACTGTTCATAGACACTAATCCAAGCTCTCAGGGCATAGTAGCTCTAACTTTACTTCACAAGCACAATGTATCAAACACATTAAAGAAAGGCCTTTCTGCAGTGCAAAGAAGACTTTATTTCATTTGAAACAAACATCTTTCATATTGGCAAGCTTTGATCTTAACATTGCATAATCTGACTTTCTCTTACAGAAAAAGATGCTTTTCAGCATATAAGGACTCGCGCTCTCTTCTTTCGCTCAGGAACACTGAAACAGTCTCACTGTTCATAGAAACACTAATCTAAGCTCTCAGGGCATAGTAGCTCTAACTTTTCTTCCCAAGCACAATATATCAAACACATTAAAGAATGGCCTTTCTGCAGTGCAAATAAGACTTTATTTCATTTGAAACAAACATTTTTCATAATGGCAAGCTTTTCTCTCAACATTGCATAATCTGACTTTCTCTTACAGAGAAAGAAGCTTTTCAGCATGTAAGGACTCGCGGTCTCTTCGTTCGATCAGGAACACTGACACAGTCACGCTGTTCATAGAAATGCTAAACGAAGCTCGCTGAGCATAATAGCTCTAACTTTACTTTCCAAGCACAATGTACAGAACACATTAAATAAAAGCCTTTCTGCAATGCAAATAAGACTTTATTTCATTTCTAACAAACATCTTTCATATTGGCAGGCTTTCATTTTAAGATTGCATGTACTGACTTTCTATTGCAGGGAAAGACGTTTTCCAACATCTGTAGACCCGCTCTCGCTTCTTTCGCTCAGGAACACTGAAACAGTCTCACTGTTCATAGAAACACTAATCTAAGCTCTCAGGGCATAGTAGCTCTAACGTTACTTCCCAAGCACAATATATCAAACACATTAAAGAATGGCCTTTCTGCATTGCAAATAAGACTTTATTTCGTTTGAAACGAACAACTTTCATATTGGTAAACTTTAATCTTAATATTGCATGAACTGACTTTCTGTTACGGAGAAAGAAGATTTTCAGCATATAAGGACTCGCGCTCTCTTCTTTCGCTCAGGAACACTGAAAAAGTCTCACTGTTCATAGAAACACTAATCTAAGCTCTCAGGGCATAGTAGCTCTAACGTTACTTCCCAAGCACAATATATCAAACACATTAAAGAATGGCCTTTCTGCATTGCAAATAAGACTTTATTTCATTTGAAACGAACAACTCTCATATTGGCAAGCTTTAATCTTAATATTGCATGAACTGACTTTCTGTTACGGAGAAAGAAGATTTTCAGCATATAAGGACTCGCGCTCTCTTCTTTCGCTCAGGAACACTGAAACAGTCACTCTGTTCATAGAAATGCTAAACGAAGCTCGCTGAGCATAATAGCTCTAACTTTACTTTCCAAGCACAATATACAGAACACATTAAATAAAAGCCTTTCTGCAATGCAAATAAGACTTTATTTTATTTCTAACAAAGATCTTTCATATTGGCAAGCTTTCATCTTAAGATTGCATGAACTGACTTTCTCTTGCAGGGAAAGACGTTTTCCAACATCTGTAGACCCGCTCTCGCTTCTTTCGCTCAGGAACACTGAAACAGTCTCACTGTTCATAGAAACACTAATCTAAGCTCTCAGGGCATAGTAGCTCTAACTTTACTTCCCAAGCACAATATATCAAACACATTATAGAATGGCCTTTCTGCATTGCAAATAAGACTTTATTTCATTTGAAACGAACAACTTTCATATTGGCAAGCTTTAATCTTAATATTGCATGAACTGACTTTCTGTTTAGGAGAAAGAAGATTTTCAGCATATAAGGACTCGCGCTCTCTTCTTTCGCTCAGGAACACTGAAACAGTCTCACTGTTCATAGAAACACTAATCTAAGCTCTAAGAGCATAGTAGCTCTAACTTTTCTTCCCAAGCACAATATACAGAACACATTAAATAAAAGCCTTTCTGCATTGCAAATAAGACTTTATATCATTTGAAACGAACATCTTTCATATTGGCAAGCTTTGATCTTAACATTGCATGAACTGACTTTTTCTTGCAGGGAAAGACGCTTTTCAACATCTGTAGACGCGCTCTCGCTTCTTTCGCTCAGGAACACTGAAACAGTCTCACTGTTCATAGAAACACTAATCTAAGCTCTCAGGGCATAGTAGCTCTAAGTTTTCTTCCCAAGCACAATATATCAAACACATTAAAGAATGGCCTTTCTGCAGTGCAAATAAGACTTTATTTCATTTGAAACAAACATTTTCATTATTGGCAAGCTTTTCTCTTAACATTGCATAATCTGATTTTCTCTTACAGAGAAAGAAGCTTTTCAGCATGTAAGGACTTGCGTTCTCTTCGTTCGATCAGGAACACTGACACAGTCACGCTGTTCATAGAAATGCTAAACGAAGCTCGCTGAGCATAATAGCTCTAGCTTTACTTTCCAAGCACAATGTACAGAACACATTAAATAAAAGCCTTTCTGCAATGCAAATAAGACTTTATTTCATTTCTAACAAACATCTTTCATATTGGCAGGCTTTCATCTTAAGATCGCATGAACTGACTTTCTATTGCAGGGAAAGACGTTTTCCAACATCTGTAGACCCGCTCTCGCTTCTTTCGCTCAGGAACACTGAAACAGTCTCACTGTTCATAGAAACACTAATCTAAGCTCTCAGGGCATAGTAGCTCTAACGTTACTTCCCAAGCACAATATATCAAACACATTAAAGAATGGCCTTTGTGCATTGCAAATAAGACTTTATTTCATTTGAAACGAACAACTTTCATATTGGCAAGCTTTAATCTTAATATTGCATGAACTGACTTTCTGTTTAGGAGAAAGAAGATTTTCAGCATATAAGGACTCGCGTTCTCTTCGTTCGATCAGGAACACTGACACAGTCACGCTGTTCATAGAAATGCTAAACGAAGCTCGCTGAGCATAATAGCTCTAACTTTACTTTCCAAGCACAATGTACAGAACACATTAAATAAAAGCCTTTCTGCAATGCAAATAAGACTTTATTTCCTTTCTAACAAACATCTTTCATATTGGCAAGCTTTTGTCTTAACATTGCATAATCTGACTTTCTCTTACAACGAAATAAGCTTTTTTGCGTATGTGCACCCGCGTTCTCTTCTTTCTCTCTTGAGCACTGCCACAATGCCACTGGTCATAGAAATGCTGAACAAAGCTCTCTGAGCATAGTAGCTCTAACTTTACTTCCCAAGCACAATATATCAAACACACTAAAGAAAGGCCTTTCTGCATTGCAAATAAAACTTTATTTCATTTTTAAGAAACATGTTTCATATTGGCAAGCTTTCATCTTAAGAATGCATGAACTGACTTTCTCTTGCAGGGAAAGACGTTTTCCAACATCTGTAGACCCGCTCTCGCTTCTTTCGCTCAGGAAACACTGAAACAGTCTCACTGTTCATAGAAACACTAATCTAAGCTCTCAGGGCATAGTAGCTCTAACTTTACTTCCCAAGCTAAATATATCACACACATTAAAGAAAGGCCTTTCTTGCAGTGCAAATAAGACTTTATTTCATTTGAAACAAACATTTTTCATAATGGCAAGCTTTTGTCTCAACATTGCATAATCTGACTTTCTCTTACAGAGAAAGAAGCTTTTCAGCATATAAGGACTCGCGCTCTCATCGTTCGATAAGGAACACTGACACAGTCACGCTGTTCATAGAAATGCTAAACAAAGCTCTCTGAGCATAGTAGCTCTAACTTTACTTCCCAAGCACAATATATCAAACACACTAAAGAAAGGCCTTTCTGCATTGCAAATAAAACTTTATTTCATTTTTAAGAAACATCTTTCATATTGGCAAGCTTTCATCTTAATATTGCATGAACTGACTTTCTCTTGCAGGGAAAGACGCTTTTCAAGACCTGTAGACCCGCTCTCGCTTCTTTCGCTGAGGAACACTGAAACAGTCTCACTGTTCATAGAAACACTAATCTAAGCTCTCAGGGCATAGTAGCTCTAACGTTACTTCCCAAGCACAATATATCAAACACATTAAAGAAAGGCCTTTCTTGCAGTGCAAATAAGACTTTATTTCATTTGAAACAAACATTTTTCATAATGGCAAGCTTTTGTCTCAACATTGCATAATCTGATTTTCTCTTACAGAGAAAGAAGCTTTTCAGCATATAAGGACTCGCGCTCTCATCGTTCGATCAAGAACACTGACATAGTGGCACTGCTCATAGAAACACTAATCTAAGCTCTCAGAGCATAGTAGCTCTAACTTCTCTTCCCAAGCACAATATACAGAACACATTAAAGAAAGGCCTTTCTGCATTGCAAATAAGACTGTATTTCATTTGAAACAAATATTTTTCATAATGGCAAGCATTTGTCTCAAAATTGCATAATCTGACTTTCTCTTACAGAGAATGAAGCTTTTCAGCATATAAGGACTCGCGCTCTCTTCTTTCACTCAGGAACACTGACATAGTGGCACTGCTCATAGAAACACTAATCTAAGCTCTCTGAGCATAGTAGCTCTAACTTTACTTCCCAAGCACAATATATCAAACACATTAAAGAAAGGCCTTTCTGCAGTGCAAATAAGACTTTATTTAATTTGAAACAAACATTTTTCATATTGGCAAGCTTTTGTCTTAACATTGCATAATCTGACTTTCTCTTACAACGAAATAAGCTTTATTGCGTCTGTGCACCCGCGTTCTCTTCTTTCTCTCTTGAGCACTGCCACAATGCTACTGTTCATAGAAATGCTAAACAAAGCTCTCTGAGCATAGTAGCTCTAACTTTACTTCCCAAGCACAATATATCAAACACACTAAAGAAAGGCCTTTCTGCATTGCAAATAAAACTTTATGTCATTTTTAAGAAACATCTTTCATATTGGCAAGCTTTCATCTTAAGATTGCATGAACTGACTTTTTCTTGCAGGGAAAGACGCTTTTCAACACCTGTAGACCCGCTCTCGCTTCTTTCGCTGAGGAACACTGAAACAGTCTCACTGTTCATAGAAACACTAATCTAAGCTCTCAGGGCATAGTAGCTCTAACTTTACTTCCCAAGCACAATATATCAAACACATTAAAGAAAGGCCTTTCTGCAGTGCAAAGAAGACTTTATTTCATTTGAAAGAAACATTTTTCATATTGGCAAGCTTTTCTCTTAACATTGCATAATCTGATTTTCTCTTACAGAGAAAGAAGCTTTTCAGCATATAAGGACTCGTGCTCTCTTCGTTCGATCAGAAACACTGACACAGTCACGCTGTTCATAGAACTGCTAAACGAAACTCGCTGAGCATAATAGCTCTAACTTTACTTTCCAAGCACAATATACAGAACACATTAAATAAAAGCCTTTCTGCAATGCAAATAAGACTTTATTTCATTTCTAACAAACACCTTTCATATTGGCAAGCTTTCATCTTAAGATTGCATGAACTGACTTTCTATTGCAGGGAAAGACGTTTTCCAACATCTGTAGACCCGCTCTCGCTTCTTTCGCTCAGGAAACACTGAAACAGTCTCACTGTTCATAGAAACACTAATCTAAGCTCTCAGGGCATAGTAGCTCTAACTTTACTTCCCAAGCTAAATATATCACACACATTAAAGAATGGCCTTTCTGCATTGCAAATAAGACTTTATTTCATTTGAAACAAACATTTTTCATAATGGCAAGCTTTTCTCTCAACATTGCATAATCTGACTTTCTCTTACAGAGAAAGAAGCTTTTCAGCATGTAAGGACTCGCGCTCTCTTCTTTCGCTCAGGAACACTGAAACAGTCTCACTGTTCATAGAAACACTGATCTAAGTTCTCAGGGCATAGTAGCTCTAACTTAACTTCCCAAGCACAATATATCAAACACATTAAAGAAAGGCCTTTCTGCAGTGCAAAGAAGACTTTATTTCATTTGAAACAAACATTTTTCATATTGGCAAGCTTTTGTCTTAACATTGCATAATCTGACTTTCTCTTACAGAAAAAGATGCTTTTCAGCATATAAGGACTCGCGCTCTCTTCTTTCACTTAGGAACAATGACATAGTGGCACTGCTCATAGAAACACTAATGTAAGCTCTCATGGCATAGTAGCTCTAACTTTTCTTCCCAAGCACAATATATCAAACACATTAAAGAATGGCTTTTCTGCAGTGCAAATAAGACTTTATTTCATTTGAAACAAACATTTTCATTATTGGCAAGCTTTTCTCTTAACATTGCATAATCTGATTTTCTCTTACAGAGAAAGAAGCTTTTCAGCATGTAAGGACTCGCGCTCTCTTCGTTCGATCAGGAACACTGGCACAGTCACGCTGTTCATAGAAATGCTAAACGAAGCTCGCTGAGCATAATAGCTCTAACTTTACTTTCCAAGCACAATGTACAGAACACATTAAATAAAAGCCTTTCTGCAATGCAAATAAGACTTTATTTCATTTCTAACAAACATCTTTCATATTGGCAAGCTTTCATCTTAAGATTGCATGAACTGACTTTCTATTGCAGGGAAAGACGTTTTCCAACATCTGTAGACCCGCTCTCGCTTCTTTCGCTCAGGAAACACTGAAACAGTCTCACTGTTCATAGAAACACTAATCTAAGCTCTCAGGGCATAGTAGCTCTAACTTTACTTCCCAAGCTAAATATATAAAACACATTAAAGAAAGGCCTTTCTTGCAGTGCAAATAAGACTTTATTTCATTTGAAACAAACATTTTTCATAATGGCAAGCTTTTGTCTCAAAATTGCATAATCTGACTTTCTCTTACAGAGAAAGAAGCTTTTCAGCATATAAGGACTCGCGCTCTCTTCTTTCACTCAGGAACACTGACATAGTGGCACTGCTCATAGAAACACTAATCTAAGCTCTTAGAGCATAGTAACTCTAACTTTTCTTCCCAAGCACAATATATCAAACACATTAAATAAAAGCCTTTCTGCATTGCAAATAAGACTTTATTTCCTTTCTAACAAACATCTTTCATATTGGCAAGCTTTCATCTTAAGATTGCATGAACTGACTTTCTCTTGCAAGGAAAGACGTTTTCCAACATCTGTAGACCCGCTCTCGCTTTTTTCGCTCAGGAACACTGAAACAGTCTCACTGTTCATAGAAACACTAATCCAAGCTCTCAGGGCATAGTAGCTCTAACTTTACTTCCCAAGCACAATATACAGAACACATTAAATAAAAGCCTTTCTGCATTGCAAATAAGACTTTATTTCATTTGAAACAAACATCTTTCATATTGACAAGCTTTGATGTTAACATTGCCTGAAATGACTTTCTCTTGCAGGGAAAGACGCTTTTCAACATCTGTAGACCCGCTCTCGCTTCTTTCGCTCGGGAACACTGAAACAGTCTCACTGTTCATAGAAACACTAATCCAAGCTCTCAGGGCATAGTAGCTCTAACTTTACTTCCCAAGCACAATATATCACACACAGTAAAGAAAGGCCTTTCTGCAGTGCAAATAAGACTTTATTTCATTTGAAACAAACATTTTTCATATTGGCAAGCTTTTGTCTTAACATTGCATAATCTGACTTTCTCTTACAACGAAATAAGCTTTTTTGCGTCTGTGCACCCGCGTTCTCTTCTTTCTCTCTTGAGCACTGCCACAATCCCACTGTTCATAGAAATGCTAAACAAAGCTCTCTGAGCATAGTAGCTCTAACTTTACTTCCCAAGCACAATATATCAAACACACTAAAGAAAGGCCTTTCTGCATTGCAAATAAAACTTTATTTCATTTTTAAGAAACATCTTTCATATTGGCAAGCTTTCATCTTAAGATTGCATGAACTGACTTTCTCTTGCAGGGAAAGACGCTTTTCAACACCTGTAGACCCGCTCTCGCTTCTTTCGCTGAGGAACACTGAAACAGTCTCACTGTTCATAGAAACACTAATCTAAGCTCTCAGGGCATAGTAGCTCTAACTTAACTTCCCAAGCACAATATATCAAACACATTAAAGAAAGGCCTTTCTGCAGTGCAAAGAAGACTTTATTTCATTTGAAACAAACATTTTTCATATTGGCAAGCTTTTCTCTTAACATTGCATAATCTGATTTTCTCTTACAGAGAAAGAAGCTTTTCAGCATATAAGGACTCGCGCTCTCTTCTTTCACTCAGGAACACTGAGATAGTGGCACTGCTCATAGAAACACTAATCTAAGCTCTTAGAGCATAGTAGCTCTAACTTTTCTTCCCAAGCACAATATACAGAACACATTAAATAAAAGCCTTTCTGCCTTGCAAATAAGACTTTATTTCATTTGAAACGAACATCTTTCATATTGGCAAGCTTTGATCTTAACATTGCATGAACTGACTTTCTCTTGCAGAGAAAGACGCTTTTCAACATCTGTAGACCCGCTCTCGCTTCTTTCGCTCAGGAACACTGAAACAGTCTCACTGTTCATAGAAACACTAATGTAAGCTCTCAGGGCATAGTAGCTCTAACTTTTCTTCCCAAGCACAATATATCAAACACATTAAAGACTGGCTTTTCTGCAGTGCAAATAAGACTTTATTTCATTTGAAACAAACATTTTCATTATTGGCAAGCTTTTCTCTTAACATTGCATAATCTGATTTTCTCTTACAGAGAAAGAAGCTTTTCAGCATGTAAGGACTCGCGCTCTCTTCGTTCGATCAGGAACACTGACACAGTCACGCTGTTCATAGAAATGCTAAACGAAGCTCGCTGAGCATAATAGCTCTAACTTTACTTTCCAAGCACAATGTACAGAACACATTAAATAAAAGCCTTTCTGCAATGCAAATAAGACTTTATTTCATTTCTAACAAACATCTTTCATATTGGCAAGCTTTCATCTTAAGATTGCATGAACTGACTTTCTATTGCAGGGAAAGACGTTTTCCAACATCTGTAGACCCGCTCTCGCTTCTTTCGCTCAGGAAACACTGAAACAGTCTCACTGTTCATAGAAACACTAATCTAAGCTCTCAGGGCATAGTAGCTCTAACTTTACTTCCCAAGCACAATATCTCAAACACACTAAAGAAAGGCCTTTCTGCATTGCAAATAAGACTTTATTTCATTTGAAACAAACATTTTTCATAATGGCAAGCTTTTGTCTCAAAATTGCATAATCTGATTTTCTCTTACAGAGAAAGAAGCTTTTCAGCATATAAGGACTCGCGCTCTCTTCTTTCACTCAGGAACACTGACATAGTGGCACTGCTCATAGAAACACTAATCTAAGCTCTTAGAGCATAGTAACTCTAACTTTTCTTCCCAAGCACAATATATCAAACACATTAAATAAAAGCCTTTCTGCATTGCAAATAAGACTTTATTTCCTTTCTAAGAAACATCTTTCATATTGGCAAGCTTTTCTCTTAACATTGCATAATCTGACTTTCTCTTACAGAGAAAGAAGCTTTTCAGCATATAAGGACTCGCGCTCTCTTCTTTCACTCAGGAACAATGACATAGTGGCACTGCTCATAGAAACACTAATCTAAGCTCTCAGAGCATAGTAGCTCTAACTTTTCTTCCCAAGCACAATATATCAAACACATTAAATGAAAGCCTTTCTGCATTGCAAATAAGACTTTATTTCATTTGAAACAAACATTTTTCATATTGGCAAGCTTTTCTCTTAACATTGCATAATCTGACTTTCTCTTACAGAGAAAGAAGCTTTTCAGCATATAAGGACTGGCCTTCTCTTCTTTCGCTCAGGAACAGTGACACTCTCCCTCTTCATAAACATGCCAAGCGAAGCTCGCTGAGCATAATAGCTCTAACTTTACTTTCCAAGCACAATATACAGAACACATTAAATAGAAGCCTTTCTGCATTGCAAATAACTTTATTTCATTTGAAACGAACATCTTTCATATTGACAAGCTTTGATGTTAACATTGCCTGAACTGACTTTCTCTTGCAGGGAAAGACGCTTTTCAACATCTGTAGACCCGCTCTCGCTTCTTTCGCTCGGGAACACTGAAACAGTCTCACTGTTCATAGAAACACTAATCCAAGCTCTCAGGGCATAGTAGCTCTAACTTTACTTCCCAAGCACAATATATCAAACACATTAAAGAAAGGCCTTTCTGCAGTGCAAATAAGACTTTATTTCATTTGAAACAAACATTTTTTATATTGGCAAGCTTTTGTCTTAACATTGCATAATCTGACTTTCTCTTACAACGAAATAAGCTTTTTTGCATCTGTGCACCCGCGTTCTCTTCTTTCTCTCTTGAGCACTGCCACAATGCCACTGTTCATAGAAATGCTAAACAAAGCTCTCTGAGCATAGTAGCTCTAACTTTACTTCCCAAGCACAATATCTCAAACACACTAAAGAAAGGCCTTTCTGCATTGCAAATAAGACTTTATTTCATTTGAAACAAACATTTTTCATATTGGCAAGCTTTTGTCTTAACATTGCATAATCTGATTTTCTCTTACAGAGAAAGAAGCTTTTCAGCATATAAGGACTCGCCTTCTCTTCTTTCGCTCAGGAACAGTGACACGGTCTCCCTCTTCATAGACATGCCAAACGAAGCTCGCTGAGCATAGTAGCTCTAACTTTACTTCCCAAGCACAATATATATAACACATTAAATAAAAGCCTTTCTGCATTGCAAATAAGACTTTATTTCATTTGAAACAAACATTTTTCATATTGGCAAGCTTTCATTTTAAGATTGCATGAACTGACTTTCTCTTGCAGGGAAAGACGTTTTCCAACATCTGTAGACCCGCTCTCGCTTCTTTCGCTCAGGAACACTGAAACAGTCTCACTGTTCATAGAAACACTAATCTAAGCTCTCAGGGCATAGTAGCTCTAACTTTACGTCCCAAGCACAATATATCAAACACATTAAAGAAAGGCCTTTCTTGCAGTGCAAATAAGACTTTATTTCATTTGATACAAACATTTTTCATAATGGCAAGCTTTTGTCTCAACATTGCATAATCTGACTTTCTCTTATAGAGAAAGAAGCTTTTCAGCATATAAGGACTCGCGCTCCCTTCGTTCGATCAGGAACACTGACATAGTGGCACTGCTCATAGAAACACTAATCTAAGCTCTCAGAGCATAGTAGCTCTAACTTTTCTTCCCAAGCACAATATATCAAACACATTAAAGAATGGCCTTTCTGCATTGCAAATAAGACTTTATTTCATTTGAAACGAACATCTTTCATATTGGCAAGGTTTGATCTTAACATTGCATGAACTGACTTTCTCTTGCAGGGAAAGACGCTTTTCAACATCTGTAGACCCGCTCTCGCTTCTTTCGCTCAGGAACACTGAAACAGTCTCACTGTTCATAGAAACACTAATCCAAGCTCTCAGGGCATAGTAGCTCTAACTTTACTTCCCAAGCACAATATATCAAACACATTAAAGATCGGCCTTTCTTGCAGTGCAAATAAGACTTTATTTCATTTGAAAAAACATTTTTCATATTGGCAAGCTTTTGTCTTAACATTGAATAATCTGACTTTCTCTTACAACGAAATAAGCTTTTTTGCGTCTGTGCACCCGCGTTCTCTTCTTTCTCTCTTGAGCACTGCCACAATGCCACTGTTCATAGAAATGCTAAACAAAGCTCTCTGAGCATAGTAGCTCTAACTTTACTTCCCAAGCACAATATATCAAACACATTAAAGAAAGGCCTTTCTGCAGTGCAAATAAGACTTTATTTAATTTGAAACAAACATTTTTCATATAGGCAAGCTTTTGTCTTAACATTTCATAATCTGACTTTCTCTTACAGAGAAAGAAGCTTTTCAGCATATAAGGACTCGCGCTCTCTTCGTTCGATCAGGAACACTGACACAGTCACGCTGTTCATAGAAATGCTAAACGAAGCTCGCTGAGCATAATAGCTCTAACTTTACTTTCCAAGCACAATATACAGAACACATTAAATAAAGGCCTTTCTGCATTGCAAATAAGACTTTATTTCATTTCTAAATAACATCTTTCTTATTGGCAAGCTTTCATCTTAAGATTGCATGAACTGACTTTCTCTTGCAGGGAAAGACGCTTTTCAACATCTGTAGACCCGCTCTCGCTTCTTTCGCTCAGGAACACTGAAACAGTCTCACTGTTCATAGAAACACCAATCGAAGCTCTCAGGGCATAGTAGCTCTAACTTTACTTTCCAAGCACAATATACAGAACACATTAAATAAAAGCCTTTCTGCATTGCAAATAAGACTTTATTTCATTTGAAACAAATATTTTTCATATTGGCAAGCGTTTGTCTTAACATTGCATTAACTGACTATATCGTATAGAAAAAGATGCTTTTCAGCATATAAGGACTCGCGCTCTCTTCTTTCGCTCAGGAACACTGAAACAGTCTCACTGTTCATAGAAACACTAATCCAAGCTCTCAGGGCATAGTAGCTCTAACTTTACGTCCCAAGCACAATATATCAAACACATTAAAGAATGGCCTTTCTGCATTGCAAATAAGACTTTATTTCATTTCTAACAAACATCTTTCATATTGGCAAGCTTTCATCTTAAGATTGCATGAACTGACTTTCTCTTGCAGGGAAAGACGTTTTCCAACATCTGTAGACCCGCTCTCGCTTCTTTCGCTCAGGAACACTGAAACAGTCTCACTGTTCATAGAAACACTAATCTAAGCTCTCAGGGCATAGTAGCTCTAACTTTACTTCCCAAGCACAATATATCACACACATTAAAGAAAGGCCTTTCTGCAGTGCAAAGAAGACTTTATTTCATTTGAAACAAACATTTTTTATATTGGCAAGCTTTTCTCTTAACATTGCATAATCTGATTTTCTCTTACAGAGAAAGAAGCTTTTCAGCATATAAGGACTCGCGCTCTCTTCGTTCGATCAAGAATACTGACATAGTGGCACTGCTCATAGAAACATTAATCTAAGCTCTCAGAGCATAGTAGCTCTAACTTTTCTTCCCAAGCACAATATATCAAATAGATTAAAGAATGGCCTTTCTGCATTGCAAATAAGACTTTATTTCATTTAAAATGAACAACTTTCATATTGGCAAGCTTTAATCTTAATATTACATAAACTGACTTTCTGTTACGGAGAAAGAAAATTTTCAGCATATAAGGATTCGCGCTCTTTTCTTTCGCTCAGGAACACCGAAATAGTCTCACTGTTCATAGAAACACTAATCTAAGGTCTCAGGGCATAGTAGCTCTAACTTTATTTCCCAAGCACAATATATCAAACACATTAACGAAAGGCCTTTCTGCAGTGCAAATAAGACTTTATTTCATTTGATACAAACATTTTTCATATTGGCAAGCTTTTGTCTTAACATTGCATAATCTGACTTTCTCTTACAGAGAAAGAAGCTTTTCAGCATATAAGGACTCGCCTTCTCTTCTTTCGCTCAGGAACAGTGACACGGTCTCCCTCTTCATAGACATGCCAAACGAAGCTCGCTGAGCATAGTAGCTCTAACTTTACTTCCCAAGCACAATATATATAACACATTAAATAAAAGCCTTTCTGCATTGCAAATGAGACTTTATTTCATTTGAAACAAACATTTTTCATATTGGCAAGCTTTCACCTTAAGATTGCATGAACTGACTTTCTCTTGCAGGGAAAGACGTTTTCCAACATCTGTAGACCCGCTCTCGCTTCTTTCGCTCAGGAACACTGAAACAGTCTCACTGTTCATAGAAACACTAATCTAAGCTCTCAGGGCATAGTAGCTCTAACTTTACTTCCCAAGCACAATATATCAAACACATTAAAGAAAGGCCTTTCTTGCAGTGCAAATAAGACTTTATTTCATTTAAAATGAACAACTTTCATATTGGCAAGCTTTAATCTTAATATTACATAAACTGACTTTCTGTTACGGAGAAAGAAAATTTTCAGCATATAAGGACTCGCGCTCTCTTCTTTCGCTCAGGAACACCGAAACAGTCTCACTGTTCATAGAAACACTAATCTAAGGTCTCAGGGCATAGTAGCTCTAACTTTACTTCCCAAGCACAATATATCAAACACATTAAAGAAAGGCCTTTCTGCAGTGAAAATAAGACTTTATTTCATTTGAAACAAACATTTTTCATATTGGCAAGCTTTTGTCTTAACATTGCATAATCTGACTTTCTCTTACAGAGAAAGAAGCTTTTCAGCATATAAGGACTCGCCTTCTCTTCTTTCGCTCAGGAACAGTGACACGGTCTCCCTTTTCATAGACATGCCAAACGAAGCTCGCTGAGCATAGTAGCTCTAACTTTACTTCCCAAGCATAATATATATAACACATTAAATAAAAGCCTTTCTGCATTGCAAATAAGACTTTATTTCATTTGAAACAAACATTTTTCATATTGGCAAGCTTTCATCTTAAGATTGCATGAACTGACTTTCTCTTGCAGGGAAAGACGTTTTCCAACATCTGTAGACCCGCTCTCGCTTCTTTCGCTCAGGAACACTGAAACAGTCTCACTGTTCATAGAAACACTAATCTAAGCTCTCAGAGCATAGTAGCTCTAACTTTTCTTCCCAAGCACAATATATCAAACACATTAAAGAATGGCCTTTCTGCATTGCAAATAAGACTTTATTTCATTTGAAACGAACATCTTTCATATTGGCAAGGTTTGATCTTAACATTGCATGAACTGACTTTCTCTTGCAGGGAAAGACGCTTTTCAACATCTGTAGACCCGCTCTCGCTTCTTTCGCTCAGGAACACTGAAACAGTCTCACTGTTCATAGAAACACTAATCTAAGCTCTCAGGGCATAGTAGCTCTAACTTTACTTCCCAAGCACAATATATCAAACACATTAAAGAAAGGCCTTTCTGCAGTGCAAATAAGACTTTATTTCATTTGAAACAAACATTTTTCATATTGGCAAGCTTTTGTCTTAACATTGCATAATCTGACTTTCTCTTACAGAGAAAGAAGCTTTTCAGCATATAAGGACTCGCCTTCTCTTCTTTCGCTCAGGAACAGTGACACGGTCTCCCTCTTCATAGACATGCCAAACGAAGCTCGCTGAGCATAGTAGCTCTAACTTTACTTCCCAAGCACAATATATATAACACATTAAATAAAAGCCTTTCTGCATTGCAAATAAGACTTTATTTCATTTGAAACAAACATTTTTCATATTGGCAAGCTTTCATCTTAAGATTGCATTAACTGACTTTCTCTTGCAGGGAAAGACGTTTTCCAACATCTGTAGACCCGCTCTCGCTTCTTCCGCTCAGGAACACTGAAACAGTCTCACTGTTCATAGAAACACTAATCTAAGCTCTCAGGGCATAGTAGCTCTAACTTTACTTCCCAAGCACAATATATCAAACACATTAAAGAAAGGCCTTTCTTGCAGTGCAAATAAGACTTTATTTCATTTGATACAAACATTTTTCATAATGGCAAGCTTTTGTCTCAACATTGCATAATCTGACTTTCTCTTACAGAGAAAGAAGCTTTTCAGCATATAAGGACTCGCGCTCCCTTCGTTCGATCAGGAACACTGACATAGTGGCACTGCTCATAGAAACACTAATCTAAACTCTCAGAGCATAGTAGCTCTAACTTTTCTTCCCAAGCACAATATATCAAACACATTAAAGAATGGCCTTTCTGCATTGCAAATAAGACTTTATTTCATTTGAAACGAACATCTTTCATATTGGCAAGGTTTGATCTTAACATTGCATGAACTGACTTTCTCTTGCAGGGAAAGACGCTTTTCAACATCTGTAGACCCGCTCTCGCTTCTTTCGCTCAGGAACACTGAAACAGTCTCACTGTTCATAGAAACACTAATCCAAGCTCTCAGGGCATAGTAGCTCTAACTTTACTTCCCAAGCACAATATATCAAACACATTAAAGAATGGCCGTTCTGCAGTGCAAATAAGACTTTATTTCATTTGAAACGAACAACTTTCATATTGGCAAGCTTTAATCTTAATATTGCATGAATTGACTTTCTTGTTACGGAGAAAGAAGATTTTCAGCATATAAGGACTCGCGCTCTCTTCTTTCGCTCAGGAACACTGAAACAGTCTCACTGTTCATAGAAACACTAATCCAACCTCTCAGGGCATAGTAGCTCTAACTTTACTTCCCAAGCACAATATATCAAACACATTAAAGATCGGCCTTTCTTGCAGTGCAAATAAGACTTTATTTCATTTGAAAAAACATTTTTCATATTGGCAAGCTTTTGTCTTAACATTGAATAATCTGACTTTCTCTTACAACGAAATAAGCTTTTTTTCGTCTGTGCACCCGCGTTCTCTTCTTTCTCTCTTGAGCACTGCCACAATGCCACTGTTCATAGAAATGCTAAACAAAGCTCTCTGAGCATAGTAGCTCTAACTTTACTTTCCAAGCACAATATACAGAACACATTAAATAAAGGCCTTTCTGCATTGCAAATAAGACTTTATTTCATTTCTAAATAACATCTTTCTTATTGGCAAGCTTTCATCTTAAGATTGCATGAACTGACTTTCTCTTGCAGGGAAAGACGCTTTTCAACATCTGTAGACCCGCTCTCGCTTCTTTCGCTCAGGAACACTGAAACAGTCTCACTGTTCATAGAAACACCAATCGAAGCTCTCAGGGCATAGTAGCTCTAACTTTACTTTCCAAGCACAATATACAGAACACATTAAATAAAAGCCTTTCTGCATTGCAAATAAGACTTTATTTTATTTGAAACAAATATTTTTCATATTGGCAAGCGTTTGTCTTAACATTGCATTAACTGACTATATCGTATAGAAAAAGATGCTTTTCAGCATATAAGGACTCGCGCTCTCTTCTTTCACTCAGGAACACTGACATAGTGGCACTGCTCATAGTAACACTAATCTAAGCTCTCAGAGCATAGTAGCTCTAACTTTTCTTCCCAAGCACAATATATCAAACACATTAAAGAATGGCCTTTCTGCATTGCAAATAAGACTTTATTTCATTTAAAATGAACAACTTTCATATTGGTAAGGTTTAATCTTAATATTACATGAACTGACTTTCTGTTACGGAGAAAGAAAATTTTCAGCATATTAGGACTCGGGCTCTCTTCTTTCGCTCAGGAACACTGAAACAGTCTCACTGTTCATAGAAACACTAATCCAAGCTCTCAGGGCATAGTAGCTCTAACTTTACGTCCCAAGCACAATATATCAGACACATTAAAGAATGGCCTTTCTGCATTGCAAATAAGACTTTATTTCATTTCTAACAAACATCTTTCATATTGGCAAGCTTTCATCTTAAGATTGCATGAACTGACTTTCTCTTGCAGGGAAAGACGTTTTCCAACATCTGTAGACCCGCTCTCGCTTCTTTCGCTCAGGAACACTGACACAGTCACTCTGTTCATAGAAATGCTAAACGAAGCTCGCTGAGCATAATAGCTCTAACTTTACGTCCCAAGCACAATATACAGAACACATTAAATAAAAGCCTTTCTGCATTGCAAATAAAACTTTATTTCATTTGAAACGAACATCTTTCATATTGGCAAGCTTTGATCTTAACATTGCATGAACTGACTTTCTCTTGCAGGGAAAGACGCTTTTCAACATCTGTAGACCCGCTCTCGCTTCTTTCGCTCAGGAACACTGAAACAGTCTCACTGTTCATAGAAACACTAATCCAAGCTCTCAGGGCATAGTAGCTCTAACTTTACTTCCCAAGCACAATATATCAAACACATTAAAGAATGGCCTTTCTGCATTGCAAATAAGACTTTATTTCATTTGAAACGAACAACTTTCATATTGGCAAGCTTTAATCTTAATATTGCATGAATTGACTTTCTTGTTACGGAGAAAGAAGATTTTCAGCATATAAGGACTCGCGCTCTCTTCTTTCGCTCAGGAACACTGAAACAGTCTCACTGTTCATAGAAACACTAATCCAAGGTCTCAGGGCATAGTAGCTCTAACTGTACTTCCCAAGCACAATATATCAAACACATTAAAGATCGGCCTTTCTTGCAGTGCAAATAAGACTTTATTTCATTTGAAACAAACATTTTTCATATTGGCAAGCTTTTGTCTTAACATTGAATAATCTGACTTTCTCTTACAACGAAATAATCTTTTTTGCGTCTGTGCACCCGCGTTCTCTTCTTTCTCTCTTGAGCACTGCCACAATGCCACTGTTCATAGAAATGCTAAACAAAGCTCTCTGAGCATAGTAGCTCTAACTTTACTTCCCAAGCACAATATATCAAACACATTAAAGAAAGGCCTTTCTGCAGTGCAAATAAGACTTTATTTCATTTGAAACAAACATTTTTCATATTGGCAAGCTTTTGTCTTAACATTTCATAATCTGACTTTCTCTTACAGAGAAAGAAGCTTTTCAGCATATAAGGACTCGCGCTCTCTTCGTTCGATCAGGAACATTGACACAGTCACGCTGTTCATAGAAATGCTAAACGAAGCTCGCTGAGCATAATAGCTCTAACTTTACTTTCCAAGCACAATATACAGAACACATTAAATAAAGGCCTTTCTGCATTGCAAATAAGACTTTATTTCATTTCTAAATAACATCTTTCTTATTGGCAAGCTTTCATCTTAAGATTGCATGAACTGA
Organism: Spinibarbus caldwelli; assembly: GCA_039654775.1. Taxonomy (NCBI): domain Eukaryota; kingdom Metazoa; phylum Chordata; class Actinopteri; order Cypriniformes; family Cyprinidae; genus Spinibarbus; species Spinibarbus caldwelli. The sequence goes on along the minus strand of CM077219.1, from coordinate 3,798,917 downwards.
CTTTCTCTTGCAGGGAAAGACGCTTTTCAACATCTGTAGACCCGCTCTCGCTTCTTTCGCTCAGGAACACTGAAACAGTCTCACTGTTCATAGAAACACCAATCGAAGCTCTCAGGGCATAGTAGCTCTAACTTTACTTCCCAAGCACAATATATCAAACACATTGAACATCGGCCTTTCTTGCAGTGCAAATAAGACTTTATTTCATTTGAAACAAACATTTTTCATATTGTCAAGCTTTTGTCTTAACATTGAATAATCTGACTTTCTCTTACAACGAAATAAGCTTTTTTGCGTCTGTGCTCCCGCGTTCTCTTCTTTCTCTCTTGAGCACTGCCACAATGTCACTGTTCATAGAAATGCTAAACAAAGCTCTCTGAGCATAGTAGCTCTAACTTTACTTCCCAAGCACAATATATCAAACACATTAAAGAAAGGCCTTTCTGCAGTGCAAATAAGACTTTATTTTATTTGAAACAAACATTTTTTATATTGGCAAGCTTTTGTCTTAACATTTCATAATCTGACTTTCTCTTAAAGAGAAAGAAGCTTTTCAGCATGTAAGGACTCGCGCTCTCTTCGTTCGATCAGGAACACTGACACAGTCACGCTGTTCATAGAAATGCTAAACGAAGCTTGCTGAGCATAATAGCTCTAACTTTACTTTCCAAGCACAATATACAGAACACATTAAATAAAAGCCTTTCTGCATTGCAAATAAGACTTTATTTCATTTGAAACAAATATTTTTCATATTGGCAAGCGTTTGTCTTAACATTGCATTAACTGACTATATCGTATAGAAAAAGATGCTTGTCAGCATATAAGGACTCGCGCTCTCTTCTTTCACTCAGGAACACTGACATAGTGGCACTGCTCATAGAAACACTAATCTAAGCTCTCAGAGCATAGTAGCTCTAACTTTTCTTCCCAAGCACAATATATCAAACACATTAAAGAATGGCCTTTCTGCATTGCAAATAAGAGTTTATTTCATTTAAAATGAACAACTTTCATATTGGTAAGGTTTAATCTTAATATTACATGAACTGACTTTCTGTTACGGAGAAAGAAAATTTTCAGCATATTAGGACTCGCGCTCTCTTCGTTCGATCAGGAACACTGACACAGTCACGCTGTTCATAGAAATGCTAAATGAAGCTCGCTGAGCATAATAGCTCTAACTTTACTTTCCAAGCACAATATACAGAACACATTAAATAAAAGCCTTTCTGCATTGCAAATAAGACTTTATTTCATTTGAAACAAATATTTTTCATATTGGCAAGCGTTTGTCTTAACATTGCATTAACTGACTATATCGTATAGAAAAAGATGCTTTTCAGCATATAAGGACTCGCGCTCTCTTCTTTCACTCAGGAACACTGACATAGTGGCACTGCTCATAGAAACACTAATCTAAGCTCTCAGAGCATAGTAGCTCTAACTTTTCTTCCCAAGCACAATATATCAAACACATTAAAGAATGGCCTTTCTGCATTGCAAATAAGACTTTATTTCATTTAAAATGAACAACTTTCATATTGGTAAGGTTTAATCTTAATATTACATGAACTGACTTTCTGTTACGGAGAAAAAAAATTTTCAGCATATTAGGACTCGCGCTCTCTTCGTTCGATCAGGAACACTGACACAGTCACGCTGTTCATAGACATGCCAAACGAAGCTCGCTGAGCATAGTAGCTCTAACTTTACTTTCCAAGCACAATGTACAGAACACATTAAATAAAAGCCTTTCTGCATTGCAAATAAGACTTTATTTCATTTCTAACATACATCTTTCATATTGGCAAGCTTTCATCTTAAGATTGCATGAACTGACTTTCTCTTGCAGGGAAAGACGTTTTCCAACATCTGTAGACCCGCTCTCGCTTCTTTCGCTCAGGAACACTGAAACAGTCTCACTGTTCATAGAAACACTAATCTAAGCTCTCAGGGCATAGTAGCTCTAACTTTACTTCCCAAGCACAATATATCAAACACATTAAAGAAAGGCCTTTCTGCAGTGCAAATAAGACGTTATTTCATTTGAAACAAACATTTTTCATATTGGCAAGCTTTTGTCTTAACATTGCATAATCTGACTTTCTCTTACAGAGAAAGAAGCTTTTCAGCATATAAGGACTCGCGCTCTCTTCGTTCGATCAGGAACACTGACATAGTGGCACTGCTCATAGAAACACTAATCTAAGCTCTCAGAGCACAGTAGCTCTAACTTTTCTTCCCAAGCACAATATATCAAACACATTAAAGAATGGCCTTTCTGCATTGAAAATAAGACTTTATTTCATTTAAAATGAACAACTTTCATATTGGCAAGCTTTAATCTTAATATTACATGAACTGACTTTCTGTTACGGAGAAAGAAAATTTTCAGCATATAAGGACTCACACTCTCTTCTTTCGCTCAGGAACACTGACACAGTCACGCTGTTCATAGAAATGCTAAATGAAGCTCGCTGAGCATAATAGCTCTAACTTTACTTTCCAAGCACAATATACAGAACACATTAAATAAAAGCCTTTCTGCATTGCAAATAAGACTTTATTTCATTTGAAACAAATATTTTTCATATTGGCAAGCGTTTGTCTTAACATTGCATTAACTGACTATATCGTATAGAAAAAGATGCTTTTCAGCATATAAGGACTCGCGCTCTCTTCTTTCACTCAGGAACACTGACATAGTGGCACTGCTCATAGAAACACTAATCTAAGCTCTCAGAGCATAGTAGCTCTAACTTTTCTTCCCAAGCACAATATATCAAACACATTAAAGAATGGCCTTTCTGCATTGCAAATAAGACTTTATTTCATTTAAAATGAACAACTTTCATATTGGTAAGGTTTAATCTTAATATTACATGAACTGACTTTCTGTTACGGAGAAAAAAATTTTTCAGCATATTAGGACTCGCGCTCTCTTCGTTCGATCAGGAACACTGACACAGTCACGCTGTTCATAGACATGCCAAACGAAGCTCGCTGAGCATAGTAGCTCTAACTTTACTTTCCAAGCACAATGTACAGAACACATTAAATAAAAGCCTTTCTGCATTGCAAATAAGACTTTATTTCATTTCTAACATACATCTTTCATATTGGCAAGCTTTCATCTTAAGATTGCATGAACTGACTTTCTCTTGCAGGGAAAGACGTTTTCCAACATCTGTAGACCCGCTCTCGCTTCTTTCGCTCAGGAACACTGAAACAGTCTCACTGTTCATAGAAACACTAATCTAAGCTCTCAGGGCATAGTAGCTCTAACTTTACTTCCCAAGCACAATATATCAAACACATTAAAGAAAGGCCTTTCTGCAGTGCAAATAAGACGTTATTTCATTTGAAACAAACATTTTTCATATTGGCAAGCTTTTGTCTTAACATTGCATAATCTGACTTTCTCTTACAGAGAAAGAAGCTTTTCAGCATATAAGGACTCGCGCTCTCTTCGTTCGATCAGGAACACTGACATAGTGGCACTGCTCATAGAAACACTAATCTAAGCTCTCAGAGCACAGTAGCTCTAACTTTTCTTCCCAAGCACAATATATCAAACACATTAAAGAATGGCCTTTCTGCATTGAAAATAAGACTTTATTTCATTTAAAATGAACAACTTTCATATTGGCAAGCTTTAATCTTAATATTACATGAACTGACTTTCTGTTACGGAGAAAGAAAATTTTCAGCATATAAGGACTCACACTCTCTTCTTTCGCTCAGGAACACTGAAACAGTCTCACTGTTCATAGAAACACTAATCTAAGCTCTCAGAGCATAGTAGCTCTAACTTTACTTCCCAAGCACAATATATCAAACACATTAAATAAAAGCCTTTCTGCATTGCAAATAAGACTTTATTTCATTTGAAACGAACATCTTTCATATTATCAAGCTTTTGTCTTCACATGGCATAATCTGACTTTCTCTCACAAGGGAAATAACCTTATCTGCGTCTGTGCACCGGCGTTCTCTTCTTTCTATCATGAGCACTGCCACAGTGTCACTGTTCGTAGAAATGCTAAACGAATCTCGCTGAGCATAGTAACTCTAACTTTACTTCCCAAGCACAACATATCTAACACATTAAAGAATGGCCTTTCTGCAATGCAAATAAGACTTTATTTCATTTGAAACGAACAACTTTCATATTGGCAAGCTTTAATCTTAATATTGCATGAACTGACTTTCTCTTACGGAGAAAGAAGATTTTTAGCATATAAGGACTCGCGCTCTCTTCTATCACTCAGGAACACTAACAGTCTCTCTGTTCATAGAAACGCAAAACAGAGCTCTCAGGGCATAGTAAATATAACTTTACTTCCGAAGCACAATATCTTTAACAAATTAAAGAAAGGTCTTTCTTTATTGCAAATAAGACGTTATATCATTTGAAACAAACATCTTTCATATTGGCAAGCGTTTGTCTTAACATTGCATAATCTGACTTTCTCTTACAGAGAAAGAAGCTTTTCAGCATGTAAGGACTCGCGCTCTCTTCGTTCGATCAGGAACACTGACAGAGTCACTCTGTTCATAGAAATGCTAAACGAAGCTCTCTGAGCATAATAGCTCTAACGTTACTTCCCAAGCACAATATAGAGAACACATTAAATAAAAGCCTTTCTGCATTGCAAATAAGACTTTATTTTATTTGAAACGAACATCTTTCATATTGGCAAGCTTTCATTTTAAGATTGCATGAACTGACTTTCTCTTGCAGGGAAAGACGCTTTTCAACATCTGTAGACCCGCTCTCGCTTCTTTCACTCAGGAGCACTGACACAGTTTCACTGCTCATAGAAACGGAAAACTAAGCTCTCAGGGCATAGTAGATAAATATCTTTACTTGCAATGCAGAATACATCAAACACATTGAAGAAACGCCTTTCTGCAGTGCAAATAAGACTATTTCATTTGAAACGATCATCTTTCATATTGGCAAGCTTTCATCTTAAAATTGCATTAACTGAAGTTCTCTTACAGGGAAAGACACTTTTCAGCACATAAGGACTCGCGCTCTCTTCTTTCGCTCAGGAACAGTGACACAGTCTCACTGTTCATAGAAACGGAAAACTAAGCTCTCAGGGCATAGTAGATCTAACTTTGCTTCCCAACACAATATATCTAACACATTAAAGAAAGGCCTTTCTGCATTGCAAATAAGACGTTATTTCATTTGAAACTAACATCTTTCATATTGGCAAGCTGTCATTTTAAGATTGCATGAACTGACTTTCTCTTACAGGGAAAGACGCTGTTCAACATCTGTGGACCCGCTCTCGCTTCTTTCGCTCAGGAGCACTGACACAGTGTCACTTCTCATAGAAACACTATTCTAAGCTCTAAGGGTATAGTAGATATATATCTTTACTTGCAATGCAGAATACATCAAACACATTAAAGAAACGCCTTTCTGCAGTGCAAATAAGACTTTATTTCATTTGAAAGGACCATCATTTATATTGGCAAGCTTTTGTTTTATTGCATAATCTGACTTTCTCTTACAGAGAAAGAAGCTTTTTAGCATATGAGGACTCGCGCTCTCTTCGTTCGATCAGGAACACTGACACAGTCACGCTGTTCATAGGAATGCTAAACGAAGCTCGCTGAGCAAAGTAGCTCTAACTTTACTTCCCAAGCACAATATATATATCACATTAAATAAAAGCCTTTCTGCAGTGCAAATAAGACTTTATTTCATTTGAAACATTTTTCATATTGGCAAGCTTTTGTCCTAACATTGCATAATCTGACTTTCTCTTACAGAGAAAGAAGCTTTTCAGTATATAAGGACTCGCCCACTCTTCTTTCGCTCAGGAACAGTGACACGGTCTCCCTCTTTATAGAAACACTAATCTATACTCTCAGGGCATAGTAGCTCTAACTTTACTTCCCAAGCACAATATATCTAACAAAATAAAGAAAGGCCTTTCTGCAATGAAAATAAGACTTTATTTCATTTGAAAAAAACATTTTTCATATTGGGAAGCTTTTGTCTTCACATTGCATAAGCTGAATTTCTCTTACAAGGAAATAAGCTTTTCTGCGTCTATGCACCCGCGTACTCTTCTTTCGCTCAGGAGCACTGCCAGTGTCACTGTTCGTAGAAATGCTAAACGAAACTCGCTGAGCATAATAGCTCTAACTTTACTTCACAAGCACAATATATATAACACATTAAATAAAAGCCTTTCTGCATTGCAAATAAGACTTTATTTCATTTGAAACAAACATTTTTCATATTGGCAAGCTTTTGTCTTAACATTGCATAATCTGACTTTCTCTTACAACGAAATAAGCTTTTTTGCGTCTGTGCACCCGCGTTCTCTTCCTTCTCTCTTGAGCACTGCCACAATGCCACTGTTCATAGAAATGCTAAACAAAGCTCTCTGAGCATAGTAGCTCTAACTTTACTTCCCAAGCACAATATATCAAACACACTAAAGAAAGGCCATTCTGCATTGCAAATAAGACTTTATTTCATTTTTAACAAACATCTTTCATATTGGCAAGCTTTCATCTTAAGATTGCATGAACTGACTTTCTCTTGCAGGGAAAGACGCTTTTCAACACCTGTAGACCCGCTCTCGCTTCTTTCGCTCAGGAACACTGAAACAGTCTCACTGTTCATAGAAACACTAATCGAAGCTCTCAGGGCATAGTAGCTCTAACTTTACTTCCCAAGCACAATATATCAAACACATTAAAGATCGGCCTTTCTTGCAGAGCAAATAAGACTTTATTTTATTTGAAACAAACATTTTTCATAATGGCAAGCTTTTGTCTTAACATTGCATAATCTGACTTTCTCTTACAGAGAAAGAAGATTTTCAGCATATAAGGACTCGCGCTCTCTTCATTCGATCAGGAACACTGACACAGTCACGCTGTTCATAGAAATGCTAAACGAAGCTCGCTGAGAATAATAGCTCTAACTTTACTTTCCAAGCACAATATACAGAACACATTAAACAAAAGCCTTTCTGCATTGCAAATAAGACTTTATTTCATTTGAAACGAACATCTTTCATATTGGCAAGCTTTGATCTTAACATTGCATGAACTGACTTTCTCTTGCAGGGAAAGACGCTTTTCAACATCTGTAGACCCGCTCTCGCTTCTTTCGCTCAGGAACACTGAAACAGTCTCACTGTTCATAGAAACACTAATCCAAGCTCTCAGGGCATAGTAGCTCTAACTTTACTTCCCAAGCACAATATATCAAACACATTAAAGAATGGCCTTTCTGCATTGCAAATAAGACTTTATTTCATTTGAAACGAACAACTTTCATATTGGCAAGCTTTAATCTTAATATTGCATGAACTGACTTTCTGTTACGGAGAAAGAAGATTTTCAGCATATAAGGACTCGCGGTCTCTTCTTTCGCTCAGGAACACTGAAACAGTCTCACTGTTCATAGAAACACTAATCTAAACTCTCAGGGCATAGTAGCTCTAACTTTACTTCCCAATCACAATATATCAAACACATTAAAGAAAGGCCTTTCTGCAGTGCAAATAAGACTTTATTTCATTTGAAACAAACATTTTTCATATTGGCAAGCTTTTGTCTTAACATTGCATAATCTGACTTTCTCTTACAGAGAAAGAAGCTTTTCAGCATATAAGGACTCGCGCGCTCTTCGTTCGATCAGGAACACTGACAGTCACGCTGTTCATAGAAATGCTAAACGAAGCTCGCTGAGCATAATAGCTCTAACTTTACTTTCCAAGCACAATATACAGAACACATTAAATAAAAGCCTTTCTGCATTGCAAATAAGACTTTATTTCATTTGAAACAAATATTTTTCATATTGGCAAGCGTTTGTCCTAACATTGCATAATCTGACTTTCTCTTACAGAGAAAGAAGCTTTTCAGCATATAAGGACTCGCGCGCTCTTCGTTCGATCAGGAACACTGACAGTCACGCTGTTCATAGAAATGCTAAACGAAGCTCGCTGAGCATAGTAGCTCTAACTTTACTTCCCAAGCACAATATATCAAACACATTAAAGAATGGCCTTTCTGCATTGCAAATAAGACTTTATTTCATTTAAAATGAACAACTTTCATATTGGTAAGGTTTAATCTTAATATTACATGAACTGACTTTCTGTTACGGAGAAAAAAAATTTTCAGCATATTAGGACTCGCGCTCTCTTCGTTCGATCAGGAACACTGACACAGTCACGCTGTTCATAGACATGCCAAACGAAGCTCGCTGAGCATAGTAGCTCTAACTTTACTTTCCAAGCACAATGTACAGAACACATTAAATAAAAGCCTTTCTGCATTGCAAATAAGACTTTATTTCATTTCTAACATACATCTTTCATATTGGCAAGCTTTCATCTTAAGATTGCATGAACTGACTTTCTCTTGCAGGGAAAGACGTTTTCCAACATCTGTAGACCCGCTCTCGCTTCTTTCGCTCAGGAACACTGAAACAGTCTCACTGTTCATAGAAACACTAATCTAAGCTCTCAGGGCATAGTAGCTCTAACTTTACTTCCCAAGCACAATATATCAAACACATTAAAGAAAGGCCTTTCTGCAGTGCAAATAAGACGTTATTTCATTTGAAACAAACATTTTTCATATTGGCAAGCTTTTGTCTTAACATTGCATAATCTGACTTTCTCTTACAGAGAAAGAAGCTTTTCAGCATATAAGGACTCGCGCTCTCTTCGTTCGATCAGGAACACTGACATAGTGGCACTGCTCATAGAAACACTAATCTAAGCTCTCAGAGCACAGTAGCTCTAACTTTTCTTCCCAAGCACAATATATCAAACACATTAAAGAATGGCCTTTCTGCATTGAAAATAAGACTTTATTTCATTTAAAATGAACAACTTTCATATTGGCAAGCTTTAATCTTAATATTACATGAACTGACTTTCTGTTACGGAGAAAGAAAATTTTCAGCATATAAGGACTCACACTCTCTTCTTTCGCTCAGGAACACTGACACAGTCACGCTGTTCATAGAAATGCTAAATGAAGCTCGCTGAGCATAATAGCTCTAACTTTACTTTCCAAGCACAATATACAGAACACATTAAATAAAAGCCTTTCTGCATTGCAAATAAGACTTTATTTCATTTGAAACAAATATTTTTCATATTGGCAAGCGTTTGTCTTAACATTGCATTAACTGACTATATCGTATAGAAAAAGATGCTTTTCAGCATATAAGGACTCGCGCTCTCTTCTTTCACTCAGGAACACTGACATAGTGGCACTGCTCATAGAAACACTAATCTAAGCTCTCAGAGCATAGTAGCTCTAACTTTTCTTCCCAAGCACAATATATCAAACACATTAAAGAATGGCCTTTCTGCATTGCAAATAAGACTTTATTTCATTTAAAATGAACAACTTTCATATTGGTAAGGTTTAATCTTAATATTACATGAACTGACTTTCTGTTACGGAGAAAAAAAATTTTCAGCATATTAGGACTCGCGCTCTCTTCGTTCGATCAGGAACACTGACACAGTCACGCTGTTCATAGACATGCCAAACGAAGCTCGCTGAGCATAGTAGCTCTAACTTTACTTTCCAAGCACAATGTACAGAACACATTAAATAAAAGCCTTTCTGCATTGCAAATAAGACTTTATTTCATTTCTAACATACATCTTTCATATTGGCAAGCTTTCATCTTAAGATTGCATGAACTGACTTTCTCTTGCAGGGAAAGACGTTTTCCAACATCTGTAGACCCGCTCTCGCTTCTTTCGCTCAGGAACACTGAAACAGTCTCACTGTTCATAGAAACACTAATCTAAGCTCTCAGGGCATAGTAGCTCTAACTTTACTTCCCAAGCACAATATATCAAACACATTAAAGAAAGGCCTTTCTGCAGTGCAAATAAGACGTTATTTCATTTGAAACAAACATTTTTCATATTGGCAAGCTTTTGTCTTAACATTGCATAATCTGACTTTCTCTTACAGAGAAAGAAGCTTTTCAGCATATAAGGACTCGCGCTCTCTTCGTTCGATCAGGAACACTGACATAGTGGCACTGCTCATAGAAACACTAATCTAAGCTCTCAGAGCACAGTAGCTCTAACTTTTCTTCCCAAGCACAATATATCAAACACATTAAAGAATGGCCTTTCTGCATTGAAAATAAGACTTTATTTCATTTAAAATGAACAACTTTCATATTGGCAAGCTTTAATCTTAATATTACATGAACTGACTTTCTGTTACGGAGAAAGAAAATTTTCAGCATATAAGGACTCACACTCTCTTCTTTCGCTCAGGAACACTGAAGCAGTCTCACTGTTCATAGAAACACTAATCTAAGCTCTCAGAGCATAGTAGCTCTAACTTTACTTCCCAAGCACAATATATCAAACACATTAAATAAAAGCCTTTCTGCATTGCAAATAAGACTTTATTTCATTTGAAACGAACATCTTTCATATTATCAAGCTTTTGTCTTCACATGGCATAATCTGACTTTCTCTCACAAGGAAATAACCTTATCTGCGTCTGTGCACCGGCGTTCTCTTCTTTCTCTCATGAGCACTGCCACAGTGTCACTGTTCGTAGAAATGCTAAACGAATCTCGCTGAGCATAGTAACTCTAACTTTACTTCCCAAGCACAACATATCTAACACATTAAAGAATGGCCTTTCTGCAATGCAAATAAGACTTTATTTCATTTGAAACGAACAACTTTCATATTGGCAAGCTTTAATCTTAATATTGCATGAACTGACTTTCTCTTACGGAGAAAGAAGATTTTTAGCATATAAGGACTCGCGCTCTCTTCTATCACTCAGGAACACTAACAGTCTCTCTGTTCATAGAAACGCAAAACAGAGCTCTCAGGGCATAGTAAATATAACTTTACTTCCGAAGCACAATATCTTTAACAAATTAAAGAAAGGTCTTTCTTTATTGCAAATAAGACGTTATATCATTTGAAACAAACATCTTTCATATTGGCAAGCGTTTGTCTTAACATTGCATAATCTGACTTTCTCTTACAGAGAAAGAAGCTTTTCAGCATGTAAGGACTCGCGCTCTCTTCGTTCGATCAGGAACACTGACAGAGTCACTCTGTTCATAGAAATGCTAAACGAAGCTCTCTGAGCATAATAGCTCTAACGTTACTTCCCAAGCACAATATAGAGAACACATTAAATAAAAGCCTTTCTGCATTGCAAATAAGACTTTATTTTATTTGAAACGAACATCTTTCATATTGGCAAGCTTTCATTTTAAGATTGCATGAACTGACTTTCTCTTGCAGGGAAAGACGCTTTTCAACATCTGTAGACCCGCTCTCGCTTCTTTCACTCAGGAGCACTGACACAGTTTCACTGCTCATAGAAACGGAAAACTAAGCTCTCAGGGCATAGTAGATAAATATCTTTACTTGCAATGCAGAATACATCAAACACATTGAAGAAACGCCTTTCTGCAGTGCAAATAAGACTATTTCATTTGAAACGATCATCTTTCATATTGGCAAGCTTTCATCTTAAAATTGCATTAACTGAAGTTCTCTTACAGGGAAAGACACTTTTCAGCACATAAGGACTCGCGCTCTCTTCTTTCGCTCAGGAACAGTGACACAGTCTCACTGTTCATAGAAACGGAAAACTAAGCTCTCAGGGCATAGTAGATCTAACTTTGCTTCCCAACACAATATATCTAACACATTAAAGAAAGGCCTTTCTGCATTGCAAATAAGACGTTATTTCATTTGAAACTAACATCTTTCATATTGGCAAGCTGTCATTTTAAGATTGCATGAACTGACTTTCTCTTACAGGGAAAGACGCTGTTCAACATCTGTGGACCCGCTCTCGCTTCTTTCGCTCAGGAGCACTGACACAGTGTCACTTCTCATAGAAACACTATTCTAAGCTCTAAGGGTATAGTAGATATATATCTTTACTTGCAATGCAGAATACATCAAACACATTAAAGAAACGCCTTTCTGCAGTGCAAATAAGACTTTATTTCATTTGAAAGGACCATCATTTATATTGGCAAGCTTTTGTTTTATTGCATAATCTGACTTTCTCTTACAGAGAAAGAAGCTTTTTAGCATATGAGGACTCGCGCTCTCTTCGTTCGATCAGGAACACTGACACAGTCACGCTGTTCATAGGAATGCTAAACGAAGCTCGCTGAGCAAAGTAGCTCTAACTTTACTTCCCAAGCACAATATATATATCACATTAAATAAAAGCCTTTCTGCAGTGCAAATAAGACTTTATTTCATTTGAAACATTTTTCATATTGGCAAGCTTTTGTCCTAACATTGCATAATCTGACTTTCTCTTACAGAGAAAGAAGCTTTTCAGTATATAAGGACTCGCCCACTCTTCTTTCGCTCAGGAACAGTGACACGGTCTCCCTCTTTATAGAAACACTAATCTATACTCTCAGGGCATAGTAGCTCTAACTTTACTTCCCAAGCACAATATATCTAACAAAATAAAGAAAGGCCTTTCTGCAATGAAAATAAGACTTTATTTCATTTGAAAAAAACATTTTTCATATTGGGAAGCTTTTGTCTTCACATTGCATAAGCTGAATTTCTCTTACAAGGAAATAAGCTTTTCTGCGTCTATGCACCCGCGTACTCTTCTTTCGCTCAGGAGCACTGCCAGTGTCACTGTTCGTAGAAATGCTAAACGAAACTCGCTGAGGATAATAGCTCTAACTTTACTTCACAAGCACAATATATATAACACATTAAATAAAAGCCTTTCTGCATTGCAAATAAGACTTTATTTCATTTGAAACAAACATTTTTCATATTGGCAAGCTTTTGTCTTAACATTGCATAATCTGACTTTCTCTTACAACGAAATAAGCTTTTTTGCGTCTGTGCACCCGCGTTCTCTTCCTTCTCTCTTGAGCACTGCCACAATGCCACTGTTCATAGAAATGCTAAACAAAGCTCTCTGAGCATAGTAGCTCTAACTTTACTTCCCAAGCACAATATATCAAACACACTAAAGAAAGGCCATTCTGCATTGCAAATAAGACTTTATTTCATTTTTAACAAACATCTTTCATATTGGCAAGCTTTCATCTTAAGATTGCATGAACTGACTTTCTCTTGCAGGGAAAGACGCTTTTCAACACCTGTAGACCCGCTCTCGCTTCTTTCGCTCAGGAACACTGAAACAGTCTCACTGTTCATAGAAACACTAATCGAAGCTCTCAGGGCATAGTAGCTCTAACTTTACTTCCCAAGCACAATATATCAAACACATTAAAGATCGGCCTTTCTTGCAGAGCAAATAAGACTTTATTTTATTTGAAACAAACATTTTTCATAATGGCAAGCTTTTGTCTTAACATTGCATAATCTGACTTTCTCTTACAGAGAAAGAAGATTTTCAGCATATAAGGACTCGCGCTCTCTTCATTCGATCAGGAACACTGACACAGTCACGCTGTTCATAGAAATGCTAAACGAAGCTCGCTGAGAATAATAGCTCTAACTTTACTTTCCAAGCACAATATACAGAACACATTAAACAAAAGCCTTTCTGCATTGCAAATAAGACTTTATTTCATTTGAAACGAACATCTTTCATATTGGCAAGCTTTGATCTTAACATTGCATGAACTGACTTTCTCTTGCAGGGAAAGACGCTTTTCAACATCTGTAGACCCGCTCTCGCTTCTTTCGCTCAGGAACACTGAAACAGTCTTACTGTTCATAGAAACACTAATCCAAGCTCTCAGGGCATAGTAGCTCTAACTTTACTTCCCAAGCACAATATATCAAACACATTAAAGAATGGCCTTTCTGCATTGCAAATAAGACTTTATTTCATTTGAAACGAACAACTTTCATATTGGCAAGCTTTAATCTTAATATTGCATGAACTGACTTTCTGTTACGGAGAAAGAAGATTTTCAGCATATAAGGACTCGCGGTCTCTTCTTTCGCTCAGGAACACTGAAACAGTCTCACTGTTCATAGAAACACTAATCTAAACTCTCAGGGCATAGTAGCTCTAACTTTACTTCCCAATCACAATATATCAAACACATTAAAGAAAGGCCTTTCTGCAGTGCAAATAAGACTTTATTTCATTTGAAACAAACATTTTTCATATTGGCAAGCTTTTGTCTTAACATTGCATAATCTGACTTTCTCTTACAGAGAAAGAAGCTTTTCAGCATATAAGGACTCGCGCGCTCTTCGTTCGATCAGGAACACTGACAGTCACGCTGTTCATAGAAATGCTAAACGAAGCTCGCTGAGCATAATAGCTCTAACTTTACTTTCCAAGCACAATATACAGAACACATTAAATAAAAGCCTTTCTGCATTGCAAATAAGACTTTATTTCATTTGAAACAAATATTTTTCATATTGGCAAGCGTTTGTCCTAACATTGCATAATCTGACTTTCTATTACAGAGAAAGAAGCTTTTCAGCATATAAGGACTCGCCTTCTCTTCTTTCGCTCAGGAACAGTGACACGGTCTCCCTCTTCATAGACATGCCAAACGAAGCTCGCTGAGCATAGTAGCTCTAACTTTACTTCCCAAGCACAATATATATAACACATTAAATAAAAGCCTTTCTGCATTGCAAATAAGACTTTATTTCATTTGAAACAAACATTTTTCATATTGGCAAGCTTTTGTCTTAACATTGAATAATCTGACTTTCTCTTACAACGAAATAAGCTTTTTTTTGTCTGTGCACCCGCGTTCTCTTCTTTCTCTCTTGAGCACTGCCACAATGCCACTGTTCATAGAAATGCTAAACAAAGCTCTCTGAGCAAAGTAGCTCTAACTTTACTTCCCAAGCACATTATATCAAACACACTAAAGAAAGGCCTTTCTGCATTGCAAATAAGACTTTATTTCATTTTTAACAAACATTTTTCATAATGGCAAGCTTTTGTCTTAACATTGCATAATCTGACTTTCTCTTACAGAGAAAGAAGCTTTTCAGCATGTAAGGACTCGCGCTCTCTTCGTTCGATCAGGAACACTGACACAGTCACGCTGTTCATAGAAATGCTAAACGAAGCTTGCTGAGTATAATAGCTCTAACTTTACTTTCCAAGCACAATATACAGAACACATTAAATAAAAGCCTTTCTGTATTGCAAATAAGACGTTATTTCATTCGAAACTAACATCTTTCATATTGGCAAGCTGTCATTTTAAGATTGCATGAACTGACTTTCTCTTACAAGGAAATAAGCTTTTCTGTGTCTATGCACCCGCGTACTCTTCTTTCTCTCTTGAGGACTGCCAGTGTCACTGTTCGTAGAAATGCTAAACGAAACTCGCTGAGCATAGTAGCTCTAACTTTACTTCCCAAGCACAATATATATAACACATTAAATAAAAGCCTTTCTGTATTGCAAATAAGACGTTATTTCATTCGAAACTAACATCTTTCATATTGGCAAGCTGTCATTTTAAGATTGCATGAACTGACTTTCTCTTACAGGGAAAGACGCTTTTCAGCATATAAGGACTCGGTCTCTCTTCGTTCGATCAGGAACACTGACACAGTCTCACTGTCTATAGAAACGCAAAACAAAGCTCTCAGGGCATGGTAGATCTAACTTTAATTTGTTAAATATATTGTGCTTCGGAATTAAAGAAAGGCCTTTCTGCATTGCAAATAAGACTTTATTTCATTTGAAACAAACATCTTTCATATTATCAAGCTTTTGTCTTCACATTGCATACATAATCTGACTTTCTCTCACAAGGAAATAAGCTTTTCTGCGTCTATGCACCCGCGTTCTCTTCTTTCTCTCATGAGCACTGCCACAGTGTCACTGTTCGTAGAAATGCTAAACGGATCACGCTGAGCATAGTAGCTCTAACTTTACTTCCCAAGCATAATATATATATAACATATTAAATAAAAGCCTTTCTGCATTGCAAATAAGACGTTATTTCATTTGAAATGAACATCTTTCATATTGGCAAGCTTTGATCTTAACATTGCATGAACTGACTATATCTTATAGAAAAAGATGCTTTTCAGCATATAAGGACTCGCGCTCTCTTCTTTCACTCAGGAACACTGACATAGTGGCACTGCTCATAGAAACACTAATCTAAGCTCTCAGAGCATAGTAGCTCTAACTTTTCTTCCCAAGCACAATATATCTCACACATTAAAGAAAGGCCTTTCTGCATTGCAAATAAGACTTTATTTCATTTGAAACGAACAACTTTCATATTGGCAAGCTTTAATCTTAACATTGCATGAATTGACTTTCTCTTACGGAGAAAGAAGATTTTCAGCATATAAGGACTCGCGCTCTCTTCTTTCACTCAGGAACACTGACACAGTCTCACTGTTCATAGAAACGCAAAACTAAGCTCTCAGGGCATTGTAGAAATTGTAAATATATAAGTAATATATATATAAGGGAAATAAGTCAATTTAGCTCAAAGGGAATCATTTATGATTTTATAGGGAATTTGAACAGAATCACTGTTTCACGGCTGATCAATGAGTCGGCAGCGAGTCACTGAACGAGCCGTATAACATCAACTCTGCACTGGATATTAAAATCCAAAATATAGTGAAAACACTATTAATAAGTACAGTAACAAGATCGGCAGTTTAAGACATTAACTTGTAAGCACAAAACACAAGATACTTCTCTTTTCAGTATAAATAAGACTTTATTTATATAAACCTAAGACATGTAAACTAATCTTATCTAACACATGAACACACGCATTCACACATTCACACGTTGCAGAAAGAGAGGAAAGGATGAGTTTACAGAATGAAAATGTGAAATCCCAAGTTTACAGCAATATGTGCAATTGCCTATAGACCTGAACCATCAATCATTGACCCTCGCATTGAGTTTCTCAATGAGGCTTAAATTTATATTAAACTGCACCGACTCAGCAAAAGTCTGGAGGTTGTACTTGCTTGTGTTGCCTTAAGGAATTCCCTTGCGTCCTTGTCGTCTTTGGAGAAAGGGGTTTCCCGAGGTTGCTGATTGGCTGAGTTCAGTGGTCTTTCGTAGTAAAGTCTTGGGCGTTGGCTCTTGATGCGGAGTTGGTCTGGTTGAAGTTTGGGCGGGTGCAGTCGGAGCTGGACTTTGCGGCAAACTTAACTTAACGAAACTCTCACGGAAAGACAAGAAATTAAAGTAAAAGAATAAAAGAATGTAACGAGACTAGGTGGTTTTTTTCTCATTGTGTTGGCAGCTGGCACGTAGGCCAGAGCACGCTCAAAGAGCAGCATCAAAACGCGGTGGCAAAAGAGAAGAAGAAGAGAGGAACCAAGAGGAAGAGCTGTCCTGAGTATTTAAACTCGGCTTCTAGACCATCCTATCTGGATGTCTTGACCAATTAGAAATGATCTTGGCTCGTGGTGTTGTATGTTTCTCCTCCCCATTCATAAATCTAACATGTTATCTTATCAGTCATATGGTCCAAATTTTCCCGCTCTTACAGAGTACAATTTTGGACATGATTTCTCTAACAAGACTATGGTACATTTGACAAAGAATTGATTGGAAGAAACATTTAAAGCATGATTTTTCAAACTCATACATACCAAACATGAATATGAACTCTTAAACTGTTCCCTAGTTATTAAAAGACATACATCAAATGTGATTAAAACATGATGGTTAATCGTGTGGGTTACATACATGATATGGGGTTATGCATAAACATGATAAGTCTCATAAGTCCTTTTAAGATGATTTTGGTGCATCTATATGTGAAAAGGCAGTTTCTGTACCGTTCTGTGAACATAAGGACATGTTCTGTGGAGACTAGAGAGGTTAAAAGGTCTCTTAAGGAATTTCAGTCTCCTTCTTTGTCTTCTATGTGGAGAGCTGGGTTGACCCACCCAATGAAGTCTCTAGCTCGTGATTTCGATTACAGATTTACAAGTAACGGCCATCTCTTTGATCATCAGTTCTGATTACTTGCCCCAAATTTGACCGTCTCCTTCCTGAATTGGAATTATCAATAAATGTTCTTTTGTTTGAATATTGCAAGCTGTTCTGTGAAAGAGGCTTGTTGGTTTGCTTTCTTCAGAGGGCTGGAGCTAGGAATCTGATTTATGACGAACATCCTGTTGCAGCCTTGGGATCCTCTCTGGAATTTCGAATCCTCATGTTTCAATGTTCGGATCGAATCTTAACTTTGTCTGACTTGTTCTGATCCTACAGCATAGTAGATCTAACTTTGCTTCCCAAGCACAATATATCTAACACATTAAAGAAAGGCCTTTCTGCATTGCAAATAAGACTTTATTTCATTTGAAAGGAACATCTTTCATATTGGCAAGCTGTCATTTTAAGATTGCAGGAACTGACTTTCTCTTACAGGGAAAGACGCTGTTCAACATCTGTGGACCCGCTCTCGCTTCTTTCGCTCAGGAGCACTGACACAGTGTCACTGCTCATAGAAACACTATTCTAAACTCTAAGGGCATAGTAGATATATATCTTTACTTGCAATGCAGAATACATCAAACACATTAAAGAAACGCCTTTCTGCAGTGCAAATAAGACTTTATTTCATTTGAAATGAACATCATTTATATTAGCAAGCTTTTGTCTTAACATTGTATAATCTGACTTTCTTTACAATGAAATAAGCTTTTCTGCATCTATGCACCCGCGTTCTCTTCTTTCTCTCCTGAGCACTGCCACAGTGTCACTGTTCATAGGAATGCTAAACGAAGCTCGCTGAGCAAAGTAGCTCTAACTTTCCTTCCCAAGCACAATATATCTAACACATTAAAGAAAGGCCTTTCTGCATTGCAAATAAGACTTTGTTTCATTTCCTACACACATCTTTCATATTGGCAAGCTTTTATCTTAACATTGCATGGACTGAGTTTCGCTTACAGAAAAAGAAGCTTTTCAGCATATAAGGACTCGGTCTCTCTTCGTTCGATCAGGAACACTGACACAGTCTCACTGTCCATAGAAATGCAAAACAAAGCTCTCAGGGCATAGTAGATCTAACTTTAATTCCGAAGCACAATATATTTAACAAATTAAAGAAAGGCCTTTCTGCATTGCAAATAAGACGTTATTTCATTTGAAATGAACATCTTTCATATTGGCAAGCTTTGATCTTAACATTGCATGAACTGACTTTCTCTTACGGAGAAAGAAGATTTTCAGCATAAAAGGACTCGCGCTCTCTTCTTTCACCCAGGAACACTGACACAGTCTGACTGTTCATAGAAACGCAAAACTAAGCTCTCAGGGCATAGTAGAGCTAACTTTGCTTCCCAAGCACAATATATCTAACACATTAAAGAAAGGCCTTTCTGCATTGCAACTAAGACTTTATTTCATTTGAAACGAACATCTTTCATATTGGCAAGCTGTCATTTTAAGATTGCATGAACTGACTTTCTCTTACAGGGAAAGACGCTTTTCAGCATATAAGGACTCGCGCTCTCTTCTATCGCTCAGGAACACTGACACAGTCTCACTGTCCATAGAAACACAAAACAAAGCTCTCAGGGCATAGTAGATCTAACTTTAATTCCGAAGCACAATATATTTAACAAATTAAAGAAAGGCCTTTCTGCATTGCAAATAAGACTTTATTTCATTTGAAACAAACATCTTTCATATTATCAAGTTTTTGTCTTCACATTGCATAATCTGACTTTCTCTCACAAGGAATTAAGCTTTTCTGCGTCTATGCACCCGCGTTCTCTTCTTTCTCTCATGAGCACTGCCACAGTGTCACTGTTCGTAGAAATGCTAAACGAATCTCGCTGAGCATAGTAGCTCTAACTTTACTTCCCAAGCACAATATATATATAACACATTAAATAAAAGCCTTTCTGCATTGCAAATAAGACGTTATTTCATTTGAAATGAACATCTTTCATATTGGCAAGCTTTGATCTTAACATTGCATGAACTGGCTATATCTTATAGAAAAAGATGCTTTTCAGCATATAAGGACTCGCGCTCTCTTCTTTCACTCAGCAACATAGTGGCAATAAAGAAAGGCCTTTCTTTAATTTGTGAAAGATATTGTGCTTCGGAAGTAAAGTTATATTTACTATGCCCTGAGAGCTCTGTTTTGCGTTTCTATGAACAGAGAGACTGTTAGTGTTCCTGAGCGATAGAAGAGAGCGCGAGTCCTTATATGCTGAAAAGCGTCTTTCCCTGTAAGAGAAAGTCAGTTCATGCAATCTTAAAATGACAGCTTGCCAATATGAAAGGTGTTCGTTTCAAATGATATGCTTTTCAGCATATAAGGACTCGCGCTCTATTCTTTCACTCAGGAACACTGACATAGTGGCACTGCTCATAGAAACACTAATCAAAGCTGTAAAATAACTTTAGGAACTTAGCTATGATTTAATCTTTATTTTGAATTTTGGCTTTACGAATTTGCATCGTAAAGATAGATATTGATTTGATTAATTTCTATTAATCAAAACGTATAGTTTATACCTTTTAACGGCTCGTCCAGCGAGACATTAAAGTCAGTATATGTTAACAATTTTGTTTATCTTGCTTGTGGCCAACAATAAAACAAACAAAATAGTAATTTATCAAATTTGAGCAGGGTAGCAAAGGGTCGACAGCGCAAGGCAGTAACTGAATCAAATATAAAACGCAGACAATGCTCTATACAATGAGATAAGTTTATTGAGCTACTTCTAAGATTACATGAGACTAAATCATCTAAACACACATACGACCACACACACACACAAATGACGGAGTTATGCAGAATTATGAGTTATGAAGGAAGTCTCAACTTCGGTGGTTATCAGAAAGTCAACAAAGCAGAGCTTAGTTCTATCTTTCCATTAACAACAACTTTGCGCCGTTTTCAGCCAATAGATAAGAGATTTGTTTTACTTGTTAGATTTGCTGGAGAGTCTCGTCTCGTCTCTTTGAGGGAATCCCCGGGCTTAGCTGATTGGCTGGCGAACCGTTGTTGGTCTGACGTGTCTTAGGGAATTCCGCCTGTGATTGGCGGGTTGCCTTTCTGGATGAGACGCGCTCGAAGTTCTTCTTTTCCTTTCTTGGGTGCAGAAGTTTTCTTGAAGAGCTTGAAGTTTGGAATGAGGTGGTTTGATGCGGCGTATGAGCGCACAAGTTGAAGCAGTTTTCAAACCATGGCAAAGAGCGTTTGAGTTTAGTTGAACATTAGAATTTAAGCAGGCCACTTTGGGCCCGCCCCGGAGCTGGGGTACCAATCCGCTTGTTGCAAGGTGGAGCTCAGCTTCCTAGGCTCCATTTCTCTGCATAAATTAACGAGCTGCCTGTGTAATCATGTGACAGAAAATCCTTGCAGGGTTTTGTTAATAATCTTGATAAACGTTATAACGTTACGGGATTTACCTAATTTCTACATTTCATCCACACAGAGTTGTTGCAGATAAAATATACTTTCGTTTAACACCAAACATGACACGCACACATATTCATACCCTATAATACATAGGTTAGAATGGTCCTGACCTTATAATGGATAGATTAACATCGGGTATGTTTTACTAACATATCAAGCATATCTAAGGCATAACACACATAATTTGGGAATACATTTTCATTACTTAAAAGTCTTGAATATTGTCTTTTGGAGTTTTGGCGCACTTTTGCGTGTTTCCTTTGTCTGTCTGAAAAAGGCATGCACTCGAGGAGGGGCGCGAGTACTCCTGAGGTCAGAAGGTGTCCGGGAGAGGAGTTCTGGCATATGTTTAAGTCAGGCCTACGACTGTAAATCCATCGCGCGTTTGTTGATAAGTTTGTCAATTTATACATAGGCTGCTCAAAGTTCATTTACCATCTGGATCTGGTATCTTTCCCGCCAGAAGTTTCCTTTGTTCTGCGTTGGTGAAGTTGATCCTCTAGCTCGTTCTGATCTCAAGGGGGGATAGAGATTAGCAAGACAGGATCTTAGTTCAGACATTTAGGCAACAACTAAGGTACTTAGTTACTTTTATGACTTCCAGAGGTGAAACCAGAAATTGACTCATCCCTCTGGAATGAGTCTGCTCGCAGTATGTGTGTGTCCGTTCAAGGATCTCCTACACATCCCCCTTTTGCTTGGTGAGGTTCCCATTGCGAACGTCGGCAGGCACTGGAACAAAAGGCAGAGAGAACAGGAACACACAAGATACAAACAACATCTCCATTACTGACTGAA
The DNA here is from genome assembly GCA_039654775.1 of Spinibarbus caldwelli. Taxonomy (NCBI): domain Eukaryota; kingdom Metazoa; phylum Chordata; class Actinopteri; order Cypriniformes; family Cyprinidae; genus Spinibarbus; species Spinibarbus caldwelli. Next base: position 3,776,722 of record CM077219.1, on the reverse strand, counting down.
TTCCGGTGCAGAACTTGGGTAATTTGGGATAACTGGGTTAGGAACACTTCAATCGATGTAGGGGTGCATTGTTCAGGGTTGTTGGTAATTTGTAATTGTAACTTATTGATCTAATTGTCCGTGGTTCGATGAGGCGGTATAGGCGTGATCTCAATCAGGTTTGTTGAGTTCTCAGGTTCAGGTTCTTGGTCAGTTTTTTTTTCACGTCGGAAAATGCGCGGGATGCCAGACGTGCATTTGTTGAAAGACTCTTGTACGGCGTTCACTCGCTTGTGCAGGAGGAAGGCCAGCGTCAAGGTCACAACATATCCTACAATAGTAGAGATGCAAAGCGCTGTGTCAGCGGCAGACCAAGACCGAATTATTGGTGCGCCAGGGAGCGGAAGGTGACCAATAGCCTCTGGGGCTGTATTTACAGGAGTCAAGTCAATGAGTTGCGTTCCTTCCTCCTTGATCCTTTCTTTCAATTCTGGATCAAGGGTGAAAGAATGCTGTAAAAAAAAAAAATTGAGATTTCGAGTTCAGCCTGATACTCGACGTCGGTAAGGTGATACAACGCTAGCTCGTCGATATGGAGGATTGAGTCCTTAGGGACATTAATCCATAAAGTTTGGTTGGGTAGGATAATGCGAGTGGCAGTGTCATGTTGATCATAGGTGAGGGTAGCGGTACGTGCAGGAGTATTGACTAGCCATCGGTTTCTGACAATTTCGGCTTGAGTTGCCTCAATTTGAGACCGTGGGGTAGCTTCGGCAGGTTAACAATGGCTTTTACAAGTTACGACACTTCTGGTGAAGGGGAGTCAATCCTACTATCAGTACCTGGATCAGTTAAGGGAGTTCCCTGATGAGGGGACTAGGTGAAAGGAAGTTGTAATGAGAGAGGAAACGGAGAGAAGAAAAAAAACGGAGAGAGAAAGAGAAACGGAAAACACAAAGAGACACAAGGACACTGACTGAGTTCACCAGAGTAAAATGAGTGTCACACGTGTGGAGTAACTCCTCTCTACTAAAGGTTAGTCCTAGCAGTACTGTGGAGGAGCGTGTGTAGGTTTTGTAAAAAAACAAACAAACGAAACTAAATCATGTATTTTCCTAAAATGACATTAGTGTGGAGTAGAGTATAGGATTGTCGGTCTGTGTCAGTGGGTTTGATCCTCCCCCTTTCCCTGTTGGTTGGAACCTTGGTGCCTCTTTATTTGATTCCTATGGACCCATCGAAGGACTGGCTCATTCTGGCCTTGTCTGATTTTGATTCGGTAGGCCACAGGTGAGAGCTTGTCCACAATCTCGTGGGGTCCTGTCCAGTGAGGTAGAAATTTCTTTGACAGGCGATGGGGAGTGTTCTGCTTCGGTTGGGCGAAGCTGTAGTACCACACTTTGTCTCCGACATTGAGTTCCTGGCAAGAGGCCTTTTGGTCGTAGTAGGCTTTACGACCTTCTGCGCTTCTTTGGAGATTTTGTTGGGCGAAGGCGAAAGTCGTTCTCAGATGCTGATGCAACTCTTCCAGGTACTGGTGGGTGGTGTAAGCGGTGACGAGGTTCAAGTCACCCGGTTGGTACAGCAGGTGTAGTGGTAGTGTCATTTGTCGCCCCGTCATCATTTCGAACGGGGGTACTTCGGTAGAGCGATGAGGGGTGGCCCTTATGGCCATCAGTACCAGAGGAAGCTTGATATCCCAATCCTTTTGATTGGCGGACACATACTTCTTCAACATGCTTGTCACTGTCCTGTTGGCCCGTTCGACCTGACCTAAGGAAATTGGGTGATGGCTTATATGAAGCTTGGCCTGTATGCCCAGGAGTTTCCATACTTCCTGCATGACTTTGGCGGCGAAGTGGGTTCCTCGGTCAGAGTTGACTCTTAAAGGCAGTCCAAATCTTGAGAAGATGTGGTTCATTAACAGGCAGGCTGTCATTTCTGCTGTATCATTGGGAGCTGGGAGGCACTCTATCCACTTTGTGAATTCGCAAACCACAGTGAGGAAGTATTTGTTACCCCGTGTTGACCGTGGCAGGGGTCCTACCCAGTCTATTTGGAGGTCTGACCATGGGAAGGTCATTCCTTTCCGTTGTAGTGGTGCTCGGTGGTTTGGGTTTGCCGGTTGGAACTGGCAACACACCAGGCATCCTTTTACATATTCCGCTACGTCTTGCTGCATGCCAGGCCAGTATGCTACTTGCTTGAGTGTTTCATAGGTGGCCTTGGCTCCGTGGTGTCCTGCGCATGGTGCATCGTGGGCGTGTGTCAGCATAATCCCCCTTTGGCCCTGAGGGACTATGAGCTTTGGCGCAGTGAGGGGCTCAGGGACGTATGTGAGAACACCGTCTCGTAGATGCAGCATGTGCTTGATTGAGTGGAATTTGCGGAGCTCGCAGGAGTTGGCTAGGTCGGAGGTGGCAATTAGATGAGTTAAAGGGTCGGAAATGTGAGCTGCCATAGTTCGCAGTGTTGGATCCGCAGCTTGAAGGGTGAGGAGATCGTCCGCAGCGAACGGAGGTGATAGGGCAATGTGGGAGGAGGCGGGGGTATGCACGCCAGCGGCGTGTTGGCGGCGGGTTATGGCTGCCACAGTTGGGTTGGGTGGGAGGGCTTGAAATGTCCAGGACTCTCCGTGTAATGCACCTGCTTTGGCGAGGGCATCGGTTTGGTCATTGAAGTCTTTGTCTTGTCCTGGTTGACGTGAATGACCTCGAACCTTTTTCCAATAAATGATCATGTCGCGTTCAGTGACAATGGCATCGCATGCTTGGAAGAGTTCCTGATGTTTGGCAAGCTTGTTGTTAGCTGTCTTGAATCCATTCTGTTTCCATCCAGCTAGGTGGCATGTGAAGCTTAGACGGGCGTAGTTGGAGTCGGTACATATCAAGAGTTCTTTGATGTTGTGGGAGGCAGCCAGCTGTAGGGTGATGAGGATGGCCGCTATTTCTGCATATTGCGATGAGTGAGGGCCTAATTTGAATTGTTGTGGTGGGTAAGGGTCGTTGTTGAGCCAGACCACACCTGCTCCCGCTTTTAAGTTGCCCTGTTGATTGTAGGAGCAGCCATCGACATATGCTGTGGGCATGCCTGCGCACACATTCTCTTCAAAGTACCTGTAGTTTGTCAGTTGAGGTTGTGACGGTTCTTTAGGTTCCGCTGAGGTGTACAGCGTATCCGTTGAACAGTTTTGGCAAGCTGCTAACCCGTTTCCCAGCGATGATTTGTGGTTTTGGGCATATCTTGCCTCAACGTCTCGTCCTTGGAGCGTCATTAACCATGTAGCTATGCGTGCATTGGTTACCACGCCATCTCTGATTCGTTGGCTGTTGAGGAAGGTAACTGGTTGATGACATGTTTCAATGATGACTTTCTGAGCACCGATGTAATTAGAGAAACCCTGGATAGCCCACACAGTGCAAAGCAATGCTTTTTCGCAGTTTGAATACTTGCATTCTGGGGAAAGCAGCGTTTTGCTGGCATAAGCGACCACTCGCTTGTCTTTGTCATGGAGCTGGTATAGGCCTGCACTGAGGCAATGATTGGAGAATCCAGCATCAAGATAGAATTCTTTTCCTGGGTCTGGGTAGGCCAGGCACGGAGCAGAGCACAGGCGCTGTTTGAGCTGGCTCATTGCTGTGTCCTGGGCTTCTGTCCAAACGAAGGGTTCATCCCTTTTCAGGAGGGAAGTTAGTGGTCGTGCGATGTCAGCGTAGTTTTCGATGAACTGTCGTGAGTAATTGCACACTCCCAGAAAGCTTCGCAGCTCAGAGATGTTAGTCGGCGTCTTTATGCTTTGGATTGCTTGGGTGCGGTTCAACTGTGGCTCGATGCCGTTTCTTCCGACAAGCAGTCCGACATAGTTCACCTTGGTTTTGCACCACTGTCCTTTGTGAAGGGCGATCTTAGCTCCTGCTGTTGTCAGCTGGTTTAGGACGTGACCGATTTCTTTGAGGTGGTCTTCCACACTTGAGCTTTTGATTAAGACATCGTCCACGTAGACAAGGTTGCCTCTGGCTCTGGCGTCAGGGCATGTTTTGTTCAAGAAGATGTTGAATTCTGCTGGTGAGTTGGCATAGCCGAAGGGGCACCGTGTGAAGGTGTATTGTCGATTGCCAAACGTGAATGCCAGCTTGTGTTGGTCATCGGGGTGGACAGGGATTGTCCAGAACCCGGAGGCGACGTCCAGTGTGGAAAGGATTGTCGAGCCTTTGATTTTTGGAATTTCTTGGTCCAACTGGGTCATAGGCCATCGTGACAAGGGTACTTGCTGGTTCAACTTGCGATAGTCGATGGTGGGCCGCCATTTGCCGTTGGGCTTTAGGACTGGCCATATCGGAGCAGAGTATGTGCTGTTACAGGGCCGGATGACCCCCTTTTCCAGCATGGAGTCAACAATTTCTTGCACTGGCTCATATGACGCTATTGGAATTTTATACTGCCGCACAAATGTGGGTGGCGCATTTGGGTTTGTCGGTATGCGCACCGTGTGGATGTTGGTCAGGCCACAATCCAGGGAATCTTTTGCGAAAGAGTCTTTGTATTTGTGCAGAACCTCTTTGAGTCCTTGACGATCCAACTCGCTGTGGAGGGCATTCGCCTCGTTCAGGATTTTTTGGATTTGTGCATTGAACCCGGCGTAGGGTTCCTCTGCAGCTGAGTCATTTGAGGGACTCTGGGCCTTGAGTGTCGCTTGTACAGGTGGCTCTGTTGCGGGCTGTGTTGAGACAGCGTAGACAGCAAGGCGAGTGTCATCTGTGAGCTCTGATCGGCAGACACTTTCTTTGGACACTGGCAGAATCGAAGTGATGGCGATGATCTCATGGGGCTTCGTGAAGGTTACAGTGTCGTCACATTCATCTGACATTAGTTTGGCTGGTAGTGGGCCTATGACAGGTACCATCAGTTCAAAGTCATGGAACGCCTGGTTGATGAGCCATCCCATGTGACTGGCTTTGGGCATGTTGATGTCTTTGGCCGTACAGTTGTTGAACAACACATACACAGCATGAGATGACACTTCAATGAGAGGTGTGGCTTCCAAGGTCAGTCCTAGCTTTAGGCAGGTCCTGGAAGGGTGGAAGAAGCCTAGTTCACTGTTAAGTGTTTGGTCAGGTCGCATGTTGAGGCGGATGCTGACGCTCTTGCTATACGCAGGTATTGTGGCTTCTTGCTCCGTGATCATGGCGCATGCGTCTGGCATTGTTTGACCAGACCGCAGGTTCTTGAGATTGACTGAAGTTCTCAGTTGATGTGACAGTGGAGCCCATATTCACTGTGTCGACGCAGGCATTAAGACGGACCATGATGTCTGCTCCAATGTAGATGTCATAAGGTAGGTTGGGAACAACGAGGAAGTAGTAACTCAGGAGTCTGTTGTTCCATCGTATGTCTACAGCGCAGATGATCTTGGAGGTAGCCATGGTTGTTGACCATGGGCTGAGGGGGAAGCGGCTGTGCTTTGAGATGTGTGGTAGGCTCTGATGCCTCTGCTTCAATGTTCTGAAGAGCTTTAGGCTGATAGCTGAGTTTTCAGCCCACAGGGCTAATGCTGCATCAGGCACTGGTGTGTCTTGGACATTTATGGCCGTCATGATTTGAAAGAGACCTGAGTCTGAGTCAGACGCTTGCAATGAGCAGAGGAAGGGGTCTTGGGTCTTGTTGTTTGGAGTTGAACTTGCTCTTGGCTTTGACCTTGCATCGCCGATCAGTGAATGGGGGCAGTGTCCGTGGCTTGACACTGTGACTCGTTGGAGTCTACTGAATGGAAGGGTAGAGGCTTGCGGACTTGCGTCCACATCTTTAGGTGCTTGAAGTCTATTAGAGGTTCGAAGCGATTAAGCAGATCTTTCCCGATAAGGAGTGGATACGTCTTGAGTGGTGAGACATATATTGGATGAATGAGATCCATTGATCCCACCGTTAGGTGGATTGGGGCCACATGTTTTAGTTGTAGGCCCGTGTGGGAATATGCTTGGAGGTTCAGTTCGCACCTCTGGAGTTTGAGGGTTCTGTTAGTCCTCTTTGCTCCTTCTTGGACTTCTTCGAGGAGTTCGGTAGACATTAGAGTAATGTCGGCCCCTGTATCGAGAAGGGCCTCGACTCTGATGTGTCGTTCGATGATGATGGAGAGGTAAAACTTTCTTGCAGTACCTCTTTCGATGAGATCACCTAGGAGTTGAGGGACTGGAGTTTGGGAGGAAACAGTTAGGATGTCAGGACTGATGTGTTCGTCGGAAGAGTGGCAGACGACCAAGACAGCACTTTCAGGAACTTGAGGGGTTTCGTCAGCAGGTGTTTGTTGGACGCTGCTGTGATCTGGAGCATTGAGTGTTGAGTTAGTGTCTAACTCTGTTGCTGGGCTTTCAGGTGGGTTTTCGTGTCCATCTGAAGTTAGGGTAGTTACGGTTCGCTGAGAGTGAGGTGAGGGAGTGCTGTTTTCTGTGACTGGTTGGGTCAGCTGGTCGCTGCCGTCTCTTCCAGCCGCTAGTCAGGCTGAATCTGGTTTCTCTTTCTTTTCCCACTTCCGATCCTCTTCCGTTCGGTGGAAGAATTCTTTCATCATCATCTTCATCAGTTCTTGTGAGTCGAAACACGGTGGTGTCTTTTGTTCTTGTGTGGATTCGGTTTGAGCTCGGTCAGCTTGGAATCTTTGTGAATTCTTTCGTCGATTCCTTGGGCTGGTCGCTCCAGGGTGATTTTGTCGTTTTCCCTTGGAGTTTCCATTGGATTTTGAGTTTCCAAATGAGCTCGGTTGATTCCATGATCTCTCCCAATGACTCTCATGTGGTCTTGATTGGTCCCATGAATTTTCCCAGTGACGTCCAGGTGAGTGTTGTCGTCCACGTGGTCCCTCCCAGCGGTTGTTTCTCTGTTTAGATCGGGTACCAGCGTGGGAGTCTCGTCCTTTGTTGGACGAGGGTCCATTCCATTCTCTGGGTGGCGGCTTGGCAGTGTCTTGGCGTTGGGTGCCCTCTAGAGCCAGCCCTTGACTTTGAGTGTTGAAGTCAAGAACTGCTGGGGTTTTGGCGCCCTTTTCTGAGGCCATCTTTTGTTTGCCATAGGCTTTCTGCGCCAAGTCTCGCAACTGCTGAGCATTCATCGTTCGTGGACATGCGAGAACGCCAAGATGGTGACTTACTCCGGGATGGAGGCTTCTTAGGAAGAGAGTTTTGAAGTTTAGATCATCTTCCATGTCAGGTTCGTTGCGAGTTCCGAAATATGCTCATCTGAGTCGGCTGTAGTATGCTTGAGGAGGTTCATGACGTCCTTGTCTTGTCTCCAGGGCAGCCACTAGGCCTTGTTCGGACTCAGGGTCGGAGAACTCTTTAATGAGGGCTTCTCTGAGCAGGTGATAATCAGTCTTTTTTGTGGGCCGGCTGGCGGTCCAGGAAACTGCGAACTTCCGAGCTAGATGTTGCTCGGATCAAATATAGTCTATCTTTGTCGGTGACACTGGGTCTCATTTCCAGATGAAAATCGACATGTTGTAGATGCTCTTTGATCTCCTGACTACCTGGCACATTTGGAGTGAATTTGCCAATGTTCCTGGCGAGCTTGTCGAAGTCTTTGAGGTCCAAGCCGTGCGATGATCTGTGGCTGGCTGGAGCAAGTTCTTTTAGCTTAGAGGGGAGGTAGGATTCTTCAGAGGGAGCCGGTGACTGTTTTAGCATGGTCCCCTCCCCCTTTTGCTCACATGCCAGTCCAGGCACAGGGGACTCAGTTCTGCACGGCGGGAGTGAAGTCTGTGCCCGTCGGGTTCTTGACGGTTCACGGCGCAGTTCATATGCATGTTTGAGTTCCTCTTTCATGCTGTCGAACTCATCTTTAATGTAGTCGCGCTGTCGTGTCAGGCGGCTAATCTCATCTCTGGACTCATTCAGGTGAGTTTCAAGGGCTTTAATTCGGCTGTTCTTGTCTCTGAAGTCAGCCTTTGCCTTTTCCAGTAGCTGTTCTGCATACTGTAGCTTGTTGGAGAGATCAGCGTAGTCTGCTCTGTTTCGTTCCATTTCCTGTGTAGCAGCTGCTAACGTCTCTTTTAGCCTGTTGATCTCCTCCTTGGCACCTTGTTCCACTTCATCGGGCTCTTCCCTTCGTTCCTGAGCCTCCAGTTCCAGCTGTTCGATGCGTCGTTGTGCGCGTGTCAGCTCCTGCTGGAGGTGGGCGGCGTGCCTGTCGCTCAGCTTGAGGGTGGCGATGAGTGTGTGACTTAAGGAGCCAGTGATCTTGGCTAATTCTTTGTGACTGTAATTCTGACCTGGGTTCTGTTTCATGAGGCTCGTTATGTTGTCATCCAGCTGGTCCTGTGTCTGCTGCTTTAGTGTTTCAGCTGCCTGAGGTAGGAGGCTGTCTGTTGCAACACTTAGCCAGGTCTCAAGGTCTTCCCAGTGGCCAATGGGGTCTGTTGTGCGAGACATGATTTGACACGGCAAGGGAGATCTAGCACCGAGCCTGACACAGACCTGGAGGAACAGAACAAAAAAACAAAAAAAAACAAAACAAAACAAAACAACAAAACAAACAAGCAGGCCAGAATAAAGGTGTAAGTGTGCAATGTCAGGTGTGGCTGATGTTGAGTGTGTAATGTACGGGTGAAAGTGGTTCCCTGAGCCTGTGGTAGGCGTGCCTCTAATTTGGAATTTCTGTGGGGACAATTAGTAAACACACACAGGTAGCACAGCTAGAGAACTGGGGAAAGAAAGAGGAACACAAAACACAACGGAAAATCACAGAATAGTATTCACCAAAGAACAGAATAACACTTGGATGCTTCCAATGTTCCTATAAAAGAAAGTTTCCCTCTTCTTTTTTTTTTTTTTTTTCAAGGGAAGAAGTTTAAGGCTACAGTAGAAAGAGAGAGAGACAAATAAGAATACACTTTTCTGGACTCAGAATAAGTATAGTTAAATTTTCTTCTCTTTTGGTTAAAAAAAAAAACAAAAAAATGTTTTTTAAATTTAATTCAGAAGGGTGATTTTAGCTAGGGGTTTGGAAAAGGATTTCTCAATGCCAGGACTGTGATTGTTATTGAAATTTCCTCCGGGGCGAAAGAAAACAATAACAATGACAGTGTGGGTTTCCCAGCTAGTCGGATTGACAACCATTCACCAACCAAAGCGTTTCTAGACGCGTGTTCGAGGTTTGATGGACGCCTATCAGTCTTCCAGTTGACCTGCTTGAGCCTCAGCTGGGTAGGATCACAGGATGTGGAGGGAAGGTACAGTAAATGTCATACAGTTTTGAAACGAAGTGTTCCTCTTCCCCAAATATTTATTAAATGTTTCAAAAATGCTCTGCTTTATGACTTTCACACACACAAATCCAAAAACCAGCAGCAGTAGTCAAATCAGAAGAGGACAGCTGAGAGAAGAGAGAGAGAGAGAGAACAAGAGTGAGGTTTTGCTCCCAATGTTAAGAAAAATGACAAGGTTGAAAGGGTGGTGGCGCTGTGGGGTCGCTATCCCTAGGAGTTGGCCTACTGCGGTAGCAGAAGATGCTAACTGACCTAAGTATTACAGAAGACCCTAATTTTCCCTTTTGATGTTTCGTTAGCTAGGTGGGCTGATGCGCTTATCCGCTAGGCTTGGTGATGAGTTTGGCTGACCCAGTTGGAGTTTGGTGGCTGGGCCCTCCGTCTGAGCGCACTCAGTGAGCTCCTGTAAGGCTAGGTTGAATACTACGCTGCCAGTATTGCAGTGGGCCTCAAACAGTCATGGCTATAGGGGCACGAACACGCCTATCGGGTGAGGCGCGTCAAAGACTGGCTCGCAAAGAGAATGGGCTAAGCCTTGGCCTAATTGTTTGCCGGAGCGAACAAAATAGGAACAAGGTGGTGTACCCAAGCTATTGTTGACCAGCCTCTGTTGACTCCTCCCATGCGTGTACAAATGCCGAGCCTCCACTGCGGGCCCTCACCTGCAACACTGGAACGTAAATATTCGGTTTAGCCCCCAGCTGGCACTAGGTTACGTCAGAACAGGTGACTTGTCCACCGCAACTCACCGTGAAGGGGACCGTCGCTGCACCAACCAAACACTAGGGGGAGCGCTATACTACCAGGCTTAAGCGAAGGAAAACCCTATGAAAAGTCTTAGCTGATGTAATTAAATAAACCACTGAGCGAAAGTATAGCCTGACCAGGAGAGGCGAGTCTTATTTGTAGATTGAATTTCAATTTCAATTCAAAATTATAATTAAGAATTTAAATTTTAATGAGTTCAACATTAAAACTGACAAGGGCAATTATAATTAAATTAATCAATTAAGTATCAATGCCTTAGGGAAGCCCAACCCTAATTAATTACTAATGAAATTAAAATTTCAAGGTAATGATAGTTAATGATTAAAATTGAATGACATTTGTCATCAAAATCATAAAAGCAATTACAATTACTTAATCCACGAGTATCCTACAATAAGTAAAATTCAATATGGAATATGGAATACAAAATACAAACGCAACTGTGAATAATTATGAGAATGAATTAAAATTAAAATTGAATTAAAGTTCCAAATCCAAAATCAATATTCCCCGATGTCATTAAAGTCAATACGAGCAATTATAATTACTCAAAATTGTCATTAAAGAAATGAGGACGAAGTTAGTTGTCAATAAAACCAGTGTTTAACTGAAAGGGAAATGACAATTTTAAACAAATAAGATTAACACCCTGCTTTAAAATCGCAAAAGCTTATTAATTCAACATTTGTCATGTTCTTTCCAAAAGGATGAGTGATTATAACAGAGAGAGAGAGATACAGGAAGATACAGGAACTAGTGTGACTGAAAGGGTTAAAGCAAAAACCCAGTACATTGCAACATTGCTGACACTGCATTCAAACGCAGACTAATTCAAACCACAAAATGCTATGCTAGCCACTAGCCCGTTAGCAATGCTACAAGGTTTACATAGACTGCAATGCACCCGCGCTAGCTTTAGCTAGCTCGGCTAATGCTACGGTTTGTTTACAAACAGCTCAATATGGCGCTGGCGGACCGCACATGCGCACTTCAAAGCTACCCAGGAAGAGGTTTTTTGGAACTTCTGGGTTACAGCTGTCACCTTGGTGATGCAAACACAGGTGTAGCAAAGGAATAAACTTACGAGCATTTCTTGAACTGACGGCGCAGTTCGCAAAGAACATGCAAAAGCACTAAGTTATTCAGACTCTCCTCTCGTTAGAGTGAGGCAAGTTAATCAACAGCTTTACTGCAATTAATAATAATAATGTTACTGAGATAGCGGCGAATCTCTGCCTTCGTGTTAGTCTATTTGACAGACACAACACACGTGGATAATCATCACACAATCTTTTCTTTGATCAAAATTCTCCCACAACATAACGTTTGAACACTCCTTTCTGAGTCAACGTCACTTTCACTAGTTTAGTGAATTTTGGATGGCAATGAAGCTTAGGGAACTACCCTGAGTTCGTGTGCCAGGGAGATAAATAGCTCGATTACACCAATGGAACACGCATTAATGAATCAAAACTATACAGGCCTTATTAAGAGGAACACACAAGGAACACGCTTGGGTTTCTCTTTTACTTTGTCTTTGGCAGACAAAAGTTTTAATTTTACTGCAGTTACAACCACCAATAACTCAGAGTTCATTTACACTGGCATGCCATAATAAAAGTCCCCAGTAGCGCAAAAACTGTTTTCTCTGTCTTTGATCTATTCTTCCGGATAAAATAGAACAAATACAACAGCATGTGTCAATTTTGTACTTGAACAGTTAGTTTGTTCTGCCCAAAATTATCTCCACCAAAACTGTAAAATAACTTTAGGAACTTAGCTATGATTTAATCTTTATTTTGAATTTTGGCTTTAGGAAATTGCATCGTAAAGATAGATATTGATTTGATTAATTTCTATTAATCAAAACGTATAGTTTATACCTTTTAACGGCTCGTCCAGCGAGACATTAAAGTCAGTATATGTTAACAATTTTGTTTATCTTGCTTATGGCCAACAATAAAACAAACAAAATAGTAATTTATCAAATTTGAGCAGGGTAGCAAAGGGTCGACAGCGCAAGGCAGTAACTGAATCAAATATAAAACACAGACAATGCTCTATACAATGAAATAAGTTTATTGAGCTACTTCTAAGATTACATGAGACTAAATCATCTAAACACACATACGACCACACACACACACAAATGACGGAGTTATGCAGAATTATGAGTTATGAAGGAAGTCTCAACTTCGGTGGTTATCAGAAAGTCAACAAAGCAGAGCTTAGTTCTATCTTTCCATTAACAACAACTTTGCGCCGTTTTCAGCCAATAGATAAGAGATTTGTTTTACTTGTTAGATTTGCTGGAGAGTCTCGTCTCGTCTCTTTGAGGGAATCCCCGGGCTTAGCTGATTGGCTGGCGAACCGTTGTTGGTCTGACGTCTCTTAGGGAATTCCGCCTGTGATTGGCGGGTTGCCTTTCTGGATGAGACGCGCTCGAAGTTCTTCTTTTCCTTTCTTGGTTGCAGAAGTTTTCTTGAAGAGCTTGAAGTTTGGAATGAGGTGGTTTGATGTGGCGTATGAGCGCACAAGTTGAAGCAGTTTTCAAACCATGGCAAAGAGCGTTTGAGTTTAGTTGAACATTAGAATTTAAGCAGGCCACTTTGGGCCCGCCCCGGAGCTGGGGTACCAATCCGCTTGTTGCAAGGTGGAGCTCAGCTTCCTAGGCTCCATTTCTCTGCATAAATTAACGAGCTGCCCGTGTAATCACGTGACAGAAAATCCTTGCAGGGTTTTGTTAATAATCTTGATAAACGTTATAACGTTACGAGATTTACCTAATTTCTACATTTCATCCACACAGAGTTGTTGCAGATAAAATATACTTTCGTTTAACACCAAACATGACACGCACACATATTCATACCCTATAATACATAGGTTAGAATGGTCCTGACCTTATAATGGATAGATTAAAATCGCGTATGTTTTACTAACATATCAAGCATATCTAAGGCATAACACACATAATTTGGGAATACATTTTCATTACTTAAAAGTCTTGAATATTGTCTTTTGGAGTTTTGGCGCACTTTTGCGTGTTTCCTTTGTCTGTCTGAAAAAGGCATGCACTCGAGGAGGGGCGCGAGTACTCCTGAGGTCAGAAGGTGTCCGGGAGAGGAGTTCTGGCATATGTTTAAGTCAGGCCTACGACTGTAAATCCATCGCGCGTTTGTTGATAAGTTTGTCAATTTATACATAGGCTGCTCAAAGTTCATTTACCATCTGGATCTGGTATCTTTCCCGCCAGAAGTTTCCTTTGTTCTGCGTTGGTGAAGTTGATCCTCTAGCTCGTTCTGATCTCAAGGGGGGATAGAGATTAGCAAAACAGGATCTTAGTCCAGACATTTAGGCAACAACTAAGGTACTTAGTTACTTTTATGACTTCCAGAGGTGAAACCAGAAATTGACTCATCCCTCTGGAATGAGTCTGCTCGCTGTATGTGTGTGTCCGTTCAAGGATCTCCTACAAAGCTCTCAGAGCATATTAGCTCTAACTTTTCTTCCCAAGCACAATATATCTCACACATTAAGGAAAGGCCTTTCTGCATTGCAAATAAGACTTTATTTCATTTGAAACGAACAACTTTCATATTGGCAAGCGTTTGTCTTAACACTGCATAATCTGACTTTCTCTTACAAGGAAATAAGCTTTTCTGCGTCTATGCACCCGCGTTCTCTTCTTTCTCTCATGAGCACTGCCACAGTGACACTGTTCGTAGAAATGCTAAACGAAGCTCGCTAAGCATAGTAGCTCTAACTTTACTTCCCAAGCACAATATATATATAACACATTAAATAAAAGCCTTTCTGCATTGCAAATAAGACGTTATTTCATTTGAAACGAACATCATTTATATTGGCAAGGTTTTGTCTTAACATTGCATAATCTGACTTTCTCTTACAGAGAAAGAAGCTTTTCAGCATATAAGGACTCGCGCTCTCTTTGTCCGATCAGGAACACTGACACAGTCACGCTGTTCATAGGAATGCTAAACGAAGCTCGCTGAGCAAAGTAGCTCTAACTTTACTTCCCAAGCACAATATACATAACACATTAAAGAAAGGCCTTTCAGCATTGCAAATAAGACTTTATTTCATTTGAAAGGAACATCATTTATATTGGCAAGCTTTGATCTTAACATTGCATGAACTGACTATATCTTATAGAAAAAGATGCTTTACAGCATATAAGGACTCGCGCTCTCTTCTTTCACTCAGGAACACTGAAACAATCTCACTGCTCATAGAAACACTAATCTAAGCTCTCAGGGCATAGTAGCTCTAACGTTACTTCCCAAGCACAATATATCTAACACTTTAAAGAAAGGCCTTTCTGCATTGCAAAGAAGACTTTATTTCATTTGAAACGAACATTTTTCATATTGGCAAGGTGTCATCTTAAGATTGCATGAACTGACTTTCTTTTACAGGGAAAGACGCTTTTCAACATCTGTGGACCCGCTCTCGCTTCTTTCGCTCAGGAGCACTAACACAGTGTCACTGCTCATAGAAACACTATTCGGGCATAGTAGACATATATCTTTACTTGCAATGCAGAATACATCAAATACATTAAAGAAACGCCTTTCTGCAGTGCAAATAAGACGTTATTTCATTTGAAACGAACATCTTTCATATTGGCAAGCTGTTATCTTAAGATTGCATAAACTGACTTTCTCTTACAGGGAAAGACGCTTTTCAGCATATAAGGACTCGCGCTCTCTTCTATCGCTCAGGAACACTGACACAGTCTCACTGTTCATAGAAATGCAAAAACTTCCCAAGCACAATATATCAAACACATTAAAGAAAGGCCTTTCTGCATTGCAAACAAGACTTTATTTCATTTATAACAAACATTTTTCACATTGGCAAGTTTTTGTTTTAACATTGCATAATCTGACTTTCTCTTACAAGGAAATAAGCTTTTCTGCGTCTATACACCCGCGTTCTCTTCTTTCTCTCTTGAGCACTGCCAGTGTCACTGTTCATAGTAATGCTAAACGAAGCTCTCTGAGCATAGTAGCTCTAACTTTACTTCCCAAGCACAATATATCAAACACATTAAAGAAAGGCCTTTCTGCATTGCAAATAAGACTTTATTTCATTTGAAACAAACATCTTTCATATTGGCAAGTGCAAAACTTCCCAATGCAGAAAGGCCTTTCTTTAATGTGTTAAAAATATTGTGCTTCGGAAGTAACGTTAGATCTACTATGCCCTGAGAGCTTTGTTTTGCGTTTCAGAATCAGAATCAGAATCAGAATCAGCTTTATTGCCAGGTATGTTTGCACATACGAGGAATTAGTTTTAGTGACAGTAGGTCCACAGTGGGATAGAATGACGGCGACAGGACAGGACACAGATAATAATAAAGAATAATATACAAATATACAAAATGGACAGTATGCAAAATAGCACAAACACAATATACAAAAAAATAGACAATTCAGTATGTACAGGTATGTTAGGTGCAAATTTGAAATGTAATAAGTATGTGTGTTAAATAAAAAATAAAAATAAAAAGTAGATAGTGTTGTGTGTTTCATGTTTATTGTTAAGAGTTCAAATGTTCATGAGATGGATTGCCTGAGGGAAGAAACTGTTCCTGTGTCTGGTCGTTCTGGTGCTCAGAGCTCTGTAGCGTCGACCAGACGGCAACAGTTCAAAGAGGGAGTGTGCTGGGTGTGAGGGGTCCAGAGTGATTTTACCAGCCCTTTTGCTCACTCTGGATAAGTACAGTTCTTGGAGACTGGGGAGGGTTGTACCAATGATTCGCTCAGCAGTCCGGACTACCCTCTGTAGTCTTCTGAGGTCAGATTTGGTAGCTGAGCTGAACCAGACAGTTATTGAAGTGCAGAGAATGGATTCAGTGATGGCAGAGTAGAACTGTTTCAGCAGCTCCTGTGGCAGGTTGAACTTCCTCAGCTGGCGAAGGAAGTACAACCTCTGCTGGGCCTTTTTGACAATAGAGTCAGTGTGATTGTCCCACTTCAGTTCCTGGGAGATGATGGTGCCCAGGAACCTGAATGACTCCACTGTCGTTACAGTGCTGTTCATGATGGTGAGTGGGGGGAGAGTAGGGGGGTTTCTCCTGAAGTCCACGATCATCTCCACTGTTTTGAGCGTGTTGAGCTCCAGGTTGTTAAGACTGCACCAGACAGCCAGCTCCTTAGCCTCCTGTCTGTAAGCAGGCTCATCACCGTCCTGGATGAGGCCGATAAGTGTGGTGTCGTCTGCAAACTTCAGGAGCTTGACAGAGGGGTCTTTAGATGTGCAGTCGTTGGTGTACAGGGAGAAGAGCAGTGGGGAGAGAACACAGCCCTGAGGGGCTCCAGTGCTGATGGTGCGGGTGCTGGATGTGTATTTTCCCAGCCTCACTAGCTGCTGCCTGTCTGTCAGGAAGCTGTAGATCCACTGACAGACGGAGGTGGGTACAGAGAGCTGAGTTAGTTTGGGCAGGAGGCGGTTTGGGATGATTGTGTTAAAGGCCGAGCTGAAGTCCACAAACAAGATCCTCACATAAGTCCCTGGTCTGTCTAGATGTTGTAGTATGTAATGCAGTCCCATGTTGACTGCATCATCCACAGATCTGTTTGCTCTGTAGGCAAACTGCAGGGGGTCCAGTAAGGGTCCAGTGATGTCCTTCAGGTTAGCCAAAACCAGTTTTTCAAATGACTTCATGACCACAGATGTTAGAGCCACAGGTCTGTAGTCGTTGAGTCCTATTATCTTGGGTTTCTTTGGGACGGGGATGATGGTGGAGCGTTTGAAGCATGAGGGGACTTCGCAGAGCTCCAGTGATCTGTTGAAGATCTGTGTGAAGATGGGGGCCAGCTGGTCAGCACAGGATTTCAGACAGGCTGGGGTCACACCGTCTGGGCCTGGTGCCTTCCTTCTTTTGTTCTTTTTGAAGACCTGGCGCACATCATCTTCTCTTATCTGCAGTGCAGGTGTGGGGGAGAGGGGGGTTGCTGGAGGTGTGAATGGTTGTGTGGAGAGGTGTTCAGGGCGGGTGCGGGGTGTTTTTTCAAACCTGCAATAGAACTCGTTCAGATCGTCTGCTAGTTGTTGATTCTCCAGAGTGCTGGGGGATGGTGACTTGTAATTGGTGATGTCTTTCAGACCTTTCCACACTGAAGCCGTGTCACTGGAAGAGAACTGGATGCTTAGCTTATCAGAATAATTCCTCTTTGCCACTCTGATCTCCTTTTCCAGTGTGTATTTGGCCTGTTTATACAAGACTCTGTTCCCCTCTCTGTAAGCATCTTCTTTGGCCTGACGGAGCTGTCTGAGTTTTGCAGTGAACCATGGTTTGTCGTTATTGTAGGTTAGATGAGTCCTGGTGGGAATGCACATATCCTCACAGAAACTGATATAAGTTTCTGTTACAGTCTCTGTGAGCTCATCCAGATCATTTGCAGAAGCCTCAAAAACACTCCGATCAGTAAGGTCGAGACAGGCTTGTAAAACCTGCTCTGTCTCATTATTCCATCTCTTTACAGTCCTTAATACAGGTTTAACTGATTTGAGTTTCTGCCTGTAGGTAGGAATAAGATGAACCAAACAGTGATCAGAGAGTCCTAGAGCTGCTCGTGGAACAGAGTGATATGCGTCCTTTATTACTGTGTAACAGTGATCCAGTATATTACTGTCTCTGGTGGGACATGTAACATGCTGTCTGTACTTTGGCAGTTCATGGGAGAGATTGGCTTTTTAAAGTCCCCAAGAATGATTAAAACAGAGTCCGGGTGTTGTTGCTCAGTCTCTGTGATCAGATCAGCGAGTTTCTGTAAAGCGGAGCTCACGTGCGCTTGCGGAGGAATGTAAACACTCACGAGAATGAACGAGTGAATCTCCCGCGGCGAGTAGAAAGGCTTGCAGTTAATGAAGAGTGTTTCTAGATCAGAACAGCACATCTTCTTTAACACAGTTACATCTGTACACCACCTCTCATTGATGTAAAAGCACGTTCCGCCGCCGCGCGATTTCCCCGTTGATTCTGCCTCACGATCTGCTCTGATCAGCTGAAAGCTCGGAAGATGAAGCGCGCTGTCCAGAATGGCATCGTTCAGCCAGGTTTCCGTGAAACACAGAGCAGCAGAATTTGAAAAGTCCCTGTTTGTCCGGGAGAGCAGAAGGAGTTCGTCCGTTTTGTTGGGTAGAGAGCGGAGATTCGCCAGATGGATGCTAGGCAACGCCGTTCTAAATCCGCGCTGTCTGAGCTTCACGAGCGCGCTGGCTCTCTTCCCCCGTCTGCGCGTCCTGAAGCATCTAAACAGCACCGCCGCTCCGCCAACTACTATGTCCAGCAAAACATCCGAATAATCGAAAACCGGTGGGAGATTTTGTGGTGTGTTCTGCCGAATGTTCAGCAGCTCTTCCCTAGTGAAACTGATCGTGTTTGACAAATAAAAAACAGGAAAAACTAACAAAAACACTAAAACAACTGGAGAGCTAAGCACAATGGCTGCCATACGCGGCGCCATCTTGAGTATATGTGCCAGTATGAAAGATGTTCATATGTTCTATGAACAGTGTGACTGTGTCAGTGTTCCTGATCGAACGAAGAGAGCGCGAGTCCTTATATGCTGAAAAGCTTCTTTCTCTGTAAGAGAAAGTCAGTTCATGCAATGTTAAGATCGAAGCTTGCCAATATGAAAGATGTTCGTTTCAAATTAAATAAAGTCTTATTTGCAATGCAGAAAGGCCTTTCTTTAATATGTTAAATATATTGTGCTTGGGAAGTAAAGTTAGATCTACTATGCCCTGAGATCTTTGTTTTGCGTTTCTATGAACAGTGAGACTGTGTCAGTGCTCCTGAGTGAAAGAAGAGAGCGTGGGAAAAAAGAGATGTTCGTTTATTTCATTTGAAATGAACATCTTTCATACTGGCAAGCTATGATCTTAACATTGCATGAACTGACTTTCTCTTACAGAGAAAGATGCTTTTCAGCATATAAGGACTCGCGCTCTCTTCTTTCGCTCAGGAACACTGAAACAGTCTCACTACTCATAGAAACACTAATCTAAGCTCTCAGGGCATAGTAGTTCTAACTTTACTTCCCAAGCACAATATATTTAACACAATAAAGAAAGGCCTTTCTGCATTGCAAATAAGACTATTTCATTTGAAACAAACATCTTTCATATTGGCAAGCTTTGATCTTAACATTGCCTGAACTGACTTTCTCTTACAGAGAAAGAAGCTTTTCAGCATATGAGGACTCGAGCTCTCTTCTTTCGATCAGGAACACTGACACAGTCTCACTGTTCATAGAAACGCAAAACAAAGCTCTCAGGGCATTGTAAATATAACTTTACTCCCGAAGCACAATATCATTAAAAAATTAAAGAAAGGCCTTTCTGCATTGCAAATAAGACTTTATTTCATTTGAAACAAACATCTTTCATATTGGCAAGCTTTTGTCTTAACATTGCATAATGTGACTTTCTCTTACAAGGAAATAAGCTTTTCTGCGTCTATGCATCCGCGTTCTCTTCTTTCTCTCTTGAGCACTGCCACAGTGTCACTGCTCATAGAAACACTAATCTAAGCTCTCAGGGCATAGTAGCTCTAACTTTACTTCCCAAGCACAATATGACACATTAAAGAAAGGCCTTTCTGCACTGCAAAAGACATTATTTCATTTGAAACGAACATCTTTCATATTGGCAAGCTTTGATCTTAACATTGCATGAACTGACTTTCTCTTACGGAGAAAGATGCTTTTCAGCATATAAGGACTCGCGGCCTCTTCTTTCGCTCAGGAGCACTGACACAGTATCACTGCTCATAGAAATACTAATCTAAGCACTAAGGGCATAGTAGATATATATCTTTACGTGCAATGCAGAATACATCAAACACATTAAAGAAACGCCTTTCTGCAGTGCAAATAAGACTTTATTTCATTTGAAACCAACATCTTTCATATTGGCAAGCTTTTGTCTTAACATTGCATAATCTGACTTTCTCTTACAAGGAAATAAGCTTTTCTGCGTCTATGCACCCGCGTTCTCTTCTTTCTCTCTTGAGCACTGCCACAGTGTCACTGTTCATAGAAATGCTAAACGAAGCTCTCTGAGCATAGTAGCTCTAACTTTACTTCCCAAGCACAATATATTTAACAAATTAAAGAAAGGCCTTTCTGCATTGCAAATAAGACTTTATTTCATTTGAAACGAACATCTTTTATATTGGCAAGCTTTGATCTTAACATTGCATGAACTGACTTTTTCTTACAGAGAAAGATGCTATTCAGCATATAAGGACTCGCGCTCTCTTCTTTCGCTCAGGAACACTGAAACAGTCTCACTACTCATAGAAACACTAATCTAAGTTCTCAGGGCATAGTAGTTCTAACTTTACTTCCCAAGCACAATATATTTAACACATTAAAGAAAGGCCTTTCTGCATTGCAAATAAGACTTTATTTCCTTTGAAACGAACATCTTTCATATTGGCAACCTTTCATCTTAACATTGCATGAGATGACTTTCTCTTACAGGGAAAGAGGCTTTTCAGCATCTGTGTACCCGCTCTCGCTTCTTTCGCTCAGGAGCAGTGAAACAGTGTCACTGCTAATAGAAACACTAATCTAAGCTCTAAGGGCATAGTTGATATATATCTTTACTTGCAATGCAGAATACATCAAACACATTAAAGAAACGCTTTTCTGCAGTGCAAATAAGACTTTATTTCATTTGAAAAGAATATCTTTTATATTGACAAGCTTTTGTCTTAACATTGCATAATCTGACTTTCTCTTACAAGGAAATAAGCTTTTCAGCATCTGTGAATCCACACTCTCTTCTTTCGCTCAGGAACACTGACACAGTCTCACTGTTCATAGAAACGCAAAACTAAGCTCTCAGGGCATAGTAGATCTAACTTTACTTCCCAAGCACAATACATCTAAGACATTAAAGAAACGTCTTTATGTTTGCAAATAAGACTTTATTTCATTTGAAACGAACAAGCTTTGATCTTACCATTGCATGAACTGACTTTCTCTTACAGAGAAAGATGCTTTTCAGCATATAAGGACTCGCGCTCTCTTCTTTCACTCAGGAACACTGACACAGTGTCACTGTTCATAGAAAGCCTAAACTAAGCTCTCTGAGCATAGTAGCTCTAACTTTACTTGTAGAGCAGAAAACATCTAATAAATTAACGAAAGGCCTTTCTGCATTGCAAACAAAACTTTATTTCATTTGAAACAAACATCTTTCATATTGGCAAGCATTTGATCTTACCATTGCATGAACTGACTTTCTCTTACAGAGAAATATGCTTTTCAGCATATTAGGACTCACGCTCTCTTCTTTCACTCAGGAACAATGACACAGTCACACTGTTCATAGAAACGCTAAACTAAGCTCTCAGGGCATAGTAGATATAACTTTATTTGCAATGCAGAAAACATCAAACACATTAAAGAAACGCCTTTCTGCACTGCAAATAAGACTATTTCATTTGATACAAACATCTTTTATATTGGCAAGCTTTGAGCTTAACATGCATGAACTGACTTTCTCTTACAGAGAAAGATGCTTTTCAGCATATAAGTACTCGCGCTCTCTTCTTTCGCTCAGGACACAGTCATAGAAACGCAAAAATAAGCTCTCTGAGCATAGTAGCTCTATCTTTACTTCCCAAGCACAATACATCTAAGACATTAAAGAAACGTCTTTATGCTTTGCAAATAAGACTTTATTTCATATGAAACAAACATCTTTTATATTGGCAAGCTTTTGTCTTAACATTGCATAATCTGACTTTCTCTTACAAGGAAATAAGCTTTTCAGCATCTGTGGACCCACGCTCTCTTCTATCGCTCAGGAGCACTGACACATTGTCACTGTTCATAGAAACGCAAAACTAAGCTCTCAGGGCATAGTAGATCTATCTTTACTTCTTAAGCACAATACATCTAAGACATTAAAAAAACGTCTTTATGCTTTGCAAATAAGACTTTATTTCATTTGATACAAACATCTTTAATATTGGCAAGCTTTGAGCTTAACATTGCATGAACTGACTTTCTCTTACAGAAAAAGATGCTTTTCAGCATATAAGGACTCACGCTCTCTTCTTTCGCTCAGGAACACTGGCATAGTCACACTATTCATAGAAACGCTAAACTAAGCTCTCAGGGCATAGTAGATATAACTTTACTTCCAAAGCAGAATACATCAAACACATTAAAGAAATGCCTTTCTGCATTGCAAATAAGACTTTATTTCAGTTGAAACAAGCATCTTTCATATTGGAAAGCTTTGATCTTAACATTGCATAATCCGACTTTCTCTTACAGGGAAAGAAGCTTTACAGCATCTGTGGACTCACTGTTCTCTTCTTTCTCTCAGTAGCATTGATGCAGTGTCACTGTTCATAGAAACGCTAAACTAAGCTCTCTGGGCATAGTAGCTCTAACTTTACTTGCAATGCAGAATACATCAAACACATTAAAGAAACGACTTTCTGCAGTGCAAATAAGACTTTATTTCATTTGAAAAGAACATCTTTTATATTGGCAAGCTTTGAGCTTAACATTGCATGAACTGACTTTCTCTTACAGAGAAAGATGCTTTTCAGCATAGAAGGAATCGCGCTGTCTTCTTTCACTCAGGAACACTGACACAGTGTCACGGTTCATAGAAACACTAAACTAAGCTCTCAGGGAATAGTAGCTCTAACTTTACTTGTAGAGCAGAAAACTTCTAAAACTTTAAATAAACGCCGTTCTGCTGTGCTAATAAGACTTTATTTCATTTGAAAAAACATCTTTTATATTGGCAAGCTTTTGTCTTAACATTGCATAATATGACTTTCTCTTACAGGGAAATAAACTTTTCAGCATATGAGGACTCGTGCTATCTTCTTTCGCTCAGGAACAGTGACACAGTCTCACCGTTCATAGAAACGCTAAACTAAGGTCTCAGGGCTCTACTTGTAACTCTACTTGTAGAGCAGAGAACATCTAATAAATTAAAGAAAGGACTTTCTGCATTGCAAATAAGACTTTGTTTCATTTGAAAAGAACATGTTTTATATTGGCACGACTTTGTATTAACATTGCATAATCTGACTTTCTTTTACAGAGAAAGACGCTTTTCAGCATTTGTGGACCCGCTCTCTCTTCTTTCGCTCAGGAGCACTGATACAGTGTCACTGTTCATAGAAACGCTAACCTAAGCTGTCTGGGCATAGTAGCTCTAACTTTACTTGCAGAGCAGAAAACATCTAACACATTAAAGAAACGCCTTTCTGCATTGCAAATAAGACTTTATTTACATTTGTATTTAGTTATTTAGCAGACGCTTTTGTCCAAAGCGACTTACAAAGGACAATAGAAGCAATCAAAATCAACAAAAGAGCAACAACATGCAAGCGATATGAAAAATCTCGGTTAGCCTAACGCAGAACACACAGCAAGGTTTTTTTGTTGTTATTGTTGTTGTTGTTTTTTTTTTTAAAGAAAACAAGTAGATAAAATATAGAGAAAAAGAAATAGTTTTTTTAAGAAAAAAAGTAGATAGAATAGAACAAAGAAAGCTTTTGTCAGTTTTAAAGAAAAAGTAGCAGTTAGAGAATAAATATGCAATTGATAGAGGGTCAAGGGTGTGTGTGTGTGTGAGGTTTTTAATAAAAAGAAGACAGATATATAAAATAGAATTAGAATAGAGAGCGATAGAGTTAGAGGGTCAAATAAAGATGGAAGAGATGTGTTTTTAGCCGTTTCTTGAAGATGGCTAAGGATTCAGCTGCTCAGATTGAGTTGGGCAGGTCATTCCTCCAGGTGGGAACAGTGAATGAAAAAGTCTGTGAAAGTGATTTTGTGCCTTTTTGGGATGGCACAATAATGCATCGTTCACTTGCAGAATGCAAGCTTCTAGAGGGCACATAGGTCTGAAGTACTGAATTTAGGTAAAGGGGTGCAGAGCCAGAGGTGGTTTTGTAGGCAAACATTAATGCCTTGAATTTTATGCGAGCAGCTATTGGTAGCCAATGCAAATTGATGAACAGAGGTGTGACGTGCATTCTTTTCGGTTCATTAAAGATTATTCTTGCAGCGGCATTTTGGATTAATTGTAGAGGTTTGATGGAACTGGCTGGAAGACCTGCCAAGAGAGCATTGCAATAGTCAAGTCTGGACAGAACAAGAGCTTGAACAAGGAGTTGTGTTGCATGTTCTGAAAGAAAAGACCTGATCTTCCTAATATTGTATAAAGCAAATCTGCAGGACTGGGTAGTGTTAGTAATGTGGTCTGAGAAATTCAGCTCATCATCAGTCACAACTTCAAGGTTTCTGGCTGTTTTTGAAGGAGTTATGGTTGATGAGTCTAACTGGAAGGTGAAATTGTGATGAAGTGATGGGTTTGCTGAAACTCCAAGCAGTTCTGTCTTAGCTAGGTTGAGTTGAAGGTGACAGTCCCTCATCCAGCAAGAAATGTCTGTTAGACATGCTGAGATGCGAGCAGCTATCGTCGGATCATCAGGATGGAATGAGAGGTAGAGTTGAGTGTCATCAGCATAGCAGTGATACGAAAAGCCATGTTTCTGAATGACAGAACCTAGTGATGTCATGTAGACAGAGAAGAGAAGTGGTCCAAGAACTGAGCGCTGAGGCACCCCAGTAGCTAGATGTTGCAACTTGGATACCTCGCCTCTCCAAGATACCTTGAAGGACCTATCTGAGAGGTAAGACTCAAACCACTGGAGTGCGGCTCCTGAGATGCCCTTTCTCAATGGGGTTGACAGAAGGATCTGGTGGTTGACCGTATCAAAAGCAGCGGACAGATCCAGCAAGATAAGTAATGAAGACTTGGAAGCTGCTTTGGCAAGTCTTACGGCTTCAACAACTGAGAGCAAGGCAGTTTTGGTCGAATCTCCACTTCTGAAGCCAGATTGGTTGCTGTCCAGGAGGTTGTTCTGTGTGAGAAAGGCAGAGACTTGGTTGAACACAACTCGTTCAAGTGTTTTTGCAATGAAAGGTAGAAGGGAAACCGGTCTATAGTTCCCTAAAAGAGTTGGGTTAAGAGTGGGTTTCTTAAGAAGTGGGGTTATACGAGCCTGTTTTAAAGCTGAGGGAAAAACTCCAGTGTGAAGGGATGTGTTAACGATGTGAGTGAGTGCAGGTACAACTGCAGGAGAAATGGCTTGAAGGAGATGAGATGGAATAGGCTCAAGCGGACAAGTAGTAGGATGACTGGAAAGTATGAGTTTAGAGACTTCTGCCTCAGAGAGTGGAGAGAAGGATGTGAACGGGTGTGTTTCCTGGTAAGATGTGTTTGACAGTTTGAGGTGTGGAGAATTGTGCAGTGAGGTTTGTAATTTTATTAATGAAGAATGTGGCAAAGTTGTCAGCTGTTAAGAGTTGATGAAGGAGGGGGAGGAGGAGGACAAAGGAGGGAGGAAAATGTTTTAAAGAGCATGCGAGAGTTAGGAGAATTGCTAATTTTGTCGTGATAGTATGTCCTTTTAGCAGTGGAGACATTATCAGAGAAGTCAGAGAGGAGAACTGATATAAAGTAAGGTCAGTAGGATTTTGTGATTTGTGCCATACCCATTCTGCAGCCCTGAGCTTAGAACGATGTTGGGGCAGAAGGGGTGGTACGGGCTGGCCTGGAAGATAAGGGGCAGAAAGTGTCTAAACAAGATGTCAGAGTGGAACAGAAAGTATCAGTGTTGATATTGGTCTATTGGTCTCTGGAATTGTCAGTCTGCTGTCAACAAAGCTGATTTCATTACTTCCATTACTAGTCATTTAAGTCTAAACCTCATGGCCCTGACAAAGACCTGGCTCAAACCAGAGGACAATGCTACACCTGCGGCACTCTCCAATAATTTCTCCTTTTCCCACACCCCCCGTTTAACTGGAAGAGGTGGAGGTACTGCTCATCTCTAATAACTGGAAATTTACTCCTTTAAAGAGGTGTAAAGTCCAGGGGACAAAGAGTAAAAGTCCTGCCATATGTTTATTCCACCCATGAACTCAGAAGCTGATTTCACCAGAGGAGGAACCAAGTCATTCCTTTCAAGTCTCTTGAGACTTGCTTGTGACTTGAAAGGAATGATTTGGTTCCACTGGTGAAATCAGCTGCTAGAATGAAGGAGATCAGCCGCCTGAGAAATAGATTTGGCGGTTAATCCTGAGGAGATTTCAGCGAGCACAGTTCTCAAGAGGAATACTTCAGCTGGAAAAAGGTAAGTTATTTAATTTATTTAATGCTCAGTCTAGTGTTGTTTGATGTTTTAAAATGCCACGAAGAGTATAGTTTTTAGATGGTTTCTATTAGGAGGTTTGCGATGATAACTTAACGTCAGAAAAACCATTGGGTCCCGGATATATTGAGTGTTGATGAGTAGGCCTAACTGTTAGGCGTGGTCTCTTTAGAAAAACAATATGTAATTTTTTTATATAAAAAACTGATGAGTTGTATCCAGTCCACGATAATGTTTGCTAAATAAATTTTAATGAGTTAAATTCTATTTTATTTGCTACAATTCATTCGATTTGTCTTTTTCAACGAGTGATTGCTATTGAATCATAGGAGTCGGACAGCGCTGGTGGCGCCATGATATCTATACGGGTGGCTCTGTCTGATTTGATTCACTTATCCATTCAAATGAGTCATTTGTTTGTGAATCAGACTGAGCATGCTGTTGTAGCATTACACCTGCTAAGACAATTCAATATTTGCAATCTGAATTTAATAATAATATTTATTTTATGGTAACACTGCCATGTGGGAAGCTCTGACACAGAAAAACACTATAGTTGCATAAGAGAAAGCCGTAAAATGTAAGAGCATCATCTTTTGTTCTTGAATGCGGCCTAGTCTGTCTGCTGCAGGTTCAATTTTTAGAGTGAATGAAGGTGAACATACTTTTTAAGCGTATATATGCTGTATGATGTGATTAAAATCATACTTATTTTACTGTGGTGGGGATTATTATGAGCAAACAAACTTAAAAGTTTAATCTGAACACTTTATATGTGTAATCTGACTTTTTTTTTATTTTTATTTTTTTTACAAAAATTATGAGCTGCTGCATGAACTTATGCATGAACATTCATCAAACATATAAGGTGCGAATTCTGGATCTGGTCCTAATGATTGTAAAAAAAAAACTGTAATGCTTAAGATTTAATAATTACCTTACAATATATTACAATATATATTTATACATATATATCAAGGCTGCAATTTGGAAAAACTTTCAAGCTAATGCTGCTGAAATGGAGGTCAAGGGGACTATGAAGAGGTGGCTCCAGCTGGCAGATCAAAAGGGTGGACTTCGGGAGGCAGACACACTCTGTGAGCTTAAATGTACCATCTCTTTAACCTTCCATACACGACACACTATCACATTTCTATAATTCAAATCCCTTGAAGGATTTTTATGCTGCACCAATTAGGATAAGCAGCAACACTTCCCATATCTAATGTACTTGTTAATATGTAAGAAGAATGACATCAATGCTTATATTAGTTGCTTATATACTGTCTCACCCTTATCCCCAGGTTACAGTAATCAGCTGATCCAGCCGGTATCCAGACCAGACGGTGGACCTGCACCCAGGAACGACCACAACACATCCCTGACTGTCAGCGGAGACCATGTCAACTAGATGACAGATCCCCTGTAAAGACCTCATTGATGGCCCCAGCACAGATCCTCAGCAAGGACTACGAGAACCAGACAAGCCCTCTGCACAGACCCTTTTTTACCAGCTTCACCTGCTGGCGTGATGTTTCTTCAAGCAGAAGAAGTTAGATGAAATATTCTGAATGATATCAATCCACAATATGACTTGTGATGCAGCCTGGAATAATCACACCACACCATCATTCGTTTGGTCAGAGGAGAACTGGTTTCCTGACTGAGCCTGGTCTTGTTTGGGTTTGGGTTCCTTGTCACTATTGCCTTTTGTCTTGTTTAGTTGAAGACACCTAATATTCAGCAATATTATTGACTTGACTGCACTGATGCCATTTGATAAGAACTGAACTGAATTATGACACATAATGTTTCTTATATATATATATAATATACAGTAAATATAATTTACTTGTTACTTTGTGGTTTAAAATGTGTGTTAATGTTTATACTGTAGTGCATTTGTTCATTGTTAATATATATTTATATTAAAGTATTTGGTAATTTTATAATTAAAGCCTTTTTAATGTTTTTAAATGGTTGTATTTGTGTTTCACTGTTGAATTACATTTAGCAGTTTCTGGGCCACATTTGGCCTGGGGACCAAGCTGAGTCTCAGCCAGATCTGCCTTAAAGTGTCTGGGCCAGACCTGGTCCACATAAAATAATAGAAGTCACTCTACAGTATGCGGGCCAGATCTGGGCCACATCAATAAATAAGAGTCATTTTACAGGGCGTGGGCCGCATCTGGGCCAGAGGAAATTGTTTGAGTCGGTTTTCAGTGTGTGGGCCAGTTTTGGGCCGGGAACCCAGCCAGAATTGGGCCAGAAGTTAAGCAAGGTTGTGGCCCAGAGGTGGGCCAGACAAATTTTGCTATCTGGGTAATGAGACAAGTAAATACACTTACAAGCTGCTTTTAACTTTATTTCATTTGAAACGAACATCTTTCATATTGGCAAGTGTCCTGACATAGCCAGGTGTGATATCATGTAGCCAAGCGACCTCTTGTGGTCATATGAGGTAGAGCAATAAATTAGAAAGTGACCTCATCAGTAAAGGACTATACAATTAGTGATGTCATCAAAAAGAGTCTGAATCAAAGGCAGAGATCGTTCATGTTATGGGCATTCATTAATCCAAAGACATCCTCTATTCAAAGTTATTAATAAGGCATTCCCTGTAAGTCATCTTGTTTTCGCATTCATGATTGTGTTCAGTGCATTTTGTGTCGTTAAAGATGCGTTATTTGATGTTATTTAGAATGGCATGTTTATGCTTGCCATCACAGTGCATATTTTCTCATCTTTCACATGTGATGTTATTTTATGTTAATATCATATTTTTGAAAATATAGTTATTTTTATTTTCATTCAGCTTTTACTACTACTTCAACATCTTTTCCTCTTCTTCACCTTTTTCCTCGTATTCTTTGACTTCACAGATTTCACCTACCACTACTACTTCTTTTTCTTTTTTTATTATTTTTTGACTTCATTGACTTCTGCTACTTCTTCAAAGCCACCTTCTAGTTTTTCCTCTATTTTTTTTGACTTAACTGATTTCCCCTACCACTACTACTACTACTTCGACTTCTCTTTTCTTTTTTTCCTATTTTTCTACTTCATCGACTTCATTGCCTTCTGCTACTTCTCCAACGCCGCCTCCTTCTTCGAGTTTTTCCTCGAATTTTTTTTTTTGACAAAACATTTCCCCTACTACTACTTCCACTTCTTCGACTTCTCTTTCTTATTTTGTCTTATTTTTCGACCTCATCGACTTCTGCTACTTCTTTAACGCCTTCTGCTTTGAGTTTTCCCTCAAATTCACAGATGTCCCCTTCCACTACTTATACTTCTTTGACTTCTTCCCTTCCCTTTCTTTTCTTTTTTTTATTCTTATTTTTTCATGTTCTTATTTTCATTCAGCTTCTACTACTACTTCAACATTTTTTCCTCTTCTTTGCCTTTTTCATCATATTCTTTAACTCAACTGATTTCCCCTACCACTACTACTTCAACTTTTCTTTTCTTTTTTTCCTATTTTTTGACTTCATTGACTTCTGCTACTTCTTCAAAGCATTCTTCTTCTTCGAGTTTTTCCTCTTTTTTTTTTTTTTTTTTTACTTAACAGATTTCCACTACCACTACTTCTACTTCTTTGATTTCTCTTTCTTTTCTCTTTTTCTTGTTTTTCTACTTCATCGACTTCAATGACTTCTGCTTCGAGTTTTTCTTCGAATTCTTTGACTTCACAGGTGTCCCCTTCCACTACTATTACTTCTTTGACTTCTTCTCTTTATTTACTTTTTCTTATTCTTATTTTTTTCTTATTCATTTTTTCATTCAGCTTCTACTACTACTTCTTTGCCTTTTTACTCGTATTCTTTGACTTCACAGATTTCACCTACAACTACTACTTCGACTTTCATTCTTTTTTTCTCATTTTTCAACTTCACTGACTTCTGCTACTTCTTCAACTTTTTCTTTGAATTTTTTGACTTAACAGATTTCCCCTACCACTACTTCTGCTTCTTTGACTTCTTTCTTTTCTTTTTTTTCCCTATTTTTCGACTTCATCGACCTCTGCTACTTAAACGCCTTCTTGTTCTTCGAGTTTTCCTCAAATTCTTCAACTTCACAGATGTCCCCTTCTACTCAGAGGTGGAAGAAAGTCCAGGGGTGATAAAGTAAAAGTCCTGCCATATGTTTATACCACCCATGAGCTTAGCCAGCTGATTTCACCAGAGGTGGGACCAAGTCATTCCTTTCAAGTCACAATTAAGTCTCAAGTCAAATCCCAAGTCCTCAAAGAGTTAAAGTTAATGAGATAATTAAGTGACTAAATAAATGATGATTGTGCATTAGTGATGAACACCTGCTGTTTTTGAGAATTGAGATGTTGATGTTTTATTGGTTAAAATGATGGCACCATCATGGAGATCAATGTTTGCTTTAGTTGGGCTCTTGACCCTTATCTTACTGTGTTAGATTTCTCTCAGTAGCAATGCATGTGGTGTTGTAAAGCAGAGAGGTCAGTCCTGTACAGTGAGCAGCTTTTGTTGAGCTGTTGTTTTTATATGATGAGACAGTCATCGTGAGCTGGCTTGATTGCTTTCAAAATAACTTTTTTTCCTTTTTTCATTTTTATGTTTAGGTTTTGCATAATCAACCCTGTGAAACTACAGCATGCAAAGAAAGTCTTACTTGATTATACTCAAAATACCTTTTTTTTTTCTTTTTATCGTTTATATGTTTAGGTTTTGCATAATCAACCCTGTGAAACTACAGCGTGCAAACAAAGTGTTGCTCTAATAGTTATAATGAATGAATTTTAAATCTATGTAATGTATATTAAAACTTGAAATCCTGTATTTTGACACACACAGACATCAAGAACCTGACAGACATCAATGAATCTCAACAATGGTGACAATCAACAAAATGCTTTATGCTCCAATGCATGCTGGGTAACACCATAGTAAAAACTCCCATCATGCACTGCAGTATGAATAATTGCCCGGTGCGTTCTAAACCGTATACTTCCATACTATATAGTAGGCAAAAAGCAGTAGGCGAGCAAAAGAGTATGTTTGAATTCTGAGTATTCATAAAAGAGTAGGCGAGAACTATCTGGCTGGTGCACTAATTCTCGTGAGATTTGGATGTACGTATACTTAATTTGAATCCTAATGTGCCTACTTACATACTATACAGTAGGAAAAAAAGAGTATGTGAAGAAAGTACGTTCGAAACCTCAGTATTCATAAAAGAGTAGGTGAGAAATCCCGGGATGTCCTACTGTCCTACCGGGATGTGGGGGTCGTCCCGATCGCTTTCTGGGGGGGCCTATAAAATTAGAAATTAAATTGAAATGCATGTTTAGCAGTAAAATAAACTATTGCTACCAACATCAACATCTATAAAAGGTTAACATTAGTGCTGTCTATCAATCTATTAAAAATAATCTAAATATTTTGTAATTAATCATATAATTCTATAATTATAGAATTCTATAATTAATCGCAGATTTACATATATTGATATCGTCATAATTTCACATTGAACCTCCAAATGAATGTAGAAACAACATATAGTATATTTTAAAAATGTGTTTAATGGCATCTTTTTACCAAGTAGCCTATTATTAATTAAGTATTGATTCCAATACTGGTACTAGTGTCTCTATAAATGCATTTTACCTATTAATTATAATTATTAATTATTACCTATTAATTACCATTATTTTTTAACATTTAATAGGCTCTGAAATATATAACTTTTAATTTAAGTGATTTTAAAACAATCTTCACAAACTATAAATTGTATATGCATAAACTAAATAGATTATTCTTTATTCAAGCTACAAAAGTTAATCAGCGACTAGAGCAGTCAGTGACGATTTCTGTTTTTCTTTTCTTTGATTTCCATCAAAGACAGACTTCAGCAGATTTCACTTTAAAATCACCGCTATCTCTTTAAAACCTGATGAACATGACACAGAACTGACACGTATTCGATTCTCCCAACTCTTTACGGTCATTTAAGACTTTATAACTCATTTAAGATATAACTCATTTAACTCATTTAAGAATACGTTTAAGAGGTAACTTGCTAAAACCATGCATTTGTCATAATTGTGTTTTTGTCCGTTGAAGCACTACTGGCGCTCTGTCTGAAGCGGCTCAGTTTTATGCATACAGCCGAACGCGCAGCCTTTCAACTTCATTTCATAATACTTTTCGTCCAGTGTTTGCGCAATTTCTCGCCAGAAGTTATGACCGACAACACTGTCTTTATACTCGGTTAAACTAGAGTTGTGGATATCTCATAACTCCCTCATACAAGCGTTTGTCAACGCTGGCATCTATTGATGTTGCGGTCTCCGGTAGATTGTTGTTGTTCTTGCGTCTCTTTCTTTTCTTTTTCGGCTGGCCCGGGCCAGTGTTGCCACCTTGTGGACAAACTATTTAGTGCAATAACAATTCAGGCCATATGTGCGACCTGCATGTACTTCTCCCTCGGGCCGGATGAAGTTGGGCCGGATCGGGCCTGCGGGCCGCCAATTGAATAGCCCTTGTTTAGAGCCATGGATGAGACGCTCCATCACTCCACCTGCCCTTACTGCCTCATCTGAGGTGGATGTTGCTGTGGTCTCTTCATCATCAGTGTGCCCAGAGCCAGCGAGAGCATCTAGAAAAAGACCAAAAGACAAAGGATGTGATTATTTCTGGAGCCTGGTTGATACGCTTCTAGAACTATATACAAAAACAACAAAATACAAATACACTAAAAATAATTTAATAAATGCATATTTACAATTTAAGCACTTAACTAAAATAAATATTAATAAAAGAAATAACTAGAAAAGGCTGACTATATTCAGCTTGCTTCCATTTAGTGAGAAAAGCCTTACATCTTGAGACAAAACAAAGGCACTGATATATTTTAAGATCAGTCAGCGGAAGTTTATTTCAGTTGAAACAGCTAAGACTTACATTTTAG
Organism: Spinibarbus caldwelli; assembly: GCA_039654775.1. Lineage (NCBI taxonomy): Eukaryota > Metazoa > Chordata > Actinopteri > Cypriniformes > Cyprinidae > Spinibarbus > Spinibarbus caldwelli. The sequence continues at coordinate 3,743,540 of CM077219.1, read as the reverse complement.
TCTAGAACTAGGCTTAAGCCTTGTCTGTGAAACTGGGGGCAAAATATTTACAGATTTAAATCTGAATTAAACCTGTCGCTCGTATCTTTTAAGTTATTGCGCTTTTTATAACGTCATAGGTCACATGATAATGTCAACATGGCGGATCGCATTCATACTCAACGAGATTTGGCTGTAGAGTACGTACTCTTTTAGCGTTTGTTAAGTGAGTACTTATTGAAATTATGTACCTACTCATTGAGTATGCAGTTTCAAAAGCAGCCGTCGTTCTTTTTCTTTCTTCTTCTTCAATATTTAAGAATTATGGTAACATTTGTTTAACAGGACTTTTTTTTGCAGTTCTGTAATAGCTGAATGTCAGTCAATAAACCAAAGAGAGAGACCACTTAATGTGTTTTGTTTGTTTGTTTTTTGTTTTTTCTCTCACTTGATTCCATCCAAGGCTGTGGCTGAAGTCAGTTGTAACTAGTTCTTGTGTTTCTCTTTTCTTCAATGCTGCTGCTTGATAACAGCAGGTGTCCATCACTAATGCACAATCATCATTTAATTAGTCAATTATCTCACTAACTTTAACTCTTTGAGGACTTGGGATTTGGGGAGGGGGGGACACACGTTGCAACACGTTGCAAAGTTTCGGGAATGACATTTGCATATTTATGCGGGATTCGCTCTCGAAGTAGCAGTATTTGGCATATTGATAGCAATATGGGACAAAATATGTGAAAATGTGCATTAAGAGAGCACACTTACTAATTTCAGAAGCAGCCTCAGTGATTATTTCTGGAGCCTGGTTGATACGCTTCTAGAACTATATACAAAAACAACAAAATACAAATACACTAAAAATAATTTAATAAATGCATATTTACAATTTAAGCACTTAACTAAAATAAATATTAATAAAAGAAATAACTAGAAAAGGCTGACTATATTCAGCTTGCTTCCATTTAGTGAGAAAAGCCTACTCTTCACCCGAATTATATATATAAAAAAAAAAAAAAAAAAAAAAAAAAAAACTCTTCTGGTCTTCAGTGATGTGAGGACACCGTTTGAGCGTGTACACGCAATATCTGAGGGAGACCAGAGCCAGTTCATAAAAGAATAATGTACAGGTGCATCTAAAAAAATTAGAATATCGTGAAACAGTTAATTTGTTTTTTAACTTATTTCAATAAGTGAAACTTTCATATATTCTAGATTCATTACGTAAAGTAAAACATTTCAAAAGGTTTTTTTGTTTTAATTTTAATGATTAGAGCTTAGAGCTCGTGAAACTCAAAAATCCAGTATCTCAAAATATTAAAATATTTCCTAAGATCAATCAAAAAAAAGGATTTGCAAAACAGAAAAGTTAAAGTTCTTTAAAGTATGTTCATTTATGCACTCAATACTTGGTCGGGGCTCCTTTAGCACAAATTCCAGCATTAGTGAGGTGTGCCATGGAAGCGATCAGCCTGTGGCACTGCTGAAGCACTATTGAGCTCAAAATAAGCTCGTCTGGATTGTTGGATCGACTGTTTCTCATCTTTCTCTTGAAAATATTCCATAGATTCCATATGGGGTTAAGGTCAGGCATGTTGGCTGGCCAATCAAGCACAGTAATATCATGGTCAGCAAACCACTTGGAAGTGGTCTTGGCACTGTGGGCAGGTGCTATAGTCCTGCTGGAAAAGGAAATCAGCACGTTTTAAGCGTTCTTTACCACCCAAAGACCCAGGGTTTGATGCGTTGCAGTACACTTTTTTCATTAATTCAGACATCTTACCCCCACTGTTTTCAGAAAATAATGACAGTTTTACAATATGTATTGATGTAGAAGGATACAAACATTAAATATGATTGGTTATACAATAACTAATTATATATCATCTTGATATTGAAGGAATTTCACATACATTACAATTTTTTTTTCTCTATCGTGTATTCAACTAACGTGCCAATTTTACATACATCCATCGATTTGTTTCTTGACAACAGCATTACACACACATCAGTTACATAAGTACAAATACATAAAATGTTACCTATTTTGAGGCTTTCTTCACATTTAGGCATGAGTTCAAGAATGTTTTTAACAGTCATAGAGGGATTATACCTGTTTGCGGTACATTGTTTTATCATAACACGCCACTCGTTCGACATATCCCTCACAACAATCATTTGATTTTTTAATTTCATTAAACGTTTATTATCCACATAACATTCACTCTCATCATCAATAATCTTATACAGTAAATACATTATTTCCCTCTTAATTTGTTGTTTAAATAAGAGTTCTGCCAGACATGTTGTGTTGTAGAGGTTTCCCATGTCCCAGGTTAGACATACTCCGCAGGTGCACTCTTCTTCCAGCTGTCAACTGCGTCATAAATGGCCTGCTCGCAGGTTTCATCCACAAGCTTCATCCTGAGTTCTGCCAATCCTTCCACTATGTACATCTCATCTTTGAGCTCACACAGAACACTGTCGATAACACCCTGAATTTTTTGCAGCTGTGGTGTTAAACCGAACAGTTTCAAGGATGTTCCAGAATTCTGGCGATGACAGCTTAAATGATCTTATGACCAATCACACCGATGCAGCCGTCAACTGCATCCGAGGCATCCGCAAAGGGTGTAGCAACAGGTACTCCAGTGCCAGGTGCTCCTGTGTGAGGTGGTCTGTAGTTTGCCAGAAAAGCAGGGTTATGGTATCCGAGTTCTGTACAGAATTTATTCAGCTATGCGTTGTCTGTCATCGAGCCTGACGTGAATGCGGCATCACTGTTGTCAAAGCATAGAGGAGTTGAAGTATTTTCTTGAGACAAGTTGCTGCCACTATTTGAAGGGTATTTCCTCTGAGAGTCCAGTCGGTCTGTATTTAATGGTTATAGAATGTAGGTGGAGCTACGTGAACCCCTCTCTGGCTAGACATGCACCATTCAGAGTGAAACAATTTCACTTTTAAGTTGTTGTATCTGTCAAATGCCTCGCACCACTTAAACAACATGCCAAGCACGTTCAGGTAGGTCCGAGCTGTGGTCACTACACAGTATATAAATGTAATCATCAGCGTACTTGTTAACGTGGTCCCCGAGCACTCTGTTCCGCATAACTGGTGTCATACCAGTCCACTCGCCTATGAACAGAGGTTCATCACACCCATCTTGTAGATCACACCAGATATAGTTGTAAAATAAACACCAGTCTTTTATGGTGAAAAACAACTTGGGGTCATCGCACGTGTCATACGTAAACCTTTCATCACTAGCCATGGTACTCAGTCTGACCTCCCGGTTGGTCTTGTCAAAGTTGTACCTACAAACACGATTACCGGATAAATGAAACACATACTTAGCAGTATTCAAAGGTTCATGGAGGAACTTGGACAGACATGGTCCATGTTTCATCTTCCTCGGTGCTAGAGTAAGATCACCCATAGCAGCCTCAACGCTCCTCTCAGGAGTTTTAGGTGATGATGGCCATGATTACAGAATATTTTTTTTCTGTTTTCCAATTCACAAAATATCTGTTTGTATTTTGTGTCTAGGTAAGGATTATCCTAATTATCCTATCCTAGGTTATCCTCAACCCCTTTTTAAACACATCACTACAAGCCTGGTTGCGCGACCACCTCTCCCCCAGTGTTAGGGGTTTGACTGGCCCGGATGTAACTTTGACCAGTGGCGAGAGAGGATGTATTATCGCAGAACAACGTAAGATGCTCGACACTTTTTCTTTTCTAACTTGTATCAGTAACAATCTCTAGCTTTTTTTTTTATATCAATTTTTTATTGTTGTTTGACATCTTTTAAAGGGGTGGTTGATTGCGATTTCACTTTTTTTAAATTAGTGTGTAATGTTGCTGTTGGAGCATAAACAATATCTGCAAAGTTCCAGCTCTGAAAGTTCAATACAAACGGAGATATCGTCTTTTAAAATTCAGGAAGTTTAATGCCTACAAAAACGACTCGTATGAGACTACAACAGCTACTTCCCGGGTTTGTTACATCACAAACCCAGATAAACCCTGCCCCCGGGAACACGCAATGAAGGGGGCGAGGCCATGCAGCGCCGCTCAGAGAAGAGGAAGAGAAAACTAACCGTGTGTTCACACCGAACGCGTCGAGAGCGTCAAAGTGGCCGGAAGTCATTCATTTTCAATGAGAGCCGGCGACGAGCAGCGGCGAGAGCGGCGCGGCGCGACTTGGCCGGCGAGAGCGGCGAGGAGAGTTGAAATCAGCTCAACTTTATGGTAATGAGCTATGACGCGGTTGGGCGGCAACCAATCGGAGTGTAGAAGTCCACCGCTTAAGAGGAGTCCAGAGAACGCAGCCCTGTAATCTTTGGTTCCGACCACATTAGTTCCCAAGCAAAATGGAGGAGAGGCTGATTATTGCTGTGGCGGGTTTCCCAGTAATCTACGACTTGTCCCTGTTTGTGTACAGGAATATATAAATAAATAAATAAATAAATAAATAAATGCGTGTTCCTGGTGAGTTGATGATGTGCATTAACGTAATATATTTTCTGAAAATAAGTGGGAATTTCATGCTGATTTCAGTGCCAGAGCATGCAAAACAGTGTTACTGCTGCAGAACATTTCTGACATATCGACACATATTGGATTAAACGAAAACAGGTGTTGTAGAGAGCTGTGACTATTTATTTTATTTATTTATTTATTTATTTTTTACATCTGATGGAGACCAGAGGTGTATGTCACATATTTTAAAATGAAAGCAGTCACTTCTGCCTATTTTTTTTTTCTACAAGGAAAAACAAAAGTGTTCTATAACTGGTCTAATGATATAATAGTATAATAGTCCCAGTTCACTTTTAAACCTTTAAAATCAATTTTCTTGATTATACTTACATTAATTAATGTTTATACTTAAGAAACATTTTCAATGCAGGACTTTTAGTTGCATCAGAGTTTTTACAGTGTGGTATTAGTGCTTTATACATTATTAAGTAAAGAATCTTAATACTTCGTCCACACAAATTAATGTTAATGTTAATTAAAGATCAAGGCTAGTAAATGTCTCCTATAATGTTGAAATTAGACTAGCACTTAACCATGAACACAAAAGCCACACCACACAAATGGCTTTTAATTGGTTTATTTCGTTAGCAAACATGTAACTACAATAAAGTTATTTCCATCGATCAATTTTTTACTTTCACATTTAAAATATTTCATGAGGTTAACTTATACCCTTGTGGTCAGTCTGCACAAGATCTACATGCTTGTTTGCTTTGCGGCTCCTTTAATTACAAGATAAGCATTCGATCTGCGTCAGAGCGTCCGCCAATCTTTCTACAGCGTCGCTGGCAGCGCGTCTAGAGCGACTTCTGACGCTCTCGACGCCGGCGGTGTGAACGCACGGTAAGGGTGCACGAAAACACACACACACACACGCTCCTCTGGTTAGCTAAGTTATCATTGAGTCCTGCTGGCATGAAGGTATGAGGAGATGATGTCACACACACAGCGATTCTGTCTTCTAGCCATTCTATAGGATTCACAAGTTTCAAAATCAATTTTATAAAGCAACGGTTCTTATTACTGTTTCTCAGGTCACCTGCTCTGCATCTCTTTCTCGCTCTCTCTCTCTTCGATCGTCAGATCAGCTTCAACAAACTGTTCCAATTATACACTTTTTACATAGCTATGAGAAGCATTATAAACGGACGCGTGTGCGGTTACCGTACTCTGTTAAGCTTTAATCAAAATAAAACCGTATATTATGAGATAACAGAAGCAGTAGCATCTACAAACAACAGCGTTTCTAACAGTATCAGACAACAAAAACAAACATACCATTAAGAGCTGTGCGATCGTCGTCAATAATATTCTCTGCGTCTCAATCGGGATCAAATTCATAATTATAGTATAAGTTACACGAGCCAGTGTTTACAGTTCAATCCGACGCACATGGCTGAGCTGAGAGGGCGGGACTTTCCATGAGCAGTCGGAGGTTCAGCGAATCACAACACACTGAGCCAACAAACCAATCTCAGCCCATCACGTATTTCTGAGGGAGGGGCTTCATTAAACCCGGAATTAAAACAAGCCGTTTTCCAGTCAAGTGACAGAGCAGTGTTGAATAAAGGTAAATTATGTGAAAAATAATGTTTGTTGTTAAACGAAGCATGAACACATTGTTAGACTGTAACTCATAAACACAATCAAGCCTAGAAAAAAAAAATAGTAAACCACCCCTTTAACATACAGAAAAACAAATATTTGAGACATAGTATGCTTCAGAATATACGCAAGAGTATACATGTACTACAGATTGTCAAAGAAAGCTATCCATACAAAAACCTTAACATTCAAACCAGTACAACAGTGCTGAAAGAAGTCAATAGCAATTAAAGAGGCAATTATAACCAAAACGAGGAACTGTAAATACAACTGTAAATGCATAAAAAATAATGAAATATAAAGAAAAGAACCAAAGAGGAAAAAAAAAAAAAAAAAAAACCCAAAGCCATACGACCAGAGTGTGTGTTAGTGTGGGGGAGATGGGAGAATCTCCTTAATTCAAATCAGTAAACCTTTGAGCTTCTCCAAAGCTTGAGCCCAGAGTCTAATGGTATCCTCTCTTGCACCGTGAATGCATGCAGTGGATAACTCGAGATACACCACATCTATAAATGTGAGAACCCAATATTGCTTATTAAGAGAATGTGGTGGTTTCCATCTTGTCGCTACTAATTTCTTGGCAGCTGTCAAGCCAGCTAGAAACACTCGTTTCTGAGTTTTGTTAAGTTGGATACCAGAGAGATCATTTAAAATAAAAACAGATGGGGACAAAGGGACTGAAACATTTAATATAGTGGACAAATTTTCTTTAACCGTATTCCAAAAGTTAGCAACCCCAGGACATTCCCAAATCATGTGATAAAAAGTACCAATTTCCCCTGTATGGCAAAGTGTACAATTAGGATCAAGTTTAAGCTTAATACGTTACAGTTTACGTGGAGTCATATAAGTCCTATGAATAAAATTAAAATGGATTTGTTGATGATCCGGATTCCTAGAAGCATGCATTACCATGACCCACACATGGTCTATTGTCAGAGGAGGATACATTTTATCCAGAAAAAAAAAAAAAACATAACTTAGAAACTAGTCCTCTTGTTCCCTGGGTCTCACATAATACTTTCAGTAAATGGTGGTCTTTAAGAGGAGCCATCCAAGGGACCCCATAGGTCTTCATGGCTGCCCTCAACTGTAAGTAAAAAAAAAAAAAAATGTGGAGCTCTGCAGGTTAAATTGAATAGAAAGTTCTTCAAAGGTGTAAAGGCCCTTGTCACCCATTATATCACCCAATGAGTGAATCCCTTTGTCGTACTACTGTCGACACTGGCCAAACTTAATAGGGTGTTTACCAATGAGCAAACCATAATTATTAAAGATAGGGGATTCCAATTAGAATGGAGACCACAAACTTTTTCTGCTGCTCTCCAGACTGACAGAACATGTGACACTAAAGGACCGAAACGAAGTTTACACTTATTTAGAGGGATATTAACAAATAAAACTTCATCCAACTTCAGAGGAAGAACCAAGTTTTCCTCTAGGGAACGCCAAGAAACATCAAATAGAGCAAAAGCCCAGTGATACAACTTAAAATTGGGAAGCAAAAGTCCACCAGCGAATTTATCTCGTTGCATTGTGGAAAGTTTAAGACGTGGCCGTTTGCCATTCCAGACAAATTTGGTGATTATGCTCTGTAACCTGTCCCAAAAACGAGACGGGGGAGGCAAGGGAAGCATAGAACTCACAAAATTAATTTGAGCGAGTACATTCATTTTGACAATCGAGGCACGTAGTCTAAGAGATTTTGGGAGTGATGACCAACTATCCAGGTTACATGCAATTTTAGAAAGGATACCCTCAGTTGGTCTTAATTATATACTGCAATGAAGCACCAATCATAATACCCAAATACTTAAATTGTTTAACCACTGGTATACCTGAGGGTAGTGCTGTGTTTCTCATTGCGTCGTTCAGTGGAAGAAGTGCTGACTTTGTCCAGTTTATTTTATACCTGGAAATCTCGCCGAAGCAACCAAAGATAGTTAAGATGTTAGGTATGGACCGCAACGTATTACCTAGATAAAGAAGGACATCGTCCACATACAATGAAATATGATGACTAGTTCCACATATTGTAATTGGAGTAATATCTTCATCTATGCGTATTGATTGTGCCAGTGGCTCGAGAGAGTGCAAAAAGAAACGGGCTTAGTGGACACCCCTGTCGAGAACCTCTGGCTATGTCAAACAATGAAGAACAAGTTCTACCTGTCAATACCATGGCTGTGGGATTTGCATACAACACCTTTATCATACGAATGTAGGAGGACCCCAGAGCCATGATCTTCAACACAGACCACAGATATGGCCATTCCAGACGATCAAAGGCTTTCATGGCATCTAGGGAAAGGACAGCAGCAGGAAGAATCAACGAAGATGTGCCATGTATTATATGGAGTAGTCTCCTAAGATTATCAGAAGCTAACCTAGTTCTAATGAAACCTGTCTGGTCACAGTTGACAAGCTTAGTCATGACCAGCTGAAGCCTTCGCGCCAGCAATTTAGCGTAAATTTTCAGATCAGAATTTAGAAGGGACAAAGGCCTATAACTTGAGCAATCATTAGGGTCCTTGTCCTTTTTGAGCAAAAGCGAAATAACTGCAATATTCACATCTCTAGAAAAAGACCCTCTTTCAACAGCGGCTTGAATCATATCAAAAAGTAGAGGGCCCAGACTGTCCCAGAAGGCTGTGTAAAATTCTGGGGGAATTCCGTCCAGCCCAGGAGATTTACCACTACACATATCAGAAGCAGCCTCCTTAAGCTCATCTAAGGTAATGGAGGTATTACCTAGTTTTAAAGAGTCTTCCTCAGACAGCTTAGGCAGCAGTATTTTGTCTAGAAAATTGTCACAAGCATCCTGGTTATGAGATCTTTGGACTTAATTGTGCTGATATCTGAAAAATGTTCATTGGACTGCAATCTATGGGCAAGTAAACGGCTGGGTCTAGCCCCACTAAAGTAGTACAACTGCCGTGTCCTATGAATTAAAAATTCAGCACGCTGTTTCATAATAGCATTTATCTCTGTTTTCACAAGATCAAATTGAAGCTTTACATCCTCGTCATAGCTTTGTTGTAATAGACCATCTAATGCTGAAAGTTTAGACTCTAAATCGTGTAATCTAGATGAATGAGCTTTCCTTATGCTGGAAGCATAACATACAGTAAAATTCCTAATAAACCCTTTAATAGCATCCCAGAGTATCCTGGGGTCATCAACTGAACCTTTATTTATATCGACAAAGTCTGTTAGTTGACATGAGAACTTGGTTTTGAATGTTTCATCTCGGAGAAGCGTGGTGTTGAAACGCCATCTAGGGGCCCGAGCTGGATTAGAATTTATCTAAACAGAAGCAATCACTGCCTTATGGTCGGAAAATGCCACTGGCAATAGGCTAGCCTTAACAATATCATGAAACAAGCCTCTAGAAGAAAAAATAAAGTCAATACGAGAGAAAGATTTGTGTCTAGATGATAAATGGGTAAATTCTTTAACAACAGGATTTAATATACGCCACAGATCCACCACTCCGGTATCACTGATCCAGGAACGTAAAGCCTCAGAAGCATATTTTTGATCTAAATTTTCAGACTGACCCGACCTATCAACTAAATGGTTAACAACAGCATTAAAATCAGCGCCAATAATTAATTTGAAGCCAGAAAGCTCCAGAAGTACCTTAGTAACCTGTTCATAATTTTTTTTTTCAAAAGTATTAGGGGCATAAATTGAGACCAAGGCAACATCTCTATTTTCAATATGAACTTTCGCAACTGTTATTCTACCTTTGTCATCTGCCCAAGTATCCAACAGTTTAAAGCGCAGATTACGCTGACATATAATCGCCACCCCTTTAGATTTATTTGAAGCTGAGGAACAAGCAACAACACGAAAAAAGTGATTAGACATACGATTATTATCCCTTTTGACCGAATGAGTCTCTTGTAAAAAGGCTATATTTATTCTTTGTTTCGACAAAAAATCCAGTGGCAACTCATTTCACTGGATTATTCAGGCCCCTTACATTGAGGCTGAGAACATTCAACTTGACACCATCAGCCATTTATGGAGTGATAAAAAGGTAAACAATGTAGTAAACTGAAAATGCAAACTATACATAGGAGAGAGAAAAACATAAAAAAACGGAGAGGAGAAGGTAATTTTAATTTCTGGTCAGGCTTGGATGAACTGTATTATACAAAAACAGAACAAGGAGAAGATTGGGTGCACCCATGTCTATAACTCCTGTGGAACACAAATGAAAAACTAGGATGTGTTAATAATTAAAAGGCACAGAGAAAAATACACACCTGCTCAATATCCTAGTTTGAATCAAAAACCAAAAGCTTCACGGCAGATAAAGGTTTATACATAAGAGAACTCTCCCATGTGTTTTTGCCGACCATCCATCATTAGTTGAACATATAGGCTACGGATCATATTCAAAAAAGAAAAAGAAAAAAGTTTGTCTTTTGTAAAGACAGCAAACCCTCATTGAAAGGCTGAAGACAAAAGAGTTCACATATTACCGTCCATATAAGTTTTGGCATCTTTCGGGTCTTTGAAAAATTTTTGTACGCCGTTCGCCTTGAAGACCAACATGGCTGGGAAGTTAATTTGGAAGCGGATGCCTTTCTTTATAAGTTCAGCGCAGATCGGGTTGAAGGCTCTCCTCGCGGCACGAACTGTGGGTGAAATGTCAGGAGCGATGTGGAGAAGTTGATCCTCGTATTGAAGTTGGCCTTTGCGTCTAGCTGCGCTCAGAATTGTAGCGACGTCCCTGGAGCGATGAATCTTGATAAAAACAGGGCGAGGGCAGCCATCTGTAGGCATTCCAAGCCCTGGGTGTGTGCGGTCAATCGCGATCGACGGGACAGGCAACTCAAGCAGTTTTGGGATGAAAGATTCGAAAAAATGTATGGGATCACTTCCCTCAACGGACTCCTTAAGGTTTAGAATTCTGATATTGTCCCGCCTGGAACGACTCTCCAGATCTGTAACCTTCTCCGTAAGTGCCGTGTTAAGTTTCTCGAGTGCAGCCAGTTTCCATTTTAGCGGAGCAATGTCATCTTCCAAGGCGGAGATACGAGTTTCTGTTTCAGCCTGGCGCGTCGCAGCTTAACGAAAGAGTCATTCAACATCTTTTGCGTGCGCCGACCTTCTTCTGCAACGACTTCGGCAATGTGTTTAAGCAAAGCTCCATGTGATAAGTCAGGTGATGAACTCTCACGGCTAAGCGCAAGATCGCTGCTAGCACTAGCCTCGCTAGAATCAGCACAATCTCTGTAAAGCCTCGGGAATGGTCCGGCTTGCTCTGTTTTGACGGCTTGGGCATGATAAACTAACAATGAAGCGACTAAATAATGATTTTGAGAGAGATGGGCGAAAATAGATAAAGAACAACAGTAACGTGGACAGGGAGAGATGAAAAACACGACTGATCACTCCGCCGCCATTACCGGAAGCCCCACAATCTCTAGCTTTTTAAAAGTGCAACATAGATTTTGACAACTGTATCTGATACATTTTTTTGTTTTAGATATGTCAACCCTCTCCTAAAATTGTTTAACAACACTTAAATGATCATCTTGACTTGTTTTACATCTTGACATCTTGTCTTCTATTACTCATACTGCATGTATGCTAGATGTTTTTCTCGAAATGTGTGTGTGAAAAAAAAAAAAAAAACTTTAATAAAAACTCCCCTTTATCCCGTTTACCAACCGATACATTGTTTCACATTTTAAAGTTTAAACCACATAGTTTTTGAACAGTTTCAATGCCCGCTTCAAAACACATTCCCAAACAATAAGTGGGTGGTCATAAATTCCTTTGGATTGCTGGGGTGGATAAACAGATGTCCAGTTATGGTGGGGAGGGGTGGTATGGAATTTTTTATGAGGGGGCAATCAATCAAATTTTGACATAGTCGACTGCACTCTCTCTCAGCTAGGAGACTGCAATGGTAAGACGTGATCTAAAAATAAATAAATAAATAAAAAAATACAAGTTTAACAGCATAAGAGTGAGTAAATCATTTATCATTATCTATGATTGAAGTATTCTTTTAACTAAATTTATTTCTGAAATACATTATTTAAAAAAAAAAAAAATTAGAAATGACATTACATATAAAACACAAGGTTGTGTTTTTGCATCCACATTTTAAAATGAATTCCAAATAAATAAAATGGCCCTAAAGAACTGCATTATCAGTTACCATCACAATATGCAAGAAATACAAGAAGCCTGTACTTTTTGTATTTTTGTTTACTGTTTTTCTTTATATTCTTAATTTAATTATGTATGTTTTGACAATATATTTTTCTTTCTTATTATGCAAAGTTAAAGGTCCAGAGGAGGTCATCAGCCATTACTATCAAGTCCTCTAAACATTCAAGAAAGTTCGGATCATGTCAGAGGCATTCCATCAGCACAATGTTGACAGAGGCACCATTGCAGCAATAGCACCAATAGCAGAGCTTCAGATTGCAGACCCCAAGACCTATAGCACCCTGGTGTTCAATCCAGCTATGGAAACATTACTTGCTTTTGCAAAAAGATGTGCCAGTAGTGTTAATCATGAAATTAAAAGATCCATTGAAGATCTCAAGACTCGAGGGCATCTATTGACCCTTTTGATGAAGTATTGAAGTAATTATGTGTTGCGGCAAGATTTTGTTTAAGAAAGAAAGATACTGTTCAGTAAATGTTAAAGTTTATATAATTGTTTTAGATTAAAGAAATACAGTTGGATGCTTATAATTATTTTAGGATTTTTTTTTCTTTTTATGTTCTACAAATATATTCAACTTGTTAAATTAGTTTGTTGGCTAGTAACTTAGTCAAGTCACCTTTATTTATATAGCGCTTTTAACAATACAGATTGTGTCAAAGCACTTAACAGTATCAAACTGGAGGATAGAGTGTCAGTAATATATAATGATAATGATTAAACACTCAATTTTCAGTTAAAGGCATTTCATTATTGAATTCAGAGATGTCATTGACTAGCTCAGTTTAGTTTAAATAGTATCTGTGACGATAACTGACGATAACCGCTAGAAATTAAGTGTCCCCAACTGAGCAAGCCAGAGGCGACATCGGCAAGGAACCAAAAACTCCCTCTGTGACAGAATTGGAGAAAGCTGGACTCCCTCCTTGGGAGAAACCAGGTTCATTCGGGGGGCTAGTTCTCCTCTGGCCAGAAGAAACCTGCAGTTCAAATCCAACCGCAGCCATGTCAGATTGTGTAAAGGGCTTATCTGATTCCTGTGGTCTTGTCCCGATGGGGCATTTTAATTTATAATTTAATGTATTTGTTATATTTGTGTTTTATTCATTATTTGAAGTTTTTCATTTATATGATTCATTCATTTGCTATAATTATAATGTATAGTTTAATGCATTTATTGTTTCTCGGTCTTTTTATAATATATATTTGTTTATTATAATTAAAATTTATAGTTTAATTCATTTAATATATTTCTATTGTATATATATATATATATATATATTTTTTTTTTTTTTTAATTTTTTTTTTTTATTATACTTTATTATTTTAGAATGTATTTATTCATTTTTCATATTTGTATATTATTATGTTTTAATTAAAATTTTAAATGTATCAATGTATTATAATTCTATTTTTATATTGTTGCAATTTCTAACAATAATAGTATTATGTATTTACTAGTTAGGTATTTTATTACATTTTTAATTATTTTGTTATATTTTTAGTTTCATTGTATTTTTAGTCGAGGTCTTCACTGGGAAATGTCTCTGGGGCTCATCTAGGTGTCCTGGTCTCCGCTGACGATCAGGGCTGTAGACATCATCTCTTGGTGCTGATCCACCATCTAATCGGATACGGACTGACAAACAGAATAATAAAGAAACAGACAAATATTAGCGTAGATGCCATTCTTCTTACGATGTAACGAGTACATCGTGTGTTATGGGGAGTGTTCCCGGTTCCGGTTGATCTAATTAATGCAGCCTAACAATCCTTTAACGGATTTGAATAATAGAAGCGTATTAGTATGTTATGTGTAAGCCAGGTTAAAGAGATGTGTCTTTAATCTAGATTTAAACTGACAGAGTGTGTCTGCCTCCCGAACAGTGTTAGGTAGATTGTTCCAGAGTTTGGGTGCTAAATAGGAAAAGGATCTGCCGTCCGCAGTCGATTTTGATATTCTAGGTATTATCAGAGTTTTGAGAACGCAGCGGACGTGGAGGACTATAGTGCGATAAGAGCTCGCTCAAGTACTGAGGAGCTGAGCCATTCAGGGCTTTATAAGTAATTAACAAGATTTTAAAATCTATCCGATGTTTGATAGGGAGCCAGTGCAGTGTTGACAGAACCGGGCTAATATGGTCATACTTCCTGGTTCTAGTAAGGACTCTAGCTGCTGCATTTTGGACCAACTGTAGTTTGTTGATCATGTGTGCAGAACAACCACCCAATAAAGCATTAGTCTAACCTTGAGGTCATAAATGCATGAATTAGCATTTCTGCATTTGACATTGAGAGCATAGGTCGAAATTTAGATATGTTTTTGAGATGGAAAAATGCAGTTTTACAGATGCTAGAAACATGGCTTTCAAATGAAAGATTGCTATCAAACAGCACACCTAGGTTCCTAACTGATGAAGAAGAATTGACAGAGCAGCCGTCAAGTGTTAGATAGTGTTCTAGGTTATTACATGTGGGGTTTTTAGGTCCGATAATTAACACCTCAGTTTTTTTTTTCAGAATTTAGCAGTAAGAAATTACTCGTCATCCAGTTTTTTATATCGACTATGCATTCCGTTAGTTTCTCAATATGGTGTGTTTCACCGGGCCACGAAGAAATATAGAGCTGAGTATCATCAGCATAACAGTGAAAGCTAACACCATGTCTCCTGATAATATCTCCCAAGAGTAACATGTAAAGCATGAAAAGTAACGGCCCTAGTACTGAGCCTTGAGGTACTCCATACTGCCATTGTGATCGATATGATACCTCTTCATTCACTGCTACAAACTGACGGCAGTCAGATAAGTACGATTTGAACCATGCTAAGGCACTTCCACTAATGCCAACAAAGTTTTCTAGTCTATTCAAAAGAATGTTGTGGTCGATAGTGTCAAACGCAGTGCTAAAATCCAGTAGAACTAATAAACAGATACAACCACGATCAGATGATAGAAGCAGGTCATTTGTAACTCTAATGAGAGCAGTGTCAGTACTATGATAATCAGGTCTAAATCCTGACTGGAATTCCTCACAGATACCATTTTTCTCTAAGAAGGAATATAATTGTGAGGATACTACCTTTTCTAGTATCTTTGACAGAAAAGGGAGATTTGAGATCGGTCTGTAATTTGGATATTTGGGGTCAAGTTGTGTTTTTTTTTTTATTGAGAGGCTTAATAACAGCCAATTTGAAGGTTTTGGGGACACATCCTAATGACAATGATGAATAAATAATAGCCAAAAGAGGATCTATGACTTCTGGAAGCAGCTTTTTTAGTAGTTTAGATGGAATAGGGTCTAACATATATGTTGTTGGTTTAGATGATTTAACAAGTTTATACAATTCTTCCTCTCCTATAGTAGAGAATGAGTGGAATTGTTCCTCAGGGGATCTATAGTGCACTATCTGATGCGATACTATAGCTAACGGCTGCATGGTTACAATTTTATCTCTGATAGTATCGATCTTGGAAGTAAAGTAGTTCATAAAGTCATTACTGCTGTTGTAAAAGGGCTGTTGAGACGTGAGACGTGCGGATCCAAGTGCAAGCTTTTATTGTGGAACATGGTCAAATACAGGCAGGGTTGAACAAATGGCAAACAGGTATATAGAGGGCTAGACGAGAGAGGTAATCCGAAATGTGAGCAATAATCCAGGCAAGGCACGAACAATATCCAAAGGGCAAGGCAGAGAGATAGTCCAGGTACCCAGATATAATCCATGCAGGGGCAAACAGAGTCCGAACGGTGAGACGGGTAAATACAGGGAACACAAACTTGAAAACAAGAAACAGATACCGTATCGCAGCTAACACTAGGGGAGTGAAAAACGCAGGACAATACTGGAACTGAACAAAAACACAGAATGGCACAGTAAGGTAGCTAGCGCTTGAGGAGTGCTATACGCAGATCAATACTCGGCAGTGTAACTGAGAAAGTCCATGGCTTATGTAGTGTGTGTGATTGTGTAATGAGTCTCAGGTGTGAGCGTGTGATTAGGGAGATGGCTGCTTGTACTTAGTGCAAAGAATGATGGGAACTGTAGTCCGTGGGTGATGTGCAACAGTAGTGTAGTGCAAGCGTCAATGTGGTGAGCGAGTGACCTCTGGTGGTGGGTAAACGGAAGTTCATAGGCCAGATTCATGACAGCTGTGCTCTTGGGAAATGCCAACACCTGTTGATGCTTTATTTTTCATTAATTTAGTCACTGTATTGAATAAATACCGGGGGTTATATTTGTTTTCTTCTAGAAGAGACGAAAAGTAATCAGATCTAGCAGTTTTTAATGCTTTTCTGTAGGATAGGGTACTTTCCCGCCAAGCTAAACGAAATACCTCTAGTTTTGTTTTCCTCCAGCTGTGCTCCATTTTCCGGGCTGCTCTCTTTAGGGTGCGAGTGTGCTCATTATACCATGGTGTTGGACTCTTATCCTTAATCTTCCTTAAGCGTAAAGGAGCAACCATATCTAAAGTGCTAGAGAAGAGAGAGTCCATAGTTTCTGTTACATCATCAAGTTGTTCTGAGCTATTGGATATGCTGAGGAACTGCGATAAGTCAAGAAGATTATTTATAAAGCAGTCTTTTGTAGTAGAAGTGATGGTTCTACCATATTTGTAACAAGGAGTTGGCTTTACAGCTTTAGCTATATGGAATATACAGGAGACTAGATAATGATCTGAGATATCATCGCTCTGCTGCAAAATTTAAATGCCACTGACATCAATTTCATGTGACAGTATTAAATGTAGAGTATGATTTCGACAATGAGTAGGTCCTGACATGTGTCGTTTAACACCAATAGAGTGTAGAATGTCCATACAGTGGTGTGAAAAATTGTTTGCCCCCTTCCTGATTTTTTTATTTTTTTGCAATAAAAATTGTCCCCACCCCACCTCCCACCTGTTCGCAATCAAGAAATCACTTAAATAGGACCTGCCTGACAAAGTGAAGTAGACCAAAAGATCCTCAAAAGGTACACATCATGTTGAGATCCAAAGAAATTCAAGAACAAATAATAAAGTAATTGAGATCTATCAGTCTGGAAAAGGTTATAAAACCATTTCTAAAGCTTTGGGACTTCAGCGAACCACAGTGAGAGCCATTATCCACAAATGGCGAAAACATGGAACAGTGGTGAACCTTCCCAGGAGTGGCCGGCCGACCAAAATTACCCCAAGAGCACAGCGACGACTCATCCAAGAGGTCACAAAAGACCCCAGAACAACATCCAAAGAACTGCAGGCCTCACTTGCCTCAGTTAAGGTCAGTGTTCATGACTCCACCATAAGAAAGAGACTGGGCAAAAATGGCCTGCATGGCAGAGTTCCAAGACGAAAACCGCTGCTGAGCAAAAAGAACATAAAGGCTCGTCTCAGTTTTGCCAGAAAACATCTTGATGATCCCCAAGACTTTTGGGAATATACTCTGTGGACTGACGAGACAAAAGTTGAACTTTTTGGAAGGTGTGTGTCCTATTACATCTGGCGTAAAAGTAACACAGCATTTCAGAAAAAGAACATCATACCAACAGTAAAATATGGTGGTGGTAGTGTGATGGTCTGGGGCTGTTTTGCTGCTTCAGGACCTGGAAGACTTGCTGTGATAATGGAACCATGAATTCTGCTGTCTACCAAAAAATCCTGAAGAACAATGTCCGGCCATCTGTTCGTGACCTCAAGCTGAAGCGAACTTGGGTTCTGCAGCAGGACAAATGATCCAAAACACACCAGCAAGTCCACCTCTGAATGGCTGAAGAAAAACAAAATGAAGACTTTGGAGTGGCCTAGTCAAAGTCCTGACCTGAATCCTATTGAGATGCTGTGGCATGACCTTAAAAAGGCGGTTCATGCTCGAAAACCCTCCAATGTGGCTGAATTACAACAATTCGGCAAAGATGAGTGGGCCAAAATTCCTTTGCAAGTTATCGCAAACGCTTGATTGCAGTTGTTGCTGCTAAGGGTAGCCTAACCAGTTATTAGGTTTAGGGGGCAAGCACTTTTTCACACAGGGCCATGTGGGTTTGGATTTTGTTTTCCCTTCATAATAAAAAAACTTCATTTAAAAACTGCATGTTGTGTTATCTTTGATTAATATTTAAATTTGTTTGATGATCTGAAACATTAAAGTGTGACACATGCAAAAAATAAAAAAACAGGAAGGGGGCAAACAATTTTTCACACCACTGTAAATGCTAATCCCAACAAATCTTTTTCATGATCAACATGGATATTAAAAATCACCAACAATTAGGACTTTATCTGCAGCCAGCACTAACTCCGATAGAAAATCAGCAAATTCTTTAATAAAGTCTGTATGGTAACCTGGTGGCCTGTATACAGTAGCCAGTACAAACATCACAGGGGATTTATCAATAACACTTGTTTCTTTGGATAATGTTATATGAAGCACCATTACTTTGAACAAATTATACTTGAAACCCGACCTCTGAGAAATACTGAAAATATTGCTATAAATTGTAGCAACACCTCCCCCTTTACCTTTTGGATGTGGTTCATGTTTGTAACAGTAATCTTGGGGTGTAGACTCGTTTAAAGTAATGTAATCATCTGGGTTTAGCCATGTTTCTGTCAAACAAAGCACATCTAGTTTAAGGTCTGTGATCATATCATTTACAAAAAGTGCTTTTGTAGAAAGGGATCTAATATTCAATAAGCCAAGCGTTATCATGTTTTTATCTGTAGTATATCTGTTTTTTATTTGTTGAACATCAATTAAATTGTTGCTATTACTTTGGTTTGGATGTTTTCTGTATTTTCTAGTACGGGGAACAGACAGTCTCTACAGTGTGATATCTAGGTGAAGGAGTCTCTATGTGCTGAGAATTAACTGACTTCTCTGGCATGAGGCGGCTAGCAGACGGTCGGTTTAGCCAGTCTGTCTGCTTAGTGAGTGTTGTCTGATTTTATCTTTTTTTGGGGGTTGATCTTAATGAAATGTTATGCTTGAAGTACAGGCAATAAAAATTTGTTTAAATTTGTTTTGATAGAAAGTTATCTGTTAAGTCATCCTTTTTTTGTCATCCTGTTTGTTTCTTCTGTACACTCTCAGAGGTAAAGGCAGGAATGCCCTCACTGGGACAATACCTTTTCAAAAGGTACACTTTTGTACCTTTTAGGTGCTAATATGTTCCTATCATGGTCCAAATATGGACCCTTTGGGTCTAAATGTGTACCTTTTGAAGGGGTATTTTCCCAGTGGTGGCTTTCGTACCTTTATTTCTGAGTGTAAAATGCAAAAGGCAGAATGCTCCAGCCTGTTATCTATTTAGAAAATGCATATTTATACTCTGAAATATAACTTGTTCTCTGTGTTACACAAGCCGTATGATAGACTAAAATTTAAGCCGTTGTTCACTTTGTGTTCATGTTTTCAAATGTGCCGCACAGCAGTCAGACACACTGTCATTTTTGAAAACACAAGTGGGATTTGAGATGTACATAAAAGTGGGAGATTATCACAGAACTTAAATTGTAATGTGCTCCTCACACAAGGCTACCGTATGACTTTATTAGACTTATGGACTACTTTATGGTACATTTGCGGTGCGTTTTTGTTCTTTTTTGGAACTTGGCAGCATAAATCACCATACTGATAAAAAAAAAAAAAAAAAAAAAAAAATGTATAGCCTGAATGCACTGTAAGTTGCTTTGGATAAAAGCGTCTGCTAATGCATAAATGTAAATGTAAGTGTAACTTTTTTGAGCAGTGGAGATAAAAACCTGAAGGAGCCCTTCAAATTTAAATTACTATTTAAAATTGTTACAGTAAAGCAGTGTTAACTGTTTATATTCATTTAAAAAAAAATACATTCATATGTTTTTTACAGTGTGTTCACTGTGATTATTCAAGATGTATCTCATCTGTAGTTTGTTCTCTTGTTGAACCATAAAACAATAAAGACAGAATTCTTCACTGCAATATTACGTCTCTTTTCTTATTGGAAAACAGCAGATGTTTACTTTAGAATAGGGAACATAATCTGAAGTAATATTGGATTTATTAGTGAGAAATGTGCTGGTGAGCTAATACATTTAGAGAATATTGTTTTATATTTTTTGGTGTCATTCTGGAAGTGTTATTGTACCCTCTAAGCTTTGTATTTCCACCTTTTATGAACAGACATTGGCTGGCTTGTGAGCAAAATCAGATGAGACCAGAATTCCTATATGAATAAAAGTAAAGTGCTGTTTATAGTAATCCTGCCTTTGCGTATATTCATTCAATTGAATAGCTGTGTGGGACCCACTTTTGGTGATTTGAGATCTTCTACCCTAATTAAATTGTGGCATAGTTAAAAGTAGTTTCAACAAAGATAAAAAACAAAAACAAAACAAAAACAAAACAACAACATGTATGTATGTATGTATGTATGTATGTATGTATAGAAACAAAGATTCCTGACTGGTGATATACAGTAAATGGTTTCTGCACCCTAACATTTAGACAGAATCGGACTCTCTTTCATTTGTAGTTCCTACGTTCAGCATATTGGGCAACATGTGTTTAAATATCAATTTCACCAATAAACTCTGAATTCCTCTAAAACCTGTTTTATTTTATTTTTGTTCTATTATTTGTATGTAGTCCTTATACACGTTTGTGAATTTAGGCAGGAGCGTGTGAACAGGACTTTTATTTTGTTGTGGTGGTATGATGTCATAAATAAGCGCCGCGCTCCTGCATCTGTTTTGATTCGGATGGAGAAAGGTTTGTTTTTAAGCGTTTAACATGTTTAAATACGGTGCAGTGTATTTTATAGTTTTTGCAATAACTTTTAAATGAACCATTTTCTATTTAATATAACATTGTAAAGCTTTCTTTAACATTAATAAATGTTATTTTTGTGAATAAAGCGCATCCACACATTAGTAACTGAAAAGGTGCGTCTCATTTCGCTTCCTATTTCATAAATCAGTTTATGGTAAACACGAATTTGTTGATTGGCAAGAAGTGATGGAGAAACGGAGCTTTTCAAAAAAAAAAAAAAAAAGTCAACTGAACCAGATGGATCGCAAAATGATTCATTGATTCACCGCACGCTGACAAGACTTGCTGATCAAAGCACAGTAAATGCAACGAGGACAACAAACACAAACATGTAACGTAATGTCAGCTATTAAAAACTAACTGATGAATTAATGAATATGCAATCTATTAAGATTAATTTGCAAATCATTAAACATCAAATGCAAATTAATAATGCCTAAATAATATATCTCTTTGTTTTTCACTAGGGAGAGCTGATATGAGACGCACACAGAGATTTAGTTCAGATTTATTTTTCTTTCTGTTAATTATTCTCATCTTAAACATGACAGTGTCCAAACACACTGAAAAACCCCTGCTGAAGCAACTGATATCCACATGACATACTATTATAAAGATGGCGTTTAAAGAGGAGAGTGAAGCCATGAAGATTGAAGAAGCATTCAGAGTCAAACAAGAAGATACTGAGGAACAAACAGGTTGGTTTTCATTCTCAAAGCTGAACTTCAAATCAAAGTCAACTGATGCTTATTAAAATTTTGACCTCTACAGAAATCAATGACACTTTTGAAGAATGTCATAAAAGTGTAATAATTAAAGTGGTTTTATTTGACGTTGAGAGTGTTGCCTCATGTGCAGTCAGGAAGGAGTTGAAAACAGAGCTGTCAAGTCTGACACTTTGTGGTTCCTGTGGTGAACTTTGTGCAGTGTTTGCATACTTTAATTCAATTAAATTAAATTCAAGTTTATTTGTATAGTGGCCAATTCCATTGTTACGGACGTGACATTCGCAGTCAAAACCTGAAATATAAATTCTCAAACTGTATGCTTTACCAATATATTTACCAATATATCTTTATATTTTTCTAAACCTCTTAAAATCCAGACATCAGAAAAGTTTGTCTATAAACCTGTTTTATATTTTAAATGAGGGAAATACACATCCGTTACAGACGTGACAAAAAAAAAAAAAAACAGTTTCTGGGAGACAACATATTTTGTAGACTTTCTGAGATTTACAGTGCACATATCAGAAGCAACAATATCTGCCGAATGGAGAAGGGTTGGCTATTTACAAAACCTAAAATATGAATTTTAATTTTTCTTTTTGTGTTTCACAGGAAAAATCAATGTTATGGATGTGACCGTTATGAAAGTGGAATTTATTCGACTATGGAAACGCGTATAAAATGCTTTAAAAACTTCATATTTTAATAGGGCTGCTCCCCACTAAAGATTTTTCTAGTTAACTAAAGTCATTAGTTTAAGCCATTATTTAACTAATCGCACATTTATATTAAATCAATAGGCCTATATACTAATCCATAATGAGCTTCAATGTGTTCTGTGCTCAAGCACACGTAAAGTTTACCACAAAGCACAGGCAAAAGTAGCCTAATGATTATTAATATATAGAAAAAGGAGACAACTTAATTATTTATTAATAAACTAATGTTTTCTTGTCAGCTGCAAGATGAAATTCACAGTGCCTCATCTCAACAGTACTGGATGTGACTTTAGAGACAAATGGAACCTTCATACAGATACACATAATCAGGGAGTATTTAATTTAGTTTTTAATTGGTTTGTTTAAAAGTATACATTTCAAGCTTTCTATAGCTATATTTCTCTATGTGAGACACACGAGTTTTTGTTCTTTTTTGAGACGTGCTCCAGTTCAGAGACGGAGATGGCAGAAAGCTCATCCTGTTGGATTTATTATTTTACAAAAGCACAACGTTTTGTTGTTATTATGAATTTACATAAAATCTGTTTCGAACTGATTGTAAGTTGTTTCATTATCAGGAAAAAATGCAAGTAATCATGCAGGCGCCTCCCTGTATGCTCATTAATATTCCCACAAAAACTTAAATATGAGCCAAAAATGTAGCACATGTGTATATAGGTTAACGCTAGAGTTTGGAATCCACATTAAGGGTGTTTTCACACCAGTAGATCGATTGCTTTGTTCCGAAACAGGGATTAAAATTATTACAATGTTGCTTTTTATTGTTGGTGCGGTTCGCTTTCACACCGCAAAGTTTTCTAAACGAACCAAAATTGTTAATACAAGTCACGTGCGAGTAAACTGTCCTCTCATTGGTCCATAGAGCTGGAATGACAATAAACATGATTCATTTTGGAAAGAGAGGCAAACAAACTCTCTCTCTCACACAC
Source organism: Spinibarbus caldwelli (assembly GCA_039654775.1). NCBI lineage: Eukaryota > Metazoa > Chordata > Actinopteri > Cypriniformes > Cyprinidae > Spinibarbus > Spinibarbus caldwelli. The sequence continues at coordinate 3,720,024 of CM077219.1, read as the reverse complement.
AGGTACGTCAGGATGGAACGACAACAGCTTTGAGGGCTTTTTTTTTTTGGTAGCTGTCGATATATTTATTTATTTATCATTTTGAGCAGGAATCCAGGATTCGTCGGCAAAACATTGTTAAAATGCACCTACTACAAAGAGCATTAAGACAGCATTATAAAATGAAAAGGCGCGCTGCTTTTCACGGCACTTACGTAATTACCCATTATACAGCGTGATATAGCCTGGTTCGTTGGTCCTTTGGATCGGATTGCTTTCTCACTACAACCGAACCGCTCCAGAGTTCGTTTTCAATCGAGCCGAGACCACCTCGTTCAGGCGATCTCAGACCGATTGTTTTGGCGCGGATTCGAGCGCAATTGCCGTGTTCACATATGCCCAAACGAACCGAGCTAAGGGGGGAAACGCGCCAGGTTCCGAAACAACGGGCCAGGTGTGAAAGCACCCTAAAATAAATCTTCACAAGTCTACAACCGAGACAGATGCAGTTCTAACCTGTAAATTGAAGGCTATTTGACATTTTAAAATGATCTAACACACCAACGCCGCTCCTATTCGTTGATCATAGTTATTGACCAAAATTAAACGGATGCCACTGAAAAAATAGTTTTAATGACTAGTTTTAATTGCTTATGCATTAAATAACTAAAATACAATACAAGTTAAGTAAAATATGCTGAATATATAATAGGCCTGCCTACTGTACAAATATTTATAAAACAGACTGCGAATAAGACTGCAGATTTACATTTTGCATCTGCATAACAAAGTGAATTATGTTAATATGCAATGATACGAAATTGAACCAAACAAGATGTGTAATGAAAAAAATATTTAGAAAGAAAGAAATGAATGAATGAATGAAAGAATGAATGATAGGCCTAACTCCACAGCATGCGCCCCGAAAACGTAAAATATTACACTCTGCATGAATGCAGTGCAGATAGCAACAAGTTATTTGAAACACATAAAAGGTTTAAGATAATATTGACAACATTATATGACTTTTAAAAAAAAATAGTTTTGGCAATCTGTCATACACTCCGCCTGTGCATATTTATACCTGAACAGCAAATGCTTTTAGGCTATGTGCGAAGTCTCGCTGAGAATGCAATTTGTAAAATGACATTAGAATGAATTTATTTCTAAAATGTTATACGGTAAGCTTGAAACTAGTCACCGCAGTAGGCCTTTATCAATCATCAGCAACGAGGTGCTGGCGCGCCTGTATGCATATGATTTAAGCGTGCGTAGATTACAATAGATTTACAATGCACAAACGAGAAGCAACAATATCTGCCGAATGGAGAAGGTTTGGTCATTCACAAAGCATAAAATAATTTTATTTCAATTTTCGTTTTTGCACACGCATAAAGTTTGCCACAAAGCATAGGCAAAAGTAACCTAATGGTTATGAAAAAATTAGACATTTTAATTATTTATTAATAAACTAATGTTTTCTGAGTCCTTGTCCGCTGCAAAGATGAAATTCACAAAATCTCCACTAGACGCTACTTTAGAAAGAAATGCATTCACAGATTACATAATCAGGGAGTATTTGATTTTGTTTTGAATTGGTTCATTTAAAAGTAGACTTTCTTTAGATATATTTCTCATGTATGTGAGGTGCCCCAATTTTAAGTTGTTTCTTTTCTTTTTTTATTATTATTTTAAGTTGTTTCATTATCAGGAAAAAATGCAAGTGATCGCGCTGGCACCACCCTGTCATGCATGCGCATTAATTCTTTTCCGCACAAACACTTGAATATGAATAATAGCCTAGACCATATTTATATTAGGTTAACGCTAGAGTGTGGGATCTGCAATAAAATAAGTCTTCACTGATGACTTGCTGTTGATCAAGATTGCATGGATGTCGCAGTCAAAAACTTGTTTTAATGACTCTCATAAACTTGTTTTAATAAATCGCTTATGCATTAAATTATAAAGACACAAAACAGGTTGTTAAATATGCTGAATATATATTGTACAAATATTTATAAAATGTGAAACTGTAATGTTATTCGCAGTCTTGTATTTTGCATCTGCATAACATAGTGAATTATTTTTAACATGCAATGATACAAAATAAAACCAAACAAGATTTGTAATGAAGAAAAAAAATATTTAGACAAATAAGAATGATGTAACCCCACAGCACATCTCTTGCTGGTCGCACTCAGCAGCATGCGTGTGCCGAACACGCAAAATCTTGTTCTCTTCATGAATGCAGCACAGATAGCAACACAATTTTTTTGAAACATAAAAGGTTTAAATAAGACAATATTGACAATGAATTTTTTGTGTTATTCAAAATATTTTGGCGATTTTTCCTTCAGTCCGCCTGTACATTTCTGACCAGCACAGCAAATGCAGTCTCAATCTCTGCAATGTTCTCATTGAGAATGCAATTTCTGAAATGTTAGAATTAATTCATTTCTAAAATGTTATAAGGAAAGCCTGAAACAGATCACAGCAGTATAGATATTCACAGGCTATCAGTCATCAGCAACGTGAGACAGTATGCATAAGATTTAATATGAAGCATTCGTAACGATCACGTCTGTAACACATTATTATGGTGGATAAGAGCAAAGAATGGAGATGAGCTGTTGATCATAATTAGCATGGCCATAAGTTGGCTTTGTACATAAAGGTTCAAGTTAAGTGCATTAATAATTACTATATGAAATAAACTTAATCTTTGAAACGTTACGGATGTGACACAAGGCTGAAGCGTCCTGACGTTATAAATCTAGCCCTTACAGGTGCATCTCAATAAATTAAATGAACTTTTCCACGACATTCTATTTCAGTAATTCAAATCAAATTGTGAAACTCGTGTATTAAATAAATTCAGTGCTCACAGACTGAAGTAGTTTAAGTCTTTGGTTCTTTTAATTGTGGTGATTTTGGCTCACATTTAACAAAAACCCACAAATTCACTATCTCAACAAATTAGAATATGGTGACATGCCAATCAGCTAATCAACTCAAAACACCTGCAAAGGTTTCCTGAGCCTTCAAAATGGTCTCTCAGTTTGGTTCACTAGGCTACACAATCATGGGGAAGACTGCTGATCTGACAGTTGTCCAGAAGACAATCATTGACACCCTTCACAAGGAGGGTAACATTCATTGCCAAAGAAGCTGGCTGTTCACAGAGTGCTGTATCCAAGCATGTTAACAGAAAGTTAAGTGGAAGGAAAAAGAGTGGAAGAAAAAGATGCACAAACAATGAGGATTGTCAAGCAAAATCGATTCAAGAATTTGGGTGAACTTCACAAGGAATGGACTGAGGCTGGGGTCAAGGCATCAAGAGCCACCACACACAGACGTGTCAAGGAATTTGGATACAGTTGTCGTATAACTCTTGTTAAGCCACTCCTGAACCACAGACAACGTCAGAGGCGTCTTACCTGGGCTAAGGAGAAGAACTGGACTGTTGCCCAGTGGTCCAAAGTCCTCTTTTCAGATGAGAGCAAGTTTTGTATTTCATTTGGAAACCAAGGTCCTAGAGTCTGGAGGAAGGGTGGAGAAGCTCATAGCCCAAGTTGCTTTAAGTCCAGTGTTAAGTTTCCACAGTCTGTGATGATTTGGGGTGCAATGTCATCTGCTGGTGTTGGTCCATTGTGTTTTTTGAAAACCAAAGTCACTGCACCCGTTTACCAAGAAATTTTGGAGCACTTCATGCTTCCTTCTGCTGACCGGCTTTTTAAAGATGCTGATTTCATTTTCCAGCAGGATTTGGCACCTGCCCACACTGCCAAAAGCACCAAAAGGTTGTTGTCCTTGGTGTTGGTGTGCTTGACTGGCCAGCAAACTCACCAGACCTGTACCCCATAGAGAATCTATGGGGTATTGTCAAGAGGAAAATGAGAAACGAGACCAAAAAATGCAGATGAGCTGAAGGCCATTGTCAAAGAAACCTGGGCTTCCATACCACCTCAGCAGTGCCACAGACTGATCACCTCCATGCCACGCCGAATTGAGGCAGTAATTAAAGCAAAAGGAGCCCCTACCAAGTATTGAGTACATATACAGTAAATGAACATACTTTCCAGAAGGCCAACAATTCACTAAAAATGTTTTTTTTTTTTATATAGGTCTTATGAAGTATTCTAATTTGTTGAGACAGTGAATTGGTGAGTTTTTGTTTAAATGTGAGCCAAAATCATCACAATTAAAAGAACCAAAGACTTAAACTATTTCAGTCTGTGTGCACTGAATTTATTTAATACACGAGTTTCACAATTTGAGTTGAATTACTGAAATTAACTTTTCCATGACATTCTAATTTATTGAAATGCACCTGTATAAATCCAAAAATCATCGCTATTCAGACAAAGTGAGTTTATTTACTGTTCAGACAGGCCTCCATCTTTCTACAAGATACTTACTGTCAGTGTTGGAAAGGTTACTTTTAAAATGTAATAGGTTACAGATTACAAGTTACTCTACTTAAAATGTAATAGTAGTGTAACTTTTTCAATTACTTTATAAAAGTGATAACTCATTTACTTTTCTAAATTTCTAATGAATGTTTTCAACAAATAATCATTTTCAAACATTTACACCATGCAGGGTTAACCTTACAGTATGTGCTCAACACTGATTACTGTCAGACTTTCAAAATCCTTCATCACTTGAATTAAGATGATGATAATTGAACACATCCACCAGAAAATCAGACTTTAGTACCGCCTTTTACTTTGAGATTGATCTGAAGTTCAATGCAGATTTAAAATTAGAAATAGTTTACTGATACTGTTTTTGAAACCAAATCTTCACATAACTACAGGAAACACTGCATCTAACAATACTTTAAAAAAGTTAATTTAAAAAAATAAAATCATATACATCAACCCAAATACGGTTATCTAATAAGCATGTGTCTTATTCTTTGTACTAAACTCCTGAAACAGTGTCTTTTTGAAACATTGGTGTCTGTTTGTATATGATATGATGATTTCTCAAAAGAAGTTGTAAAATGCTCATGAAGTGACTCAGAGCAGTTCTAGAGATCGTTTATGTGTTCATGTACTCATATACAGTATACTGAGGCGGCAGACACACATGCAAGCTTCAGTATGTGTAGTAAATAAAACCGCACGTGTGCGGCATTCATTTCCACGAGGGGCAGACTGGGAAAAAATTTTAGACCGGGAAATCTCACGCTCATCCAGGCCATCCCATACACCCAAACAAATTCTGAAACACAGACAACACATAAAAAAGATTTAAATCCTCAGGCTGGGGACATGCAAAATAATTAAAAGTTCTCTCCTGAACTGCACCTTCACTTCCATTTTACTTTTCAGTCTCTTTATTTTGCCCTGATATCCCTCTGTCTCTCACATGATTTTCATACTCAAGATTTAGCAAATCTATACTTTCTAAATTGCCTACATGTCAAAAGTAGTACAATAATAACTACATCATTACAATATCTTTATAGAAAAATCCTAATACTGAACAAGTCATATTTTTCCCTTATAAAAATTAACCATGTTTTTATTATAGTAAAAGTACAGTAACCATGTTTTGTTGTTGTTGTTTTGGCAAATGAATTACCATTTGTAATTATTTTTACTACAAATTCCATGGTTAAACTATGCAGGGCCGTTTCTAGCCAATTTGACGCCCTAGGCAAAATCCCTATTGGCGCCTCCCCAAATTTTACATGTATATACGTGTATGTGTGTGTGTGTGTGTGTATATATATATATATATATATATATATATATATATATATATATATACATACACACACACACACACACACAGTGGGGCAAAAAAGTATTTAGTCAGCCACCAATTGTGCAAGTTCTCCCACTTAAAAAGATGAGAGAGGCCTGTAATTTTCATCATAGGTATACCTCAACTATGAGAGACAAAATGAGAAAAAAAATCCAGAAAATCACATTGTAGGATTTTTAAAGAATTAATTGGTAAATTCCTCGGTAAAATAAGTATTTGGTCACCTACAAACAAGTGTGACGACCCTGAGTCTTCTCCGGATCCTATTGGGCAGAGTGTGGCCGTTTCTGATTGGTCTTCCTCATGTTAATTGTTTGATTAGTAGCATATTTAAGCGCAATTTATCTGTTAACTAGGAAGGCACTCTGTGGGATGTTCTCTCAGGAGTGGCTTTGACTCAACATGTAAGATCTTGTTGACTCTTTCTCTAACTTTTGTTTTTCTTTGGCATTTCTTATATCATGTAGTTAAAGTTTTGTTGATATTTATTTCTTTGATTTTCTTTTATTAACCCTAGACTTATATTTATCATTATTACTGATTGTTGCTTTATTAGTTTAATTCAATAAAATAGTTTGTATTGATCTTCTGTTGTCTGATCCCTCTTTTATGTTGCGGCTCTAAAAAAAGAAACGAGCTGGGTCGTAACATAAAAGTGGGCGCTCGTCCGGATGGCTACATGTATAAGTAAATGTATAGTATTGTGTGTTCACCTGTGTAAATGAGGAGACTTCAGTTAAGTTAAAGTGTCCTCAGCTGGATTTATAATCTTTCCATCGAGGCACTGTTTGTTGTTTTAGTTTGTTATTTTTCCTTTCTTATTTTTGAAGGTTATTCTGGACGGAGGTTTTAAATCTCTGTCGGGGGGTACGCTTCGGGCTTTTGGTTTGAAATGCCAATTGTCTTCGAGTTCAGCGTTTAAACGCCGCCCCGAGTCCGGTACACCTTTGAAGATTAGGTAGGTTTAGTTAGTTGTTTGTAGTTAGGAACTGGAGTCTCTTATTGTTTTTTTTTCATAAGGTGACACTTTGTTGTTTTTCTGTATCTGTGTTTGTGATGCCTACCGAGTTTCAAGATAATTTGACAAGTGACTTGTGGGAAGTCTTTATTTATTTTGTAAAAGGGAGGTTTTCTATTTAGAGCGTGCTTATTGTGACAATCCCTGGCGAAGTGGCTTATGGGATTTGTAGTTTTAACGCTATAGTTACGCATGTGTTTGCGTTATTGTGTTTGTTTGCTCTGTTGTCTCTTTAAATGGTCATGTCGTCGTCGTCGTTAGTCGAGGATTTCTTTGCATTTCCTTCGGAAATATTATTGGAGAGGTGCACGAAGGAAGAGCTCTTGCAGATTGCCGAACAATTTGATGTGGAGGTAACGAGTAGTGATAAGAAACTCAAGGAAACGCTGATGAAAGTTGTGAAGAGTGCACTTTCCGAGCGAGGCGTTTTAGAGGTAAGAGCTCAAGTTATTAATCCTGAGGCGTTTGTATCCGCCCCTCTTTGTGATGTCGATAAAAATGTAACGTTACAGTTTAGCGAGATGTCTTTACAAGAGAAACAGTTGTGTGTTGATGCAGAAAAACTTCGTGTTGAACGCGATGTTTGTGCTTTAAAAGAGAAGGAGTTAGAGAATGATTTTGAAATAAAGAAATTGCAACAACAGTTAGAGTTACGTAAAATTGAGTTACAGTTTGAAAAAGAAAGAGAGGAAAGAGAGTTTCAGTTGCGGAAACTTGAGTTGGAGCTGAATGTAAAAACAGACCAAACTCCTGTTCAAGTTTCATCTATTGAGTCTGTGTTCGCTGCACCTGTGTTTGATGTGTATAAAAACATTAGACTTGTGCCGCCATTTTTGGAGAAGGAAGTAGAGAAGTATTTCCAGCATTTTGAACGCGTTGCTGAGTCATTGAAATGGCCAAAAGAATTTTGGACCTTATTATTGCAATGTGTGTTGGTAGGGAGAGCACAGGAGGTGTACTCCGCACTGACTACTGAGCAAAGTGCTGATTATGAGATCGTAAAGTCTGCTGTTTTGCATGCTTATGAATTGGTACCTGAGGCATATCGCCAGAAATTTAGGAATCATTTTAAATCGGAGAAGTGTACTTATCTTGAGTTTGCTAGAGAGAAAGAAAATCTGTTTGACCGTTGGTGTTCCTCTGTAAAAATTATAACTAAAGAACAGCTTAGAGAGCTCATTCTTCTGGAAGAGTTTAAGAGTTGTGTTCCAGGTGCTGTTGCTATGTATCTTAATGAACATAAGGTGACTAAATTGTCTGATGCTGCTCTTAGGGCAGATGAATTTGTTCTCACTCATCAAGGTTCTGTTCATTTAAATGAGTTGAGAAGGTCAAAGTTAAGCGTTTCAGTTAAAAATAAAAAAATGGTTGCATGTCAGAATGTTGTGTCAGCTGATAATACCTCAATCACACGTCCAAAAGGAGAAATGGTTTGTTTTTATTGTAGGAAGCCAGGACATAAAATTTCAGACTGTGCTATTCTCAAAAAGAAAGATAAAGCTGTTAAACCTGTTGGTTTAATTTCTATAACAAGTGTGAATTGTATTCCTGACAAGCAGGTGGACAGCACTGAGATGGAGAATGTTAAAAGCAGTGTTGACTTTGGGCCATTTCTCACTGATGGGAGTGTTTCTTTGCCTGACAGTGATGAAACTGTGCCTGTTCGTATCCTTAGAGATACTGGGGCAGGGCAGTCCTTTTTGTTGGAAGGACTTTTGCCTTTGTCTGAATGTACTGCCACCGGATCTCATGTGCTGGTTAGAGGGTTTGAAATGGGCTACATGGAAGTTCCTTTACACCGCATTCACCTTCATTCTAAGCTTGTGTCAGGTGACGTAGTCGTAGGAGTTTGTGCTATGCTTCCTATCCCTGGTGTCACTTTTATACTCGGCAATGACTTAGCTGGAGGTAATGTTTGGGAGAAACCAGGGGGTGGAGTTCCACCTATAGTAACTTCCGTTGTAGAGGGATTGACTAGATCTTCTGACTGTCCTAACTTATTTCCAGCTTGTGCAGTAACTCGAGCCATGGCCAAGAGAAGGATGTCAGATGAAATTGAAAGTGTTCTTAGTGATACTTTTATTTCATCGATTAACTCTCAATCAGAATCTGATGCTGTGTATACTATGGCCGAAGATGACATTTCTGGGCATGAAATACGGTCTGTTTATGATCAGACTGACAAGTTTGTTTCCATGTCTGAAAGGCCATTTATTTGTGATGACCATGTTAACATTTGTTCTTTGTCTCCACTTTATAGTGTGACTCGAGATGAATTAATTAAAGCCCAGAATGCAGATGAAACGCTTCAAGATTTGTTCTCCTTAGCTGCTGGTAGAGGACCAAATAAAACTGTGTCTTCCTTCTATTTTTTACAAGATGGATTGCTTTGTAGACAGCAGCCTATGAGTTTTGATTCTTCACTTGATCCTAGGATCCAAATTGTAGTTCCTCTTACTTTCCGTCAGGCCGTCCTACAGTTATCACACCAATGCCTTGCTGGTCATATGGGGGTACGGAAGACGTATGATAGAATTCTGAGAAAATTTTATTGGCCTAGAATCAAGAGGGATGTGGTTAATTATATACGATCTTGCCACATTTGTCAAATGACTGGAAAACCAAACCAAAAGGTTCCATTGGCTCCTTTACAGCCTATTGCTGTAGTTACGACTCCATTTGAACATTTGATCATCGATTGTGTTGGCCCATTACCACGATCTAAGGCTGGGCATGCTTACTTGCTTACTGTAATGTGTCAGTCTACACGTTATCCTGCAGCTTACCCGCTGAGATCGATTACAACTAAATCAATTCTAAAGGCTTTAATGAGTTTTATATCCGTTTTTGGTATTCCAAAAACCATTCAGTCTGATCAGGGTTCAAATTTTATGTCCCGGCAGTTCTCAAAAGTCATGCAACAACTTAAGGTTAAACACAATATCTCGAGTGCTTACCACCCCCAGAGTCAAGGAGCGTTGGAAAGGTTCCATCAGACTCTTAAGTCACTGTTGAGGTCGTATTGTGTTGAACTTGATTGTGACTGGGAGGATGGACTTCCCTGGATGCTTTTAGCTATTCGTGAGGTTGTGCAAGAGAGCACCGGTTTTAGTCCTAATGAACTAGTATTTGGACACACCGTCAGAGGCCCTATTGCTATTTTGGCAGATGAATGGAGAACATCTGAACCACCTGAGAATGTGTTGGACTATGTGAGTAGTTTTCGTTATCGACTCTATGAAGCCAGAGCTATTGCTCTACGAAAATTGGGTAAGACTCAGGAAAAGATGCAGCGGTTGTTTGATCGTAAGGTCCAGGCAAGAAGTTTTCAGGAAGGTGACCAAGTGCTCGCTTTGTTACCTGTTTTGAGTAGTCCATTCCAGGCTAAGTTTACTGGACCGTATACGATCGCAAAGTGTTATTCTAATAACAATTACCTACTAAACACACCTGATCGTCGGAAAAAAGTGCAGGTTTGTCATGTTAATTTATTGAAACCATATATGACTCCTGTATCGTCTTTGCCTGTTAATGTTGTAACCACTGACATCATAGATTCAAGTGTCTCAGAAACATCTGTAGAGATGACTGATGTTTTGGAGGAGAAGAATGGTCCTTCTCGTAGTATAGTGGAAGGACGCCTTAACAACTCTGAGGTTCTTGCTAATTTAGCTTCTTATTTGTCACATTTGTGTGAACCAGAGAAGACTGATATAATCAAGTTGGTAAGTTTATTCCCCGCTCTCTTTTCTGATGTTCCTACCCGAACTCATGTCATTGAGCACGACATTGATGTTGGTATGGCTCAACCTGTAAAACAACATCCATATCGAGTAAACCCTGTAAAAAGGAAATTGCTTCAGAAAGAGGTGGATTATTTACTTACTTATAATTTAGCAGAACCCAGTTTTAGTTCTTGGAGTTCTCCCTGCATTTTAGTGAGTAAACCTGACAGTTCTTATAGGTTTTGTACTGATTACAGGAAACTTAACTCTCTGACAAAACCTGATTGTTTCCCTCTACCCAGAATTGACGACTGTGTAGATCACGTGGGTTCTGCACGGTTTGTCAGTAAATTCGACCTCTTGAAAGGTTATTGGCAAGTGCCTTTAACCTCTCGTGCTAGAGAACTATCTGCTTTTATTACACCTGATAGTTTTCTACAGTACACCGTTATGCCTTTCGGAGTTCGAAATGCCCCCGCTACATTTCAGCGGTTAGTAAATCGAGTGTTGTCTGGGATGATCGGATGTGAAGCTTATCTGGATGATATTGTTTTGTATAGTTCTTCTTGGTCTGAACACCTCGCCCAAATTAAAGAACTTTTTGAGCGTTTGGTTAAAGCGAACTTGACTGTAAATCTTGCCAAGTGTGAATTTGGCAAGGCTACAGTGACATATTTAGGTAAGGTGGTTGGTGGAGGATGTGTAAAACCAATCAACGCTAAAGTTGAAGCTGTCTGTAGTTTTCCCATTCCCAAAACTCGACGTGCGTTGCGACGTTTTCTTGGGATGGTGGGTTACTATAGGGGTTTTTGCCAGAACTTTGCGACTGTAGTTGCTCCTTTAACAGATTTATTGAGTCCGAAGAAACCTTTTGAATGGTCACAACAGTGTCAATGTGCCTTTGATAACGCGAAGTCTCTTCTGGCCAATGCTCCCGTGTTGATGGCACCTAATTTTGAAAGACCTTTCTTACTTGCAGTTGATGCTAGTGCTTATGGCGCTGGCGCTGTTCTTCTACAAGAGGATGCTAAAGGAATTGAACATCCTGTCAGTTATTTTTCAAAAAAATTTAATCGTCATCAGCATGTGTATTCTACGGTGGAAAAAGAGGCTTTAGCCCTGGTCTTAGCCATTCAACATTTTGAGGTCTATTTAAGTACAATCTGTGGTCCTATCATTGTTTACACCGACCATAATCCACTGACTTTCTTGAATCAAATGCGCGGTAAGAATCAAAGAATTATGAGGTGGAGCCTTATTTTACAGCCCTTCCACCTACAGATTAAACACATTTGTGGCAAGGACAACTTAATTGCTGATGCTCTCTCACGGCTGTAAGCTATCCCAGTACTGTCGAGTATATCTTCTCGATCTTCTCTTGCTTCCTCCTTCAGTTTTGTGTTGCTTTTCGTTTTGTTTTTTTTTGCTTTTCTTCTCCTTCTCCTCCCTCTCTCTAGTTTTCTCTCTGATATCCTAGGGCCCAGGAGTCTGGGAGTGAAATGGAGTGAGATTTATGGAGATGAGTATTAATGTTATGTTATAAAATATTTAAATGGTTATTTTGCATGTGTATGTTTTTCTTGTTTTGTTTTGTCGGTTCTTTAGATAACCTCCTTTTGGGGTGGGATGTGTGACGACCCTGAGTCTTCTCCGGATCCTATTGGGCAGAGTGTGGCCGTTTCTGATTGGTCTTCCTCATGTTAATTGTTTGATTAGTAGCATATTTAAGCGCAATTTATCTGTTAACTAGGAAGGCACTCTGTGGGATGTTCTCTCAGGAGTGGCTTTGACTCAACATGTAAGATCTTGTTGACTCTTTCTCTAACTTTTGTTTTTCTTTGGCATTTCTTATATCATGTAGTTAAAGTTTTGTTGATATTTATTTCTTTGATTTTCTTTTATTAACCCTAGACTTATATTTATCATTATTACTGATTGTTGCTTTATTAGTTTAATTCAATAAAATAGTTTGTATTGATCTTCTGTTGTCTGATCCCTCTTTTATGTTGCGGCTCTAAAAAAAGAAACGAGCTGGGTCGTAACACAAGCAAGATTTCTGGCTCTCACAGACCTGTAACTTCTTCTTTAAGAGGCTCCTCTATCCTCCACTCGTTACCTGTATTAATGGCATCTGTTTGAACTCGTTATCAGTATAAAAGACACCTGTCCACAACCTCAAACAGCCCAACTCCAAACTCCACCATGGCCAAGACCAAAGAGTTGTCAAAGGACACCAGAAACAAAATTGTAGACCTGCACCAGGCTGGGAAGACTGAATCTGCAATAGGTAAGCAGCTTGGTGTGAAGAAATCAACTGTGGGAGCAATTATTAGAAAATGGAAGACATACAAGACCACTGATAATCTCCCTCGATCTGGGGCTCCACGCAAGATCTCACCCCGTGGGGTCAAAATGATCACAAGAACTGTGAGCAAAAATCCCAGAACTACACGGGGGGACCTAGTGAATGACCTGCAGAGACCTGGGACCAAAGTAACAAAGGCTACCATCAGTAACACACTGCGCCGCCAGGGACTCAAATCCTGCAGTGCCAGACGTGTCCCCCTGCTTAAGCCAGTACATGTCCGGGCCCGACTGAAGTTTGCTAGAGAGCATTTGGATGATCCAGAAGAGGATTGGGAGAATGTCAGATGAAACCAAAATAGAACTTTTTGGTAAAAACTCAACTTGTCGTGTTTGGAGGAGAAAGAATGCTGAGTTGCATCCAAAGAACACCATACCTACTGTGAAGCATGGGGGTGGAAACATCATGCTATGGGGCTGTTTTTCTGCAAAGGGACCAGGACGACTGATCCGTGTAAACAAAAGAATGAATGGGGCCATGTATCATGAGATTTTGAGTGAAAACCTCCTTCCATCAGCAAGGGCATTGAAGATGAAACGTGGCTGGGTCTTTCAGCATGACAATGATCCCAAACACACCCGCCCGGGCAACGAAGGAGTGGCTTCATAAGAAGCATGTCAAGGTCCTGGAGTGGCCTAGGCAGATCTCAATCCCATCGAAAATCTTTGAAAGGAGTTGAAAGTCCGTGTTGCCCAGCGACAGCCCCAAAACATTACTGCTCTAGAGGAGATCTGCATGGAGGAATGGGCCAAAATACCAGCAACAGTGTGTGAAAACCTTGTGAAGACTTACAGAAAACGTTTGACCTCTGTCATTGCCAACAAAGGGTATATAACAAAGTATTGAGATGAAATTTTGTTATTGACCAAATACTTATTTTCCACCATAATTTGTAAATAAATTCTTTAAAAATCCTACAATGTGATTTTCTGGATTTTTTTTCTCATTTTGTCTCTCATAGTTGAGGTATACCTATGATGAAAATTACAGGCCTCTCTCATCTTTTTAAGTGGGAGAACTTGCACAATTGGTGGCTGACTAAATACTTTTTTGCCCCACTGTGTGTATGTGTATGTGTGTGTGTGTGTGTGTGTGTGTATATATATATATATATATATATATTAGTGGTGTCAACGTTAACGCGTTAACGCATGCGATTAATCTAAAAATTTAACGCGTTAATATTTTTTTAACGCAAATTAATCATGCGATAAGGTTTGACCCAAACTTCTTCCAGTCATCGCAGCGCGGAAGGTTATCTATCAGTGTGTGATGAGGCTACAGTGAACCAGTGTTGCCAGGGTAACGGCACTAGTGGGCTATTTTGAAAATACAGTCGCTGGAAAAAATTACAGAGCTGCGGGTTGCGGTTTTTTGGGCTATTTTTATAATGTACCGCGGCCGCCCAAAGTGTATATAGACAAATAAAAATTAAAATAGATCCTTTTACTAATGTATATTATACTTGGAATGTATCCCTGACACCATAAGAACAGAGAGGCGGTTATAACATCACAAACAACGTGAGTTTCAGCCACAGCATACAACACAGCAGAAATAAACATGACAACAGCCACTATAGATTATATAAAATAATAAACACGATTACGATAGGATATTTGTATGTGTTTTTCTTGAGATGAATGTGTACATCTGAAATGCTAATTTGTGCAGCGATATAAGGCTATAAATAGCATATTTTAACAACAATAAACGACCAAATTCCATGTGATCGCAAAAAGAAGTTATTACAAACACTCGATGGTGGTTTAAAGTGAGTTTTGAGTAAAAGTGTACTAATAATCTCATAAACTGTCTTACGTAGCATGATGCTAATATTAGCTCTAATGCACCTGCAGAACAGGTCCAATTCTTCTTCATAATACATTTTGTCATAATACTTCATGTAAGGTCACAAGAAAATGTTTTGTTGTATTTATTTAGAAATACTTTTGATAATAGTTGGGTAAATGTAAACTGGGATTGAAGCCATGTGGCTTGGTAAACGTTTTATTGCCAGTTTAAAAGCTGATAATGGCTGAATAAAAACAGAAGAATAATAATAAAAGAATAATAAGGATTATGTCTCATACCTGGCGGAGGAGTGAAAGGTTCTGTTTCCTTAAAACAGCATGCATGTCATGCATTTCTTTTTTTCAACACATTTACAGGTAAATCCTAGTATTTTAAATTTGCGATTAATCATGATTAATTACAGTCCATGACTGTGATTAACGCGATTAAATTTTTTAATCGATTGACAGCACTAATATATATATATATATATATATATATATATATATATATATATATATATATATATATATATGTGTGTGTGTGTGTGTATATATATATATATATATATATATATATATATATATATATATATATATATATACACAGTGGGTATGGAAAGTATTCAGACCCCCTTCACTTTTTTCAATTTTGTTATGTTGCAGTCTGATACTACAATTGTTTAAATTCTTTTTTTTTCTCATTACTCTACACTCTGTCCTTTATAATGACAAAGTGAAAACAGAATTTTAGAAATGTTTGTAAATTTATTAAAAAGAAAACACTGAAATATCACATTTACATAAGTATTCAGACCCTTTACTCAGTACTTAGTTGAAGCACCTTTGGTAGCAATTACAGCCTCGAGTCTTTTTGGGTATGACGCAACAAGCTTTGCACAACTGGATTGGGGGAATTTCTGCCATTCTTCTTTGCAAATCCTCTCAAGCTCGGTCAGGTTGGATGGGAACCGTCTGTTGACAGCCTTTTTCAGGTCTCTCCAGAGATGTTCGATATGGTTCAAGTCAGGGCTCTGGCTGGGTCACTCTAGGACATTCACAGAGTTGTCCCTAAGCCACTCCTGTGTTGCCTTGGCTGTGTGCTTGGGGTCATTGTCATGTAAGAAGGTGAACCTTCGGCCCAGTCTGAGGTTTTGAATGCCCTGGACTGGGTTTTCATTAAGGCTATCTCAATATTTTGGTGCATTGAGCTTTTCTTCTACTCTGATGAGTTCCTCAGTCCCTGCCTGCTGAAAAACAGCCCAACAGCATGAGGCTGCTACCACCACACTTTACTTTTGGGATGGTACTCTGCAGGTGATGAGAAGAGCCGGTTTCCTTCAAACATGATGCTTAGAATTGAGGTTCATCAGACCAGGTAATCTTGTTTCTCAGAGTCTGAGGGTCCTTTAGGTGCTTTATTGCAAATTCCAAGTGTGCTTTCATGTGTCTTCACTGAGGAGAGGATTGAGTTTGGCCACACTGCCATAAAGCCCAGATCGGTGGAGTGTTGCAGTGATGTTTGTCCTTCTGTAGGTTTCTCCCATCTGCATATATGATCATGGAGCTCAACTAGAGTGACCACCAGGTTCTTGGTCACCAGTCTAGACAAGCCCCTTCTCCATCAGTTGCTCAGTTTGGCTGGGGACCAGCTCTTGGAAGAGTCCTGGTTGTGCCAAACTTCTTCCATTTGAGAATTATGGAAGCCACTGTGCTCTTGGGAACCTTCAGTGCAGCAGAATTTTTTTTGTAGCCTTCCTCAGATCTGTGCCTCAATACAATCCTGTGTCTGAGCTCTGCAGGCAGTTCCTTTGACCTCGTGGCTTGGTTTTCGCTCTGATAAGCATTATCAGCTGTGAGGCCTTTTACAGAGAGGTGTGTGCCTTTCCAAATCATGTCCAATCAATTTAATTTACCACAGTCGGACTCCAATCAAGGTATAGAAACATCTCTGCAATGATCAAGGGACATGGGAGGCACCTGAGCGAAATTTCAAGTGTTGTTGCAAAGGGTCTGAATACTTATGTAAATGTGATATTTCAGTTTTTTCTTTTTAATAAATTTACAGACATTTCTAAAATTCTGTTTTCACTTCATCATTATGAGGTACAGAGTGTAGATTAATGAGAAAAAAAAATGAATTTAAACAATTGTAGTATCAGGTTGCAACATAACAAAATTGAAAAAAGTGAAGGGGGTCTGAATACTTTCCGTACCCACTGTGTATATATATGTGTGTTTGGTAAAGAGTTTTTGGCTCAAGTTCTGCATTTAAAGTCACACCAGAGGTGTTCAGCTTGGATTAGGACTTGGCTTTCTGCAGACCAGTCAAGTTCTTCCACACTGACTAAATCAATCATTTCTTTTTGAACCTTGCCTTATACGCAGTGGCATTGTCATGTTAGAATAGAAAAGGGTCCTGTCCAAACTGTTGCTTTAAAATTAGAAGCACACAATTCCCTAGAATATCATTATATGCTTAAACATTAAGATTTGTACTAATGGAAATTACTAAAGTAGTCAAACCTGTTCATTAGAAGGGGGTGACCCAATACTTTTGGCAATATAGTGTATAACAACCAAATATTTGACTGTAGAGGAAGTAACAGTACATCCGTCTAGATGCAAATTGTAATCTAAGAGATTCTGTGAACTGTTTTTTGGTCCAATAAGTAATATTTCTGTCTTATCCGAATTTAAAGGGTTACTCCACCCCAAAATGAAAATTTTGTCATTAACCTGATAACCAGCGCCTGGACACCGGTGCATTGAACGCTCTTTGTTAGCACGTGTCAATGTTTACGGATAGATTAAATGAAAAGGGACATAATTAATATTGACAAATTATATATCATTCTAAAGGTCTAAGCCTTAAACATCGACGATAGATCGTTGTTGTTCAATTCAAAGCTTATAAGGAATGTATTTGCTAAATTTTTGTAAGCAGTACACATCAAAACATGCATAATGAAAACGCAGTATGTACCAGATTCATCGTAATAACGAGTCACAAACGCAACCACTGCTGTAAATCCTGGTTTAGTTATGTCTAGTGACGACTAGACATAGTCTCAGAAAAATGGTTGCAGGAATCTCATTTTTCATGGTATCTTCTTCAAATTTGAAATATAAACTCATGAGACGTGACTTTCAACCCATTACTTTTTTGGATTGCTGCAGGACTGATTTCATGTATTTGTATATGTTTGTAGCACATTGTTGTCAGGAACTGTTACCATTTTAAGTTGGGTAGGTCATTTTCAGCTGTGAGTCCCAAAATATGGGGAGCAGGTTAACAGGTTAATCACTTACCCCCATGTCGTTCCAAACCCGTAAAAGCTTCTTCGTCTTCAGAACACAATTTAAGATATTTTGGATGAAAACCAGGAGGCTTGTGACTGTCCCATTGACTGTCAAGTAAATAACACTGTCAAGGCCCAGAAAAGTATGACATCGTCAAAATAGTCCACCTGCCATCAGTGGTTAAATCTGAATTTTATGAAACGATGACAATACTTTTTGTATGCAAAGAAAATAAAAAATAATGACTTTATTCAACAATTCGTCTCCTCCATTTCACCGTAGCGCCATTTTGGAGAGTATCCACTGAATTCAAACTGCGTATGCTGTTCTGTGTCAGCTGCACCACACGTATACATTTTCTACGTTTATTTACACTTTGATTTGAATGAAAACAGCGTATCCGTGTGGTGGCAGCTTTTAGAGCCTGTCTATCGCTGGACATACTGTTTTTCCATGCAATTCTAAAAACTTCCAAGTTAGTTTTTCTCCATTTGCACTCAAGATTATGAGTTTCTTGAGAGAATGGGTATTACTGTTATACCATGGCGCAGTACATTTTTCTCTAACCTTTTAATTTGACGGGGGCAACAGCTTCTAATGTATTCTAGAAGATAGTGCCCATATTGCTAGTAATTTCATATAGTTCATGTGTATTTATGGGTACAGACAGCAGTTGAGATAAATCAGGAAGGTTATTAGTGAATTAGTGATGGGTCGTTGTTGAACGATTCGTTCATTTTGAACAAATCTTTAATGTGACTCGGGAAGAACGAGACGTCTCGGGGAGTGATTCGTTCAGTCATGCATGCGCAGCATCCTATAGGTTCTGTACTGGAGTTAGTTCACCTATTTCGAGTCATTCGTTCATCACGTGACAGCCCCATAAGCTTACCCAATGCAGTCTGAGCCGGAAAGAGAATTGATTAGTTCATCTCTCGAGTCTTCGGGTTTGAGTCGTTCGTTCATCACGTGACAGCCCCATAGGCTTACCCAATGCAGTCTGAGCCGGAAAGAGAATTGATTAGTTCATCTCTCGAGTCTTCGGGTTTGAGTCGTTCATTCATCACGTGACAGCCCTATAAGCTTACCCAATGCAGTCTGCTAATCATTGGGTAAGCTTATGGAGCTGTCACGTGATGAACGAACAACTCAAACCCGAAGACTTGTCAGATAAGAGGTGAGGTGAGCAAATCATAGACTAAAGACCCAGGTAAACAATGAATGAATCTTTTCTGTTTCTTATAGCATTAAAGTTTTGTATTGTTTGTAGTGTGATCAACGTTTGCATAAGTAGTAGATGTGTCAGGGAAGTAACACGTAACATTTAATTATGTTTTGCTCAATTGAACAAAATGACTCAAAAAGATTCGTTCATTTTGCTGAACGAGACTCAAAGGTCCGAGTCGGTAAAATGATCCGAACTTCCCATCACTATTGTGAATCTATCTTTGGTGCTTGGAAGACTAGTTCTACCCGGACGATAACGCAGAGCCATATAGTTAACATTAGTTATACGCAACATGCACGATACAAGGTAGTGGTGAGTAACATCATCACTTATAGGTACAATACCTATATTGATAAGACCAATTTCATACAATATAATTAAATATTGCATATTATTAAAACAATGAGTGGCCCGGTGATGTTTTGCTTGACTCCAAAAGAGTTTATTATAAGTTTGTAAACAAGTCCTAATGCATTATTTGTATTATCAACATGAATGTTAAAGTCTCCGACAATTAGCGCTTTATCAACATTAACCAATAGGTCTGAGAGGAAATCTGCTTACTGTTGTACGTGCTTTCACAGGAGAGTGGCGTTCAAGTGGATGACATAGGGATGTAGGAGTAGCGTAAGCTCTGGTGAGAAGTGATGAACACTGAAACGTAGAGGAAAGAGCAAGACCGGTCATGACTTTAAAGTACAAAATGAGGATTTGTAAAGAGAAACGTTGAAGGATTTCTATATATTTTACATAAATAAAACAACATGAATCTCAGCGAATACTTGCCTCACAGACATGATAAATATGTGTATAGAAAGCTTGAAATGTCTACTTTTAAAATGAAGTCACGTCGAAAACAAATATTCTCTGATAAAGTAATCTGTATGAAACCAACGCAATGTCCAGTTTTTCCTGACCACGCTCACTCGCGGTTCCACTTTTCAAATTCTAAATGCCCACATGAGACACCCGAACATGTAAACACCTACTTTACCTCTGTAAACAAAGTGTAAGGATTTCATCAAGTCCATCTCAGCTACTTTTCATTTTTGGAAGAGGACGCGCTGAGACAAATAACCCAGGATATACCTCAGAAGAAGAACATGATGCAACACTCGGCTTGATCCGGTAGAGAAGATAATTTACATGAGTGAGATTACTTGCATTAGTTGTTATTGTGTTATTGTGATGTAACTTGTACACATTTTATTAGTTAGACTTTTCCCTAACTATAATTCCTGACTACATGAATAAAAATCAAGTGAAACATTTTGAAATGTGTCATTTCATTGCATCTAAATGTCTCACAACGCCAGGATGTTTTTTTAATGTTCTATAAAATATAAAACAAGATATATAAGTGGTATGAGTGTTTACACTGTTTAAACAGTGAGTCTAAGAATGTTTGGCACAAAGGTGTGTTACTGTTCAAGTCTCAGTGTTTAGCTCAGTATGTTCAATCATGTGTCTTTGATCTTCACTGTGTATATTTCACTGTATTGTAAATAAAATACAAATACCACCTGCAGTTCCGAATCATGACCGGGATCTTTTATCGCTGGGGCGGCTCCATCTTTAAGTGAGGGGTCGCGTAATATGTTTGACAAATGAAGCTTTTATTTATTTTTTTAATTCGAAATTGACAGTCACTACTGTACTGTATGTATACTTGTATATGGCAGTTCTATTCTTGTACCATCTCTACCTTATTTTTTATGAGCACTTTGACACACAGATAAGTTGCATTGGTGTAAAAGTCGATTGATGTATAAGGCACATTTTCACACACATTTCATTCAGAAATAATGTAAAATAAACTAAATGTTTACAAACATTAGAAATATGTATTTACATTCCCCACACTCCACAAAAAAAAATCCCGTAAATATAGTAGTGTTAAGAAAAAAAAAGGAACGAAAATATAAGTAAAAAAATAAACGCAAATTATAGTGGCATTCACTATAAACATTTATTATAAACACCATGCCTATTTAAAGCAAACTGAAACTAGCGGGCGGCATGGTTGCTGGAAAATGCACAATACAAATTCAAAACAAACTCACTTGTCTTTTCTCATTCGTCACCAATTCTATTGTGCGCGCTTTGCGCTTGACCTTGATTGCTTTATATAAGTCGCCATGGAAATTGCAGCACGTTTCAGATAAAAAAAACAAACAATTTATTATCCAGAAAAAAACAGCTATATCCATTTTCATATAAATGTGTGTAGAAAACAGAAGAAGAAAGCATATAGCATATAGAAAGCTCAGGGATCGGTTCTTGGACCCCTCCTCTTCTCCACATACACGACATCACTGGGTCCCATCATACAGGCACATGGCTTCTCCTACCATTGCTACGCTGATGACACACAGCTCTATCTCTCTTTTCAACCAGATGATCCAACAGTAGCTGCACGGATCTCAGGCTGCCTAGCGGACATCTCGGCATGGATGAAAGAACATCACCTACAGCTCAACCTGGCAAAGACTGAGCTTCTTGTCTTCCCTGCTACTCCAACCCTACAGCATGACTTCACGATTCAGTTAGGTTCATCAACAATTGCCCCATCAACTTCGGTCAGAAATCTCGGTGTAATCTTTGATGACCAGTTGACCTTCAAAGAGCACATTGCAAAGACTGCTCGATCTTGCAGGTTTGCACTACACAACATCAGAAAGATCAGGCCCTTTCTGACAGAGCATGGTGCACAACTTCTTGTCCAGGCCCTTGTCATTTCTAGGCTGGACTACTGCAATGCTCTTCTGGCTGGACTTCCATCAAACACAATCAAACCTCTACAAATGATTCAGAATGCAGCGGCACGTCTGGTCTTCAATGAGCCCAAAAGAGCCCATGTTACACCTCTCTTTATCTCCTTGCACTGGCTACCAGTTGCAGCTCGGATCAAGTTCAAGACACTGATGCTTGCATATAGAACAACCACAGGCTCAGCACCCGCCTACTTCCACTCACTATTACGAATCTACACCCCCTCCAGAAGTCTGAGATCTGCTAGTGAGCGATGCCTCGTGGTACCATCACAGAGAGGCACAAAATCACTCTCCAGAACATTCTCATTCACCATTCCTGGCTGGTGGAATGATCTTCCCACCCCTATCCGGAATGCTGGATCCCTATCAATCTTCAAGCAACAACTGAAAACTCATCTCTTTCAGCACTACTTGACTTCATCCTAAACTTATAAAAAAAATAAATAAAATAAAATTCTTTCTCTTTATTTATTCCTTTCCTTTCTAGCTTGTACTTTGAACAATGCCTGAGACTTGTTGTTACGAGCACTTCCTCTGTCTGATTGCCTCTTCAAGACGAATCGCTTTATGTATTCCCCAATTGTAAGTCGCTTTGGATAAAAGCTTCTGCAAAATGACTAAATGTAAAATGTAAATGTAAATATTTGCAAGATAAAGACAAATTATTTCCATGTTTTCCCCATGAAATTACAGTTCCTGTGAGCAAGAGGATAACACTGGCATTTGTTCAGCTGTACTGGAAAGTCTACAGAACATTTTAAGCATTTTTAAAACACTACCAATACAAGGCATTTTTCAAAACAAATGAACACTACATTTTTAAAACAATTAATTTATTTACAGTTGTGCCAGTTTTGTGGGGTATGTATTTTGACTTTTTATGTTGTATTTGCTGTGCGGCTTGAACGCGGTGTCCATCAAAAATAGACTAGGCGCCTACCTTTAGCGAACCGGCGCGGAGAGTCACTTCTGAAACGTGCCGCGGCGTGGCTGTTGTAAACACAAGCATTGACTAGAGTGGCCGCGTCGGAATGGCGCGACGGTGTAAATCAGAGGTTATATACCACACTACAAGCTACAGGGCCATCTATTGGATTTTACTGATATTGCATCAAATTATCTATTTTGGAACAACTGCCTCACTGGACGGATGAAAAAGCCTGTAGTTTGCCCACATCTGCAGATTCGTATTATTTTTAAAAATCCCTCATGGGCTGCCACAAATTTATTTCTTATCAAATAAGTGTACAGTTTGTGCAGCAGGACATTCTTCTTTTGATCTGTAAACAAAAACTTCTCAATTAACATCATGTTTTCTTCGATTAGGCATGCCAAATCCTTTTATTTACTCTCATAACTGTGTTATTTTAAGTAATCGTTCAATAAAAAGATCAATAAACAAACAAGTCAGTCAGCCAGAAAAACTAAATGACCATTCATTTTTAAATGGATTTTGTCTACAAGGACCAAGCGTCCACGTATACTGTTTCATGAATCACAAACACGACTGTAAAAAATTAAGTGAGTGAATCCGCTAAAATGTTCCATGAGTCATTACTATGATTGACTGTGATAACTGTAGCAGTGGACAGAACAAGCTATCTGACAAGCCGATGTCAAAATAGAGCTGTGCATTAATGCAGAGTAAACTCAGAGTAACAAATCTACAACAGCAACAAGTTTGTGTTGGCTGAATATATTTAGCAGCTTCTGTAGTTAAAGATAAAACTTAAGGCACTGTTTTTGATGTGTCTTTTTAAAGGCAATGTTTAAAAAATATAGTTTTTAAATTAATGTTTTGGGTTTTTTTCAAAATACTTAATGCATTATTATTTAATTGTACTTGCCATACATAACACCCTGGTTCTTAACAGTAGAACACATCTCTTGATATTTAGAATCTTATGTATGGAGGTTTTTGATCTAATAATAATAATAATAATAATAATAATACTGTATCTTTGAATTTAATAGAATAAAATTACTAGCCATCCCATCTTTGATATCAGTAATAAACTCTGCAAACAGTAGTTATGCACTTTCTTCAGGTTGCAAGAAAATATTAAACTACGTCTCATAACAGTGAAATCTAATGAAAATGTCCTTCAGGGAAAGCATATACAAGGAGAAAACCAGAGGAACTAATACTAAACCCTGTGGTACTCCATACTTTGTGTAAAAAAAAGAGATGCCTCATTAAACACAAGTGGTAAGGGGCTAGGTAGGACCTAAATAACCTAAAGCTTGTCAACATATGCCAACATGAATACAAAATTCCCAAGCAAACCAAGAAAATGTTTTGGTCTATTTTGTAGAAAGATCTAATAGCAATAGAAACTGAACATAAGTGAGAGAACACTATTTTTTCTAATAATTTAGACATAAGTGGTAGGTTTGAGATCAGCCTCTAATTAACCAGTTCTCTTGAGCTAAGCTATGGTTTTTTGACATCTGCCAGCATAAAGGTTTTTAGGATATGTCCTAAAGAAAGCAGACCATATTGAGAGGAGATTTTGTGATTATGGGAAACACCTGTTTAAGTAATGTAGTGGGTATAGGATCTAGCATACTGTTTACATGTCTAGCATACTGGTTATATGTCTAACTGTTTTGATGTCTGCTCCTGCTGTACCATTAAACTGGGTTTAACTTGGTCTCTTTTCACATTAGATCTGATGGCACTGAAAGAAGAGAGACAAGACTTGAATAAAATGGAAGAGCAAGATGAATATGAGGAACATCATGATTTTATAACTGAAGAAAAATCTTCTAGTTGCTCACAGACTGAAAAGACATCCTTAGAAGAGGAAAAAAGTGCTCGTAAGACTGGAAGTAGAGATTACTTCATCTGCCAACAGGTTGGAATAAGTTTCACTCAAAAAGGAAGGCTTAAACACCAAAATAGAATTCACACTGGAGAGAGCCCTTTTACCTGTCAACAGTGTGGAAAATGTTTCAGTCAACATGGAAACCTTAAAGTCCACATGAGAATTCACACAGGAGAGAAACCTTTCACATGCCCTCAGTGTGGAAAGAGTTTTGATCAACATGGAAACCTTAAAGTCCACATGAGAATTCACACTGGAGAGAACCCATTCACCTGCCAACAGTGTGGCAAAAGTTTCAGCCGAAAAGAAAACCTTGAAGTACACATGAGAATTCACACTGGAGAGAACCCTTTCACCTGCCAGGAGTGTGGAATAAGTTTCAACAGAAAAGGAATCCTTAACAGGCACATGAGAATTCACACCAGAGAGAAGCCTTACACATGCCAACATTGTGGAATAAATTTCACTCAAAAAGGAAGCCTTACACGTCACATGAAAATTCACACTGGAGAGTGCTCTTTCACCTGCCAACAGTGTGGAATAAGTTTTATTCGAAAAGGAAGCCTCATACGCCACATGAGAACACATACTGGAGAGAAGCCTTATACATGTCCTCAATGTGGAAGGAGTTTTCCACATAAACCAACACTTAATGCCCACATGAGAATTCACACTGGAGAGAAGCCATTCGTATGTGGTCAGTGTGGAAAGAATTTCAGATTCAGTGTAACGCTTAATCAACACATGAAGACTCACTCAAGAGAAAACTGATTTATATGTTATTGATGTGGAATGAGTTTCACAGACAGAAAACACTTTAAGAGGCATGTAATAACTTAAAGAGAAGCCTTTCATGTGTCATCATTTTGGAAAGACTTGCACAAAGCAAACCTTGAGGTTTACATAAGAATTCACAGTGAAGAGGACCCTTTCACCTGCTATCAGTGAGGAAAGAGATTGACATAAAGAATACCTTAACATTCACATGAGGCTTCAAACTGGAGAGAGGGATTTCACGCATCTTCAGTGTGAAAAGAGTTTCATGTATCACAGGGACCTGAAATGTCATTTTCAATCTCATTATAGAAAGAAACTGCATTGTTTCTCAGTTTGGCAAAAGGTTTACAAATAGAGCAGTTTCAAAAAAAAATCACCTGCATTTTCACTCTGGAGAAAATAAGGAATTTGATTTAAATCAGTGCAATAAATTATTTTGCCATCACACTTAAGGCCAAAGTTTGCTATGATTTTTTTTTTTTTTTTTTTTTGGGCATATGCAAGGATACATGCACATACATTTTGAATATCTTTGCACTGGTTTCCACAAGATTGCAACACTGGCCTGGCCTGGTGTTTCACAGTCTGAAAAGAAACAAAGGGGACAGAATATGAACAACAACAAACTACTAAAGATGGCAACAACAATAGATGGCAATGTTTGTGTGAGAGGGTTAAGAGATACCCACAACTACTTTAAACATGTTCAAAGAAATTTTTGTCTCTTATAATTTAAATAGTGTAGACACTGGAGCAGGATGAATCTTTATTTCATGAGTTCATGTGAATTGTATGTGTTTGAAAGGCTATTCATTTAAATGTGTGTGTGTGTGTATGCTAAAATAATCTTTTTAAATAAGTTGCATACTAAGTCCTTGACCAGCAGGGGTCAGGTTTTTTTATGGTGGTCCTTGTCTAGCCAGCATGGTGAAGATATATGTTAAGTTTAAAAAAAAGAGATTTGGTTCCATAGATCTGAAGGATGTATATTTTCATATTCAAGTTGTACAAAAGAACAGGAATTTCTTCAGATTTGCTTTAGGTGCAAAGATTACCAATTTTGTGTTACCTTTCTGGCTGGGCTTGGCACCACACACTTTCACAAAATATTTGAATGCTGCTCTGACTTGCAACTTTAGAGCATCTGTATCTCAAAATATTTTTATTTCACTCTGAATGCTTCTTTAATCCTCATGTTCTCAGTCCTCAGTTAATAAACAGCATTTTTAAAATAGTATGTCACATGGATCTCGTTTGCTTCACCGGTGGCGGGTAGCACGAAGTGAGATGAACAAACTCTGAGTTTCAGAGTAGGTTTAGAGTTAACAAAACCAAACAAATCCAACCTGGTTTAGATCAGGTTCGGTGGGCTCACAAAGCTCGATATAAGCGTTCTCCGTGAACTTAGGGTTGATCCAGAGTTTGTGATTAATTCTGGAGCAGATGCACTTGAAAGTGTGACACATGCACCAAACAGCCAATCACATGGAACATGGAAAGCGTAAGTTTGATTCACTTCTCGCGAGAGTCTGCGCAATTCACTTGTTAAAAATTAATAGATGTTATTAGAAATGTAAATGGATTTAAATTTAATTATAAGGCAGGAATAAACACTGCTGCTGCAGCAAACATTTGAGAAGGCAATACACTATATTGCCAAAAGTATTGGGTCACCCCCTTCTAATGAACAGGTTTGACTACTTTAGTCATTTCCATGAGTACAAATCTTAATGTTTAAGCATATAATGATATTCTAGGGAATTGTGTGCTTCTAATTTTAAAGTAACAGTTTGGACAGGAACCTTTTCTATTCTAACATGATAATGCTTCTGTGTATAAGGCAAGGTTCAAAAAGAAATGATTGATTTAGTCAGTGTGGAAGAACTTGACTGGTCTGCAGAAAGCCAAGTCCTAATCCAAGCTGAACACCTCTGGTGTGACTTTAAATGCAGATCTTGAGCCAAAAACTCATCACCAAACAACAATGACTTGTACATATGGGTACAGTCATTTTAGACATTTCCAAAACTGTTGCAACAGAGATGGAAATACAATTTTTAAATACATGCATTATGTTTCCATCTTTGTTGCCACAGTTTTGGAATTGCCTTTTTCTGTTCTAAAGAAGGGGGTGTCCCAATACGTTTGTCCATATAGTGTATGTACAAGTCTTTGGTGTTTGGTAAAGAGTTTTTGGCTCAAGGTCTGCATTTAAAGTCACACCAGAGGTGTTCAGCTTGGATTAGGACTTGGCTTTCTGCAGACCAGTCAAGTTCTTCCACACTGACTAAATCAATCATTTCTTTTTGAACCTTGCCTTATACACAGAAGCATTGTCATGTTAGAATAGAAAAGGGTCCTGTCCAAACTGTTGCTTTAAAATTAGAAGCACACAATTCCCTAGAATATCATTATATGCTTAAACATTAAGATTTGTACTCATGGAAATTACTAAAGTAGTCAAACCTGTTCATTAGAAGGGGGTGACCCAATACTTTTGGCAATATAGTGTATGTCACTTTAATCACAGTTGACTGGTCCAGTTCGGGTTTGCGATCTAACCCAGAATAAAACCTGCTCCAGAGCAGGGTAGCCGTGTAGCATAAGTTGCCATGGTGATGAAACCCACTCGAAACCAACCCACCTTCTTGAGCCCTAAAATTCAAGAGTTTGTTCAAACTAAACGCAAACTTACCTGGGTAAAAACTGAAACCGGCTTTGTGCTACAAACCACAGGAGTTTTTTTTCTTTGTGTTTCACTCTGCCTTGTCTTAGATGAGAATAAATAGCAGAAAGAAAAAAAAATCTGGATCTGTCTCAGTTCAGTAATCAATGCATTAAGAGTGATAGTTAATGGTCTTAAATGACCTGTGGCCTGTAGCATGAAGCAAGATGAACAAACTCCGACTTTCAGTGTAGGTTTAGAGTTGACAAAACCAAACAAATCCAACCTGGTTTAGATCAGGTTCAGCGAGCTCACAAAACTCGATATAAATGTTCTGTGTTTTTGATTAACTCTGGAGCACATGCACCTGAAAGTGTGACACATGCAGCGAACAGCCAGTCACATGGAACATGGAGAGTGGCAGTTTGATTCACTTCTCGCGAGAGTCTGCGCAATTCACTTTTCTGTTAAAAATTAAAAGATGTCGTTATTAAAAATATAATACATTTGGTAACACTTTATGGTAAGGGTACATGAATTACCATGAATTCATGCATAAATTAATGTGTGAATTATGCATTACGTCATGCATTAATTTCTCATGAATTATCAGGAACTAACATGAGTTCAAAGTCTTTCATTCATGACTTCATGATCATGCGTAATAAATCATAAATCATGACATGTCTTAATTAAGGTGTTGTTCATCCATGATGTTTTCTTTATTCACAAAAACAAGGTCTTTACTATCCATTGTGGATAAAGCTATGCTTATGGTACATGATTCAAAAAACATTATTCGGTGCATGTAAGACTACTTCAATTATTAAAGGAATATACAAATATTCACATTACCTCATGCATGCATACAGACTAGAACAGTATATAATGTGCAGGTAAATGGACAGACCCCAACATTGGCCAATCACAGCACATATTATGTGAATTCTGTTAACATCCAAATACAGTAGTCATCATTAACTAAGCATTAGCTTCTCATGTGTGTGGCCCCTCAGCTAAAGTGGTGACTTGGTCCTTTGGAATACTTATAAACAGTGTGTTATTAATGATGGCATAATTGTGAAATGACATGAATATGAGCCTTAAAGTTCAAATGTTTGCACACAATGTACTGTGGACACAAAGGGACTTTGATCATAACTTTCTGCTTTCTTCTTAAACAGTTTGTGAGCAGGAGCCTACAGCTTCAGCTATCTTAAAGAAAAAAGAAAAAAAAAAAAATGGATTTGTAATATACAAGCACTTAAATTCATGGTATATGAAGTCACCACTTTAGCTGAGGGGCCACACACATGATAAAGTCATGAGAAGATAATGCTTAGTTAATGATGACTACTGTATTTGGATGTTAACAGAATTCACATACTATGTGCTGTGATTGGCCAATGCTGGGGTCTGTCCATTTACCTGCAGTCTACTATGAAGAAGATAATATGAACATGCTTGATAGCTCATATCATATTTAATGAAAAACATTAGTTCTCACATTGATTTATATACTGTTCTAGCCTGTATGCATGCATGAGGTAATGCAGATTTTTGTACATTCCTTTAACAATTCAAGTAGTCTTACATGCGTGGAATAATGCTTTTTTGAATCATGTACCATAAGCATAGCTTTATCCACAATGGATAGTAAAGACCTTGTTTTTTGGGAACAAAGAAAACATCATGATCATGCATAATAAGTTATAAATCATGATGATGTACTCATCTTAGTTAATGTCTTAATTAAGGTGTTGTTCATCCATGAAGTCATGAATGAAAGACGTTGAACTCATGTTAGTTCCTGATAATTAATGCATGAAGTAATGCATAATTCACACATTAATTTATGGATGAAGTCATGGTAATTCATGTACCCTTACTGTAAAGTTTTACCATTAATTTAAATGAATTTACAAGGCAGGAATAAACAGTGCTATCTGACTGCAATATCTGACTAAAATATCTGACTATACAAAAGAATTATTTGAATTTAATCATTTATACTTCCACAAAGAGCTCAAAAGAAAATATATATTGTTTAGTCATTTTACAAGCTTTATATATTGAAACTTATTTATAGGCAATTTATATATTTAACTTAATTCAAATGCAAATTCAATATTAATTGCCAGGTCATATAATATTGTCTTAATATTTTATATAATTATGAATAATTATAATTCATATGATATTAAAAAAAACAAAAACAAATAGCAACAACAAAACTAACACTATAAATTAATACAAAACAAAGTATACAGATACTTATTCTGTAGTTATGTTATATAGTTGTGGTCATGGCATATATACTACACTGTAAAAATTTGTGTAAAAAAATGGCATACTTTCTATTAATTTTTTTTCTATTAAACGTCTATTAAAATTTTCTATTAAAACAGTAATATTCCATAGAAAACAGTGCATTCTGGGAAATATTTGTAATTTTTGAGAAAGTAGTCTACTGCAATATATGGTGAGTTATCAGTGCCCAGAGTAGATACTCAGATACTGTGTTTCAAATCACACCCTATATCCACCTTCACTATTTCCAACATTAGTATACCAATATAGTCCTCCTGGGGTCAGTTTCAATAAGGAGGTTGAACCAACTCTGAGTTTAAACTTGAATTCTGAATTGACACCCTGAGATGGGAAACTCTTGAGTTTTGGTAGTTGAATTGAGGTAGTTAAATCAACTCTGAGTGGGTTCACTCTGAGTTAAGTGCGTGCACCATGATCAGTGGAGCTCTGAAATTACGATTCACCATGCCAACAGCACCCAACAAAAAGAGGTCTTCATCCTTGTATGCGTGTAAGTTTAATTCTTAATCACTGTTATAATATCAGAGGTGAAAACTGGCAGAATGATAAGTTGAACTAATATTCATTTCATGGTATCTCACAGGAAAAAAAGAATGTGGCTGCAGCTAAAAATGCAGTATAATAACATAATTCAATCAAGTAAAGTTTTAAGCATAAAAGGTTCATGGGCGTAGGCTACATGAATTTACAAACATTAAATAAATATAATTGTCATGTCACACATTCGTTTGTTATTTTTTAGCACCATCTTGTGGCAGTTTGGTGTAACAACAAAGAACATTGATAATTGTGAGCTATTTTTTAGTGGTTTTAGCTATTTTTTAGTGGTTTAGACCATGTGACTCTTGGGTTAGAGGTTAACCAGGAAGTAATCGCAGTGTTCCAGATTCATGCAGTTGTCCAAGAAGTTCTTTACTCTGTTTCCTTTGCGTTTTGTGCCTTGGAAAGGCTTTGCCTGTAAGTCTATTACTCTTCAGTGATAGCAATACTAAGCAGAGCATGAATGTAGCCCTTTGTTATGTGTGTTCAGATAACATTGTAAATTCATTTGCATTTATTTGTGAACTTTCTGTAACAAGACATTTGTAATCTTTGTTTCAGTTTTACAAAAAAGGAAAGAATAAGAAACGGAAAAGGAAAGAACCTAACAGTAAAACGTTCAACTTTACTCCTGCGTCTGCCCCTTTTCTGAATTCTTACTGTTAGCTATCTGTCAGTGTTGCGTAGATGGAACATGCATCTAGGACACAGTAGTAAAAAGGCATCCATAAGGCGGGCACTACAGTTCAAGGAAAGCAAGCTCCACCTCCATTATTCCTCATTCATCATCACGTCCTCCTAGACAGTATCGGCGATACATGATGGCAGAGAAAGCTACGGAGGTTGGGGAAGCTACAGAGCAAAGTCAAGCATTCGAAACAAAATCTATAGCCTCTGCTTCAACTAATAATAGATCGAGAAGCTCGTCAGCTAGTATAGCCGCTGCCAAAGCTCGTGCTAAGTTGGAAGCGGCAAGAGCCAAGGCTGAATTCCTTAAAAAAGAATCTGAAATCTTGATTGAAAAAGCTCAACTGAAAGTGACAGAGGCTCGCATGGAAGCAACCCTAGCAACACTAAAGCAAGAGAGTGAGGTGGCAGCAGCCCTCGCTGAGGCAAAAGTGTTGGAGGCAGCAGCAGAAAGTGAGCTCGGAGAAAGGATTTCTGATGTAAGAGAGGTATCTGATCGCACCCGTGACTACGCCATGTGTCAGTCTCAACTGGAGGTATCACCACCTGTTAAAGACGAACTACATCAATTACCTCTAGATCCCATTGTCCATGTGTTGGAGTCTGAAACACCACCAAGGCAGCATCGCCTTAAGGCTAGTGATGTCAGAGATTCCTACAAAAAACCTGACACTGAGAACATGACGCAGCAGCCTCAGAAGTCAGTTCAAACATCTTGCCATAAATTCCAGGTGCCGCCATTCACCTCTTCACCATATAAGACAACACCACAGCCATCGTTCAACAACAAAGCTACTGTGAGTGAGATAGCTAGGTATTTAGCACGCAGAGAGCTTGTTAATTCAGGTCTTTTCAAGTTTGACGATCGTCCTGAGAATTATTGGGCGTGGAAGTCATCTTTCGTCAACGCGATTGAAGGGTTGCACTTGTCAGACACTGAGCAGTTAGACCTTCTTTCGAAATGGTTGGGAGAACAGTCTTCACATCATGTGAGAAGGATCAGAGCTGTGCATACAAGTAACCCAGACACAGGCTTAAGAAGGGCTTGGGAGCGCTTGGAAGATTGTTTTGGCTCTCCAGAGATTATAGAGAAATCTCTCTTTGACAGAATTGACAGCTTTCCTAAGATTGGCAATAGAGATGTGAAAAAGCTTCGAGAACTTGGTGATCTTTTACAGGAAGTGGAGTCTGCAAAACAAGAAGGCTATCTACCTGGACTTCTCTACCTTGACACTGCTCGTGGTTTAGCTCCCATCGTGAAAAAGTTACCTTATAGTCTGCAGGAGAAGTGGATGTCTCAAGGTTCCCAGTATAAAACTATACATCGTCGCTTTCCCTCCATTCTCATTTTTCTGTGATTTCATGTGCAGAGAGGCTCGAACACGCAACGATCCAAGTTTTGCTCTGTCTTACGGAATCCATAATGTGTTGAAGCTGGAGCAGCCAGTGAAGAAACAAGTAAAAGGCCCAGTCTATACTCATAAGACAGAAGTCTTATCAGGCGCTGTGACTCAGACATGCAACTCAAGTGGTCAACTGGAGGATGTGGATAAAACCTGCCCGATTCATAAGAAGCCACACCCTCTCAAACGTTGCAGAGGTTTTAGGAGTAAATCTTTAGACGAGCGCAAGACCTTCCTAAAAGAGAAAGGGGTTTGTTACAGGTGTTGTGCTACTACTACTCATCTTGCCAGAGACTGTAAAGGAGCTATTAAATGTAAGGAATGTGAGGCTCATGTCGCAGCACTGCACCCAGGACCGCCGTCTTTAACCTTACCCGAGCAAGGCGGGGAGAGAGAGATATAGAGGCTGCTCAACCTGATGTCACTTCCAAGTGTACTGAGGTCTGTGGTTATGGTAGAAGCTCACGGTCTTGCTCTAAGATTTGTCTGGGCAAAGTTTACCCAGAGGGCTGCCCAGAAGAAGCAATCAGGCTTTATGTGGTTCTGGACGACCAGAGCAATAGATCGCTCGCCAAAAGTGAGTTCTTCAACTTGCTGCATGTTAAGGGAGAACGCTCAACGTACACCCTGCGTACATGTGCGGGTGTGACAGAGATTGCGGGGAGAAGAGCCACTGGTTTAGTAATAGAGTCTTTAGATGGAGTGAGGAAGGTGAAATTGCCAACTCAACAACATGCCAGAGGACAGGGCTGAGATACCAACCCCTGACATAGCACGCTGGCATACTCATCTAAAGCCCATCGCCCATTGCATTCCTCCTTTAGATCCAGAAGCCCAAATTCTACTTCTTTTGGGTCATGACATCCTTCAAGTTCATAAAGTGCGAGAGCAACATAACGGACCTAGTAACACACCCTATGCGCAAAGGCTAGACCTAGGCTGGGTCGTAGTAGGGGATGTCTGTTTAGGATCTGTACACAGGTCTGCATCACTTAGTACCTTCCGCACCCATGTGCTTGATAATGGACGTCCGTCTCTACTTCCTCCATGTCCCAATATACTCAGAGTCAAAGAGAAGTTTGACGTCAAGCCTCTGCCTGAGATATCTCTGGCATGTGACACCTTCATCTTCAATGACTATGCCATAGGGGATACTATCTTCGAGAGGTCAAAGGATGAT
Organism: Spinibarbus caldwelli; assembly: GCA_039654775.1. Classification (NCBI taxonomy): domain Eukaryota; kingdom Metazoa; phylum Chordata; class Actinopteri; order Cypriniformes; family Cyprinidae; genus Spinibarbus; species Spinibarbus caldwelli. The sequence goes on along the minus strand of CM077219.1, from coordinate 3,685,647 downwards.
AGCAAAGTTGGATTGTCTATCGAAGATAGATGCTTTCTGGAAATCATGGATAGAGAGATGTTCATGGATGAGAGCAATAGTTGGGTCGCACCACTCCCGTTCAGGAAACCTCGCCAGCGACTCCCTAATAATAGAGACCAGGTATTAACCCGCCTAACCTCTCTTTTGCGCACGCTGGAGAAGAAGCCTGAGATGAAGTCTCATTTTGTTAACTTCATGCAGAACATCTTTGATCGTGACCACGCCGAAGTAGTCCCTCCTCTTCGAGAAGGTCAAGAATGTTGGTATTTACCTATTTTTGGGGTGTACCACCCGCAGAAGCCCGGTCAGATCCGAGTTGTCTTCGACTCCAGTGCGCAAACACAGGGCATCTCCTTGAACGATGTTCTTCTCTCTGGTCCAGACTTAAATAATAGTCTCTTAGGTGTCTTACTGCGTTTCAGAAGGGAGCTGGTAGCTGTAACTGCGGACATCAAACAGATGTTTCACAGCTTCGTTGTGAAAGAGGAAGATAGAGACTTCCTTCGTTTCTTCTGGTTTAAGGATAACGACACCAGTAAAGAGATCATCGAATACCGCATGAGGGTGCATGTATTCGGAAATAGTCCATCTCCTGCTGTAGCCATTTAGCAGCGTATGTTGAAAAAGAGTATGGTTCAGATGCCAAACACTTTGTAGAGAGAGAGTTCTACGTCGATGATGGACTTCTGTCGAAGCCCACAGCTGCGGGGGCCACTGACCTGCTGACACGAACTAAGGAGATGCTAGCCACTTCGAATCTGAGACTGCATAAGTTTGCCTCTAATAGTAAGGAAGTAATGAACGCATTCCCGGTTGAAGATCATGCAAAAGGGTTCAAAGATCTCAACTTGGATGTTGATCCTACTCCCATCCAACGTAGTCTCGGACTTAACTGGGATGTGAAGAGAGACATATTCACCTTTCAGGTAACAGATATCAAGAAACCTTTTACTCACAGAGGGATACTTGCTACTGTGAACAGTCTCTTTGACCCTCTTGGGTTCGTTGCCCCTGTCATCATCGAAGGGAAATTCCTGTTAAGAGAACTCTCAAGTGAAGCTCTTGACTGGGACTCTCCTCTCCCTGAAGATAAAGAAGCAGCATGGGAGGCATGGAGGAAATCTTTACAAGACCTCAAAGAGCTGGAGATTCCAAGACTGTATGCCAATAGTACCCTCTCTACAGCCCTGAGAAAGGAACTACACATTTTCTCAGATGCTTCTGTCAGAGCGATAGCAGCAGTGGCATATCTTCGTGTTGTCAGTGAAGAAGGTGCATGTCAAAATGGGTTCGTCGTAGGGAAGGCGAAGTTAGCTCCACAAGCTGCTCATACGACTCCCAGATTGGAATTGGGAGCTGCCGTTTTAGCTGCAGAGTTAGCAGAGACAATTATGGATGAGCTGGACTTCCCTCTAGATGCTGTGGAGTTTTACACGGATAGCAGAGTTGTCCTGGGATATATCTATAACCAGACAAGACGTTTTTATGTATACGTTGCCAACAGAGTGCAGCGTATCAGGAAGGTGTCAAGCCCAACACAGTGGCATTATATCTCTACGAAGCTTAACCCTGCAGACCACGCCACTCGATCTGTATCAGCAGATCTGTTGAGCACCACCACTTGGCTTACAAGACCTGCTTTCCTGTTACAAGCTAAACAAAGTTCATCATCGGAGAAGGAGAGGTTTGATCTCATCGAGCCAGACTCAGACATAGAGGTTCGTTCTCTTGTCACCACTCTATCCACTGATGGTTTTTACCTCAGATGTCAACGCTTTGAAAGATTCTCTTCTTGGAGGTCTCTAGTCAAGTCAAGTCAAGTCAAGTCAAGTCGAGCTTTATTGTCATTCTGCTGCATGTGTGGACATATAGTGGAACGAAATGTCGTGTCTCGCAGGACCACGGTGCTACATACTAGTTAAACCTAAGATAAACATACAACAATGCAAGTATAGGAAAAACAATAGAGCTATACAACAGTTAACTATCTGACTATACAAGTAGTGATAGCCGCCAGCAAATGCCAGAATGATTAATGGCTTTGACCTTTCGTGACCTCATAATATTATTATTATTATTAATAATATCCATATGTGACCTTTGATCTCATAACGAGTTTCAGATGCGGAAATCGGGCAAGCGTGAAACTCCCATGTCATCCGGGGACGAGATATATTGTTATCCGGTGGAAAAGCAATGTTTTTGAAGATTTTTATGGTGTGTTTTTGAATTTTCCTCATAGGAGCATCTGTGGAGCGCGTCCCCCTCCCATCTGAGGTGCGAGTGTCAGGTTGCGTTCCAAGGCGCGCTCCCTCTCTCTCTCTCCCCCTCTCTCTCCCCCTCTCTCTCCCTCTCTGTCTCTATGGGAATGTGAGAAAAAAAAATAATGATCAAGCAATATTAAAAAGTAAAGGCAATTAAGAGATCAGTTTTAAGACACAGCTGCGCTCGCGCATATATTCTGTTGGTTGTATAAAAAGAAATTAAATAAAATAGGTAACATGACGACTATCAATGAGAAGGGATAAAAAATGTTTAGCTTAACGAATAAAATGGTTAAAAAATATACACTGACTTACATTCTTCGCGGGGAATAGAGAATACGCGTCTTCGTGCTATTCCAGTTGGTCTCAAATGAAAAGTTTACAAAATGGTCATGTTTAAACTATTTCTGTCTTTGTCTCTCTCTCTCGCTAAGCACTTTTTCGCACCAAGCTGTGGGTGTGAAAGGATGGAGCCCCCGCGCTCCGAACATTTCGGTCCGTTGTGTGAGAGAAAACTGATAAACTTTGCAAACATTTTAAATGAGATCTATAACTTTACTTTAATGTTTAAATAAACAGAATCCCTATACACCCGTCGTCCGGTGATTCTTGTTTTAACTTATTTCACATCAAACGATTGTTTAAAAGTTTCTTATTTTATTCATCATCTTCAAAATTGTATAAACAATGTGTATAAACCACATCTACATTGTTATATCAGTGTAATACCTATGTCACTATACAAATTTGTGTTCTGATAAATCATATAAACAAGCACGCACATACATAAACATTTCAAGCTAAAGAGAGACTTATCTCTATTTTAAAGAATATGGTAATAAATAATTATATATGCCATAGTAACAAACATGTTACTAAAGCAAAACATTTATCATACATTTAAACATGTATTCAACAATTATTTATTGACCTTATAAAACACATCATTCTTTTCTTTTAGAGAAGATGGTAGCAAATAAAATTGTGATTATATATATAACACGCTGTATAAAATAAACATCTACTATAGTTTTAGATGACAATATAAAAAAACGCCTTACACTTTTCAGAGTGCTTAGAGGTATGCTGGATCTTTATGCAATGATGTCACGAATGAAATGTTTCCAATAAAATAAATAATAAAATAAAAATGTTTAAGTTATAAACATTATTAAATATAAACAAAACTCGCAGATCCTCTTTGTGGTAATCTCCAATGTGAAATGGATTGAATGCTTCAAGACCCATTCAGAGACAGGGAGGAGTCTCTGTGGTCCATAATGGCAAGTCTGCTACCTTTTCAGAGTGAGCGTCTTCATCTTATAAATGCATTAATAAGCATAATCTTAAGAGTGTAAATAAGATCTTTCAAAAGATTGTGTAGATGAAATCTTAAAGGCTTTAAATAAAATATTTTACTTATCTGTTTGCAAATTTAACCCAAATTATGATTTATATTCGGCAGTACCTGTTCAAATCTTAGTTTATCATTTTAAGGGAAACTTGTACTTAGTTTATTTTATCAGCCTTTTCTGAACCAAACTTTATCAGCAGAGTGAAACATACCCTTAGCTGAAAATATACTATTGATTGTCTACTGAAATGTAGACAGACCATATGACGATGTAACATCTTGCCTGATGGTCACGTGATCAGTCTTTGAAGAACGAGTTTATGGCTTTTGCAGGCACCAACCCTTTTACCCATAACGTTACGGCTCATTTAAAATGTTTAAGTCAGCTACAGACATGTGAAAAGCCTTTCCAAAAACATCCATGTCACATTCTTTGGAGTCGTAAACTACGCTTGAATAAAACATAACATGTGAGGAACATCTATGTGCATCAATGGGTCTCCTGAGAATATTTAATTGCTCTTAAAAAGCACAGAACAAGCTAAACAAAAAAGATGCCCGGAGTTAGAAAATACCTATGTTGTTAAAACCTATCCATGTCGATAATGAAAAAGATGCATTAGGATCAGCATTCATAGACATTCTGAACTCTATTGGGGTTAGACAACATGTTTCAGGACCTACTCATTGTCGAAATCATACTCTAGATTTAATACTGTCACATGGAATTGATGTTAGTGGTGTTGAAATTCTGCAGCAAAGCGATGATATCTCAGATCATTATCTAGTCTTGTGTAAACTCCATATAGCTAAAACTGTAAATTCTACTCCTCGTTACAAGTATGGTAGAATCATCACTTCTACCACAAAAGACTGCTTTGTAAGTAATCTTCCTGATTTATCTCAATTCCTCAGCATATCCAACAGCGCAGAAAAACTTGATGATGTAACAGAAACTATGGACTCTCTCTTTTCTAGCACTTTAGATACAGTTGCTCCCTTACGCTTAAGGAAGATCAAAGAAAACAGTTTGACTCCGTGGTATAATGAGCACACTCGCACCCTAAAGAGAGCAGCCCGGAAAATGGAGCGCAGCTGGAGGAAAACAAAACTAGAGGTATTTCGTATAGCTTGGCGGGAAAGTACCCTATCCTACAGAAAAGCATTAAAAACGGCTAGATCTGATTACTTTTCGTCTCTTCTAGAAGAAAACAAACATAACCCCCGGTATTTATTCAATACAGTCACTAATTTAACGAAAAATAAAGCATCAACAGGTGTTGGCATTTCTCAAGAGCACAGCTGTAATGACTTTATGAACTACTTTACTTCCAAGATCGATACTATCAGAGATAAAATTGTAACCATGCAGCCGTCAGCTACAGTATCGCATCAGATAGTGCACTATAGATCCCCTGAGGAACAATTCCACTCATTCTCTATTACAGGAGAGGAAGAATTGTATAAACTTGTTAAATCATCTAAACCAACAACATGTATGTTAGACCCTATTCCATCTAAACTACTAAAAGAGCTGCTTCCAGAAGTCATAGATCCTCTTTTGGCTATTATTAATTCATCATTGTCATTAGGATATGTCCCCAAAACCTTCAAATTGGCTGTTATTAAGCCTCTCATTAAAAAACCACAACTTGACCCCAAAGATCTAGTTAATTACAGACCGATCTCAAATCTCCCTTTTCTGTCAAAGATACTAGAAAAGGTAGTATCCTCACAATTATATTCCTTCTTAGAGAAAAATGGTATCTGTGAGGAATTCCAGTCAGGATTTAGACCGTATCATAGTACTGAGACTGCTCTCATTAGAGTTACAAATGACCTGCTTCTATCATCTGATCATGGTTGTATCTCTTTATTAGTTCTACTGGATCTTAGCGCTGCGTTCGACACTATCGACCACAACATTCTTTTGAATAGACTAGAAAACTTAGTTGGCATTAGTGGAAGTGCCTTAGCATGGTTCAAATCGTACTTATCTGACCGCCATCAGTTCGTAGCAGTAAATGAAGAGGTATCATATCGATCACAAGTGCAGTATGGAGTACCTCAAGGCTCAGTACTAGGGCCGTTACTTTTCACGCTTTACATGTTACCCTTGGGAGATATTATCAGGAGACATGGTGTTAGCTTTCACTGTTATGCTGATGATACTCAGCTCTATATTTCTTCACGGCCCGGTGAAACACACCAAATTGAGAAACTAACGGAATGTATAGTCGATATAAAAAACTGGATGACGAGTAACTTCTTACTGCTAAATTCTGAAAAAACAGAGGTGTTAATTATCGGACCTAAAAACCCCACATGTAATAACCTAGAACACTATCTAACACGTGACGGCTGCTCTGTCAATTCTTCTTCATCAGTTAGGAACCTAGGTGTGCTGTTTGATAGCAATCTTTCATTTGAAAGCCATGTTTCTAGTATCTGTAAAACTGCGTTTTTCCATCTCAAAAACATATCTAAATTGCGACCTATGCTCTCAACGTCAAATGCAGAAATGTTAATTCATGCGTTTATGACCTCAAGGTTAGACTATTGTAATGCTTTACTGGGTGGTTGTTCTGCACGCTTGATCAATAAACTACAGTTGGTCCAAAATGCAGCAGCTAGAGTCCTTACTAGAACCAGGAAGTATGACCATATTAGCCCGGTTCTGTCAACACTGCACTGGCTCCCTATCAAACATCGGATAGATTTTAAAATCTTGTTAATTACTTATAAAACCCTGAATGGCTTAGCTCCTCAGTACTTGAGCGAGCTCTTATCACATTACAGTCCTCCACGTCTGCTGCGTTCTCAAAACTCTGGCCATTTGATAATACCTAGAATATCAAAATCGACTGCGGGCGGCAGATCCTTTTCCTATTTAGCGCCCAAACTCTGGAACAATCTACCTAACACTGTTCGGGAGGCAGACACACTGTGTCAGTTTAAATCTAGATTAAAGGCACATTTCTTTAACCTGGCTTACACATAACACACTAATACACTTCTATTATTCAAATCCGTTAAAGGATTGTTAGGCTGCATTAATTAGATCAACCGGAACCAGGAACACTCCTCATAACACATGTACTCGTTACATCGTAAGAAGAATGGCATCTACGCTAATATTTGTCTGTTTCTTTATTATTCTGTTTCTCAGTCCATGTCCGGATCAGATGGCGCCGGGAGATGATGTCTGCGACCCTGACCGTCGGCGGAGGCCGGACACCTGGATGAGCCCCGGGGACATATCCCCAGTGAAGACCTCGACTTAAATACAATAAAACTTAAAATTAAACAAAATAACTATAATATAATAAAATATCTAACTACATAATACTATTATTGTTAGAAATTGCAACAATATAAAAATAGAAATATAATACATTTATACATTTAAAATTTAATTAATACAATAAGTAAAAAAATAAATAATAATATCCTGGCCAGAGGAGAACTGGCCCCCCGACTGAGCCTGGTTTCTCCCAAGGTTTTTTTCTCCATTCTGTCACAGAGGGAGTTTTCGTTCCTTGCCGCTGTCGCCTCTGGCTTGCTCAGTTGGGGACACTTAATTTCTAACGATTATCGTCAATTTGATTTCATATATACTATTTAAACTAAACTGAGCTAGACAATGACATCTCTGAATTCAATAATGAAATGCCTTTAACTGAAAATTGAGTGTTTAATCTTATTATTATACATTACTGACACTCTATCCTCCAATTTGATACTGTTAAGTGCTTTGACACAATCTGTATTGTTAAAAGCGCTATATAAATAAAGGTGACTTGACTTGACTTGACTATATACAATATGTATTAAACATATGCTTTTGTTGTTAAGACTGCTTATTAATAGTGGTAATACTTTAGTTAAGTTTTAAGGGTTCACAAGTCTCAAAGATCTATATTAATTTTATTTATTTATTTATTACTTTTATTATTTTTACAAAGATTTCAATTCAATTCCTAGTAAATATGAGGCCAAAACTTGATATCACAAAAGAAATCATGTTGTCAAATGTTTTTAAAAATAGGGAATGCCAACTCCAAACAGGTCCACACACACACACACACACGGTTTTTTTCACCATCCAACATGAAATTATGGAGATGTATCAGCAGAGCTTGTTTCAACTGTTTATTATTATTATTATTATTATTATCAATATTAGTGTGTACTTGCATAGACATAGAGTAGATATAGAATAATCTTTATTGTCCATGCGGTATTTCTTTTTAGCACAATTATCCATCTCCATATCCATACGATGAACCGTCAACATGAAAAATAAGTTGCTGTTTTACACTTCCAATCGAAACATATCTAACCATTGCTCTGAAAGCCGCACATTCGGTAAAGTTGATGTTGTATGCCCTCTTGAAAAGGCTACAGACACAAAAAAGAGGAATTTTTTTGCGTACACTATGTAACTCAAGAGACACAGTTTCTAAGAAAATTACCATACCAATACAGAAAATTTCGCTTGGGATATTTGGTTATATTTTTGTAAACGTTGTTTTAAATGACTTTTTTCCTTAAGCCGCTACATCTAGACCTCTTATTCATATAGCTGATGACGATGTTCACATTTTATTTGTAGTACTAATTTCTTTCAACGTTTCTGCTTGACATTAAAATGCAGGCCTGCCTGTACTTCACATCGGTGAGCACTACCGAGCATCTACCGAGTGCCCAGATTTTTCTGTTTTGTCCACATTTGGCAGATTTGGTAGATGGACTACGTGATCACAATTAAGAACCATTATACTACATCCCCTTGAAAAGGTTACAGACGTAGTGTTTTATGCGGGGAACATGTTGATTTTTGATGGCCTACCCCAATAGCCGATACCGCTCTATACTTTTTTCATTGTTTGTTTTTAGATGAAGACTATTCTCAGAGTTTGGTCAATCATGCAGCGAGTGTTTGCAGGAAAACATGAACAAATACAGTATAAGATAATTAAATGAAAGTCAAGAGAGTGTTTAAACTGAGATTGCACTTTAGAGCTTTTTCTGGTCTGTCTACAAAGCAGTCGCGAGGCACAAGGCCTCAATCTTACTATTTCACTGTTACATCTACTTCATTTAGAGCACATAAAGTTACGCATTACAAGTTGAAGATGACGTGGAAACACTATATTCTTTGTACGCGTCTCCAAACATGACTTTAAATAAATCACTGTTGTTTTAAGCGAAAGCGATGATTCAGTCCGTTTTATTCGGTCGTTGTGTTTTAGGAGTGGGCCTTTCAGTTTTTTACAACCGCAGCTGCGCGTTGTCATGTCTGTTCTTCTTCTTTAAGAAAACATGCGGTCGGCAGGTTTTAACATGACTTAATTCTCTTAATTTTTCACAATTGCAAATGTTTGTTTAGCTTAAATAGTAGTATTTAGTCGGTTACAAAAGTGTCAGGCATGATGCTTACATGTATTTTTAAATAATTACGATAAAGTTACAGGTTTCTCGGACGAACACTTGACAGAGCGTTATTCAATCAGTCCTCTGCGTTATCTTTTAATAAAATATTCCATTGAATGTCACTAAGACAAATTCTGTCTTACAATAAGAACAATACGGTCTAACAACACAAACACAAATGCTTGTTCTAACTCTTTCACACACCAGACTGGTCCCTGGTAAGTACGCCTAAAATTGATAGATATCTTGACTTTATCCGTGTGTTTAACGGCGCTAGGCCTTGCCACACCGTCGTCAGATATAAACCGCAAAGTTTTTCATAGGGTTACGCTTTGATACCAGAACAATTCCATGACTTTGCGCATTCTTTCTGTTTGAATTTGCTTACCGCAGTTTCACCGCTCTTGTTGTATTTTCCCATCTAACGGTAATTGTTAGGCCTTACGCTTTGCAAACTAGTTTTTGCTGTCATGTTAGCAGGCTCTTCGTCCATATTTCTGCGAATTTGCTTGATTTAATAAAATATCGCTTTAACCCGTCCTCTTCATTCGAGACATTTACGTTATATTATTAACACTATCCTAGTTTATATAAGATACCAGACCATTTCTGGATCATTATTTCCGTCTTTTCTTTTTAGAAAATTGATTTGAAAAATACATTTGTAAAATTGATCATTTGTAAGTCGTTTCGGATAAAAGCGTATACAGAATCATTAAAATAAAAAATTGAACTTGGAGAAAAGTATAACGAGTGGTTTTATTTTTAACAGCATATTGTTGAATATACAATGAAGTAGTGAAGAAAACGATCAAATTGCCGTTACAAACAAACAATAGTAATGGCATTACAGGCGGTCTAGCCAGAAAATAAAATTTCTGCAACCCAACATGTTTCGGGCTAATATAAAATCAACCAACGATTCGACAATTTCACATATCATGGATTCATAATTTTTTGAGATCAGCGACGTACATAAATCTGTTACATACGTACACAGACAAAGAACCTCGTTAATGTCCATCTCATCCTCACATTCAGACATAACATCCAGAATTTTTCTGGTGGTTATGCAAATTGAGTCTCCGCCGATAATAAACATGCTCGTCAAATCAGGCCATGAATCGGTCAGACCTCTTACAATTTTCATTTCGTTCTTGAGATTTTTGACACGCTTGGTATCCCCCGTAGAATCATGATTCGGATCGCACGCGTGCTCGATGACCGTGGTCATCAGACCGATCATTTGTCCTCGGTAATGTGGTTTAAACGTAGAGTCTATAACGCCTTTTACAGGACACGCTTTTCCCGTGCCGCAGTCGCACTCCGGTTGCTCATCAGCAGCGGCTCCAGAGTCACGCTCCGTCAGCTTTTGCGCGGCGTCAGACATCCTTTTCAGGCTTATGGATAGTTCCTCCTAATCGATATAGAGCGTTGTCGCTGTTCCCTAGAATGTGGATCGTCTGTTTTAATCTATGGCGGTCCAGTGGAATTTCAGTTTCCAGTTTATGGTTCAGATCATAAACCGGAAACAGGCTCAAACACGTTGGATTGTTGAAGCTGATTCTGTCAGTCCATTTAGATCTAGGAAAGTCCTTCACAGATCTAGGAATGTACGCGATAACTGCAGAGTTTATCCGGAACAGCAGCTCTTTGCTCACAGGGGATGTAGCGTAGGGGATGTTAATATTTAAATTGTTGAGGTCTTGTTTCCACGTGTCGGCTGTTGGTTGGGTGTTGAGATGGGGGTGTTGCACTCAAAAGCGGTAAAGGTGGGTCTGCGGGGTGTGGTTTGATCAAAGAGAAATAGTTCTCACAGAATAGTTCTCACAGAAAGTAACGGTATTGTATGGTAGATCGGGAAACTCGTTGTACACAGACCGATCATTTAACTTGACCGAAACAGTTCGTCTATCGTTGGAAAAATGGTGTTTAACAGAGGCACGTCGCTCCGATCGAAATATAGATTCGTTTTGCAGCACCCGAAAGGGTTGTCCTCGGGAATAGGAAAGTCACGGTCATACTCAGAGTCAGTCTCATCAGAGTCTGACTCGTCGCTGCTTTGAGACAAAAAGTTTTTTTCAGATTCCTCGCGACGTTTATTTACCATCATGAGATAACTTTGGTCATGATGCGTTTTGTTCCAACAGGATGTAATGCACATGTAGGCCGTCCGCGTTGTCACCCGATATCTCATCCCTGGCGAAACAGCATCCCACTGGAAAATGTACCTGATTTTACCGCCAAAATTAAATTCTCTCCAAATTTGATTGTAGAAGTATGTCCAGTCTATGGCGGTCAAAAGCAGGTAGGCGCATTCGGATGTATAGTCTTCGTAAGAATCCAAAACGTAGAGTTTCACAGTCTGCAATGTTGTGTCAAACACAAATCTACCCACACGACCATCAGACACTGGGAAATCTTGTTTCACAAAATTTTCATCTTCACGGTCAATCTTCGTCAGACGGAGCGCGTCTTCGTCCGTTTCAACAGAACTTCTTGGCGGTGTTACCGACATTGCTCTTCTTTCAGGAGTGAATGGAGCAGAGAAGGCTGAAGGCTGTTGTAACGATGTAGAAAACATTGTAGAAACCTTATTTAAATAACAAATTCTGAATGTAGGTGGGCCAAACAACCGAGGAAAGTAACGCCTTCAACGGCGTGCGCTTTAACGCATGATATTATCTCTTAAATTATTAGATCATTTATAATAATACTAGTTTGTGAGAACCTCTGATAGTTTTTAATTTTTCAAATCAATTTTCTAAAAAGAAAATGGCCGGAATACGTGCGTAGACGGAAATAATGATCGAGAAACGGTCTGGTATCTTATATAAACTAGGATAGTGTTAATAATATAACGTAAATGTCTCGAATGAAGAGGACGGGTTAAAGCGATATTTTATTAAATCAAGCAAATTCGCAGAAATATGGACGAAGAGCCCGCTAACATGACAGCAAAAACTAGTTTGCAAAGCGTAAGGCCTAACAATTACCGTTAGATGGGAAAATACAACAAGAGCGGTGAAACTGCGGTAAGCAAATTCAAACAGAAAGAATGCGCAAAGTCATGGAATTGTTCTGGTATCAAAGCGTAACCCTATGAAAAACTTTGCGGTTTATATCTGACGACGGTGTGGCAAGGCCTAGCGCCGTTAAACACACGGATAAAGTCAAGATATCTATCAGTTTTAGGCGTACTTACCAGGGACCAGTCTGGTGTGTGAAAGAGTTAGAACAAGCATTTGTGTTTGTGTTGTTAGACCGTATTGTTCTTATTGTAAGACAGAATTTGTCTTAGTGACATTCAATGGAATATTTTATTAAAAGATAACGCAGAGGACTGATTGAATAACGCTCTGTCAAGCGTTCGTCCGAGAAACCTGTAACTTTATCGTAATTATTTAAAAATACATGTAAGCATCATGCCTGACACTTTTGTAACCGACTAAATACTACTATTTAAGCTAAACAAACATTTGCAATTGTGAAAATTCTCTTAATTTAAGTCATGTTAAAAACTGCCGACCGCATGTTTTCTTAAAGAAGAAGAACAGACATGACAACGCGCAGCTGCGGTTGTAAAAAACTGAAAGGCCCACTCCTAAAACACAACGACCGAATAAAACGGACTGAATCATCGCTTTCGCTTAAAACAACAGTGATTTATTTAAAGTCATGTTTGGAGACGCGTACAAAGAATATAGTGTTTCCACGTCATCTTCAACTTGTAATGCGTAACTTTATGTGCTCTAAATGAAGTAGATGTAACAGTGAAATAGTAAGATTGAGGCCTTGTGCCTCGCGACTGCTTTGTAGACAGACCAGAAAAAGCTCTAAAGTACAATCTCAGTTTAAACACTCTCTTGACTTTCATTTAATTATCTTATACTGTATTTGTTCATGTTTTCCTGCAAACACTCGCTGCATGATTGACCAAACTCTGAGAATAATCTTCATCTAAAAACAAACAATGAAAAAAGTATAGAGCGGTATCGGCTATTGGGGTAGGCCATCAAAAATCAACATGTTCCCCGCATAAAACACTACGTCTGTAACCTTTTCAAGGGGATGTAGTATAATGGTTCTTAATTGTGATCACGTAGTCCATCTACCAAATCTGCCAAATGTGGACAAAACAGAAAAATCTGGGCACTCGGTAGATGCTCGGTAGTGCTCACCGATGTGAAGTACAGGCAGGCCTGCATTTTAATGTCAAGCAGAAACGTTGAAAGAAATTAGTACTACAAATAAAATGTGAACATCGTCATCAGCTATATGAATAAGAGGTCTAGATGTAGCGGCTTAAGGAAAAAAGTCATTTAAAACAACGTTTACAAAAATATAACCAAATATCCCAAGCGAAATTTTCTGTATTGGTATGGTAATTTTCTTAGAAACTGTGTCTCTTGAGTTACATAGTGTACGCAAAAAAATTCCTCTTTTTTGTGTCTGTAGCCTTTTCAAGAGGGCATACAACATCAACTTTACCGAATGTGCGGCTTTCAGAGCAATGGTTAGATATGTTTCGATTGGAAGTGTAAAACAGCAACTTATTTTTCATGTTGACGGTTCATCGTATGGATATGGAGATGGATAATTGTGCTAAAAAGAAATACCGCATGGACAATAAGGATTATTCTATATCTACTCTATGTCTATGCAAGTACACACTAATATTGATAATAATAATAATAATAAACAGTTGAAACAAGCTCTGCTGATACATCTCCTTAATTTCATGTTGGATGGTGAAAAAAAACAAAAAAACAAACAAACAAAAAAAACATCCACATTCTGATGCATTAGAAAAAGTATTAGAAAGACACGAAACCATGGTACATGTACAAAAATAATAATAAAAATAAAATAAATACATATATAAAATTGAATAAAATTTGATGCATGAATGTGAAATGTGATTTCTTTGTATGGTTAAGAAGCTACATGTAGACCCCCCACATTATTTAGACCCCCAAATAAGACCAGTTCCACTCGGATAATGAATACTTTGGGGAAAAATCATTTGAAATGTAGGTTTGTCAAAAAGAAAGAATAATATTTTATCTGGTTTAGATGTATTTAAAAAAATTAAATAAGTAAATAAATAAAATCCCTTACTTAAAAACACCGCATCAAACTTAATTGGTAGCCCGATTCTCGTTTCATCGTGCATTCATCACATATTTATCAGACTTATAAAAGTAGCATTATCCTTTGTAGAAGTAATAAAAGTAAATCGTATAAAGCAAAAGAGAACCGATTAATGACTTTGTTAGAACACAACGGGTATGAAACTACATTTGGTAACCTTTTATTCAAGCATTAAAGGAAGTTTATGCTTTAAAACAATCAGTCTTATTCAAAAGCACAATACTTGATTTTGGGGTGAAAAAAAAAAAAAAAAAAAGTTTGAAAGCATACATATGCCTACCTGAACTGCTGACCTTCCTGAATGGTGCCTCTGTCTTTCTGGCCTCTGGTCTGTCTTTCTGTGTGTGTGTGTGTGTGTGTGTGTGTGTGGACCTGTTTGGAGTTGGCATTCCCTATTTTTAAAAACATTTGACAACATGATTTCTTTTGTGATATCAAGTTTTGGCCTCATATTTACTAGGAATTGAATTGAAATCTTTGTAAAAATAATAAAAGTAATAAATAAATAAATAAAATTAATATAGATCTTTGAGACTTGTGAACCCTTAAAACTTAACTAAAGTATTACCACTATTAATAAGCAGTCTTAACAACAAAAGCATATGTTTAATACATATTGTATATAGGTTTTAACAACATAGGTATTTTCTACCTCCGGGCATCTTTTTCGTTTAGCTTGTTCTGTGGCTTTTTAAGAGCAATTAAATATTCTCAGGAGACCCATGGATGCACATAGATGTTCCTCACATGTTATGTTTTATTCAAGCGTAGTTTACGACTCCAAAGAATGTGACATGGATGTTTTTGGAAAGGCTTTTCACATGTCTGTAGCTGACTTAAACATTTTAAATGAGCCGTAACGTTATGGGTAAAAGGGTTGGTGCCTGCAAAAGCCATAAACTCGCTCTTCAAAGACTGATCACGTGACCATCAGGCAAGATGTTACATCGTCATATGGTCTGTCTACATTTCAGTAGACAATCAATAGTATATTTTCAGCTAAGGGTATGTTTCACTCTGCTGATAAAGTTTGGTTCAGAAAAGGCTGATAAAATAAACTAAGTACAAGTTTCCTTTAAAATGATAAACTAAGATTTGAACAGGTACTGCCGAATATAAATCATAATTTGGGTTAAATTTGCAAACAGATAAGTAAAATATTTTATTTAAAGCCTTTAAGATTTCATCTACACAATCTTTTGAAAGATCTTATTTACACTCTTAAGATTATGCTTATTAATGCATTTATAAGATGAAGACGCTCACTCTGAAAAGGTAGCAGACTTGCCACATGAGCTATTATGGACCGCAGAGACTCCTCCCTGTCTCTGAATGGGTCTTGAAGCATTCAATCCATTTCACATTGGAGATTACCACAAAGAGGATCTGCGAGTTTTGTTTATATTTAATAATGTTTATAACTTAAACATTTTTATTTTATTATTTATTTATTTATTTATTTATTTTATTGGAAACATTTCATTCGTGACATCATTGCATAAAGATCCAGCATACCTCTAAGCACTCTGAAAAGTGTAAGGCGTTTTTATATTGTCATCTAAAACTATAGTAGATGTTTATTTTATACAGCGTGTTATATATATATATATATATATATATATATAAAATCACAGTTTTATTTGCTACCATCTTCTCTAAAAGAAAAGAATGATGTGTTTTATAAGGTCAATAAATAATTGTTGAATACATGTTTAAATGTATGATAAATGTTTTGCTTTAGTAACATGTTTGCAGAGGTGGGTAGAGTACCCAAAAACTGTACTCAAGTAAAAGTAAAAGTACTTGAAGAAATATTTACTCAAGTAAAAGTAATAGTCTGAATAATTACTTGAGTAAGAGTAAAAAAGTATCGGATAAAAAAACTACTCAAGTAGTTAGTTACTAGTTACTTTGGATCATATACTGAAAATAGTCTATTTTTATTTAGATACATAAATTTTATCTAAATATCTCTCTCTCTCTCTCTCTCTCTCTCTCTCTCTATATATATATATATATATATATATATATATATACGCACACACACACACACTGCCATGCAAAATACTTTTAATGTTTTTTTTTTTAATGTAATTTCTTTCAGTGATGCAAATCAGAATTTTTATCAGCCTGATTTATTATCAATGCTGTTCTTTTATAGCTTTCTATTCATAAAAGAATCCTGAACAAAATGTCACAGGTTCCAAAAAATATTAAGCAGCAAAACTGTTCCCTGTTGAAAAAAACAGCTTTTGCTGGTAAGGTATGTTTTGAAGCATGGGATGCTGGTTTGAGCTGATTTAAGCTGGTCCTTTGCTGGTTTATGCTGATCCTTAGCTGGTTTAAGCTGGACATGTGCATGACCAGCATAAACCATCATCCCAGCTTCAAAACATACATAACCAGCAGATGCTGTTTTTTTTTTCAACAACACTGATAATAAATCAATATATCTGAATGATTTCTGAGGGATCATATGACTCTGAAAACTGGAGTAACAGCTGTTAAAAATTCTGATTTGCATCACTGAATTGAATTAAATTATATTTTAAATTATATTAATTATGTATTATAAATGTATGTTTATAACCTCTGACACGGAGAAGAGTGAAAACTCCTCACATGACCGCTACTGAACATCTGAACATAACGAAACAAATACACATTGACGGATCTTCTTCCGTCTGTTCTGCAAAATGTAAACAAATGTAGCCTTTATTTCTGCAAGCGTAAATATTGTGAAAATATCAATATTAATTGTGTCTAGGCAAAGGCATTCCTCCTGGAACTAACGCGGGTTTGGCGGGTGTTCATTTCATACTCTGTGACAGCATTTTTAATGAATAAATTATACATTGTATTTAATGTGTAAGGTACATGTACAACAACCTGGTAATGTCATAATAGTTTCGTGTACTGTAATCGAATCTCTACCTGTGGAACCGACAGCACACGCGGTGTTCATCTAATAAAGATCTTCATAGCTAGCAAACCATAGCCTTTGCAGATTTGCTTTCAACTGACTGTAGATCCAAAGCCACGTCTTCAGCGCTCTTGATGTTACAACTCTTCAGTGAGAACCGCTTCAGACGATCAGCGCGTGCGGCAGAACTGAACGAATCATTCAAACTGATTCGCGAACCGATTCACTGGTTTGCCAATTGGTTTGATCAAGCCTTCGAACAGAATTGACTCAAAAGAACGAATCATTTGCGAACGGGCATCGCTCATTGCCCAGAAAAAAGTAGACGGCGCGTTTGGAATAAATTGAAGGATTTTTAACTTGTATTACATTAAGGTAACGAGAGGAGCGTCGCCCACAGTAACGAAGTAAAAGTACCGTTTTTTCACTAAAAATGTACTTGAGTAAGAGTAAAAGTACCCATTTTTAAATATACTCTAAAAGTATTAGTTACCCAAAAAATTTACTCAAGTAAATGTAACGAAGTAAATGTAACTCGTTACTACCCACCTCTGCATGTTTGTTACTATGGCATATATAATTATTTATTACCATATTCTTTAAAATAGAGATAAGTCTCTCTTTAGCTTGAAATGTTTATGTATGTGCGTGCTTGTTTATATGATTTATCAGAACACAAATTTGTATAGTGAAAGTGAAAGTGAAAGTCGTGACGTATTGTCAAGTATGGTGACCCATACTCGAAATTGGTGCTCTGCATTTAACCCATCCAAGTGCACACACACAGCAGTGAATAGTGAACACGCACACACACACCGTGAACACACACCCGGAGCAGTGGGCAGCTATTGCTCCAGCGCCCGGGGACCAATTGGGGGTTCGATGCCTTGCTCAAGGGCACCTCAGTCATGGTATCGAAGGCAGAGAGAGTGCTGTTCATTCACAATCCCCACCTTCAATTCCTGCCGGTGTGAGAATCGAACCGGCAACCTTCAGGTTACTAGCCCAACTCTCTAACCATTAGGCCACGACTTCCCCACACACACACACACACACATATAGTGACATAGGTATTACACTGATATAACAATGTAGATGTGGTTTATGATGAAATTGCTTGAGTCGTCATAATTCAGATTGCTTAAAAACAATATTTAATTTAAAAATGTAAGCATGTTATGTGTTTTATAAGTTCAGTGAACTTAATTGTTGAAATATATGATTGAAATGTATGATACATGATTTACTTTGCTTTAGTAACGTGTTTGTTACTATGATGTGTTTTATAAGTTCAATAAACTTAAATGTTGAATACTTGATTAAAATGAATGATGAATGATTTGCTTTAGTAACATGGTAGTAACATGCTGGCATATAATTATATATTTCCATATTCTTTAAAATAGAAATAAGTCTCTCTTTAGCTTGAAATGTTTGCGTGTGATTGTTTATAGGATTTATCAGAACACAAATTTGTATAATGGCATGGGTATTACACTGATATAACAATGCAAATGTGGTTTATGATGACATTTCTTGAGTCCTCATAATTAAGATAGCTTGCAATCAATATTTTATCAAAAATGGATGTATAGGCAGAAATTTTTGTGTGGTGGGTAGGTGTGCAGTTTGTACAGTAAATAAATAAATAAATACATTTAAAAAATCATTATGTCTATGGAGTGTCCCCACAAACCAAATGCGTAGTAATACTTCAAATGTTTGACCTGAGCATAACTGCTTTTTGAAATATACTAAATGATGCTCGTGAAAATATATACTAAAAAATTGTAGAAAATTTACTGTGATGGGGAGGTTTAGGGGTCACAAACCCGATGTGTAGTAATACTCCAAATAATTGTCCCATGATCATAACAGCTTTTTACATTATATGAAATGATGTCTATGAAAATATAAAATGCAGAAAGTTTACTGTGATGGGTAGGTTTAGGGGGATGATACAGTATTAAATTCATTAAAATAATGTAAATATGAATAATATAAATAAATAAATGAATAATAAATGAATAATAAAAGTTTGTAAATATGATGTAGAAACTTTACTTTTCTGTGAAACTGCTTTGCAACAATTTGTTTTGTGAAAAAGTTATACAAATAAACGTGAATTGAATTTAAATATGTCTATGGCCATAAAACATTGATAAATAATGTTTATGGCCTTCAAACATGACAATGGCTTGCTCGGACATGTTGGGCCCACAATATCCCTCACCGTTTGCCTGTTAAAATATTTATTTTTCCCCCCTTTACTTATTTCGACGTTGCTGGTTCCTCATTACAAAATTTTTGTTACCTAAAACTAGTGTCAGTGTTTTGCTTTGTTTTATATCATGTGTGATCGCATCATTTATTTATATTCAATTCGTTTAAAAGACGAGAATAAGACTCTGACGATTGAATGTGTGTCTGTTTGCTTGTTTAACCTACGGTGTGGGGGCAAGCGTCCTCTCAGAGAGAGAGAGAGAGGGAACATTTTATTGAGCCCATGAGTAAATTACTTATAAAGCGCATGAATTATTATTTATTTTCTAAGATGTAAAGCCTTCTGTGATGGGTTGTAACATGTATCTGTAGATAAAAACATCAGGATTCTGTGTAATATCACCATTTTAGATGTCTAAGCAAACGTGTGTGTGCGCGAGCGTGTGTGTGTGTGTGTGTGTGTGTGTGTGTGTGTGTGTGAGACAGAGAGAGAGAGAGAGAGACAGAGACGGAGAGAGAGAGTGAGAGAGCTTCTGTAGATGAAAAAAGATCATCAATTTCCAAATTACTAGCACATGGGTAAACATAAACAGACCATGAAAGTCTGTGAAATAAACACACCCAGCATTAAATTCAAAGAGTAAAGGCTGAGTATTATTTAAAATAGAGGCAATTTTAGCTATATAATTAAAAATATTTTGAAGTCCGGACTGGGGTTCGATACGTCATCGAAACGAGCTTCTGCACCTCTCCATGACCGCACTAACCACTGTACCATTGTCCTGCTGTATCATCAGCGAAATATGACTAAATTTATTTCTAAAAACATACAGAAAACCTCTCCATGTTCCATCACACCGTGTGTGGTGGAATACAATTTTGAAGATGATGAATAAAATAAGAAACTTTTAAACAATCGTTTGATGTGAAATAAGTTAAAACAAGAATCACCGGACGACGGGTGTATAGGGATTCTGTTTATTTAAACATTAAAGTAAGGTTATAGATCTCATTTAAAATGTTTGCAAAGTTTATCAGTTTTCTCTCACACAACGGACCGAAATGTTCGGAGCGCGGGGGCTCCATCCTTTCACACCCACAGCTTGGTGCGAAAAAGTGCTTAGCGAGAGAGAGAGAAAAAGACAGAAATAGTTTAAACATGACCATTTTGTAAACTTTCATTTGAGACCAACTGGAATAGCACGAAGACGCGTATTCTCTATTCCCCGCGAAGAATGTAAGTCAGTGTATATTTTTTAACCATTTTATTCGTTAAGCTAAACATTTTTTATCCCTTCTCATTGATAGTCGTCATGTTACCTATTTTATTTAATTTCTTTTTATACAACCAACAGAATATATGCACGAGCGCAGCTGTGTGTCTTAAAACTGATCTCTTAATTGCCTTTACTTTTTAATATTGCTTGATCATTTTTTTTTTTTCTCACATTCCCATAGAGACAGAGAGGGAGAGAGAGGGGGAGAGAGAGAGAGGGAGCGCGCCTTGGAACGCAACCTGACACTCGCACCTCAGATGGGAGGGGGACGCGCTCCACAGATGCTCCTATGAGGAAAATTCAAAAACACACCATAAAAATCTTCAAAAACATTGCTTTTACGTATGGTGGTAACATATATATAAAACGTATACATAAAAACTGATCACTACCCCATCCAGCATTGACTGCAAACTACCTCCTATGTCAGTTTAATTAAGACTCTTCTCTGAGCTCTTTAGCTCTTCATCACTTTAACACTGATAAGCTCTTTTGCACTACACTCATTACATCTGCACAGTTTTTTTTGCACTACACCCATTATATCTGCACAGTTTTGTTTATTTAATGGTTGCACTATCTGCCATGTGCCTTACGCCACTTTACCTATCTCTTTTTTACAATGTCCTTATTGCATATCTGTATAGTTTGTATTTATATATATTTAAACTATAATTATCTGTATTTTTACATTACTGTTAGTGTTTAGTGTTAACTGTATGCACCAAGGGTCTGAGAGTTACGCAATTTCAATTCTCTGTATGTATGTGCTGTACATGTGGTGGAATTGACAATAAAGCTGACTTTGACTTTGACTTTGACTTTTCCACCGGATAACAATATATCTCGTACCCGGATGACATGGGAGTTTCACGCTTGCCCGATTTCCGCATCTGAAACTCGTTATGAGATCAAAGGTCACATATGGATATTATTAATAATAATAATAATATTATGAGGTCACGAAAGGTCAAAGCCATTAATCATTCTGGCATTTGCTGGCGGCTATCACTACTTGTATAGTCAGATAGTTAACTGTTGTATAGCTCTATTGTTTTTCCTATACTTGCATTGTTGTATGTTTATCTTAGGTTTAACTAGTATGTAGCACCGTGGTCCTGCGAGACACGACATTTCGTTCCACTATATGTCCACACATGTAGCAGAATGACAATAAAGCTCGACTTGACTTGACTTGACTTGACTTGACTAGAGACCTCCAAGAAGAGAATCTTTCAAAGCGTTGACATCTGAGGTAAAAACCATCAGTGGATAGAGTGGTGACAAGAGAACGAACCTCTATGTCTGAGTCTGGCTCGATGAGATCAAACCTCTCCTTCTCCGATGATGAACTTTGTTTAGCTTGTAACAGGAAAGCAGGTCTTGTAAGCCAAGTGGTGGTGCTCAACAGATCTGCTGATACAGATTGAGTGGCGTGGTCTGCAGGGTTAAGCTTCGTAGAGATATAATGCCACTGTGTTGGGCTTGACACCTTCCTGATACGCTGCACTCTGTTGGCAACGTATACATAAAAACGTCTTGTCTGGTTATAGATATATCCCAGGACAACTCTGCTATCCGTGTAAAACTCCACAGCATCTAGAGGGAAGTCCAGCTCATCCATAATTGTCTCTGCTAACTCTGCAGCTAAAACTGCAGCTCCCAATTCCAATCTGGGAATCGTATGAGCAGCTTTTCCACCGGATAACAATATATCTCGTCCCCGGATGACATGGGAGTTTCACGCTTGCCCGATTTCCGCATCTGAAACTCGTTATGAGATCAAAGGTCACATATGGATATTATTAATAATAATAATAATATTATGAGGTCACGAAAGGTCAAAGCCATTAATCATTCTGGCATTTGCTGGCGGCTATCACTACTTATACATATACTAAAAATACTATAACTGCTATACCTAGTTGACCACACATACACAAACTGAGACTGTACAAAAACTTTACATAAATACTGTACATGAAATTGTGCGAAAGAGATATATGTACATGAAATTGTGCAGAAAAATATATATTTTGTACATTAAATTATTGTGCAGAAGAGAGATTTTGTGGGAGACAGTGCATAGTGCAAAAAGATTTTGTAGTGCAATGCTCAAGTAAACATGTATTATTTTGTAGTGCAATGTTCAAGTAGACATATATTTTCTTAAGAGTCTTTGTGACAGGGAGTGTTTGTAGAAAGTGTCTAGTGTGCATATAGTGGGATGAGTGCGTTACTACAGTTGGTTTGTATAGCCCACTCACCTGTGTGTGGCACATTCAGAATTGCACTTAGTAAAATTGTCAACAGTTTTTAATGAGTTGGGGGGTGGGAGGGCTGAGGTGTTCATGGTTTCAGAGGGGGACAGGGGGATTGGAGTTAAGAGCTCTCACAGCCTGGGGAAAAAAGCTGTTGAGCAAGCTCTGATGCTCCGGTACCTTCTACCTGATGGCAGGAGCTGGAAGAGGTTGTGAGAGGGGTGGGTGGGGTCCTTCACGATGCTGGTGGCCTTGTTGGAGCATCGTGAAAGGAAAATGTCCAGGATGGAGGGGAGAGGGGCACCGATGATCTTTGCGGCAGTGTTCACTGTCCGTTGTAGGGTCTTGCGGTCAGCAGCACTGCAGTTCCCATACCAGACAGTGATGCAGGTGGTCAGCACACTCTCAATGGTGCCCCTGTAAAAAGTGGTGAGGATGGGTGGAGGGAGACTTGCCCTTTTCAGCCGGCAGAGAAAGTGGAGGCGCTGTTGTCCCTTCTTGTTGAGTTGGTGGTCCAGGTGAGATCCTCTGTGATGTGCACTCCCAGGAATTTAGTGCTTCCGACTCTCTCCACGGTTGAGCCGTCGATGGTCAGCGGGGGGTGGTCAACAGAGTTTCTCCTGAAGTCCATCACAACGTTTTTCGTCTTACCCACATTGAGGGACAAGTTGTTAGCACCACACCATTCAGCCAGCTGTGCTACTTCCTCTCTGTAGTGCGTTTCATCGTTGTTGCTGATGAGGCCTACCACAGTTGTGTCATCAGCAAACTTGATGATGTGGTTGGAGCTGGACTTGGCAGTGCAGTCGTGGGTCAGCAGCGTGAAGAGCAGCGGGCTGAGCACACAGCCTTGTGGGGTACCTGTGCTCAGTGCTGGAGGTGTTGCGGCCGACACGGACTGACTGAGGTCTTGCAGTTAAAAAGTCCAGGATCCAATTACAGAGGGAGGTGTTAAGGCCCAGCAGGTTTAGTTTGTGGATAAGCTGTTGTGGGATTATTGTGTTGAATGCTGAGCTGAAGTCAATGAACAGCATTCTAACATAAGAGTCTTTCTGTTCCAGATGAGTAAGAGCTAGGTGGAGAGTGGTGGATATTGCATCGTCCGTGGAACGGTTTGGAAGGTATGCAAACTAGAGTGGGTCCAGCGTGTTTGGGAGACTGGACTTGATGTGCTGCATGACTAACCTCTCAAAGCACTTCATCATGATTGGGGTCAGTGCTATGGGACGATAGTCATTTAGACAGGACACAGGTGACTTCTTTGGTACTGGAATTATGGAGGTGGATTTGAGACATGTGGGGACGACTGCCTGGCTCAGCGAGATGTTGAAGATGTCTGTCAGGACATCCGTCAGCTGTGCAGCACAGTCTTTCAGTACACATCCAGGTATGTTGTCAGGGCCCGCAGCCTTTCGTGGGTTAATCCTGGATAGGGTCTTCCTTACGTCGACTGGAGAGAGACAGAGTACCTGGTCGTTTGGAGATGTGAGTAGTTTCTGTGCAGGTGTGTCGTTCTGTATCTCAAATCGTGAGTAGAAGTGGTTGAGTGCCTCTGGTAGGGATGTGTCATCGTCACTGGCCTGTGGCAGGGGCTTGTAGTCAGTGATGGTCTGAATGGCTTGCCACAGGGTCTGAGTGTCTCTGCTGTCTGTGAAGTGATTGTTGATTTTTTTAGCATACTGATGTTTTGCCTTCTTGATGCCATGAGACAGATTGGTTCTTGCTGTTTTGAGGGCTGCTTTATCTCCTGATCTGAATGCTTCATCTCTGGTCTTTAGCAGCCCACGAACCTCTGCTGTCATCCATGGCTTCTGGTTGGCACGTGTGGTGATGGTTTTGGTGACTGTCACATCATCTATGCACTTTTTGATGTAAGCAGTCACAGTTTTGGTGTACTCCTGCAGGTCTTTGTGGTTGTTGTAGGTGGCCGCCTCTTTAAACATGTTCCAGTCTGTGTCCTGGAAGCAGTCCTGCAGTGCTGAGGTGGCATTGTCTGGCCATACTGTGATCTGCTTTTTAACCGGTTTGGTGAGTTTGAGAAGTGGTCTGTATGCTGGGATTAGCATAACAGAGGTGTGGTCCGAGTACCCGAGGTGGGGGCGGGGTTCGGCTTTGTATGCATTCTTTACTGTTGTGTAAACAAAGTCCAGTGTGTTGTTTCCCCTTGTTGCAAAGTTCACATGTTGGTAGAACTTTGGCAAAACTGTCTTTAGGTTTGTGTGGTTGAAGTCACCGGCTATGATGAAAAAGCCGTCGGGGTTATTTGTTTGTTGTTCGCTGATGGCGCTGTACAGCTCGCGAAGCGCGTCCTTTGCGTTTGCACACGGGGGAATGTAAACCGCGACAATAACAATGGCCGTGAACTCCCGCGGCAGATAGAACGGTCAACACTTCACAAACATAAACTCCACCAGTGATGAACAGTGTTTTGTCACTACCGCAGCATTGTTACACCATTCTTTGTTGATATACACACACAAGCCACCCCCGTGAGTCTTACCAGACAGTGATGAATCTCTGTCCGCTCGGTAGCAAGTTAGTCCGTGCAACTGAATGGCGGAGTCCGGAATGTTGTCGTTTAGCCATGTTTCAGTGAAAACAAACACACAACAATCCCTTGCCTCATGCTGTGTAGACCGAGTTGAATTAAGTCCAGTTTGTTTTCCAGAGAGCGAACATTTGAGAGCATGAGTGTTGGAAGAGCCGGTCTTGTGGGGTTAGCCCTCAGCCTAGCTCATATACCTCCGCGCTTACCACGCTTCCGTCCTCTCTCACACCGTTTGCGACGCCGCCTTGTGCGGGTAGCGTCAGTCGGCGAGGCCGCGGTCTCGAGGTCCGGCTCCAGCAGTAAACAAAGGCTCGTAGCTTCTCAGTAGCCGCCGGCGAGAGTTTGTGTTTGTATGTCTTGTCGATATCCAAAAGGCTTTGGCGATCGTATATGTATCTCGGAGTGATCTCCCGATGAATTAACGATAAATCGACACTATTTGGAGACGAAAAGACGACATTAAAAGACATAAAATCACCGTCTTTGGGACCTGGAGTGGCCGCTGCGTCTGACCGCGCCGCCATCTTGGTTTTTTTTTTTTTAGTCAGAGCCATAGCTTCCCTCATACACATCGTCCAGGCTTACAAGGCGAATGATCGTCCCGATACCTGTAGATCATGGCACCACTGCTCAAAGCCTCGCTCAGTGGAAGAATTGTTACAAGCAGAAGCAGCCATAATAAAGAGTGTGCAGAGAGAAGCCTACAAAGAAGAGCTTAACTGCATTGTCAAGAGAAACGACATACCAAGGAACAGTCCTCTGAAAGAGCTGAACCCTTACTTGGACAATGGAGGGCTTCTCAGGATAGGAGGTCGGCTTAAGAATGCCACACTGGATCTTAATGAGAAGTTTCCTTTGATTATTCCAGGCCGCAGTCATGTCGCAAATTTACTTGTGGAGCATTACCATGATCGAGTCAAACATCAGGGTCGTGTGTTCACTGAATCCGCTATCCGCAACGCAGGGTATTGGATTGTGGGTGTCAGGAAGCTTATCAACAGCATCCTACACAAGTGTGTCAAATGCAACAAGCTTCGTGGGAAGGTAACTGAGCAAAAGATGGCTGATCTACCCATTGATCGCCTGAGCACTGAACCACCATTTACGTACGTTGGTCTTGATGTTTTTGGACCGTGGACAGCTGTTGCAAGGCGCACGCGAGGAGGACAAGCTCAAAGCAAAAGATGGGCTGTTCTTTTCACTTGTATGACTACTCATGCGATACATATCGAGCTGATTGACTGCATGGATTCGTCCACCTTTATAAATGCCTTGAGAAGGTTTTTTGCTTTGCGAGGACCCGCAAAACAAATCCGTTCTGACTGTGGGACCAATTTTGTAGGAACCTGTAAGGAGCTGGAAATTGTGCTAGCTGACTCTCGAGAGCCCAACGTGAAAATGTACCTTAGTGGAGAAGGTTGTACATGGGTCTTCAATCCTCCTCACGCATCCCACATGGGAGGTGCCTGGGAGCGGATGATAGGAGTCTCCAGGCGCATACTGGATTCCATGCTTCAACAGATTAGTCCTTCCTGCTTGACACATGAAGTGTTATCTACTCTGATGGCAGAGGTTACAGGAATTGTTAACTCAAGACCTCTTGCTCCTGTTTTTACAGACCCAGACTCACCTTTCTTGTTGACGCCAGCTATGCTTCTAACTCAAATGGGTCACACACTCCTTCCACCTCCTGGTGACTTTAAGGAAACCAGTCTCCACAGACAGCAGTGGAGACGAGTACAACATCTTGCCAACACCTTCTGGAACAGATGGAGGCGTGAATACCTCACAACACTCCAAAGCCGAAGCAAATGGCAAAAAGAACAACGAAACTTAAAAGAGGGTGATATAGTGCTTCTTAAGGACGTTCAAGCCAAGCGTAATGAATGGCCTATGGCTCTTGTAACCAAGATTTTCTCCAGCAGTGACAAAAAGGTGAGAACAGTTGAATTGAGAGTTGCAAGGAATGGGACAATCAAGACATTCCTTAGACCTATATCCGAAACAATTCTTATCATGCCAGCAGAAGACTGAAACTTTGTGAGGACTTCTTGTGTGGACATTTCTTGTATCTCAGCTGATTATATAGTGGTATCTGAACAATACCAGGCGGGGAGTGTCATGTCACACATTCGTTTGTTATTTTTTAGCACCATCTTGTGGCAGTTTGGTGTAACAACAAAGAACATTGATAATTGTGAGATATTTTTTAGTGGTTGATTTAGACCATGTGACTCTTGGGTTAGAGGTTAACCAGGAAGTAATCGCAGTGTTCCAGATTCATGCAGTTGTCCAAGAAGTTCTTTACTCTGTTTCCTTTGCGTTTTGTGCCTTGGAAAGGCTTTGCTTGTACGTCTATTACTCTTCAGTGATAGCAATACTAAGCAGAGCATGAATGTAGCCCTTTGTTATGTGTGTTCAGATAACATTGTAAATTCATTTGCATTTATTTGTGAACTTTCTGTAACAAGACATTTGTAATCTTTATGTTTCAGTTTTACAAAAAAGGAAAGAATAAGAAACGGAAAAGGAAAGAACCTAACAGTAAAACGTTCAACTTTACTCCCGCGTCTGCCCCTTTTCTGAATTCTTACTGTTAGCTATCTGTCAGTGTTGCGTAGATGGAACACGCATCTAGGACAGAATAATAATTCAGTGTCTGTTTCAATGTGCAACAGCTTTTTCCAAGTAGTCAATGCTCTTTTCACATAATTACACATTCTCTAATCCAACCCGTTACATTTCTTAATGAAATCAACATTTGACTTCTAGTCAGCCAACAGCAAGAAGGCAGAGGCTTGCGAAATTGGGGGAGGGCCTAGCCACAAATGAATATAGAGATGAATATAGGACCTCTTACTGACATACAGTAATCAGCTTCATTTTCTGAAGGCACAATGATGGAAATATGTGTCATCAACGCATACAACCACATCTGGAAATGCGTACGGACTTTTTCCTGGAGAGAGATGAAGTAAACAACGATTTTAAACTCTGTTTTCAAATCGATATACACATTTACATTAAATATTCCACTGTCATTAATTGAGATAAGCACTGACATTACATAAAGTCATTACGCAGAAGTTAAACCAAAATGAATTAAGACATAAGCTATTTGTAGTGGATGTGCTCGATCACATTTTAATGACAGCGAGGAGTGCCATAGGTGCACAATAATTCATCTTTAAACTAAACTGCAGATCTCATGTTATGAGAAAAATATTTTTTTAGCGAGAACAATGATCAGTGATTCGCACTTACTTCAATATTATGGCAGACGCTGCTGGATTTGGTCGTCGAACGAACCATTCTCCAGTTTGAAAAGGACCAATGATAATAGTTTACTGTACAACCGCAGCTGCACGGTGTTGATGTCGTGTGAAGGCATCTCCACAACATTATGAAAAATACCACGGTATCTGAAGGATACAACTTGAAGAAAGAGGTAAGATTTGCACGTTTCCTTTTTTAAAATACTTGTCAGTGACGTGCCGAGTCAGGCAGTTGTATTTACACCACAATAAATATAGGCCTATCTGTTTCTACTAAAAACTTAAAATTAAAATAGCAGAAATTTAATTTGATTCGAATTGTTAAAAACAACTGAAATACTGTTTGGCCAGTGTAAAAGAATGAGATCAGCTCTATTCTAAAATATTTATCTGAGAACTATTTTAAACAGTTTTGTTTTTATGGATATTTTGATATATTTATTCTAAAACATAACAAGGATTGATGATTTTTAGCAATAATAATTAATGTATGGCATAAATGGCATTTATAGTCCATATCTCATATTTCCTTACTGTCTTGTACCTTTGACAGTGTCACGTGGATGGGAATATGCATGGAAATAATATGCAGATGAGGTTATGCATGATAAAACTAGGCGTTGTAAGCTCCATATATGGTGATTTCGGGGATGAGACGGGGTGGAGATGCACGTACGCACAATCTTCCCCTGACTGGGATTTATAAAGGGATTTTTGCTTAAGTTCTGGCATACGCATGGTTTTATAAATCTGAAAACTTTTGTGCGTATGCAAAATCTAGCTTTTGAGCGTACTTACACTTTTAGGATGAAATCTACGGAGAGTTTTATAAATGAGACCTCTGCAATCTTGTGAAACTCGTCTTTGATGGGTTTGTGCCCAGGAAACACCGCATAAATCCTCAAAAAGAGCGCAAGAGTGTGGCACACTTTCCTTACAGCTCTACATACAGCGGCTTTTAATTTCCTCTGCATTCCTTTTAAGCTGACATTTAAAAATGGTACCGCTCAAATAAATATACAAGTGGACATTGCCAAAAAAATAATTAATTATACATACATACATACATACATACATATAGCTGCAAGCAGCAATTAAGGGCAATATAAGCACAACAGAGGCAATATGAGGAGCTAAGGATGGCATGGAGCCTCAGACCAACTGTAACAATGAGTATTTAAAGCCATTTTAGAATAATTTTAGTCTAAATAGTGGCTGAAAAATCATAAATACAACAACTAGTAATATGATTTGATGGCTTATCACTGTTGACCAATAGGTGGTGCTGTTAACAAATCAACGTCGTGTGTCCTGTGTGAGGTGACAGCGGCAAACACAAGCATTGGTGTCAAAAGCGGTAACACTTTATTTTGATAGTCCATCTGTTGACACTTGTCAGCGGACGATGACACCAAGTTAAGTTAATAAAAGCTTTGTTACAACCGACTATGCCACCTATAGGAACTCACTATTAAAGTAGGCTCGTTGTCAGGGGATGGAACAGTGGAAAACAACACCCCACAAAAAACTTGAGCACAACTATTCTTTATTACAATCAGTGACTCAAGAAAAGGATAAAAAGAGAATCAAAGTCCGAAGTCCACACTCCGTAAGCAGTCCAGATTTAAAACAGTCTCAGCTGGGCATCATAAATCACAGCCATCGTCCCTTTACTCTCAGTCCCCAAGAAAGGCTGTGACGATGCTGGAGCGATGATGCTGGAAAATAGAGAAAACAACTGCCAGCGTCCAATGGATTAATCTCACAGCATTTAAATATCCACACAGATTATCAGTCTATTCGGTAGAACTAGTATATCCTAAAAGATAAGAATCGGCCAATTTAAAAGTCACTTATTTAATAAAATCATCCAGTCCAATTGTAGGCTCGTTCTCTTCCTTTAAAGGAGATTGACGAAAAACTAATAGGCCCACCACTAAATCGAAATCAATCGTACCCACAGCGTGACCAGATAGCAACCCTGCTAGCCAGTCTGATGTAGTCACGTGCAGAAGAATCACATCGGTGTTCACTCTCGTCTTCACAGTATAGCATACACAGTAGACTCTTGCAGCCGTCCATCCACCCGTCTCTCGTGCCGCAAAACCGCTGACTCCTCCGTCTTCACTCATTCACAGGTGTTTCACACTCGCCCAGCCATAAGCCATCTCACCACATGCGAACATGGGAACGTTCACAGCTCTAATCCAACGTCCATCTTGCATTGTTGGTTCAATTGACTTAAATAGGGGTGTGACTTGGAATACTGCTTACAAAAAAAAAAAAGGAAAAGAAAAAAACAAACAGCAGTTCAAGTGAACTCATGCATAAATATATAGAAAATACATTGTGTCACACAATTAATTTTCCCCTTATCACACACTCTACTAATTATCAGTACTTATTTAGTAGTACGTTAACAGTGCATCAGTTGACATTCAAAAACATTGTTTCAACAGACAAGTAATATACATTCAACTTACTGCCTATAGATTATGTTGCATTTCAATTTCTAAACAATATATTTTTACAAAAGTGCCTGTTGACTGTCAGTATGTCTTTAGCAACAGGTTGTTAGCAAATAGTCAGCTAACTCTGAAAACTTAAGAGGATGGTAACAGTCTACAATCAACTTCTCAAAATCAATCTGTCAGTTGAAAGTCTATAGTCATGTCAACGTATGATCAAGAACTTATATCATTTTTACTCAAGGGTCTCAAACTCAATGAATAATTTAACCATCTTGTTTTTATCAGAATTATTAGTTTATTATCTATTGATAGTCAACTAAAGAGTAGTTGTGTATCTATTGCTTGTCAACTAATATAAAGTTTACGTTCAGCAGACTATTAGTAGGCATTCTCAACTAAGCATTTGTAGATATCTTTAAGGACTATTCAATTAAAGTGAAAAACAGTTGATAGCAGTAGAAAGTCTATAAGCTATCAACAGAACACATACAGCCATCCATTAATCATATGCAACATATTAACCATTTAAAGTCAGTACCAGACGATGAAATACAATAGAACAAACACTACAGGCAGGACATTAGAGAAAGTTGTTTTATTAACAGTATATTTATACAGTACAACCCATGGTTCACAAGGGTATCAGATCTGAAAAGTCTGATTATGTCAAAATTTACATGAATTAACATTTCAAAAGTTTTTCTTGTTTGTTTTGTTTTAATTTTGATGATTACAGCTTACAGCTCATGAAAGTCAAAAATCAAGTATCACAAAATATTAGAATATTTACATTTGAGTTTCATTAAATGACCATTCCTACAGTATAAATTCCTGGTATCTCTTGTTCTTTAAAACCACAATAATGGGGAAGACTGCTGACTTGGCAATGATCCAAAAGATGATCATTCACACCCTCCACAAAGAGGGTAAGTCACAGAAGGTCATTACTGAAAGGGGTGGCTGTTCACAGAATGCTGTATCAAAACATATTAAATGCAAAGTTGACTGGAAGGAAGAAATTGGGTAGGAAAAGGTGCACAAGCAACAGGGATGACCCCAAGCTTGAGAATACTGTCAAGCAAAGCCGATTCAAACACTTGGGAGAGCTTCACAAGGAGTGGACTGAAGCTGGAGTCAGTGAATCAAGAGTCACCACGCTCAGATGTCTTCAGGAAAAGGGCTACCAAGCCACTTCTGAAACAGAAACAATGTCAGAAGCATCTTACCTGGGCTGTTGCTTAGTGGTCCAAAGTCCTCTTTTCAGATAAAAGTAAATTTTGCATTTCATTTGGAAATCAAAGTCTGGAGTCTGGAGGACTGAGACTGGAGAGGCACAGAATCCAAGCTGCTTGAAGTCCAGTGTGAAGTTTCCACAGTCTGTGATGATTTGGGGTGCCGTGATGTCTGCTGATGTTGGTCCATTGTGTTTTATCAAGTCCAAAGTCAATGCACCCATCCACCAGGAGATTTTGGAGCACTTTATGCTTCCATATGCTGACAAGCTTTATGGAGATGCTGATTTCCTTTTCCAGCAGGACTTTAGCACCTTCACACAGTGACAAAACCACTTCCATGTGGTTTGCTGACCATGATATTACTGTGCTTGATTGGCCAGCCAACACGCCTGACCCGAACTCCATATGGAATCTATGGGATATTTTCAAGAGAAAGATGAGAAACAGTCGATCCAACAATACAGATGAGCTGAAGGCTCAATAGTGCCTCAGCAGTGCCACAGGCTGATCGCTTCCATGTCACACCTCACTGATGCTGGAATTTGTGCTAAAGGAGCCCCGACCAAGTATTGAGTGCATAAATGAACATACTTTAAAGAACCTGAACTGTTCTGTTTTGCAAATCCTTTTTTTTGATTGATCTTAGGAAATATTCTAATATTTTGAGATACTGGATTTTTGACTTTCATGAGCTGTAAGCTCTACTCATCAAAATTAAACCAAAAAAACTTGAAATGTTTTACTTTACATGTAATGAATCTAGAATATATGAAAGTTTCACTTTTTGAAATGTTACAAATAAAAAAGGAATTTTTTCACGATATTCAAATTTTTTGAGATGCACCGTATCTCACAAAAGTGAGTACACCCCTCACATTTCAGCAACAATTTTAGTATATCTTCTCAAGGGAAAATATTATAGAAATGAAACTTGGATATATTTCAGAGCAGTCAATGTGCAACTTGTATAGCAATAAAGATTTACTGTCCTCTGAAAATAACTCAACATACAGCCATTATTGTCAAAAAATCTGGCAACAAAAGTGAGTACACCCTAAGTGATAACAGCTATATGTCGCTTAACCATGCAAAGCCACATGTTCATGTTTTTGTCTGCTTGACAGGACCATACAAATTTGTGTATCTTGTATTAGAGCAGTTAAAATTAGTTGCTTTGAGTACAATTCTCTCATACTGACCACTGGATGTTCAACATGGCACCTCATGGCAAAGAACTCTCTGAGGATTTGAGAATTAGAATTGTTGCTCTCCACAAAGATGGCCTAGGCTATAAGAAGATCAGTAACAACCTAAAACTGAGTTGCAGTACAGTGGCCAGTGTCATACAGAGGTTTTCCAAGACGGGTTCCACTCGGTACAGGCCTCGCAAGGGTCGATCAAAGAAGTTAGGTCCTCATGCTGTGCGTCAGGTGCAGAAGCTGGCTTCAAAAAACAGACGCATGAGTGGTGCCAGCATTGCTTTAGAGGTTGCAGAAGTGGAAGGTCAGCTTGTTAGTGCTCAGACCATACACTGCACACTGCAACAAGTCGGTTTGCATGGCCGTCGTCCCAGAAGGAAGAATCTTCTGAAGCTGGCTCACAAAAAAGTCTGCAAACAGCTTCCTGAAGACAACCTGTCCAAGAGCATGAATTTCTGGAACCAGGTTCTGTGGTCTGATGAGACTAAGATAAACTTTTTTGGCTCAGACGGTGTCCAGCATGTGTGGTGACGCCCTGGTGAGGAGTACCAAGAAAATTGTGTCTTGGTACAGTCAAGCACGGTGGTGGTAGCATCATGGTCTGGGGATGCATGAGTGCTGCTGGTACTGGGGAGCTTGTGCTTCATTGAGGGAAACATGGATTCCAACATGTACTGTGACATTCTGAAGCAGAACATGATGTCCTCCCTTCAGAAACTGGGCCAAATGGCAGTTTTCCAACATAATAACGACCCCAAACACACCGCCAAGATGTGATGATGAAGCTAAAGGTGAAGGTGATGGAGTGGCCAAGTATGTCTCCAGACCTGAACCCTATTGAGCACATGAGGGGCATCCTCAAGTGGAAGGTGGAGAAGCACAATGTGTCTAACATCAAGCAGCTCCGTGATGTCATTATGGAGGAGTGGAAGAGGATCCCAGCAACAACCTGCAGCTCTGGTGAATTCCATGCCCAGGAGGATTAAGGCAGTGCTAGATAACAATGGTGCCCCTACAAAATATTGACACTTTGGACACAGTTTTGACATGTTCACTTAGGGTGTACTCATTTTTGTTGCCAGTTATTTGGACAATAATGGCTATATGTTGAGTTATTTTTAGAGGACAGTAAATTTATACTTTTATACAAGCTGCACATTGACTATAAAATATATCCAAGTTTCATTTGTGTAGCATTGTCCCTTGAGAAGATATACTAAGATTGTTGCTGAAATGTGAGGGGTGTACTCACTTTTGTGAGATACTGTGTGTGTATATATATATATATATATATATATATATATATATATATATAAACACTGCACTGGCAGCAACATGTCTTTATCATGTCATTGTAGGGGTAAAGCAACTTGACCAACAGTGCACCATTTCAAATCATGAAAAATAAAACTTATCTAGTTAACAACAATCTATTTAAACTTATCTAGATAACATCCTGTTGCCTACATTCAGTCTTTCTTGGCAGAAAAGGGGATGAGCTGTTTGTTGTTTTTCATTTCAATGACCTTTTCTGACAGTACATGAGCTAATTTTTTTCTGACAAAGTTGTGCTGATTTCACAGGGCTGTACGTTAACTTTTTTTGCACATAGCACTGGTGCTACAGAGGTTGAAAGTTTTGTAGCACAGACCAAACAGTTGCACAAGTTAGGGGTGGGTGACATGGAAAAAAATATTTCACAATTTTTTTCAGGAATATCATGATTCACTATTTTATCATGATTCTTTGTCAAGTTGGTTTTACTAATTTGCAAATTGTCTGAGCAGTACAGCCAAACTAATTTCCCTATTGTAATAAAATAAAATAAAATAAAGAGCCTTTCAAGGTTAAAAAATGTGAAATGAAAAAGAAAGGCAGACATTTAGGCCAAAGTGGGTGAAATCTTTCATTATTTTATCTTTGTTATTAGAAAATAAGAACAAAGATGTACATTCTAATTTTTTAAAGCAACTGTAGTTGAAGTTCAGTCATGAGCAGTGAGTAATGTTTCTCTGTGTTTTGTTGTTTTATTAATATTAAAGGGATAGTTCACCCAAAAATGAAATTTCTGTCATCTGATTGTCAATTCTGGCATAGTGTTTTATACAATCATTTACTCACTCTCAAATTGTTTTAAACCTGAATAAGTTTCTTTCTTCTGATGAACATAAATCGTCATATCGCACATCCCTACAAAGTATAATCAATCTCACATACACAAACAAGCACAAGGAAATCACTTCACACTATTAAGCAGCTGTGTTATGAACATGCAAAACTGTATGGCACGTGTGCTACAGTGGTAAATTTATTCATTGCACAGACCAGTTTTTTCGTAGCACGTGTGGCATATATGTCACACTGTACAGCCCTGTTTCAAAAGTGTGTATTTAAAAGTGTGTAATTACCCTTTAACTGGTCTAGGATACTTTTGTCTGCTATGTAAATCTCTGCAATTGCTGCCTTGTTTTTCACAGCATTTCTTGAAATGCGAGCTTTCTTGAAAGCTGTGGTCATCCTGAAGCCTCTTTGCACAAGTTTGAGGACACGCCGATATCTTTTCACCATATCTGAAACTGAGGCAACTGAAAAGAAAACAATGTGAATAAATCAACAACGATTGCTGTGTTGTGTCTTGTGTGTTGTCTTAGTTGCAGGGTGAGCCACAGTGTTTCCCACATTTTCTCTTCAAAATGGAAGCTACACATTGGATGAAAGTGTATCTTTGATTTAGAACATTTGTCGTATTTTATAGTAGGCAAGTGAGGGGAGTCTGCTGATTAAGGCAAGACTATTTGCTGATTATTGGTTTAAAAAAAATGAGGTAAAAACTAGCCAGAATATTCTTTATATTTAATTATTAATTACAGGTTCACCTCATCCAGACATAATAGGTAAATGCATATGAAAGGACGCTCGGAGTCTAGCCTTCGCAGAACTTCCTGATTGCACCAGCAGGTGTTCCCGATCGCCGCTCCTGTCGCGTAGCAACGGTGCGAAAAGAGAGCTGCCATGGATGATATTTGTTAGTAAAAATGAAAGTAACTGGAGCCTGCATTGTTCGTTTTTGACTTTTAATCACTGAATTGCACTTTAAATGTTAGTATTGGGTTTCGACTTACTTGAATATTGTAATGACTTGAAAAAATACAAAATATAAAGCGGTTAAATGTTGACTTATATCTTACCAAAATGTGATTTTATGTTATTTATTCTATTATTGATTATGTACATAAATGGACCATGGTGAACATATTTAAACAGGTTTTCAACACTTAGTTTTATGCAGCGGAATATAGACCGTTTCATTGGGTGCACGCGCTTGGCCCTAAGTTAGCTTCCGGTCTGTGTTTGTTTATCGGTCTGGCTAGTGACGCCGGCTACAAACGCAATTAAAGTAAATGTGATGAGTAATGATGTTGGGCTCAGGTGGTTCTGCTGTGGGATGTGTTTCCCATACATTTATTTATTTGTGGCAACCCGCCACGATATCAAAACTGACCCGATTTTCCAAAAGGCTTCGTTGAATAAATACTGAGCACTTAACGAGCACTTACTGCACGTTTAAAAATCAAAACGAGGCGCGGGTGTTTTTATTTCACAGTATTTCTGAAGGAAGACTGTCTTTAGAAAATTTTCGATGTCATTTTCATTTCATCTTGCATGTTATATGCCTGATAAAGCAATGTTTGTAAGCTCAGAGCTGCTTTGTGTACGGTCGTTCTATTTCTCCCGCTTTAAATCACCTCCTGCTGGCAGAGAATGAATTCGAATTTTCAATAAACCCGTCTGATTTAAGCAGAAATCATATTTTGCTTGTTATCTGTAAATAATCTACTGTGGAGCTTTTAGTGGGCAGGAGCTACTGAGCAGATAGGAGTTTTACTCAAACGTTCTAAGGGCAAAAAAGAAAATGATTGGTTCACAGATTCAACCAATGAAATTGAAGCAGAGGCGGGGTCAGGAAAT
This sequence comes from Spinibarbus caldwelli, assembly GCA_039654775.1. NCBI lineage: Eukaryota > Metazoa > Chordata > Actinopteri > Cypriniformes > Cyprinidae > Spinibarbus > Spinibarbus caldwelli. The sequence goes on along the minus strand of CM077219.1, from coordinate 3,648,037 downwards.
TTGGACGGTGTGGAGGGAATACTTCAGACAGATACCTTACTGACGCTTCGTGGGAGGCATTTATAACAAGGTAAGTGAATTTACCATGTAAAAATTTTCATGAAAAAAAAAAAATTAACGTTTAGTGAGATATTAGCGAACAAAGATGCACAGAACAAATAATCATCAACTAAATATATCGTATAGCCTAGTATGCATTTTCATTAGACTGCTTCATCAGTTGATCGCACCAAAGCTGCTAATGAGGTAACTGGAGTAAAACATGCTTTTCCAATCCTGCCACGCTGTCTGTGAAACCGATATGAACGACAACCGAACTCGTTCAAATCTCTGTGACATTTCATCAATCAGTTAGCGTTAGCATTAGGATTAGCACTGCTATCAGGGCAGGAGTACTCAATATTCATATTACTGTTATTTTTACTGAACATGCGCTGCTGTCAGGGCAGGAGTACTCAATATTCATATTACTGTTATTTTTACTGAACTATGCGCTGCTCTCAGGGCAGGAGTACTCAATATTCATATTACTGTTATTTTTACTGAACTATGTGCTCCTCTCAGGGCAGGAGTACTCAATAGGTCTGTATTACTGTTATGTTTAGTGTACTATGTGCTAGTAGATTCATATCACTGTTATTTTTACTGAAATATGAGCTGCTCTCAGGGCAGGAGTACTCAATAGGTTCATATCACTGTTACTTTTAGTGTACTATGCGCTACTCTCATCAAAGTATTTCTGTATGACTATACTTTGCTTGGGCATTTAAGAATGACTTTACATTTCAGATGCTGTGCAATAAGATTGGTTCGCTGGTTAGTCAGGTTATGCCACCCTGTCGTGCAAAGTTACATGACTTTTTTGATGGCATAGAGGAATTTATACGCCAATTGTATTTCCATCTCACATTATCTGCACATTATCTAATCACACAAGCCAAAAACCACCTTGAGCAATTTTTTTTTTCTTTTTCCTGGAGCCTCCCCAGAATGTTTTCCTTATTCCTTGGTTTCCTTGGATTACCTTGAGAGACTCTAGGAACAATTTTAAAACCCTTGATTTAAACTAATCCTGTTCTTGGAGATCTACCTTCCTGCAAAGTTCAGCTCCAGCCTTAATCAAACAAACAAGAACCAGATAATTAAGATCTTCAAGAGCACTTTATAGACAGGTGTGTTTGATAAGGATTGGAGCTGAACTCTGCAGGAAGGTAGATCTCCAGGAACAGGACACTGGGCACTCTTGGTTTAAACTGTATGTAGCTGAAAATACAGTAGTCTAAGAAAAAATGATTATACCTGATTTGTTCAATATAACCTGCCTGCAAATAAATAATAATAATAATAATAAATGTTCTGTACCCATACTTTTTTTTTTCAGGACAGCGAGACCAGAATTGGGAAGAAAATAAAAAATCTGGGCCATATTCCCTTTGTATCAGCAGCTAAAAAAAGAAAAATAATGTAACAGAGACGCTGGAGTTTGATTAGAATCCATAAGCGGAAGTTTATTAGAGGTCAAGACTTTAACCAGAGGTCGGTAAAACAGGCAGGGGGTCAAACCAGGGAGGCAAGCAGATCGTTCTTCATACACAGGGGCAAACTCAGAGACAATAATGATAAGGCAGGCAAAGGGTCCAAACACAAACATCAGTCAGATCAGGCGTCAGAACAAAGGGACAGAGTACAAATACCGTGAGTCAGGATATCAGGCAAGATCATAGACAGGTAAGCAATCCGGATAGTTGAGGAATAACGCTTGGTAAGGCAGAATGACTGGCAATACTTCGCGACTAGCCTGTGAACATGTCTCAGTTTATATGAGAGTCAAACAGGAAATGACAGCAGAGGGAGCGGGCCAGGTTTAGTATTCGGGTGAGGGCTCCCTCTGCTGGCTTGGCGTTACAGAACTCCTCCCTCTAGGAGCGACTCCTGGAGCTCAACGTGGACGTCCCCGTGGTCGTGGTGCTGGTCGATCGGGTCTGGCTCGATGAAACTCCTCGATGAGTGCAGGATCCAGAATGTCCCGGGCGGCTACCCATGATCTCTCCTCAGGTCCATAGCCCTCCCAGTCCACCAGATATTGGAGCTGACCCCCTCTTCGTCTCGAGTCCAATAACACATTCACCTTATAAGCTGGGGTTCCATCAAAATCCAGTGGTGGTGGTGGTTCTGGGGCTTCATGGCCAGGGTCAGCTCCCGGGTGAACAGGTTTGAGGAGGGACACATGGAAGGAGGGAGAGATACGATAGTTAGCAGGAAGCTCCAATTGGTATGTCACATCATTGATCTGTCTCAGTATTTTAAAAGGGCCAACATACCTGGGACTGAGGTTCCTGCTTGGTAGTGTGGTGGCTTCTGCCGCTGCTGTGAGGAATCATTCTCAAAGTCTTGGAGTTTTGATGCCAGAAGATAAGACTTTATTATATGTGATAATGAAGCCTGAGAGACCCTGCAGAGAATCTCCCGAATCTGGGTTTGCAACCTCTTATATACAGATTTTTCTCCTAAGGCGTGTTCAATACATTTCCTATATCTTATTGTTTACCTTTTTTGGATGTGCCTCGAGTCTGTTTTCAAGAAGCGGACAGGAGGCCTCCATATACGTTAAAGAAGAGGCACCAACGTATAGTTTTTGTCTAATGTCACAACAGGATGTGCAGTTTCAGCACAAAATGTATGTCTGCACATCCTCTTCTCATGCTGGCCTCTATACACAGGCAGAAACATGTTTATAATAGTAGAATAACTTGATACATAAATGGCTATATTCACATTCATTATACTTGATTAATTTATATTTTGATTAATAAAAATCTTCTACATTCCCCCCTTTGAGACTTACTAAGTCTCACCTTTACTTGTTTTTACCCAGAGTGCAGTTTTATAATTCAGTCTCATCAGTTATCACTACCTAGTGACTAAATTAAGTCAAACAGTTTTATCACCACTGACTAGATCAGGCATTCCCAAATCTGGACCCCGAGATCCACTTTCCCCTGCAGAGCCCAGCCGCAACCCTAACCAAACACACCTGAACAAGCTAATCAATGTCTTCAGGATCATTAGAAAATCACAGACAGGTGAGTTTGATCAGGCCCAGAACCAAACCCTACAGAGGACCGGACCTCCAGGGTAAGAGCCGAGGAACCCTGGACTAGATTATGCAACAGCACTCTGGCGGAGCAGCAGGACCAAACCTCTCCCCCACACTTGACTAGGAAGGAGTAAAAGATCCTGTCTCCCTAATCCCTCATTTAAGATAAAACATTGTTATAAGCATGAGCGTGCAATTGGTTCAGCATTTGTCTGTGGTTGTCACAGTTATGTATACAACAGAAATAAAAATTCAAAACATACAGCAATGTAACATCACACAAAAATCGCATAGTTGATCTTCAGCCCAGACACTTTGCGCATCGTAGAGGGCCACCCTTGGGCAGAGGTTAGGCTAGCACTTACACCCAGGGTATGGTTCATCTTTATGCTTCTTCTTCGTCCTCAGTTGAGGTACTAGAATCTCCATCATTTGTCAATGTTTGTGACTTCCAGTTGGGTGCATAAGGCCAGTCCTGGTAATGTACATTTTGGTTACTCTTCAAATTCAATTTCTCATCATCTTGACATTTTAGCATTTCCATTTGCCTAGCTGTGGCTTTGACAACTAGTGACCTCAGTATAGGAAGTACACAGCAAAACAGTAATCCTCCTATTAATACTGCAACTCCTGAAAACATTCCCAAATTAGCTAACCATGCTCCCCATGCTCCTAACTTCATATCAAACCAGTCCCACATTTGATTATCTTTTTCCAGCATTTGCTTTAAGTTTAATCCTTAGGTTTATTAATTTGATCATTACTTCACTAAATGCTCCTTCTGGAGCAGTATAATTTGGTATATAAGTATTGCATTGTTCCCCAAACATAACACATACTTTTTCTTTTTCAGATAACAAATAATTTACAGCTATTCTATTTTGCCATGTCATTCCGACTGTTGCATCCAATTGCTCTCCTAGAAATGATAAGGGCTCATCAGTGTAATTAATAAATCTTTGTTGATTGTACTTTATGTAATTAATCCATTCTGTATTTTTTTTTTTTTTTCAAATTAATATTGATTCAAACCCTGATTTTACTTCATCTGTTGCATTAAATTGTTAGGTATGCCTTTAAGTTGACTATTTGAATCTATATAAATTGCAGGGTCTTTTTCATAGGCTCTTTTGGATCTGACTTTCTGTTCATTTTTTGCTTCCTCTTCTAGAGAGATGTGACTCATTGTATGTGTCACCATAACCCTAGTACCTAATCCTGACCATTTTTCTGGTGATGTTGGCACGAGGCCTTATTCTAATCCACACATCTACCATATGTCTGCCAATGCAGTATCAATTTCATCAAATAGGCCTATAGGTGGTAGGCCTTCTTTTATCCCTAAATAATCATCTTTACATTGTGATATTTTCCATATTTTGATGCATTTCCCTTCAAATCTTCCTATGTCAATATTTCCCTTTTACTCGTTACATTCAAATTCTTTATCTACCATTAAGTGTATTTTTCCTTGTGGCTTTTGTATTTTGTATTTTTATTTTTTCCATACTATTGGCCATTCACGGGTATGTATGTAATGTAATTCAGTTGCTTCTCTGTAGTTTGTTGTAGCTTGGAGAAACTGGCACCAATATGGGCAAAATGCCATTTTTGGGTACAGTTTCTAAAGACATTTATTTCTTTGCCTCTTGCTATAAAGCATTTACCTCCCAATCTCACTACCTCAAACCTCATTGCATTAGATAGTCCTGGACATTTCTTAAACCATTCATCATGAAATATTCGACAACGAGACCTGTGTATAGGTATTGGTACAATATATAAAATTGGTTTTGCTTCAAAGCAAACTATGCAGTTTTCCAGTTTTTCTTTTTCTGCTGTGTAATTTACCCATTTATACCAACTGTTTTTGTCTACCTTTTCCCATAAAACATTTGAATTGCTCATTTTCTTGAAACTGATATGATTATTATCTACAATGTGTCTGTTTTGTCTGGATATTTTTCCTCCTCATCTAGTTCTTGGTCTTTTTGGATTAAGTCATAGCCACTGCTAGATTCATTCGAGGGTTGAAAAGTCAGTTCTAGGGAAGTCTGGGTGCTGTTGTCTTCGGCTTGAGCTTGTAGAATTAGATGCATTAGGCATGTGATGATCATCAGATTTCTTTTCATTTTTCTGCTTCTCTCACAAAAGAATGAGCTCCTTGCTTATCTCTTTCTGAGTTGTCATCAGTTTGCACTTCATCTTGTCTCACTGGTCTCTTCTTGTCACTTTCTCCTGAGTTGTCTACTTGTCTGTTTCCTTCTCTTTCCACTTCCTCTTTTCCATTTATCGGCCCACATCTGCTCCCAAGTATTTTGATCATCTCGTTAGCTGTCCCATCACTCATTCCATCTTCACCAGGGAGACTCTTTGCGAGTCGTTGCATTGGTCTTTCCCTCCTTGGCAAGGGAGGGTTGTTACTAGCACGCCCTTCATCCCTCATTTCATGTTGTGTGGGGTTGTTGAAGCTGGTTGGTGTATTTTAAGGTGAGAGATGTGGACCCAGATGTCCCTCTGCAACCATTTTGCAGGTCAATGCAAGACTCTTCCTTGAGATCATAACTGCACACTCGCTGGTTCTTAATGGTGGAGCAGACCATTCCCTGGCCTTGATAGAACTGCTGTCACCTGGAAATGGAAACCTTTAGAGTTTTTGTTAGTGATATCAAGCATGCTCATTTGCTCATCTGGCCAGTCGTCCTTCTTGGTGTGACCTGTGGAAATTTCATGTGGGTTGAGGGCTGTCCTGGCCCCTTTTTTGAGCTCTCACAAATCCAGTTCTGTCAATACAATGAGTATAGGGCTACTAACCATTTGCTATAATGTAATAAAGAATTTGGTTTTACTCAGTTATCTGCATCCTTACAATTTTTCAATTCATTTGAAAGTTATTCTCAACAATTTGCTAATTCAGTTATCTCTTTGTTTTATAAACTGAGTTCCCCTATATCACTAGATAATTTCCTAGGTCTATCTTGCTCAGTAGCATAGGTCTTTTGACCTGGAAAACACTCAACCCACTTTATGTTAACAGTCAGAAAGACTATTTTATCCTTTTGACACAGAATCAGCTCCATCATGATATGCTGAAAAGAAAGTTAGATGTGGGGTGGACAGAGTAAGCTTGCTTGCTTTGCCTTCCCATGTAATGCGCTGCGCAAGTGTGGCACTGTTTTTCTTTTTGCCACAACACTAACCTAGGTGCTGACCAGGAAACTTAACCAAATTCATCCACGGTCATTATTTTACTGGGCATAATTTGCCCTGTGGGCCCACATCTTAACATTTGCATACAGCTGTTTTGGCAAAATAATTGATTTGCCTCAGTGTCTCGTCAGACACCTTCTTTCACTCCATACAACAACATCATTCATACTTTTTCACACTCTTTCACACACCCCTTTTTTGACCAAAACCTATTTTTCTCTGTGAGACCTCAGTCGATTGTGAACTGGATGATTTTAGCTGTGGAACGCCACAGATTCTGAATAGGAAAACATGAACTTTTTCATTACACTCTGCTGAGCGTAGACCTGGAAGCATTCCACATAGTTTCTAGATGTCATATGCATCTGGACAACATCAATCACTATAAGATTTAATTTAACACTGCAGTTTAAACCTCCTTTTTTTTTTTTTCTTCTTCTTTTTTTTTTTTTTTTTCTTTTTTTTTTCTCAAACAATATGTAATAGATTAATTTGTTTAGAATAATTGTCTTGGGCAGTGTGCAGTTGAGATAGCCAATTGTAATTTCTCAAATGTCACTTGTTTGTCTAATTTAAAGTTTAGTCAAATACTTTTTGTTATTGCTCATGAGCTACTTTGAGAAGAGGATTGGAGATCTCTGCATAATCTAGGATCCATGGCCATCAACATTTCTATCTTGTTATCCCCAGTGATGACAGCATATGTGATTTCATGATTTTGGATCTTTGGAGTACATTTTTTTTTTTTTTTTTTTTTAATGATTTTATGAAATCTAGAAAATTACCATTAAACAAAATGGAGTGACCAGTATTTTTATTTTATCAGCCATATATATTTATTTTTCTGTTAGACATATTTTCTACCCTTTGTTTGTTTTTTTCCCAAAGAGTTCAGCATTGTTGTCAGTAATTCAGTTGTACATTTCTCCCCTAGTTGGTTAATAAAATAGCCCTCACTATGCCAAATCCAGCTCCATTTTTATCTGATTGGTGAGTCAAGCACCCACTTTTGTCTATTAAAATTCCTTATTCTTTAAGACATAAGGCTGGACTGGTACCTATTGAAAAGCAGATTGAGAACGTTAGTTAAAACACAGAATTCAAAGAACTGCTGTGAGACCAGTGAATAGTCAAGATTAATATAGTTAATAAAATAATTAACAAAATTTGAAACAGTCTCTTAAGTGATCAAATAAACGTGCATCACCTGTCCACGCAAAGGGAAGGGATGGAAGTGCTTCTAGTTTGATCATCATTCTGTTGAAGCTGTTTGGTTGTTGCACTGGGTCGTAAGTCTGTGATGACACTCAAAGGCCTGATGTTGTGGTGTATGATCTCCATTGTTTCTCTGCCTCTCCTCAGTCTGGCTTTTGATTGTTCCTGCCAGAGTTTTGCATTTCAGGATGTTCTCTTCACCCTCAGGAAAAGTCTCAAGTGAAAGATTCACCTTTTCCTGCTTTAAGTCAGCCTTTCTCCATGTAGAAGTGTGCACTCCTCTTTCAGGAGGGGAGTTGAAAGTCCATCAGCCCCTCTCTCTTCTTCTTTCTGCAGCTGTGTCTTTGCTTCTTCGCTGCATTGTTAAACAGACTTCAGTTCATTGGTTCCCCTTTTCAAGGCACTGATCCAGAAGCCATCTGAAATCTTAACACTCAGAGACTGCATTATTCAAATTGCACCTTTGTAAACTCTGACCAAATTGTGTCGGAGCAATCAGCTTTTTATCTAATTTTCACTTTTCAACCATCTCTTTCAATGGTCCCTTAATAAAAAAGGTCTCATCTGGTTAAAAACAGCAGTTCCCTTATTCTATTTTAGTAACGCAAGTTCTTCATTGCAGAAATACAGCAAGCAGTTATTTCTTTGCAAAATGCAGAAAGCAGCAGTAATCTACCTTTATTATATACTACAATTAAACAAAAGAATCTTTCCTTTTACAACAGCATGACGTGTATGGTAAACTAAAGACTTCAATCCTAATTTTTCTTCTATATTTGCATACATGGTTCAGAATAATCTAGTAATGTTGAGTGAATTTTCCCCAACCAACATAAAATAATTCCTTTTATTTAATTTAATTATTTAATCAACAAGTTCTGCTATTATTGTAAAATGCCCTATAGCTTTTGAATGAAAATTTTCTATGAACTTGGTCACCCAATCTTGCTCTCATTCAACATTGCACAACACAAGTTATCTCTTTTTAACTCAAACCCAAATTTCTGAAACTCTGTAATGGATTAAGTTTCTCACCATCTCCCAGGGACAAGAAGATACAAATTTTAGACGTCTTCAGATATAAGATATAAAGTTTTAAGCACGTGCAATATTTTCATTCATCTATTAAGACGTCATTATAATAATAAATGTATATCTTATTTTAATTAATCTATTATTATTTCAATATTCTGCAAAGTCCATATCTTAGAACACTTTTTTTCTTTTTTTTTTAAAATACCATTCATATAAGTCCCTTTATTCTTTAGGGCTCATACACTCATCCTTTGTCCCTTTTTTTTAAATAGGGCTCATACACTCATTCATCCCTCTCAGGTGGGCACGAGCTGCGTCCGCCTCTGCCAGGTCACACTTAAGTGACGGTCCAGGAGGGGTGCGCAGCCTCTGCCCACCTAATACGGAATTTATTTATTTTCTCATACAACCACAGTCATTCACACAGACACCGACACAGACACATTAAAACAGACTACACTACACTCTTCCTGAGTGACCTGTTAGCTCTACTTGCTCTTTCACTGATACACTTCCTCAACACAGTAAAAACAGAACCTAGCAGGAATTTTTGCCTACCCGTACAGACCTCTGAGACCAGAGCGGTATCCGCAGGACTTTGCGCGCTTCTCTATACTTTATCTGTTTAACGTTTATTGCTATCCTTCAAGGCCCACTTAGCAATAAACACAGACCATTGCATGCAATGTATATCTGCTTAACGTTTACGTCATCTATCAAAGCCCACTTGACAGTAAACACAGATTTTTGCATGCACAATCTGCCCTCATTTACTGCTATCCATCAAAGGCCCTCTTAACAGTAAAACAGATCTGTGCATGCAATTATTTCTTCTGGAATCAAAACCCCTTTTTACTTTTTGTCCTATATAGTTCTTTAAAATTTGGAGGAGCATTTTCAAGTGTTCTTACCACCATGGGCACACTTTGGCCAACAACACAAACCATTTATATAAGCAAAAACTGCCTACCTTTTTAGTGGCCACTTAATTTGTGTTGCTCGTCAAAGTCCACCCAATGTGGTCTTCCACCCTCTGCTCCTTTCCAATCCTGTTCGTGACGCCAATTTGTGGTGGCTTCTGCCGCTGCTGTGAGGAATCATTCTCAAAGTCTTGGAGTTTTGATGCCAGAAGATAAGACTTTATTATATGTGATAATGAAGCCTGAGAGACCCTGCAGAGAATCTCCCGAATCTGGGTTTGCAACCTCTTATATACAGATTTTTCTTCTAAGGCGTGTTCAATACATTTCCTATATCTTATTGTTTACCTTTTTTGGATGTGCCTCGAGTCTGTTTTCAAGAAGCGGACAGGAGGCCTCCATATACGTTAAAGAAGAGGCACCAACGTATAGTTTTTGTCTAATGTCACAACAGGATGTGCAGTTTCAGCACAAAATGTATGTCTGCACATCCTCTTCTCATGCTGGCCTCTATACACAGGCAGAAACATGTTTATAATAGTAGAATAACTTGATACATAAATGGCTATATTCACATTCATTATACTTGATTAATTTATATTTTGATTAATAAAAATGTTCTACAGTAGCCGCAACTTGATGTCCTTTGTGGAGAGCCAGACCCGTTATCCTGGTTGGTAGGGAGGGTGTGGACGACGTTGTCTGTTGGCCTGGAATTCCTGTGTTCTTATGGCCCGCTGGAGACGAACATGAGCACTGTTCCACACCCTCTCACTACGCTGAATCCAGTCGTCCACTGCAGGAACGGAGGAGGGTTCACCAGACCACGGGAACAGAGGCGGTTGGAACCACAGGACGCACTGGAAGGGAGTTAGACCTGTAGAGGAGTGGGTTAGAGAGTTTTGGGCGTATTCAGCCCACGGTAGGAACTCAGACCATCTGTGTTGTTCACGGCTGCAGTAGCTTCGAAGGTACCTTCCTATTTCCTGGTTGAGCCGTTCGACTTGCCCGTTGGCTTGTGGGTGATAACCTGAAGTTAGACTGATGTTGATGTCTAATTGGCTGCAGAATGCCTTCCAGACCTGAGACGTGAATTGGGTACCCCGATCACTGACTATGTCTTCTGGTAGTCCATAGATCCTAAAGACATGTTGGAAGAGGGCTTGAGCGGTCTCCATGGCAGTGGGTAGTTTGGGTAGTGGAATGAGACGGCAGGATTTCGAGAAACGGTCGATGATGCCCAGGATAGTGGTATTATTATTTGATGGTGGGAGATCAGTGACAAAGTCAATAGACAGATGAGACCATGGTCGTTGGGGGATGGGTAATGATTTGAGTAAACCTGATGGCAATTCTTTTGGGGTTTTTGATTGAGCACAGATCTGACATGACTTGATATAGTTGGTGACATCTCGAGCCATGTTAATCCACCAGAAAGAGTTCTGTAATAGTTGGAGGGTTCGAGAGATACCTGGATGACCGGAGCAGAGAGAAGTATGAACCCATTGCATGATTCGTGGTCTTAAAACTTGAGGTACATAATGCTTTCCTGGAGGTGTGTTAGCGGGTGAGGGGTCTTGTTGTTGTGCTTCTCTTAGTTCTTCCATGATATCCCATGAAACTGGGGCTAGGATGATCGAGCTGGGTAGGATGGGACCGGACGTGTGATGTACTGAGGAGGGGTTATACTGTCTGGAAAGAGCATCTGCTTTACCGTTCTTGCTGCCTGGTCGATAAGTTACTGTAAAGTTGAAGCGTGTAAAGAACAATGCCCAACGGGCTTGACGGGGGTTAAGACGTTTGGCACTTTTGATATATTCAAGATTCTTATGGTCAGTTATCACTTGAAAGGGATGAAGAGATCCCTCAAGCCAGTGACGCCATTCTTCTATAGCTGCTTTCATGGAGAGTAGCTCTTTATTTCCAACATCATAGTTACGTTCTGCGGGGGTCAGTTTCCTGGAGAAGAAAGCACATGGATATAGTTTGCTTGGTTGCCCTTGCCTCTGTGAAAGTACCGCTCCTATGCCACAGTCGGAGGCATCCACTTCCAGTATGAATGGTTCGTTCGGATCAGGATGTTTTAGGATAGGAGCTGACGTAAATCGTTCTTTCAATGCGTTGAAGGCGTTGTCAGCTTCTGATGTCCAAATCAGTTTTGACGGCTTATTCTTGAGGAGTGAGGTAAGAGGAGAAGCCACCATGCTATAACTTCGAATAAACCTCCTGTAGAAATTGGCAAAGCCAAGGAATCTTTGCAGTTCCTTGATGGTTCGTGGTTGTGGCCATTCGGTGACTGCCTTAACCTTGAGATTGTTCATCTTGACGCCCTGTGAGCTGATGTGGTAACCCAGGAAGGAGGTTTGATTAACGTGGAACTCACACTTTTCAGCCTTGACATATAATTTATTCTCTAGAAGTCGAGAAAGGACTGTTCTGACATGGGAAATGTGCTCCTGTTCAGTCTTGGAGAAGATGAGGATATCATCGATGTAGGCGATCACAAACTTATTCAGAAGGTCTTTGAAAATTTCATTGATGAAAGACTGGAATACAGCAGGAGAGTTGACCAGCCCATATGGCATTATTTGATATTCATAGTGCCCCCTGGTGGTGATAAAGGCTGTTTTCCATTCATCCCCTTCTTTGATCCTGACGAGATTATATGCACTTCGGAGATCGAGCTTGGTGTAGATCTTGGCCTCTCTGAGTTGTTCTAGTGCTGATGGTACTAACGGAAGGGGGTAACGGAATTTAATTGTAATGTTATTCAGTCCTCTATAATCAATCAAAACCCTGCAGCTGCTGGGGAGGTTGATGGTCGAATAAAACCGGAGTTCAAAGCCTCATCTACATACTCTTCCATGGCCTGATTTTCGGTTCTAGAAAGTGGATATACTTTACTCTTAGGGGGTTGTGTGTTGGGCAGGAGGTCGATGGCACAGTCCCATGGTCTATGTGGAGGGAGTTGAGTGGCTTTTTCCTTGCTGAATACATCAGAAAGATCTTGGTAGCAATGAGGAATATGAACTTTCTGGTGTGTTTCCGGACTTTCTACACTGGTTGTGAGACATGATTGGGGTTTTGCAGTGATACAATGATTCATACAGAAGGGAGACCAGCGTGTTAGCTCACCTTGATGCCATGAGAGTTTGGGGTCATGAATAGAGAGCCATGGATATCCTAAAACAACTTCATGTTTAGGAGAGTCGATGATGTAAAAGGTGATGGATTCCGTATGAAGAGTTCCAACCTGGAGTGTGAGCGTCTTGGTTTGGTGAGTGATGCCTTTTCCAATCTGTATATCATCGATAGCCTTGACTTGGATTGGTGGGGTGCATGGTTGTGTTGGGATTTGATGTTTTGTGACAATATCCTGGTGGATTAGATTCAGGGCTGCTCCCGAGTCGATCATCGCTGTGAGGTCAAGAGACAGAGTATCAAATCTTAAGACAACAGGGAGTGTGAATAATTTGTTGCTTAAAAGGACAAGATGTTCAATATTTACCCGAGGATTGCTCTGGAGCTTGTGGGGGCATCCTAAACTGCGGTGACCAGGTTCACCGCAGTAAAAACACAGGCGTTGCTGTCGTCTCCGTTCTCTCTCATTCTCGGATAATCGGTATGCGTTTAGTTGCATGGGTTCCTCAGGAGAAAATATTTCAACAGGGTAACGCGTAAGAGCATTGGTTTGTCCACCCTTTCCACTCTTCTTCTTTGGAGCTTGTCTCATGAGGTTATCAATCTTGATGGCGAGCGTGACAAAATCAGAAAATGAGGATCCCTCACCCTTACATGCCAGTTCTACCTGAAGGTCGCAGTTAAGGCTTTTATGAAATGTAGCTTTTAAGGCAACATCATTCCATCCACTCTGTGCAGCGAGCGTTCTAAACTCAATGGCAAACTCGGCAGCGGTGCGATTACCTTGTGTCAGATTGATGAGTTGTGTTGAAACGTCTCTTCCACCATGAGGGTATTCGAACACTTCGCGGAGTTGTTGAAAGAAGTACGTCACTGAACTCCTTAGTCGGGAATCTGAGTCCCAAACGGCTGCTGCCCAATCGATGGCTCTGCCTGTCAAAAGTGTCATAATAAAAGCGCACCTCTTCCCCTCTGAATCGAACCTCTCTCCTTGGTGATCCAGATAAATCTGTACTTGGCGAATGAAGCCCTTGCATTGCTCAGCTGTTCCGTCGAATTTGTCAGGAAGTGCGAAACTTACGGCGTTTGGCATGGCCGGAGGGAGAGATCGAATGTAGTGTGTTAGGTGTTCATTTACGGTCCGCAGCTGGGTGAGTTGTTCCTGATATCCTTTGAGCATTTCCGTTTGGTATGAAAATGCTGTTTGTAGATTTGACACTTCCGCTGGATTCAGGGGAGGCGAAGTATTCTGTAACAGAGACGCTGGAGTTTGATTAGAATCCATAAGCGGAAGTTTATTAGAGGTCAAGACTTTAACCAGAGGTCGGTAAAACAGGCAGGGGGTCAAACCAGGGAGGCAAGCAGATCGTTCTTCATACACAGGGGCAAACTCAGAGACAATAATGATAAGGCAGGCAAAGGGTCCAAACACAAACATCAGTCAGATCAGGCGTCAGAACAAAGGGACAGAGTACAAATACCGTGAGTCAGGATATCAGGCAAGATCATAGACAGGTAAGCAATCCGGATAGTTGAGGAATAACGCTTGGTAAGGCAGAATGACTGGCAATACTTCGCGACTAGCCTGTGAACATGTCTCAGTTTATATGAGAGTCAAACAGGAAATGACAGCAGAGGGAGCGGGCCAGGTTCAGTATTCGGGTGAGGGCTCCCTCTGCTGGCTTGGCGTTACAAATAAATGGTTTCTATTACAATTCATATTTGTACAATTCATAACTTTATTGACTTTTGCCAAGGTACTTTTTCTATGTTATATGTTTTATGTTTTCTATGAATTAGTTGTAGTATTTCTTAGTAGATGTATAGAGAGTAGTATGGTAGTTCTATTGCAGTGAAGTGCAGATGGTTTACCAAAAATTAAAATGTACTGTATATTTATCATCTTATTCAATATGCACTGGTAACTACACACAGAGAAGGTATCTGTTTTCTGAATATTATTCATAATTGTTTCTGTCTATAGTCCTGGAGAACTGACAAATGCATGGTATGCTGCATTGTAGATTCAAGGAACTACTTTTTTTTTAATTATTATTTTTTCTTCTTTTTTTTTTTTACATTTTCACATGCTTATGACAAACCTGTCATTGACTGTTTCATGTAGTTTTTCTTCACTTTGCAGAATAACATTCTTGAAAAAGCAGAAGCCATCACTGGTCCATACTTGGAGTAAGGGAATCTCTGAACTTTCTTTGTAAGTTCCTCTAGTGTTGCCCACTGTGTCTAAGATTGCAGAGAAATTGATAGTTAAACAAATTATTAACCATCTAAATACCACACCCTATGCTCTCCACCCTATGCAGTTTGACTTTAGAGCCAATTATTCCACCGAAACTGCTACTTGCTTCTTTACTGAAAACATCAGAGCTTTGTTGGATCAAGGTGGGGTTGTTGGAGCTGTGTTCCTGGATCTCAAGAAGGCTTTCGACACTGTCAATCATAAAATCTTGCTGACAAAATTATGCAGTTTTAACTTTTCCTCAGATGCACTTAAATGGATTGAGTCTTACCTCACTGACCGTTCCCAACATGTCAGAGTTCAATCATTTAAATCAGCGGCTCTCAGTCTGTCCACCGGTCTTCCTCAAGGATCAAATTTAGGACCTTTGTTGTTCTCACTTTATATAAATGACCTTCCGTCTGTCTGTCCAGATGTTTCTGTGCAGATGTATGCGGATGACACCGTAGTCTATGTTCATGGTAGCAATATCTCTCAGGTAGCTGAGAAAATCACTAACTCCATGATTAATATCACAGCTTGGCTGAAACATTCTTGCCTGCAGTTGAACACATCAAAAACAGTAGCTATGTTTTTCACCAAGTCCAATAATAACTTCAGTGTTGAGCCAGATGTTTTTGTGTCTGGGGAAAGGCTGCAGATTGTGTCAGAATACAAATATTTGGGGGTTTTAATTGATTCAAAGTTGTCTTTTAAATCTCACGTAAAAAGGGTCTGTAATCGAGTCAAATTCAACCTCAGTAACTTTAGACACATTCGCCATCAAATGTCCACACAGGCAGCAAAAATGTACATGCACTCTATGATCTTTTCACATATCATTTATTGTTTACCTATTTGGTCACAAGCTAGTGTTACATCTCTGAAACCTCTCCAATCACTTTACAAACGAACTGTAAAAATTCTGGATAAGAAACCAAGTATTTTTCATCATTGTCCAATATTACAAAAATACAGATTACTCAACTGGGAAAACATGGTAAAATTTTCTAATTTATGTCTTGTTTATAAAATTATTCATGGCTTGTCATCCACTCCTCTCCATCAGTTTGTTAACATCCGAACAGCTGATCATAGCAGAACCAGAGGTGCAGCGAGGGGAGATTGTATCATTCCCTTTAGGAAAAGTGTATTTGGCCAATCCGCTTTCTCTGTTCGAGCTGCTACTGAGTGGAACGTCACCCCCATAAACATTAGAAATTTAAACACATATAGTACATTTAAGACTCAGTTAAAGAAATGGCTTGTTGATAATCAGAGCTGTCAACATTAACTTACTACTAGACCTTCTTGCTGCCTCCAGCTGGCTTTTTGCTTTGTGTGTGTGTATGTGTTCATGTATTTGTCTGATGTTTGTCTGAATGTTGGTCTGTTGTGTTTCTATTGTACATCTTAGTTTAATAGTACTTTTTTCTAAATGTATTGTAATTGTTTTATTGTTATGTAATTATGTAATTTTACTCTCTTTTAGGGTGACTTTTAACATCTGTCTAGGGACTGCAGGTGAAAAATAGCCTTCTGGCTAACTCTGGCATATTGACAGAAATGTTTATTAATATGCATTGTCCCTGTAATAAATAAAATAAATATAAAATATAGTTTTAGTTGAGAATCTTGTTGATATTTGAAGTCCCCATATTAATTTTTTCCCCCAAACATTACCTTTCATGCATTGTAAAATAGCTGTTTGTAAATGTAAAAGGTCTGCAAAGGTTTAAAGATCAAATAAAGTTTTGTCTCCTAAAAGTAAGAATTTATTCTGAATTGCTGTGCTGAAATGAGTATCAGAAATGCCTATGGACCTCATCGGCTGTCCCTCAAACATCTATCTAATCTGCCCTCAATCACTGTAGTTGTAGCTGAGGCCAAACAGAGTACAGTAGGCTCTAGGAATGGCAGGGTTTAAGGATGTATTACGTGTCATTTAAGAAATTGTCGAATTTGAGGAAGTTGAAAATGTGATTTTTATCTTTGCTCTTACGATTTTACTAGTAATTATGTTTGTTTACATTGCTACATTTCAGATACTGTGCAGTGAGCTGGTCAGTAATGTAATGTTCCTGGTAAGCAAGTTTGCTCCACAAAATAAAGTGGTCCAGGAAATATATGAAAATGTGGATGTTCATGGTTCAATATCCAAAACTAAACCCTAAGTTTTTCAGGTAAAATAGATTTTTTGTTTGAATTTTTTTTTTTTTTTTTTTTTTTTTTACTTATTTTTTCATGACTGTCAGTGTAAATTGAAACCAGATTCTTTATGCATTTAAAATGCAGGAATACATTGCAAAATACGTCTGGAGACTTTGAGAAACTGACTATGAGAAGATATCTGGCAAGGCGACCTATGGCCTGGTTTAAAGAGAGCACGTTCAGACTACAGCAGTTTAATGATACACCCGCTATACCTTTTTGTTGTGAAATGTTCCTGTGTATTATACATGCATTTAATTCTCTGGATTTGTTTGTAATTGTATAAAAATGGAAAGAAGTCATAATTATACTTCATTGTTTTATTGTAATATTGGACCTGTAAACTGATTATTTTCAATCATTTCTTTCATTTTGTTTTTACATAAACAATCTGTACAACAGACAATGAATGAAACAACATTAACAACATGGAAAAAACTAACTAACCATTTTGGCTATTTTTTAAATTACAAGTCTTAATTTCTCGGCAATAGCCTATGAGAACATTAAGTGGTTGCATACTGTAGATTGACACTGGGATCTTTTGCAGTCACATTTATGTCACCAAGTCAGCTCTGTGAGAGAAGTCCTATCAGATGGTAATTGTTTCTCATATGAACATATGTAAAAATTTATTTACATGGCACCTCAGTGATAACTCATGGATTTGATGCTTTATTCACAGTGGAGAAGCAAAATGTGTGATCATATGAATCTAGGAATGCACTGCTGACATGGCCAGTCACACAGTTGTCTGCTATAAATAAAATGTCATATGCTTGGAATAATAAATAAATTTAAATGTAATAATATACAATTCATTATTTTTTTTAAATCTATTAAAATTATTAAAAATAGGAAAATAGACCCACTAGTTGAAATGCTTTTCTTAAATTTTATCTCTTTTAAAATGATGGGTGTCATTAAAAATGTGGAGATTAGCAGACATAAGCTAATGCAACCTCTTATTTACATGAGGTAAACAAAGCTGCTTGGTTTACATTTTTATGTTTGTAATTGTAGGCCTATACATATTTTAAAGTTGTATTGTATACTTGTTACTGCCATAATAATGACCCATTTCAAATGTTTACGTGCGTTCTGGTCTTTTGTTCTTAACAGCACCCAATTGTTGTGGTGGAGCAGTTCAATATTGTTCTTGTAAATACTTTCTAGCATTTCAGTATTTTTATTTTTTTTTTCAGTAATTAATATGCATGCAAAGTACAACAGTTAGTATATCATGTTAAACGGTGGTCAAAAAGGATTTAAACAGTTAATTTTGAATCGATTTCTTCTTGTCAGAGAGATGAGGATTCGGACAGCAATTAAATTAACACATGACCTTGTTAATTCGGTTGGGGATTTTTACAGGGAAGGTGGGAGAAAAAAAAAAAAAACTCATTCTGTATTCGGATGGCAATAAAATCACAGACTAACCCCTGTAAATGTTGAAAATTGCTTACGTCCCCATGAGAACCAATTACCATCCAAATCTGGCTATTATGTGCTTTTATTGTCGTGGCCCAGGGAGAGGGAAGATCTCTTCAGCGCAGTCAAAGAAGCTCAAACAGCAGAATTCCAGGTGCCAAAATCAAGACTTTATTAGACCAAGTAACAAAGCCGAGAAGACAGCCACCACATCCACTGCCTCGGAGTCTTTGTTTGTCCAAGCTCCATGTTTTATACACTCTCTTCTTATACAAAGTATCAAAGTTGGTTCTTCGCATTTTTTATCTGTTACGCCTGTCCGGTTTTCCACAATTACTTACTTGTACTCCTTATCTATTTTTTAATGGTGGAATTTGGCCAAAGCTGCCATTTTTTAAGAATGGTTACATCAAAATGGTTACATCAAATCTGCTTACTCTGGAAATTTCCCACAGTTCATAGGGTTATCCAAGCTCATTGGTACACTCCAATGGAAAAACACCAGTATTCAAAAGTCAACACAATAGACTCTCTGTACCTTCCCAAGAGACAGTAGTTATTTTGCATCAGTTACAACCTTAAAAGTATCCTCCTTAAATTCCATTCCCACACACCAGTACTGCCCAATGGATGGCCTCTTATATTTCACAATCTGTATTTAAGACATCTAGTATTGTTATAGTTCAACGTATTAATCAGTATATTGATTGCTTTAATGATCATTCTTTAAGTAAGATAATACCATATTCAGTAATTATCACAATATAGAGTAAAATTACACAATATTATCAGGTGGAACCAAACATACACCATTTTTCATACATCTCCATTTTTGCACCATTTTGGACTCGGCAACATCAGATGCCTCTTCAGTGTTAGCTCCTTTGATTTGTCCAGTTTCTGCCAGCTCCTCCAGGTAACTGAAGAATAAAATAAAAGATCAATCAATAATACAGTAATTTTCTACTGATTTATAAATGTAATGATTTAAAATAAAAATTGAATACCCTTAAAAATATGCATAAATTTACTAGACTAAAACTAGTAAAAATAAACAGGAAAATGATGGCAAAATAACAATACTAATATATATATATATATTAGTGCTGTCAATCGATTAAAAAATTTAATCGCGTTAATCACAGTCATGGACTGTGATTAATCATGATTAATCGCAAATTTAAAATACTAGGATTTACCTGTAAATGTGTTGAAATGAAATGCATGACAAACTAGTTTAAGGAAACAGAACCTTTCACACCTCCGCCAGGTATGAGACATAATCCTTATTACTCTTTTATCATTATTCTTCTGTTTTTATTCAGCCATTATCAGTCTTTATACTGGCATTACGTTTACCAAGCCACATCGCTTCAATCCCAGTATACATTTACCCAACTATTATCAAAAGTATTTCCAAAAAAATATTACAACAACATTTTCTTGCGACCTTACGTTAAGTATTATGACAAAATGCATTATGAAGAAGAATTGGACCTGTTCTGCAGCTGCATTAGAGCTAATATTAGCATCATGCTTCATAAAACAATTTATGAGATTAATAGTACACTTTTACTCAGAACTCACTTTAAACCACCATCGAGTGTTTGTAATAACTTCCTTTTGCGATCACATGTGGAATTTGGTCGTTTACTGTTGTTAAAATATGCTATTTATAGCCTTTTATATCGCTGCACAAATTAGCAGATGTACACATTCATCTCAAGAAAATCACATACAAATATCCTATCGTAATCGTGTGTTTATTATCTTATATAATCTATAGTGGCTTTTGTCATGTTTATTTCTGCTGTGTAAAAGCCTTAACGTGCTCTGCTGAAACTCACGTTATTTGTGATGTTTACAACTGCCTCTCCGTTCTTAAGTTGCCAGGGATACATTCCAACTATAATACACATTAGTAAAAGGATCTATTTTCATTTTTATTTGTCTTTATACACTTTGGGCGACCGCGGTACATTATAAAAGTAACGTTAGCCCAAAAACCCGCGGCTCTGTAATTTTTCCCGCGACTGTATTTTCAAAATAGCCCATGGCCACTATCACACAATGATAGATAAACTTCCGCGCTGCGATGACGCGAAGTTGGGGTCAAACATTATCACATGATTAATTTGCGTTAAAAAAATATTAACGCGTTAAATTTTTTTGATTAATCGCATGCGTTAACGCGTTAACGTTGACACCCCTAATATATATATATATATATATATATATATATATATATGCAGTATAGACTACACTGTATATTATGGGATTGTGGGACAACTTGCTTCAGTTTTACAACAGTCAAGAATGTTCAGGGAGCTGACAGCCATGTTTACTGAATGTTCTTCATGGTTGATATAATGTGTTGTTTAAAAGAATAAACAATGGTTAGGTCATAGAGGATAGCATATAGTACACTAAAAATAACAGTAATATGAACCTATTGAGTACTCCTGCCCTGAGAGCAGCACATAGTTCAGTAAAAATACATAGTTCAGTAAAAATAACAGTAATATGAATATTGAGTACTCCTGCCCTGAGAGCAGCACATAGTTCAGTAAAAAAATAACAGTGATATGAATATTGAGTACTCTTGCCCTGAGAGCAGCATAGTTCAGTAAAAAATAACAGTAATATGAATATTGAGTACTCCTGCCCTGATAGCAGTGCTAATGCTAATGCTAACGCTAACTGATTGATGAAATGTCACAGAGATTTGAACGAGTTCGGTTGTCGTTCATATCGGTTTCACAGACAGCGTGGCAGGATTGGAAAAGCATGTTTTACTCCAGTTACCTCATTAGCAGCTTTGGTGCGATCGACTGATGAAGCAGTCTAATGAAAAGGCACACTACACTATATGATATATTTAGTCGATGATTATTTGTTCTGTGCATGATTGTTTGCTAATTATCTCACTAAACGTAAGAGATATTCATTTTCTTTTTTTATGAAAATACATGGTAAATTCACTCACCTTGCAATAAATGCCTCCAACGAAGCGTCAGTAAGGTATCTGTCTGAAGTATTCCCTCCACACGTTCAAATTTCCTGACCCCGACTCTGCTTCAATTTCATTGGTTGAATATGTGAACTAATCATTTTCCTTTCTGCCCTCAGAACATGTTTGAGTAAGTAAAACTCCCATCTGCAGCTAGAGCTACAGATAAAGAAACATGGATAAATGAGTAATAAGCAGCTTTCTGTGTGTGTACCCCAAGACAAAGATAACTATAATGCTAATAATAAAGATATAAATAAAAAAATAAAAAAATGTTCGAAGGGCATACTCCACTAGGCACAGTTGCCTTGTACTAAAGCCCAAGCGCGATTGTCCTTTCGCTAACAGACAGATATCACAAGATTATTACAGAGGCAGCTGAGGTTAATGGTGGAATTTACAGCTTTACTCACAAACTACAATACCTGTTCATCAATAAGATGAGAACCAGACCCATTATAATTCTAAATGTACTCGAAATTAAATTAATTGAAAAGTGCGATATCCAGGTAGTAATAAAGATTTTTGCTGTCATAATGATAACAATAGCGCATTCAGAAATAGTAAATTAACTGTTCCATGCTCCGGCGCAGTTAGCGATCACACTACATGTGAACCGCACCAGAGCCACCTCTTCAAGCAGGCCAGGGCATGGTTAAACAAACCGCACTGGACACGGTACAGAGCAGTCACACTTGTGAAATGAACTGGACTTTGGGGGTCAATCGTGCTCAAGCATGGATCAGATCTCCTAGTACATGATGCGAGTACATCCTAAATCTAAGTGAATAGCAGATAGCACACCACAACTAAAACCATAACAGCACAAAAAAATGATGAATGATAAAAACATTGACAGCCAATCGGAATAATTTCTGCTTTAAAGAGCTTGAGCTTTTAAAGTGACAGATGACACAACTGCATTGTATACTTAGAATACACTAATAATTATCGTTCTTGGTGTAAACAGGCCTTATGTTACTTCACTGGATGGCCAATTTCAAATGTATTTTGTGTATTTTCAAAATACAAAATACTGTATTTATATTTAAATACATTTTACCATACAGTATTTTGTATTTTTATTTTAAATACATTTTGATGTATTTGTGCCCATCTCTGCCTACATGAATGGTCATGTGGCATGCGTTTTCAGTTGTGTAGTGTAGACGGAGATCGTTTCTGAAATGTAGCGGAAACGCCAGTGTAGACGAGGATCGTTTTATTCATATTAAAAACATATTAAAATATTAAAAACGCCGTTTTAAAACAAAAACGCACTAGTGTAAATGGGGCCTTAATCTCACTATCTCAAAACCGGTCAGAATGCAGATAGAACCTTAAAATTCCAAGGTGGCAAAGTGTTCTTTTCACTGGAGCCACATATACCGACATTGTTGAAAGGTCTGCATTACTGAACTTAAAGGTGCCAAAGAAAACAACTTTTTATGCAGTGCAGTCATCTTACTTCATTTCTTTTATTGAAGTTGCATACTGAGAAAAACAGACAGCCATTTTAGATGAATTACACATTCAAAATGCACTGCAAAAGGAAGTGCATTTAACTTCCTTTTTATTGCCATAAGATTGATATGAAATTGTTACATTATCAGCATATACAATAACCTGCACCAACTCAAGTGGACAATTTTATCCGATGTGTAATACATAAGACTGTACGTGTTGTACTTCGCAGAAAATCTAGGGCTGAGCAATTACTTTCTACAAATTAAAGAACAATTTTTTTTTCATCAGAAGAGTATTGTCTGTGATCAGGGGCACACAAAAACATCAAAATTAATTAAAAAAAAATTAAATGCACGTAAATGTCTTGTGTGTGAGAGGGACAGAACACGCTGTCTACAGATCAATAGTTTTTCAAACTGTTTGATGTGAGGGACCCAGAAATATAATAATCAACGTCAGGTCTGGTTTTATGAAGGTGCTAAAGACAGCAAGAGCACCCTCAAATGAAGCTGTAATACTAACATTTTGGCAAAACAGATCTGGCAAACTATCCATTGGATATTAGAGAGTGTAAAGGTTTCTATTTACGGTGTGTTTTTACTGCATTTAGTGTTGAATCTACTTCATCCAGCGCTATAGGTTATCTGTGTTCTTAAAGGATTAATTCACTCCAGAATTAAAATTTCCTGATCATTTACTCACCCCCATGTCTTCCAAGATGTTCATGTCTTTCTGTCTTCAGTCGAAAATAAAGGTTTTTGAGGAAAACATTTCAGGACTTTTCTCCATATAGTGGACTTCAACAGTGATCAATGTGTTGAAGGTCCAAATTGTAGCTTTCAATGCAATCAAGCTTCCAAGGGCTCTACAAAATCTCACCTAAGGAATAAGGGTTTTATCTAGCAAAACAATTGGTCATTTTCTAAAAAAAAAAAAAAAAAAATAGAGTAATAATAATAATAAAAATGTATATACTTTTTAACCACAAATGCTCATCTTGTACAAGCTCTGCAATGCGCATCCATGATTCACACATTACATAATCCCATTACAATGACTTAGGGGCTGGTATTCACTTCCTTGTTGATCAGCTGCAAGGCATTGGAAAACATCATGGATATCCTTGGATGTCTACAAAGTGTTTGCAAAAAGGTATTTGTATCAGAAAAGAGGAAGTAAGCATCATTCTCTCTATACTTGACCCTGTTAACTGCCAGGCTCACAAGAGCTGACACTTGAGACGAAGGCAGTATTTTGCACAAGGACCCAACTTTATATGGCATATAGACTCATATGACAAACTGAAGCCTTATGGAACATGCATTAATGGCTGCATCAATGGATTCTCTCATAAAATTAAGTGGCTAAAGCCAGGTTCACTACAGGAGATTTAGGCCGATTAAACCTGATTTTACCCTCCCGAGAATAGGAGAAAAACTCTTGTTGAGTACTTCGGTTACTTCTGATGTTTGATGTGGATTATATGG
This sequence comes from Spinibarbus caldwelli, assembly GCA_039654775.1. Lineage (NCBI taxonomy): Eukaryota > Metazoa > Chordata > Actinopteri > Cypriniformes > Cyprinidae > Spinibarbus > Spinibarbus caldwelli. The sequence continues at coordinate 3,623,574 of CM077219.1, read as the reverse complement.
TAATGTGAGGCATTTACAGATCGAAGCTTGAACTTTCTAATCTGCTCGCACACAAATCAGGGCCACCTTGATTAATATCAAACAGGTTTGATATTTAGGATTTTAGGGATGATGACAGCGATTACATCAGTACTTTATCAATAGTCAATGCAGGGCCACAAATTTGCTGAACAGGTCTGTTGGATAGTGGAGATGGAAGAAACTGCTTGTGGAAATTTTGCAGTAACACAACTGTTTGTATAATGTGTCAAAAACATACCACAAATGTTAGGACAAAGAGAAGCGCTGGGGTGAGTTCGCCTCAGTTTTGAATGTACCAGGTGAGTGTAGAAAGCTGCTAGCATGCTAGCTAACATATGTAAACATTAGTTGCTGAAATGTCAATGACAATCTAATGCGTGAGATGACGTGAGGCACTCCTTCTGGCATGATAATCTTAATAAAATCAACAGACCGCATAAGGTCATCTAAAAGCACCAATGTCCCCTGCGGAATACCAGACTTCATGTTTATGGCACCTCACCTGTGGGATGTGAAAGACCATATTGTTCCACTGACTGAACTTACTGAATTAACTACTACTTGTAAAGAAAACTGTAAGTTCTTAAGTACTTTGCCATGTGATGAAGACGTGTTTGATTTGTGCACAATTACAATGGGGCTGCAGTTTCCCTCTACAAGAACATACAATCTCAAAACAAATCATGTAACAAGGTCTGAAATTTTGTGCAGGAATATGGGTGTTGAGTATAATTTTAATCATTCCTTCAGGTTCCATGCTCACAAGATGAGAAATTCTCGCAAATATACAGCTCTGGAAAAAGTTATGAGACCACTCCAACATCACTTTCAGTTTTTTGAAATGTTCTATTTATAGGTATGTGTTTAGGTAAATTGATCATTTTTGTTTAATTATGTGAACTAATGACAACATTTCTCCTGAATTCCAAAAAATATTGTTTTTGTTTCCATTTATTTGCAGAAAATGAGAACTGGACAAACTGGTCAAAATAACAAAAATAGTGCTTTCAGACCTCAAATACTGCAAATTTAATTAATATTTGAAGAAATAACCCTTTTTAATCAGAGTTTTCATATGTCTTGCCATATACTCAGTCTTTCACATTGCTGTTGGGTGAATTTATGTCATTCCTGAGGCTTGCTTTTGTTAGAATTCAACAGCCACTGGAATGGAATGGCTGAATGATTTAACCCACACAAATTAACAAATCAATTAAAAACTTGTCTTTTTTCAGTCTATAACTTCATAATCAGCACGAATGAATCAGTGCTGCTGCGGCGCTCTCTCTCTCTCTCTCTCTCTCTCTATTTCTATGAGTTCGGTGCGCACGTGCAGGGAGCTGTGCCTGTGTGCATTCTCACATATTTCTGAACTTATCGTCTGTGAAAAGCTGATAATAGTTATAAAGTTTTTTGCTCTTTAAGTGAACTGAGGCAAAAAGTTCACTCGCGATTATAAGCAATGCAGCATGCACCGCTGGAGTGTTGTTGTTTAAAAGGCCACTCACCCATAATAAAGTAACACCTCTGACAAGAAAGATGAGGAAGACAGCAGCAGTTTACAGGTGCATCTCAATAAATTAGAATGTCGTGGAAAAGTTCATTTATTTCAGTAATTCAACTCAAATTGTGAAACTCGTGTATTAAATAAATTCAATGCACACAGACTGAAGTAGTTTAAGTCTTTGGTTCTTTTAATTGTGATGATTTTGGCTCACATTTAAACAAAAACTCACCAATTCACTATCTCAACAAATTAGAATACTTCATAAGACCGATTAAAAAAAAAAAAAAACATTTTTAGTGATTTGTTGGCCTTCTGGAAAGTATGTTCATTTACTGTATATACTCAATACTTGGTAGGGGCTCCTTTTGCTTTAATTACTGCCTCAATTCGGCGTGGCATGGAGGTGATCAGTTTGTGGCACTGCTGAGGTGGTAGGGAAGCCCAGGTTTCTTTGACAGTGGCCTTCAGCTCATCTGCATTTTTTGGTCTCTTGTTTCTCATTTTCCTCTTGACAATACCCTATAGATTCTCTATGGGGTTCAGGTCTGGTGAGTTTGCTGGCCAGTCAAGCACACCAACACCATGGTCATTTAACCAACTTTTGGTGCTTTTGGCAGTGTGGGCAGGTGCCAAATCCTGCTGGAAAATGAAATCAGCATCTTTAAAAAGCTGGTCAGCAGAAGGAAGCATGAAGTGCTCCAAAATTTCTTGGTAAATGGGTGCAGTGACTTTGGTTTTCGAAAAACACAATGGACCAACACCAGCAGATGACATTGGACCCCAAATCATCACTTGGGCTATGAGCTTCTCCACCCTTCCTCCAGACTCTAGGACCTTGGTTTCCAAATGAAATACAAAACTTGCTCTCATCTGAAAAGAGGACTTTGGACCACTGGGCAACAGTTCAGTTCTTCTTCTCCTTAGCCCAGGTAAGACGCCTCTAATGTTGTCTGTGGTTCAGGAGTGGCTTAACAAGAGGAATACGACAACTGTAGCCAAATTCAAATGGCTCTTGATGCCTTGACCCCAGCCTCAGTCCATTCCTTGTGAAGTTCACCCAAATTCTTGAATCGATTTTGCTTGACAATCTTCATAATGCTGCGGTTCTCTCGGTTCCACTCAACTTTCTGTTAACATGCTTGGATACAGCACTCTGTGAACAGCCAGCTTCTTTAGCAATGAATGTTTGTGGCTTACCCTTCTTGTGAAGGGTGTCAACGATTGTCTTCTGGACAACTGTCAGATCAGCAGTCTTCCCCATGATTGTGTAGCCTAGTGAACCAAATTGAGAGACCATTTTGAAGGCTCAGGAAACCTTAGCAGGTGTTTTGAGTTGATTAGCTGATTGGCATATCACCATATTCTAATTTGTTGAGATAGTGAATTGGTGGGTTTTTGTTAAATGTGAGCCAAAATCATCTCAATTAAAAGAACCAAAAACTTAAACTACTTCAGTCTGTCTGCATTGAATTTATTTAATACATGAGTTTCACAATTTGAGTTGAATTACTGAAATAAATGAACTTTTCCACGACATTCTAATTTATTGAGATGCACCTGCAAATGCCTGTCCAATAGAAAATCAAGAGAGCTAGATTTTACTTTGACTCCCTTTGCAACACCCTTGCAGCTGCACAGAATCATCCTAGCAAATACCCGAGTAAACTTAAAGTAATTAAAGTTGTAAGTAAGCTGTAAAAAATTGTGATCTCATTTGAGGTGTTGACCTGCAGAGAGCAACCAAGGTCCTCAGGTAAGGTTGCAGTAAGCTGATTACCTCTACTTGTCAGTGAATGTTCCATAGGCGTTTGAATATTCAATACTTCTTCAGCACTAAAATATGCCTTATAAAACCTCTCAGCGTTTTTTGTCTCATGGCACATAAACTCATGAGTCTCTGTTTTGCTGAGATGATTTTGCACCTGCAAAGAAATTAAACAAAAAATAAATATAGCTTTGTGTAGCATTTGCCAATTGTCCAAAGTGAACCAAATGTAAACCACATTTATTTGAGTGGACATGGAGCTGCGGAGTGCTGTGAAGCTCGGGGGTGGCTCTGACAGCCCCAAATCCTTCCAGACAGTTCTGAAGGCTGAACTGAGGCCAATGAAACGTCCACCTACAGTGTTAAAAAAGACCAAATCTGAATTTCCATCCTCTAAATGAGGGTGGAGACTTGAGTCAGTCTTTCATGATCACATATTAATTTTCAGTCACTGCCAAAATGGCATGAACGATTTTTTAGGATCTTTCACCTGTAAAATAGAAGATAATAGATAAGCCAATCTATGTAATTACTTAAAAATACACAGTCTTGATCTAGTGGTTTTTGTCCCAAGATGTCTTGGGAACATACAAACACAGTTTTTTTTCTGGATCCTCCTTACTCAGCGTCTTGGTCTGGGTCTCCACCTATGGTTTACTTTAAACCACTATGTATTAAGCCCATATTGACTGCATAATCTGTATGGTCTGAGTCTTGGTCTCAGGGATAGGTGTTGGTCTTCATCTGGGTCTTGAAGGGTCTAGTTTTGGCCTGGGTCATCTGGCTCAGTTTTCTTTTCCTCCTCACTGAAATGAAGTAAATATTCCAGGGTCTTCTGAGTGTTGTATTTGCTGAAAAAGTACTGTAACTTTGGGCAGGGCTTAAAGTGACAACAGTTATACCTTCATGAACAGATGCTGTGGTTCGCAGGGAGGTTGTTACTAAGGAATTTCCCTTCATTATATGTATCTTTATAACACTTTACTGAGAGTCACCATTTCAAGAGATCGTTTTTTCTTTTTTGTCTTCATGTCTTTAACTACATTATATACTTTGTAAATCTGTAAATACAGGAGTGACCGTAATGAAGCCGTGGGTCGAGTTTGAAATTTGTTTGTGATTTCTGATTCAGAACTCATTTGAAATCAGATTGGTGTGTCTGTTTATCTTCCTCATGCTCACTTCCATTGTTCCTGATGTTCTCAACATCCACACACGTTTCTGCATTAGCAGCCTTATGTACAAGGCTGTCAAAAAAAAATCGAATTTTGAATATTCGTCGAATTTCAAATAAAAATCCACATTCGAATGCAAAACGTTGCATTCGAATTTTTGGGGTGCGTCAGCCAGGTTGCCTTATCTGGCGCACGAGATGCGATGAAGATGTAGGTAGGTATCATTGCATTTTAATGCTTTTTTAGCCTATCCAGTTGAACCCACTGGATACGTTGTTCATTTAAAATACTGCGGAAAAAGAGAACATCAATGCGGAGATTATGTCAAAACTGAAACCAAGCCGTTCACACAGAACGCATATTTATCGCATTTTCTAGAGGGACATCTATCACCGTTGCACTCGCGTCTTGCAAAAGAGAGTCGGATATTTAGAAAGTCATTTAAAATTATTGTAAGTTCAAGTTTGAAAAAACATGTCTCAAAACTATGGCGGGACGGGTCTCTCCCCATTCCACTGCATCTCATGTTTTTAAATGGAAAAAAGTAACGTTACTCTTTGTGATTGGTTTTCCGTGCATTGTATTAAACTTGTATACATGATGCTGTTCTGTTTCTAATTGTTTAAGCAACGTAATTATATAAGGTTAAACATTATTTTAAACATGCACATTTTTCAAAGATAGTCGTGTTATTTTATGCTTTGAAGAACCGTGGATTAGTAAAATTTTGCTCGATGCGCCCTCTTGTGGCCTCAGGAGAAGCCAAAAGCTTTTCCCCCCTAACTGAAATTATGCCTTTTAAATTCGAATATATTTCGAATTTTGATAATATTTAAGTACAAAATTCCAATTTAGTTTTTCAGCCATTTTGATAGCCCTAATGTGCACTGCTGAGATCCATTGATGTAAAAAAAAAACAGCTGCTAATCAGATAATAATCGCTTTTCATCATAATACCTTTCATGTTGTGCTACATGTCTTTAAGAGTCTTTTAAGAGTTTATATATATATATATATATATATATATATATATATATATAAATAAATGTGTGTGTGTGTGTGTGTGTGCGTTTCTGTTTGGGCACAACTTTCCCTGTCAAACAAATAAAAATCAAAATATCAGGTCAGGTCGGGAAATATTGAGACTCTGTGAAGTTCCGATGCCTTTCTCCCCTCCGTGTGTCCACGCATGGTGCACAGCACAGAGCCGCAGAAGTGAAGCCCTCCCTCCCTTTCCAGTTTGTCTTGGTGTGGAGGTGAGAGGTGATGAACAAAAGACTAAGCTACCTGTGCCTCGAATTTGCAGCTAATTATCCAAAAGACAAAAATAGTTCATTTGTCTTGCTAACATCCTTGACTCATGAGCTACCATGTAATACGTTAACCAAAGTTTAGCTAAGGCAATATATCAAGGGCATACAGGCTAACTTAATGGAGAATCGACAGATGAATACAATAAAATTAATAACGTCATCAGAATTGCCACACTTATGCAAATAAGGCGTTAAGTAATTAAAATGCGCTAATTTGCATACATTTGACAAGGCATTGCAGATGAGTAGTAAAATAAACAAAATAACTAAAGCATATCACCACATAATTTCTTTTGCACTTTTGTCATTTTAGACAGCAGCATGTGAACAGGACTTTTATTTTTGTAGTTGTGGTATGCGTCTCATTTCGCTCCCTATAGTGTGAATCAGTTTATCGTCAACATGAATTCGTTCACTGGCAAGTAGTGATGGAGAAATGGAGCTTTTCGAAACTGCGAGTCAGCTGAACCAAATGCATCGCAAAATGATTCACTGTTTCAAATCGTTTGAATCTCTGCACGCTAACGACACCTGCTGCTCAGAACTGTAAATGCGACGAAAACAACAAACAGAAACTTATAATAGCTTTTACAAACCAACTGAAAATGTTTTCTTGAAAGTTTAATCTATTATATATAATTCACAAATCATTAAATACTAAATGCAAATTATGAATGCCTAAATAATACATTATCTATCTATCTATCCATCCATCTATTGGAACTAGGGAGCTGATTGAGATTTTTCTTTCTATATTCTCATCTTAAACAATACAGTGTCCAAATACCCAGAAAAACTCCTGGTGAAGCAACTGAGGTCCATGTGACACACCATTATAAAGATGGCATTTATTAAACAGGAGATTGAAGACATGAAGATTGAAGAAGTATTCAGAGTCAAACAAGAAGATACTGAGAAACAAACAGGTTGGTTTTCATTTTTAAAGTTGTTCTTTATGATCCTAATTAAAATATAGACATCTACAGAAATGAAAGAGAGAGAGAGAGTGGGAAATAACTAGACGTAATAGCCTACATTTGTTTGCACTTAAGCTTGAGGCTTTGCATAAAGTAATTTAATCAAAGAAATAAATTTAGGGCTGAATCCAAACTTCGATAGGGTGGAGCCACCCTAAAAAACCTCTCTGAACATTACACCCTCCCCAGTCTTTTCCCAACTGAAAGATAATCAAGTAAAGTTACAAAATAACAAACATTTTGCCCCAAGTATACATCAGGAGGGGAACAAGGGCACTTGACTTACCGCTAAGCTCCTGTTAAAATAAAATCCTTGCCTTTAGACCAACCTATTACCATATTGTCTGATATTGATCATTTTGACAGTCCACAAATGCAAATATAGGCTAATCATACTTGAAAAACCATTTCGTGCCAATTTTAACCTTGCTCTGTAATAGAGCCGAGTCACTCAACAAGTATTATAGTTGCGAAAAGAGCAGTTATTAGTATTCCCTTCATACAATCTTAAGTCTGTTGCACAGTCTATGAATGAATCATTCCTTATTTCTCACGGTGGAATTGAGGATCTTTCTTTCGACGAATTTCTCAGCATCTTGCGGGTTATCGAATGTATACCTAGAGCCGTCTACAATGATCGCTAGCTTGGCTGGGTTGTACAAGCTGTAACTTATGTCGGCATCTCGTAGTTTAGCTTTCACCGGGTTGAATGCGGCCCGTAGTTTGCTCACCTCTGGGCTCATGTTAGGAAAGATGAGCAGGGGAGTTCCTTTGTACTGTAGTCGGCCTTTATTCTTGGAGAGTCTTAAGATCTTTTCCTTATCCGAGTAATAGTGAAAACAAACAATCATAGCTCGCGGCCTTTCTCTCGATTTGGGCTTCGGTGCAAGGGATCTGTGTGCCCGATCGATAATTATTGGAGAATCCCCTAGACCAGTGTTTCCCAACCCTGTTCCTGAAGGCACACCAACACTACACATTTTCCAACTTTTCCTAATCAAACACGCCTGAATCAACTCATCAGTTCGTTAGTAGAGACTGAAATATATTGGTCAGATAAGGGAGACATCCAAAATGTGCACTGTTGGTGTGCCTCCAGGAACAGGGTTGGGAAACACTGCCCTAGACTATCGACTCCAAACAATTCTGACAGGAGCTCCGTAACGAATCGGGTCGGATTACCTGCTTCAACTCCTTCCGTGATTCCGATGAACCTCAGATTTTGTCTCCGACTGCGGTTCTCCAGGTCCGTGCAATTCTTGTGTATTTTTTTGTATTCTTTTGCCAAGGTTTCCCATGAGTTCTCTGAGGCAGCGACTCGATCCATTGTGTCATTTAATGATTTCGCTGATTTGCTGATCTCTGCACGATCAATTGCAAATTCCGCCTGTGCCTTGTGCAAGGTTGCTAAATCTGCAAAAAGTTCCTCGCAAAGCGTTCGAATGTCTGTTTTTGTTTCTTCACGAACAGATAAAATGTCTCTCTTAATCTCTTGGTGCAAGCTTTCCATTTGCATTTTAATATCACTAGCAACTGCCTTTCAATTTGATTGAAGTTCTGTTCTGAGAGTTTTGAGTGATATAGGTGAACTTAATCCTTGTGCTTGATCCTCCATTTCTTCTCTGTTGCTCTCTGTGGTGACAGATCGCGACGTTTTCTGCACAAGTTTTTTAATTGAGCTCTGTTTCATGTCAGGTAGACAGTCCGAAATGTTTTAATACCTAAACCATAATTGCTATTATGGTCGATCTAAATGTTCCAAACATATTTCTAAATTAACTTCATAAATAAATTAAAAGAAATCTAACCACTTTTGTCCTTAAAAACAAAACTGAGATATTTTAATGGCTGCAACTGAGATATTTTAATGGCTGTGTAATGGGGAAGAGAGAGAGAAAAAAGACAGGCTCCAGTTGGACTTGAGCAGAGAATTCTGCTGTCGACAAGGCCCAGGCTAGGACAGATTTGAGGCCCATGCAGAGCTCTACATTATTTATTTGTGTTACAAAGTGGGTAAAACATATTATTCTTATTTATTTTTTTAGGCTAATAAAAGTTCAAATTTGAATACGAGTATGTCTATGTAGCTATTTTATTGTATAGCTTATGTTTTTTTCATTAATAATAGCCTAATGAGCCACAAACTAAGCATTCGTTTGAAGTAAGGGGAAAATCCAAAAACCTTTTCATTTATTTGTGTTACAGTGCGGGTATACGTCAGTCTTATTCGTTCTGTTCATAAAAGTTTTGTGTTTAATAAGCGACTTCAATCCCTGAGCATTAATTTTGTTCCAAGAACCAAAATAAGCACTACAAATCCGAGAAACCAATCTTGCTGCTGAAGAAGCTGTCGCTATTTGCTGTCTCTTTGCAATGGTTGTAGAAATTGTTGTTAGTTCTCAAAATGGGTATGGCACAGACATGTTACGGGTAATAATATTATCAAAAATTCATGCCAACAATTGATTTGTTTTAAGTCAGTTTAATAAGTTGACACGACTTTCACAGTCAATTTGATTCAACTTAACTCTTGCTTATTGTCATTGTAGGCTACTTTTTTCAATGAATTTTAATGAATATACAAAGTAATAAAATGAATTTATTTTTAACACCGCTTTTATTATTTTAAGTTATTGCTTGATTACTGTATTAAATAAAGCTTTTGTACTTTGGTATCCACATATTTGGCACTCTTTTTTTTTTTTTAAACAAATGAACCTGGGTGCCCTTTGTGGGTGATTAGTTAATAATTAAGCATTGACATTTTCCTGTTTAACAGGGTGGCGTAGTTGGCTACATTTTTTTTCCTTATCTTTTCCTGATCTCTGATCAACTGTATTAGCTTATAGCGGCTTTTCTCAATGGAGCAGATTGAGAAAAGCGACTTGTAATGTTAAATGTAACTGTAAATGTTACATAAAACTATTGTCAATACATTATCAACAGCTGATATGAATCCAATATTGGTGTATGCTGGATCCAGATGTAGCAAATTTAGCTCAAAAGGGAAATGTGTATATAAATAATTACAATTAATTATGTTTAATTACAATTATTTATACTGGCTGACAGTAATAAACTGTAGAAGAATTAAATTGCCATCAGCTGATCTGTTCGTCCAGCGAACATTCAGTGTATGTTTATATCAACTCTAAGAAAGGATATTTTCGTGGCCACAGAAAATACTTTCCTAAGTATTAATGCATTAGAACATGTAGTAAGGATCAAAATCGTAGAGGGACATTAATATGCAAGGCAGAATCAGAAACTTATGTAATTTGTGCACAAGATATTTATTAACTAAACACTATCATAAACTAGTCTAACAAACAAACAAACGTACAATCACTCATACATGGGGAAAGGGCAAATGAGTGTTGATGGATGAAACCATCAGGAAACCAGAGAATGAAGCTATGAAAAGACTCAGTTAACCACCTGAGTAAAACCATCAGCGCCGTTTATAACGGGGTCTATAACTTATACTAAATCTCTGTTTCGTTTCGTTAAATGTACTATATTTGCACTGCCTTGGTCGTTGACGAGTGTCCAGAATGCAGTCTCGGATGAAAGTCTCTTGATGGTTTCAAGGTTTTGGACTTGCAATCACGTTCTTCCTGGGTTGAAGAGTGATGAATTCCAAAGATGTTCTGACTCGATGGTGATTGGGAGTTTCTTCCCAGGTGAAAAGTGAAGAAGAGTAAAGAGACATCAGCTAAGATCCGAGAATCTTTGGCTGAATGGAAAGACAAGGCCGCAAGGCCTGGCACAAAAACTTGGTTTCTGCCATTTTATTCAATGAATACAGAGAGACAAATACATGATAGCTCAACTACACTTCAGTTACTCTTTTCCTGAACTGAATCCTGTTTCCTGCTTCTGCGTTTGAGTGATGTGTGTAAAACAGGTTTGTCTGCAAGTCTAAAGGTCACAGATAATAAAATGTTCGCTAGATTTCAGTCAGTTACAGAGAAGCAGGACAACACCCTTAAAAACTGCAGTAGTACTGCATCCTATTACACTTGCACTGTAGGACTGAGAATTCCAGATTTACACTTGCTTCAATCCCCACTAATATTTTCACTTGTTGAAATAGGGATGATTGATAATACATGCCTTTTCTTACTAAGATGGATGGACTTGCAAGTTTTCACACATTTAATCAAATTTAAGACTATTGTTGATCTGTTTTCTTTTTTTTTCTGTTGACTTGGCGTTATAGTATTTACGTATGCTTGTGTACTCCATATCTTCAGATGTTCCAGTCTGTGGAACTTAGCGAGAGAAGCTGGCCTTTTGTGATGGTCCAACAGCCCCGGGACACCGCAGATGGTGGCTGGCTGAGGGAAGCGACGTTGAGCAAGTCATCGATCTGGTGCAACTGACCAACGTCGCTGGACCTGGCCATCCAGTCAGAAGACCATTTGGTGGTGTTTTTCCCCAAGGTCAAAGACACCTCCAACCCCTGTTCCTCATGTCCCTCCCTCTCTCTCTCTCCCTCCCTCCCTCTCTCCCTCCCTCCCTACATTATACCTGTTTTTTTGTTTGTTTGTTTTTGCATAAGTATATACCACTTCTCATCTTTTGAAAAATATTTATTTAGAACAAAACATGACCAATAAACAGCATTACTTACAGGGCAATTTGAAAACATCTGTTACAATAACACAAAAGAACTTCTGTCTGTCTGTTCTGAAATTAACAATATAAACTTCCAACATAAAAATACATGTATGACTGTGTATGTTGTTGGACATGATTACATGGCTTTCTGGAATACTTGATTCTGATTGGTCAATCATGACATTCCAAGGTGTGTCAGCCAAGCAGGCTCATCCAGCTACTACGCGTCATCTTGACCACAAGCAATTATATGTTTAATGTATCACATATGGATAGAATCAGATGACTCGACTGACTCCCCAGTTATATATTTAAAAAAAAAAAAAAAACTTAATTCTGAACAAACAACAACAAGACACAAAGAGCTTAATGAAACTAAACTTGGCAAAATAGAGGATGACTGATACGAAACTAACACAAAATGAACCACATTATGGGCAACAAAGCTTCTCAATGATTGGCTAACTGAGAAAAAATGCTGACAAATTATGATACGTATGAGGCAGAGGATCTCAGTAAGGTGTTACGGTTCATTTATGCATTTGTTCAGAATGCAAACGGCCAGTCTTATTCGATATCCAGCTATATGGCCATTAGGGCTGGTGTCGCCAGATATTTTAAAAAGTTTGACATCCTTAAGAGTGCTACCTTTAACTCCAGCAATGCCGTTTTTAAATCTACTGTTAAACAAATTTGTAAAACTGGCAAGGACATTAGTCAGCATCATCTCAACAGCAGACATGTACCTAATACAAAATTCGGCCTTGTTTGGAAATTATGGTTTGATGTACAACTGCATCTGGCAAGATGAGGTAGAGAAGCAAACCGATGTCTAAGAAGGGACTCTTTTACCATAAAATATGATGACAACGGTACTGAGTATATTACTGTCCCATAATGGGGAGACCGAGAACCATAAAGAACCGAAAGATCCATGTAAAGAAAACTATCTGCATCTTTGCTGAGTCCAACAATCCAAAGTGCCCCATTACTAGTTTCAAAAAATACCTCAGCCTCCGTCCACCAGATGCATTTCTTTTCTATCTCCATCCATTTTGAAAATGTCAGGATTTACTGAATATTGCAAACAGTAAGTGTCCATGTTCTGATGCCTAATAGTAACATAGGCATGAAATTCAACTGCAAACATAGTTTATAATAATTATAAAAATAGTTTTTAGGTGCAACCAAAGAAAAGTCCACAGAAGGAGATGCTGTAGCTGATGCAACAAAAATATCAACTTCAACATTTATGCATTTAGCAGACGCTTTTATCCAAAGCGACTTACAGTGCATTCAGGCTATACATTTTATCAGTATGTGTGTTCCCTGGGAATTGAACCCATGACGTTTTGCACTGCTAACCCAATGCTCTACCACTGAGCCACAGGAACAACATCACCAGCAGCATCACATTTACAATGACTCAGTTCACAATAAACAGGAATGTACACACACACACACATACACGGGTGCATCTCAAATCAGAATGTCGTGGAAAAGTTCATTTATTTCAGTAATTCAATTCAAATTGTGAAACTTGTGTAAACACTGTCTATGACCTCATCAGTAATAATCAAATGGCAATAATGCTGAAGGAAAAAGAAAAACCCAAAACTATGATTGTCGGTAAACTTTCGGATACTTAAAGAAAACTTATTTTAAATTAGTAATTAATTTAAAAAGTAGCCTGCTTATGTAATTTAATTTAAAAAATAAATATTGCACAAAATAAATTTGATATAAAACTGATATGAAAATGTAGCCATATGCAGTAATATTGCAAAATGAGGATGTGATGCATTGTGATGCATGGTGATATCGAATTGAATCGAATCGTCGACATGATAATCTTAATCGAAACGAATCGTGAAACCAGTGCCAATTCACACCCCTAATTTTAAGATGGCAGTACTGTCACAGAGATTCCAACTATAAACAAAAAGCATAGAAACTCCAATTTTGGTTAAAATGTAAAGTTATAAAGATGAATTTGCACAATAGAAGAATTAGGAAAAAATGTAGATCAAGAATCGTTTTGGAATCGAATCGTGACTCCCAGAATCGGAATCGGATCGGATCGGATCGTGAAGTGCCTAAAGATTCTCACCCCTAGTTGGGTGGCCAGCGTCTCATTATACCGCTCCACCAACCCATCACTCTGGGGGTATAATGGAGTTGTCCTCGTTTTCCCGATGCCCAACTGTCGACAGAAGTCAGAACAGTTGGGACTCGAAGTTCCTTCCTTGATCGCTATGCACTTCGGCGGGGACCCCAAAACGAGCAAACATGCCTTCCAGCAGGACCTCTGCCACTGTCCTGGCCTCCATTGGGAACAGCATAGACCTCGGGCCATTTTGTAAAGTAGTCCATGGCAACCACCACAAACCGATTTCCTCTAGGAGTCTGGGGAAATGGTCCCAACACATCCACAGCCACACGATCCATGGGATAGCCGACCAGACGTTGTTGCAGTGGGGCATGAGACTGGCCCCTTGGCCCCTTTTTGGCAGTGCAGGCATCACATTGGCGACAGCAGGACTCTACATCCCTACGACAAGTGTTCCAGTAGAACTCTTGCCGCACCCTTTTCAATGTTTTGTTCACCCCAAAATGTCCTACCCCTGGCTGTCCATGCATTGCCTCCAAAACCAAGTGATGACAGGACTTGGGCACTACCGTCTGCCACTTGGTTACACCAATTGGAGGTTCCACAAATCCCCTCTACAACACTCCCATATTCAATGCCAGGCCATCTTGCATGGACCACAGCCCCCTCACCACAGGCCCGAAAGACGCAACCTCTTCCCACGCCAGCCTCCGCCCTGTTTCCAACCAGTTAATGACTACCTGGAGCTCGGGGTCCTTACGCTATTCAACAGCCCACGCTACATTTGAATCAGGCAACACTGCACAACAAGATGCCTCCATCTGCATTTCCAGGGACTTGTCAGCCGGTTCCTGCCCCGTATATACAGCTAGCCGCTCACACTGTGGGCAAGTGGTCCTACAGATGTGTCTTGACAACCCGTCCGCATTCTGATAACTTTGCTGGATGGTGAATTGAAACTCCTGCAGGCGTTCTATCCACTGAGCCACTTGTCCCTCTGGCTCCCGGAAAGACAACATCCAGTGCAGTGAAGCGTGATCTGTTCGGATCACAAAAGGGAGACCACAGAGGTGATGCCTGAAATGGCTAACTGCCTCCACAACTGCCAAAAGTTCTCGTCGGGTTACACAGTAATTACGCTCCGCTCTGTTGAAGGCCCGACTGTAATAGGCTATGACCCTCTCCCCTTTTTCTCCCTCCTGGGAGAGAACGGCACCCAGGCCTACATTACTGGCATCTGTGTCCAGGATGAACGGTAATCTAGGATCTGGTGTGGCTAAAACTGGGGCATGACACAAAGTCTCCTTCAGGCGATCAAAAGCCTGCTGCCGTTCTTGTCCCCACTGAAACCGCTGTGATTTCTTTGTCAGCTGCTGGAGAGGGGCGGCAACTGTGGCGAACCCAGGGACAAATTTCCGATAATATGACGCTAGTCCCAGGAAAGCCCTCAACTGCCTAAGGGTGCATGGGACCGGCCAGTCGCGGACAGCTGCAGTCTTCTGATCATCAGTGACCACTCCTGCTGCACTCATATAGTGGCCAAGAAAGATTACTGCTTTCTGCATCAGCTGGCACTTCTCCGGATGTAGCTTCAGGCCAACCTGGGCTATCTGGGTCATGACAAGGTCGAGGGCACTCAAGGCTGACTCAAAGTCCTTCCCGTGCACTAAGATGTCATCCAAATAGACCAGACATGACTCTCTTGGGAACCCCTGGAGCACCTGCTCCATCAATCGCTCGAAGGTCGCTGGAGTGTTACAAAGACCAAAGGGCATAGTTCTAAATTGCCAAAGGCCCATCCCTGTTGTAAATACGGTCTTCGGTCTTGCATCTGCACTTAAGGCAACCTGACAGTAACCACTCCGTAGGTCTAGCGGTGAGAACCACTTGGAACCAGCAATTTTATCCAATGACTCGTCAACTCGCGGAAGAGGGTAGGAGTCCTTAATGGTCACCTCATTCAACTGCCTGAAGTCGACGCAGAAGAGCCAACTGCCGTCCTTCTTAGGGACCAATACAACTGGAGAGGCCCATGGGCTTTCTGATGGCTCTATAATTCCTGAAGCCTTCATCTCCACAAGGCAGCGATCTGCAGCTGCCTGCCTTGTGGGGGGCAACTGTCGCGGACGCTGCCGGATGGGATGGGCATTGCCCATGTTTATGCAACGCTGTACCAGTTGCGTCTGCCCGACATCACTGGCTGAGGTGACAAAAACAGCATGATGGCGTCCCAGCACTCTCCACAATTTCTGCTTCTGAGGTCCCTCTAGATCTTGACTACTTCTCTCACAGACAGCTTGTGCTGTCTGCATGGAGGCTGGGCTCACAACATCCTGGCTATGGGCCTCTCCATCGCTGATGGGGGGGAATGGTTGAAAGACCTGCACCTGAACCCAATGGCAGTGTCTCCCCAAGCTGTAACGTTGGTGACAGGGCGGTCAAGGTTGATTCAGCAGTCGATTGGACATGGGGGTTTGGGCTCGGAAGGCCCACATAATGTGACTGAGGACCCGGCCAAATTGAGTTGAAGTAAATGGGCACAGAGCCCTTCCCAGCGAAGGTTAGGGTTGCCGCCCCCAAGTCTAAAACCGCAATTGCCTGGCGCAGAAAGTCAATCCCCAGGAGGCAGGATTCTGGAATCTCTGCAGCACAGACCCACATAACTGTACTGTATCCACCCACCTTGATTTCCACCTCACAACGGCCCATCATAGTTGCCTGCTCACCCATGACGGTCACAAAATGGGAAGTCTGGAGCACTCTTCTCATCAATAGCCTGGGATGAATAATAGTGACTGTTGAACCAGTGTCCAGCAAAGCCCGCACTGATTGTCCATCCACTTTGACCTCAATCCGACAGCACTCAACGGGACTAGTCTTCTCAAGAGATGATTCACAGGGAGGTTCAGTATTGACAGGCAGGCCGAGAGTACCTCCCTCTACTCCGGCCCCTATCCGTTTCCCGAGGGCTGCGTAGATACCACAACATCCAGGGTGGTGCACTCTCGACGCAAAAATGCCCTGCTTTTCCACAGCGCCAGCAAACCACAAGTTTCCTCTGGGGTGCGTTTGTCTTAACAGTTGGTGACTGAGTGTTCCCCAGAGTATGCAGCAAAAACCCGGGTATGGCCAACAACTCCACTGGACCGTTCGTCCAATATCCCCTCTATAACTTGAGCTTGGTCTAGGGCTTCGTCAAGGCTAGATGGCCGAGCTATTCGTACCTGCTGCCTTAGGCGGTCTGGAGTCAATCCTCGGATGAACGCATCCAGAACCAATGCGTCTCACGTGATTGTTGAATGTAGAATAGCTGCCTTGAGCTAGATGTTGCAGGTCAGCCATAAAACACACCCAAAAGCTCATTCGGTTGTCGGGTGTGCTACTGAAACTATTGCCGCAGGGCTGTCGGGGGGGTGGTGTCCTCAAAACGCCGAAACAAAGCCTGATGCAGTGCCTGGGAACTATAAACCTGACTTCCTTAGACATCCAAGAATACCTGTTGTGCGTCACCATCTAAAAAAGCTGCAAGCTGACCCACTCTCTCAACTTCGTCCCAACCTTTAACCTCAGCCACCAACTGCCTCATAAGAAGAACGGGCATCATAGCGCCCCAGTTTCAGACAGCTATGGGTTTTGTTACCCCCCCCCCCCCCCAGGCTGGAGGGAGGTGGCTGGCACTGACAGGCCAGAAAATATACAGCAAGGTGGGAGAGCTTCTTTGACTGGGGGCTTTGGAACCCAGCAGGGAGGGACAGAGGGAGTGGTTGGATACATGCTTAGCATGAGCTGAGTTTCTGATGTCTGTTCCAAGCTGTTAGGCAACAACTGATCAGAGTGCTTGTTAACCCCATCCATAGGTTCAATAAAGTGAGAATTAGCCACTCTTTGGGGAGGTTTGGAGGGCAGCATGCTTGATAGTTGAGCATTGTAAGTGGGGAAATTTAAATAATAACTATTAGCCTTTCCTGGTAAGTCCCCTGGGGTAGCACGTCTGCAAACTGAGCTGTACTGATCAGTAGCAACCCCCTCTTTAATGGGCATTTTAACTGATTGGGGGTGACTATACTGGCAGCTGGAATCTTTAGAATAAACAGCAAAAGTTTCATCCACTTTATTCCCTGTATAGCAGCTCTGTTTAACAGCGTTTCTATCAATGTCCGCCATTAGCGCTCCATACCGGATGTTTTGGTCCCCGCCGACTTCCTGTTCCAGGTCAACGCACCGGAGGTTCTTGGGATCGCAGGCCTCTGCGATCGGCGTGCTTGCGATGCACACGTTTACTAAAACACTGACACATGTCAATAAAAGATGTGGGAGACTGTGGTTTAGTTTTAAGGCAATGCTCCCTATCACATTCATCCAACAAAAGTGGCCGAAACGGGTTAGTGGGCGATAATGTGCGGATTAATGCAACTCTCTCCTCTAGTGCTCGCTCTCCCTCGAGATTACGGTCATCCCATCCATACCAGGGCACTTCCCTGCTTTGCTCTGCCTTCTCATTTAATAAATGGAGCAATCTTACCGGAATGTTTTCCATGATTTTCTGGGAGTCACGACTGTAAAGCTGTGGTTAATCCCACTTTTGACACCAGTGTGGCGTCGTGCAACTTCCCAGAACAAATAGGCAGAAGACGGAGATCCGGTTCAACAAGCAGCCAAATGGCCTTTGTTTATTTCCTGAACTTACAACCTAGAACAAGGGTATCAGGAGGTGTCCTAACTCCCCAAAAACAAGAAAACGCGGAAGCTTTTCAATCCTTATCTTTCTCCGAAGGCTTTTTCAACTTTTCTTTTCCCTCTCCCGTCTGAACTGACTATCAGCTCTCTTTTGCCCGCGCACACCTGGCCCCTCCCCTCAACTAACTCCCTCAGACGCCTCCCCCCATAGCAGATAATAAAAGTGGAACACATTTATAACAGGGAGAAAACGGCCTCAGCACCACAATATATATATATATATATATATATATGTATATATATATATATATATATATATATATATATGTATGTGTATATATATATATATATATATATATATATATATATATATATATATATATATGTATGTGTGTATATATATGTATGTATATATATATATATATATATATATATATATATATATATGTATGTATATATGTGTGTGTGTGTGTGTGTGTGTGCCTAACTGATAACACATATAAGATCTAATACTAATTATAAAAACCAAATTGCATGTTTGTCTGTAAAGGATGGGTTGTTTTTGTGCGCTCAACGGATGAACAGTGTGGGAATGGAGTTTTAGGGCTGGATCATCGGATCTTTTGCTCAAGTGCCTGGGATAAAAGTACAACCATACAAGAGACTGGTGTTGCGATGGAAAAGTGACTCACATTCTAGGAGACAAGACAATATCATCTGTGAAGCTAATGCTGCATTGTTTTTGTGCGCTCAATGGATGAACAGTGTGGGAATGGAGTTTTAGGAGGACTTTCAAGGTTACAATTGATGCAAAACAATGTCACTGTCTCCTGGGAAGTTACAGAGAGTCTATTGTATTGACCTTCAAGATAGGGTTGGAAAAGTATTAGGAGCAAGATTCTGTAGAAAAGTACTAGGTGACGAAACCTCAGAGATATTGCTAAATAATAAACTCAACTTTTTCTGCAATTAAAATGAAGTGCACCCAACTGGGAGGGGGAGCGAGCCTGGCCAGTTTGCTGTCTCCTCTCACTTGGAGGGTTGTTCTTAAACCGCACCTAATTTTGAAGTATAAAAAAGGGGTTTCTTTCAGAAACAGTGGAAGCTCAGCCATGGGATAAGCGCGCATCGCCCGGCATTCTCGGACAGGTGTTGGTCTTCTACTGTTGACTGAAACGGGCTCCCCAGTCTTTTGAGAGTGAAGATGATGGCACAGTTCTGAGGTTGTATATTGTTATAATACTTTGCTTGGGGTTTAGTTTTAGTGTATGCTCGAATTTGTGTAATATTCATTCATAATTATCATTTTTATCCATTCACTCAAGATCATTCTTATATTATGCACCTGTTTATGATTATTCTTCTTTAATGTGTTTATTTTTGATTATCATTGTTCTTTTATGCATTTACCTATGATCATTATTATTATTGATATCAGCTGTGTACCAACAATAAACAGGTGTACGGACCTTTTATTGGCACCTCCTCTTTTGAATAGCACCACACTTGTCTCACACCAGTTAATAAAACAGAAACCATACTAAGACATCGTCTTTTTTTTAAAACTTTGTGTATTGGCTTAAGCTGCTTTAAAGAACTGTTTTTCTTTGCAGAAAGTAGTTACAAACGAGCTAATAAAATCACATTTTGGACAATCACATTTTGTGTCCATTATTTTACTCACGTTGCAAGTAGCCACATAAGCCATTTGTTAGGAACTATTTTTCTTTTTGTAAGCGTTTAATTAAAGAGCTTGTAAAATATTAAGATATTACAACACAGATCAATGTTTCGTCTTTTACTTTTGTGGCAAGCAGCTGTTAATAAGTCGGGCTTTATTCTGCAATAACGGGCTGGATGTAAATTATCCCTTACAAAGAGTTCCAAAAATTAAGTGTATTAACTTGCATATGTATCATTACCCAGATAGCAAATTGGATGTGGGCCTTAACTGGTTGAATTTAGGCTGTTGTTGTGGCCCACATACCGTCACGGATCCCGGCCCTCAAATGGCCCCTTAAGCTGCTTGCCTAAAGAATACCAGAACCATGCCTGAAGCAGACCAAAACTCACCCACAACCCCACAGTGTCCACAGAAAGCAGCCACAACTGGCCCACAACAATGCCGGAAGCCCCAGATGTCAGCCGGACAAAAGCCAAACTGCCACCACCTTTACCCCAGAACTCAGCCACAACTTATCCAGAAGCTCCGGAAGACAGCCATAACTGGACCAATATTATGCCAAAACTAAACCAGAAATTACCCTATATAATATTTATATATTGTGCAAGGTATAATAAAAGAACAAAACAATGCAAATGCAGTATAATGTTTTATTGATGTAGAGGGACAAAAAAAATCTCAGCCAGGTAACAATAAAAATAAAAACAATGGGGAAAAAGATAAACCAATAACACTAGAATTAGGCCAAACAAAAGCAACAAATAAATAGTCACAATACAAAAAAACAAAAACAAGAGAAAACAAATTAAATTGTTACAAACACATACGTGATACAATAGAGAAACCAACAAACAAAAGACAAATGAAATACTCATTTACAGAAGTGCAAAAAAATATATACTTAAAAAAAAAAACAATGTAAAAGATTCACTCGCTTAACAATAACTTGTTTGGTTTACATTAACATCTTGTGAAGTCGTTCTTCTCTTTCTGCCACCCTCACGGTCACCAGCTAGATGAAACTTCTTCAGCCTCCAGCTCAGTTGAGAGGACTTTTCTCTGGGGGTCTGGGTGTTTCATGATGCCACGGTGCCTGCAGTGGGTGTTTTTTTCTTTGTCCTAGAGGACTTGGTTAGAAGCTGAACAAATCCTTTTGGATCATGGTTGTATTTGAGACACTTGTGGCAATTTTTTTAGCGGTGTGGAGGCCTCCTCATCAGCATCTCATTCATCCAGTAGGCCCTTTTTTCATCTTTAGAGAAGGCAGGAAATTTAATTATTACTAAATTTGATAAAGTGAGGGTGTTATGTTCATGTGAATATATTATTCAGCGAAATATTCCTTTTTTGCCGATAAAAAAATGTGCATGTTAATTTGTTAAATTGTACAATGTTACAAAGACCTGTTAGACAGGAATTACATAATACACACAATCTTACTTTATTTTGTGTTTGGTGGCATCAGGGAGTCGGGCACAGCCTCTGACTGAAGATCGTCTGTTCTGCAAGAGCTTCCTGCATGCTTCACTGTAGTAATCTATGAAAGATGAATGTAAAAATCTGAACAATCTGAACAGTCTTCTATAATTTAGCCTTTTTAATTAAACATACTGTATACAGAAAAGATGTATACATACTTGTAGTATACATAATTTTAACTTTATATGCAGACAAAGACTCCAGAGGTTGCCTGAAACACTTGGTGTCTGGGACTAGGCTTAAGCCTAGGGAAAAAGATTTCTATTATTGTGATCTAGGTGAATAACTACCTTAAACAATAAAATTGATTTAAATGTTTATGTGGAGGCCATAAACACACACAATTCTTCACCCAGATTGCAGGCACAACCTCAACTTCTTCAGTGTCAACAAAGCTGACTGTATGGCACATGATTTCTGCAAGCAAAACACTTTTTTAATAAGTTTATTAAATGTGAATAAAATTATTAAAAAAAAAACAAAAGATAATATAAAGGCCAATACAGAAAAGCAGTTATGACTTTTAGTTGTCATACTTGTGTAGATTGTGTCCAAGCATAGCACAAAATCTCCATTTGCAATTTTTTTAAATTCCTTTTTCCCCAGATTCAAGTCAAGTCAAGCCAAGTCAAGTCACCTTTATTTATATAGCGCTTTTAACAATACAGATTGTGTCAAAGCACTTAGTATCAAATTGGAGTACAGAGTGTCAGTAATGTATAATAAGATTAAACTCTCAATTTTCAGTTAAAGGCATTTCATTATTGAATTCAGAGATGTCATTGTCTAGCTCAGTTTAGTTTAAATAGTATATATGAAATCAAATTGATGATAATTGTTAGAAATTAAGTGTCCCCAACTGAGCAAGCCAGAAGCAACACCGGCAAGGAACCAAAACGCCCTCTGTGGCAGAATGGAGAAAAAAACCTTGGGAGAAACCAGGCTCAGTCGGGGGGCCAGTTCTCCTCTAGCCAGGATATTATTGTTTATTTTTTATTATTTTTTTTTTACTTATTGTTTTAATTAAATTTGAAATGTATTATATTTCTATTTTTATATTGTTGCAATTTCTTACAATAATAGTATTATGTAGTTAGGTATTTTATTATATTATAGTTATTTTGTTTAATTTTAAGTTTTATTGTATTTAAGTCGAGGTCTTCACACTGGGGATATGTCCCCGGGGCTCATCCAGGTGTCCGGCCTCCGCCGACGGTCAGGGTCGCAGACATCATCTCCCGGCACCGATCCACCATCTGATCCGGACACGGACTGAGAAACAGAATAAGAAAGAAACAGACAAATATTAGCGTAGATGCCATTCTTCTTACGATGTAACGAGTACATCGTGTGTTATGAGGAGTGTTCCCGGTTCCGGCTGATCTAATTAATGCAGCCTAACAATCCTTTAACAGATTTGAATAATAGAAGTGTATTAGTGTGTTATGTGCAAGCCAGGTTAAAGAAATGTGTCTTTAATCTAGATTTAAACTGACAGAGTGTGTCTGCCTCCCGAACAGTGTTAGGTAGATTGTTCCAGAGTTTGGGTGCTAAATAGGAAAAGGATCTGCCACCCGTAGTCGATTTTGATATTCTAGGTATTATCAAATGGCCAGAGTTTTGAGAACGCAGCGGACGTGGAGGACTATAATGTGATAAGAGCTCGCTCAAGTACTGAGGAGCTAAGCCATTCAGGGCTTTATAAGTAATTAACAAGATTTTAAAATCTATCCGATGTTTGATAGGGAGCCAGTGCAGTGTTGACAGAACCGGGCTAATATGGTCATACTTCCTGGTTCTATTAAGGACTCTAGCAGCTGCATTTTGGACCAACTGTAGTTTATTGATCAAGCATGCAGAACAACCACCCAGTAAAGCATTACAATAGTCTAACCTTGAGGTCATAAACGCATGAATTAGCATTTCTGCATTTGACGTTGAGAGCATACGTCGCAATTTAGATATGTTTTTGAGATGGAAAAACGCAGTTTTACAGATACTAGAAACATGGCTTTCAAATGAAAGATTGCTATCAAACAGCACACCTAGGTTCCTAACTGATGAAGAAGAATTGACAGAGCAGCCGTCAAGTGTTAGATAGTGTTCTAGGTTATTACATGTGGGGTTTTTAGGTCCGATAATTAACACCTCTGTTTTTTCAGAATTTAGCAGTAAGAAATTACTCGTCATCCAGTTTTTTTATATCGACTATGCATTCCATTAGTTTCTCAATTTGGTGTGTTTCACCGGGCCGTGAAGAAATATAGAGCTGAGTATCATCAGCATAACAGTGAAAGCTAACACCATGTCTCATGATAATATCTTCCAAGAGTAACATGTAAAGCGTGAAAAGTAATGGCCCTAGTACTGAGCCTTGAGGTACTCCATACTGCACTTGTGATCGATATGATACCTCTTCATTTACTGCTACGAACTGATGGCGGTCAGATAAGTATGATTTGAACCATGCTAGGGCACTTCCACTAATGCCAACTAAGTTTTCTAGTCTATTCAAAAGAATGTTGTGGTCGATAGTGTCGAACGCAGCGCTAAGATCCAGTAGAACTAATAAAGAGATACAACCACGATCAGATGATAGAAGCAGGTCATTTGTAACTCTAATGAGAGCAGTCTCAGTACTATGATACGGTCTAAATCCTGACTGGAATTCCTCACAGATACCATTTTTCTCTAAGAAGGAATATAATTGTGAGGATACTACCTTTTCTAGTATCTTTGACAGAAAAGGGAGATTTGAGATCGGTCAGTAATTAACTAGATCTTTGGGGTCAAGTTGTGTTTTTTTAATGAGGCTTAATAACAGCCAATTTGAAGGTTTTGGGGACATATCCTAATGACAACGATGAATTAATAATAGCCAAAAGAGGATCTATGACTTCTGGAAGCAGCTCTTTTAGTAGTTTAGATGGAATAGGGTCTAACATACATGTTGTTGGTTTAGATGATTTAACAAGTTTATACAATTCTTCCTCTCCTATAATAGAGAATGAGTGGAATTGTTCCTCGGGGGATCTATAGTGCACTATCTGATGCGATACTATAGCTGATGGCTGCATGGTTACAATTTTATCTCTGATAGTATCGATCTTGGAAGTAAAATAGTTCATAAAGTCATTACAGCTGTGCTCTTGGAAAATACCAACACCTGTTGATGCTTTATTTTTCGTTAATTTAGTGACTGTATTGAATAAATACCGAGGGTTATGTTTGTTTTCTTCTAGAAGAGACGAAAAGTAATCAGATCTAGCAGTTTTTAATGCTTTTCTGTAGGATAGGGTACTTTCCCGCCAAGCTATACGAAATACCTCTAGTTTTGTTTTCCTCCAGCTGCGCTCCATTTTCCGGGCTGCTCTCTTTAGGGTGCGAGTGTGCTCATTATACCACGGAGTCAGACTGTTTTCTTTGATCTTCCTTAAGCATAAAGGAGCAACTGTATCTAAAGTGCTAGAAAAGAGAGAGTCCATAGTTTCCATCACATCATCAAGTTTTTCTGCGCTGTTGGATATGCTGAAGAATTGAGATAAATCAGGAAGATTACTTACAAAGCAGTCTTTTGTGGTAGAAGTGATGGTTCTACCATACTTGTAACAAAGAGTAGAATTTACAGTTTTGGCTATATGGAGTTTATACAAGACTAGATAATGATCTGAGATATCATCGCTTTGCTGCAGAATTTCAACACCACTAACATCAATTCCATGTGACAGTATTAAATCTATAGTATGATTTCGACAATGAGTAGGTCCTGAAACATGTTGTCTAACCCCAATAGAGTTCAGAATGTCTATGAATGCTGATCCTAATGCATCTTTTTCATTATCGACATGGATATTAAAATCACCAACAATTAAGACTTTATCTGCAGCCAGTACTAACTCAGATAGAAAATCAGAAAATTCTTTAATAAAGTCTGTGTGGTGCCCTGGTGGCCTGTACACAGTAGCCAGTACAAACATCACAGGGGATTTATCACTAACACGTGTTTCTCTAGATAATGTTATACGCAGCACCATAACTTCAAACGAGTTATACTTAAAGCCTGCCCTCTGAGAAATACTGAGAATATTGCTATAAATTGTAGCAACACCTCCTCCTTTACCTTTTGGACGTGGCTCATTTTTATAGCAGTAATCTTGGGGGGTAGACTCGTTTAAAGTAATGTATTCATCTGGTTTTAGCCATGTTTCTGTCAAACAGAGCAAATCTAGGTTATGATCATTGATCAAATCATTTACAAATAGTGCTTTTGCCTGATATTCAGTAAGCAAAGTTTTATCAATGGTTTCTCTGTATTGTAAACATTTTTTATTTGTTGAACATCAATTAAATTGTGACTATTACTTTGGTTTGGACGTTTTCTGTATTTTCTAGTATGGGAAACAGACAGTCTCTATAGTGTGATATCTAGGTGAAGGAGTCTCTATGTGCTGAGAATTAACTGACTTCTGTGGCGTGAGGTGGCTAGCAGACGGTCGGTTTAGCCAGTCTGTCTGCTTCCTGACCTGGGCCCTAGTTAGTCAAGTACGAACTCTAAGACTATGTGCCATATTTCTAGAGAGAAGAGCGGCACCACCCCAGGAGGGATGAACACCATCTCTTTTCAACAGGTCAGGTCCGCCCCAAAAATTCTTCCAATTGTCTATAAAGCCTATGTTATTCTGTGGGCACCACTTAGACATCCAGCCATTGAGTGATGACAGTCTGCTATGAATCTCATCGCCACGGTAAGCAGGGAGCGGACCAGAGCATATTACAGTGTCTGACATCATACTTGCAAGTTCACACACCTCTTTAACATTATTTTTAGTGATCTCCGACTGGCGAAGTCGAACATCATTAGCGCCAACGTGGATAACAATCTTACTGAATTTACGCTTAGCATTAGCCGGCACTTTCAAATTTGCTAAGATGTCAGGCGCTCTAGCTCCCGGTAAGCATTGGACTATGGTGGCTGGTGTCTCTATTTTCACGTTCCGTACAATAGAATCGCCAATTACTAGAGCACTTTCATCAGGTTTCTCAGTGGGTGCATCACTGAGTGGGGAGAACCTGTTTGATGTTTTGATCGGAATGGAAGAGCGGTGTTTTGACCCGCAACTATGCCGCCTTACAGTCACCCAGTTGCCCTGCTGCACGGGCTCTAATGCCGGAACCGAACAATGTACAGGAGTCCCTGAGCTAGTCGCATCCAAAGCAGTATCTACAGCCCTCACATTCTTACTATCCTCAACTAAAGTTTGGATGCGTGTCTCTAGTTCTAAAATCTTCTGCATTTATCACATGTGAATCCCTCGCTGCTGACAGAGACAGATAAACTGTACATGTGGCAGGCGGTGCAAACAACAATAGCAGGAGAAGCCATTACTCGCCGTGATTAATGAATGATACCAACTTAAACTTACCACTTACCACTGTTGTTTGATGAACTTGTGAAAAACGGAGCGAGAGAGCAATGAAAAACGGAGCAGAAAAAAAAAGTAAAACAATA
Organism: Spinibarbus caldwelli; assembly: GCA_039654775.1. Taxonomy (NCBI): domain Eukaryota; kingdom Metazoa; phylum Chordata; class Actinopteri; order Cypriniformes; family Cyprinidae; genus Spinibarbus; species Spinibarbus caldwelli. Next base: position 3,596,734 of record CM077219.1, on the reverse strand, counting down.
ATAGGCGCGAATGGAACCGCGAGTGACAACCTAACCGGCTAACGAGTGCTAACGCGCTGCACTCGCGGTTTTAAAAGCGAACAATGAAATTAGTTAGATTAGTTTGATAGATAATACGAGAAATATGGTGGGAATTAAGTTATATATTATCACTTTAAACAACAGAGAGTGAAAGTAAGGTAGAGATTCAATAAAAAAGCGGAGCTACAATCGCAAACCTCTCAGCAGCACAACAGACAGGAACAGACTGAAGATTCAACCATCTTACTGACTCTTTTAACAGCCCTTTTTCACGTTACGACCACATGTTTTCCGTTATGCTCCGTAAGTTAAATGGGGACTGAGAATAATTGCAGTACCTTTAACATAAAAACAAATGAAATACATTGATGGAAAAAAGTTAAACAAGAACAAAAAGCCAATCAAGTAACGCACTATAGAGGAATGGGTGAAACCTACGTTAATGTTAGTTGAGATTTTAAAAGAAGAATTAACTTACCTTGATGTATTAAAGCTCCAAAAGACAAGACAAAGGTACAGCGTGATTGCAAACGTTCGAGCAGCAGTTTGAATTTCACTGCCAGACTGTGTTCCTAAATGTGATTGGCTGGCTGACTGCTACGCAACTTCCGGGTCTTCTGGTAGGCGGGGTATGTGCGTCTTCTCGTCTCGAGGTGCGCTCTGGGAAAAGTAGTCCTTTTTGTAAAGCGGATTTAATGCCATAGATGTAAATCAACTACTATTTCCAAGATGCACTGCAAACTACGTCATCGCATTGGCCCGTCCGCCACATTAGACCGAGCAGTACTGGGGAGCTGCAGTTTTTTTTTTTTTTGGATAAAAACACAATCATGTTTTATTTCTCAGTCAATTTCAGTACATTTCAGTACAGATTTTCCCTAAAAAAGAACTAAATTGGAAGCCTTTTATTAATTGCTTTAATAAGAATGCAATAATTGAACCCTAATGCAAACAACTTCTTTTTTTCTTTTTCTTTCCCATATATCATTACGATGTTAAAATTCATTGTTGAAATATGATTTGTATTCATATGTAAAAAAAAAATTATTGGAATTTATTGCCAATGTTGAAAACTGAATAAAGAGTATTTTCAAAAAAAAAAAAAAAACACTCAGAAACATTCTGCAGTCTTTATAGTGTTTAACACAATATTATAAATGAGTAGAGTTAATGCTGTCAGCTGGATGCTAGGATTATTCTGTTAGATCCTCATAACAGAGAACCTTAGCTGTTTAATAAATCCACTTATAACCAATAAAGGCTTCATCAGTACTGATGTTTGCCTACAAGACAACCACTGTTTCTGCACCAGTATGCCTAAAGTGAAAGTCGTGACGTATTGTCAAGTATGGTGACCCATACTCGAAATTGGTGCTCTGCATTTAACCCATCCAAGTGCACACACACAGCAGTGAATAGTGAACAAACACGCACGCACACACCGTGAACACACACCCGGAGCAGTGGGCAGCCATTGCTCCAGCGCCCAGGGAGCAATTGGGGGTTCGGTGCCTTGCTCAAGGGCACCTCAGCCATGGTATCGAAGGCAGAGAGAGTGCTGTTTATTCACGATCCCCACCTTCAATTCCTGCCGGTGCGAGAATCGAACCGGCAACCTTCAGGTTACAAGCCCAACTCCCTAACCATTAGGCCACGACTTCCCTAAACTCGCAGTTCAAACTTATGGGCCCTCCTAATGCTTGTGTTCTGCAAGTGAACAACACCTTGTGGTGCCAGCCCAAACAGGCACAAAATCTCTCACACATGATCTTTTCCTGGACTGTTCCCAACTGGTGGAACGACCTGCATATCTCAATTCAAAAGAGCACCACTTGAGGAGACAGAGACACATGTAGTGATATAGTAAGCATAAGTTACTTGTAGCCAGCTATGAGGTCACCGAGGTCCGGACTAGTTTGCTGATTAAAACTCCTCATATGAGTGTCTGCTTGTATAATTCAGTTTAGACAGTTTGCAAGAATGTTTAGCATCCGTGGTATGAAAATGATTGCTGCGAGACTCTGGTGGAGTGAACGAGGGTTGAGGGCATGGGCACATCCTCTGCCGTGTTGCCAGATCCAGCTGTTATTGGCGTTTTTGGACTTGTCTTTTCCACTTAATTTGACACTCTAGAAACTTAATAAAGTGGGAAGTTGCAGTTTAGGGACAGCGATATCCTTATCTTATTTGCAAAATATTTGAAATAATTTTGGTTTATTTCTTATTTATTTTTTTATTTGTTTTTATAGCAATATCTGGCATCGCCGGCACTTAAACTTACAGTAATCAAAAAAGCTTATGGTCAGGTTATTGCTGACAGGATACCACGTTCAGTACGGCAAAAAAAAAAAAAAAATCATGATATTATCTATTAGAAATGTTATCAAAAACAGTAGCACTTAACACTGATACACAGATCTATAGAACAAGTAGATTACAGAATGAAATGAAATGAAATACGCAAACACTAGCCATGCCGTTTCATTCAGTATAGTTGTTAAATTTTCACAAAGTCATAAAGACATAAAACATAGTACTGAAGTAATAAATGCATGTATGTGTGTACTGTAAAAAATTCAAATATGTGCTCAAAAATGTTCTATTAAATTTGTTTAATTAATCAAACGTCATAGTGTAACGTGGGAGTGTGAAAACAGAGTTGGAGGATCCAAATACAAGGCTTTATTTACAAACATGGGCAAAACAGGCAGGGTCAAACAACAGCAAACAGTACATTCCAAGGCAGAGACAAAAGAGTAATCCAATATACAAGCGATGGTCAGGGCAGGTGGCAATCAATCAAAAAAACAAGGAAACAGTCCAAGGATCTACAAACAGTTAAACTAGGGAAAACAGAAAGGGTAAACATGGAAACTAGGAACAAGGAAATGGCTATTCACAATAATCCAATAATAATCCAGAAATAGAGTGAATGTGAGCATCTTTTATACTAGACCAGGAGACCACATAACAAAACCCACCAATGAGAACAAGACACATGCAACCAGGGAACCAATCAGAATATGACACATGCAACCAAGGAACCAATCAGAACATAACACACAGACAAGTGTAGCACATGACAAGTAGGGGTGGGAATCTTTAGGCACTTCACGATCCGATCTGATTCCGAGTCTGGGAGTCACGATCCGATTCCAAAATGATTCTTGATCTACATTTTTTCCTAATTAATTCTTCTACTGTGCAAATACATCTTTACAACTTTACATTTTAACCAAAATTGGAGTTTCTATGCTTTTTGTTTATAGTTGGAATCTCTGTGACAGTACTGCCATCTTAAAATTAGGGGTGAGAATCGGCACTGGTTTCACGATTCGTTTCGATTAAGATTATCATGTCAATGATTCGATTCAATTCGATATCACCATGCATCACATCCTCATTTTTCAATATTACTGCACATGGCTACATTTTCATATCAATTTTATATCAAATTTATTTTGTGCAATATTTATTAAATTTTTCAAATTAAATTACATAAGCAGGCTACTTTTTTAATTAATTACTTATTTAAAATAAGTGTTCAAGTATCCGAAAGTTTTACCCACAATCATAGTTGTGGGTTTTTCTTTCCTTCAGCATTATTGCGTTTGATTATTACTGATGAGATCATAGACAGTGGTAGCTTTAATAGGCTGCATTCACACTAATGCACAGATCTAATTCGACATATCAAATGTTTTGTCCTGCACGATAAAACTAGAATAACTTAAGCCGCAGCGACATGCAACGACAAAGCGACAACATCCCATTCATTGCGATTTCCGGCGACACGAGCAAAAGCGACCATTGGTGACCAGATGTGGGCGTGTCCAGCGACGCGATAAAGTTGAGAATCCATCAACTTTGATATTGATATCTGCTGGTGTTAGTCCATTGTGTTTTATCAAGTTCAAAATCAATGCAGCTGTCTACCAGGAGATTTTGGAGCACTTTATGCTTCCATCTGCTGACAAGCTTTATGGAGATGCTAATTTCCTTTTCCAGCAGGATTTAAGCACCTGCCCACAGTGCCAAAATCACTTCCACAAAGTCTCTTCCAACCTACTTTGGAGATCTTGAACATTTTTGTTTTGTAAATCTTTTTTTGATTGATCTTTGAGAAAATATTCTAATTTTCTGAGCTACTGAATTTTTAATTTTCCTAAGATGTAAGTCGTAACCATCAGATTTAAAACAAAAAAACTGTTGAAATATTTCAGTTTGTGTGCAATGAATCTAGAATATAAGAAAGTTTGCTTTTTTGAATTAAGGCAGCACCATCACAGCCCCCACCAGCATCTTAAGATGCAGATGAACTTTTCCTCAGAAGCCTGTTGCCACAAAAAAAAAAAAAAAAAAACAATTCAGGAAGGAGAGAAAAGTTCAAAATACACCAATTAGTTTTTGAGGCACAGTGCAGCCAAGGAAGAGGAAGAGACCAGGGTACAGGTGACAAGGCCATGAGGTGTATTTGCAAGATGTCAGCTGCAACCTATAGGAAAAGTCCATGTTGCTGAGGGTTTTTTGCTGTTTAAGTTATTAAAAAAAAAAAAACTGCAAGGTATTTTTTATTCACAGTGGAGTGAGCCTGTCTAACTTTGTGCAGTCCAGGTTCATGTTGCTGTAGTTGTTGTAACTGTAAGATACATATTTGTACAAATAAATTAGTTCTTCTGTATATCACAAATTATATTTTAAGGAATCCTTATTTTTTAATGATGCTGATGATGATGCTCAGCGGGAGTGTGGGCGGGACGCGGCTCCACTTCTCTCTCTACTGCGCAGACTCTGGTCCCAAATCAGCGTAATATGGCCGCGCCCTGTTGGGACGATGGCGGCTTCACTTTTCTTCAATGGAAGTGAATGAAGGTGCGTCGTCCATCTTTTTTACAGTCTATGATTATGACAGGCAGACCCATGAACATTTAAAGACATACACATATAAAACAGATAGGAGTAATAAAATTGCTAAGACATCATGCAAACCTATTAAAACTCAAATATGCATAAAATCATAATAAATTGAGAGGGATAAAATGTGTCCTGTTTGATAGTCACAAATGTAAACGTAAGGATAACTCATTCAAGAAAAAAGACAAAATGCAAAAGTAGTCAATTGTGGTATAATTGTACATTATAAAAAAAAAATCTATTCCTCAGTTCTTGTCTTGCACATTTTTTTCTGTTGTTACTAGGTTACTCGTCTAAGATCAGTTCTTGTTTTGCACATTTTTTCTGTCGTCACTAGGTTACTCATCTAAGATATGATAAGGCATATTTTATGGCATAACTGTAATTGCTGATGCTGTTTCCCAGAATGAAGCAGGTGACGCAGGTGGGGCTCTGGTGGTTAGGAGCGGTGATAAAGCTGGCCACATCTACAAGGACATGAAGCCTGACATGTCAGTATACAATACCTCCCCTTTTATAAGATAATACATTTAAAACCCACAAAACAATGTTCCAGTTTACCCCCTTCCAATACCCAGAAATCAAAAATTTACTGTAATGTTAATAAAGAACATTATTAAAACAAACATTATTAAAATATCAAGTCATTAAAACAAGTCATTCCTACCCTTATGCCCACTCCAAAAGGCCTGTATGAGTTAAACACAGCTACCATCATCACATCTATTGAAGCAGTTTCTCCCCTTTTCAGCTAAGGGCATTAGGCCTTCTTTATTAGTGTTTGTTTTAGCAAACTTTGCCTTTCTTAATATTGCTAGTTAAAGGGTAGATTCTTGCCGACTGAATTTAAATGCAGAATAAAATAGATCTTACTGGTATAGCAGTCTTGGGGAGCATAACGTTAATCAGCGTCTGATTCTGCATCCTGTCCTTACTTCCCATCTGTTCCCCACCAATATTGTTAACTTCTGTGTTGCTTAGTTTTTAAAAGGCCATAAAGCAAGAATGAATTGAAAAAAGATTACCGAATCTTCATTATGGCTGAGAAGCTATTTGTAGATGGAGGTTTGACAAATGATGCAAAATTCTTATGTTTAAAATCATATTTTCTGCTAGAAGAACAGTCAAGCAGTGCTGCCACATTCAGCATGAGACTTACGCATTTAACACTTTTCTCATGCTCTCACGCCACACGTTCATTTTCTCTCGGAGTGAAAAGCACCCTAAGTTGAAACTGTAATGATAGGATTTTGGCAAAACTAATTTTGGTAAATGCTCCACTGCATAGAATTTGGATAAAAGTTTTGTATTTCATACTGCTAATGGCCATGTACCCTGTACATGCAGCAAATTTTCAGGAGTGAAATATAAATCCCTCACTCATTTTCGAATGGGAGACAAATATAATGTCAAATATATAAATGTCCATTAAGCAATGTAAATGCAGACTATTGGATTAATAGAAAAATATGTTTTTTAAATGTCGTGGCAATCATTTATAAATATAGTAAATCTTGCAATTCTCTTACATAAGAAATCAGCTAAACATTATTAGTTAGCCTGGTCTATCTGCCAAGGAGCAAATACCGTATCTCATGTTTCTTAAGTTCTCAGCAGAGAATTTCAGTCTTATTTTGGCACTTCATGGTATATAACCACAGTTCTCAGAACTTAACTTTGGGTTAAAGACATGGTTAAAAGAATAAAATTATACTACCTTAGTTCTAACGCAATCTGTTAAAACTCATTAATATTTATAGTTGTATATGTTTACCATATATAAAGCAAAAAAGCAAGGCTATGTTTAGTGACACAGTTCCATCACCCATGTTTGAAGGGGACCTATTATGCTCATTTTAACAAGATGTAAAATAAGTCTCTGATATCCCCAGAGTGAGTATGTGAGGTTTTAGCTCAAAATACCCGGCAGATAATTTTTTATAGCTTGTTAAAATTGCCACTTTTAGGGTATGAGCCAAAACGCTCTATTTTTGAGTGTGTCACTTTAAATGCAAATGAGCTGGTGCTCCTGGAGAAGAGAGCGGAAACCACGCCCACCGGGGGGGAAAACAATCCAACTCTTTCCATTGACTTTGTATTGTGGGAAGCTGCCTCCTTGTCATTTCTGACTTATAACAAAAAACAGAACAATGTCTAAAAGCTGCTATGTGACAAGGTGTACAGTAAACAAGCTAAAAAAGCCAGAACTACGTTTTTATAGGCTGTCGACCACTAAAAAAAACAAAAAACAAATGTGTCCCTTTTCCTTACTTTCCTTTTGTTTGAGAAATGATCCAACTGAATGGCCCAACGTGAAATACCCCGACATAAAAGTAAATCGTATAAAGCAAAAGAGAACCGATTAATGACTTTGTTAGAACACAACGGGTATGAAACTACATTTGGTAACCTTTTATTCAAGCATTAAAGGAAGTTTATGCTTTAAAACAATCAGTCTTATTCAAAAGCACAATACTTGATTTTGGGGTGGAAAAAAAAAAAAAAGTTTGAAAGCATACATATGCCTACCTGAACTGCTGACCTTCCTGAATGGTGCCTCTGTCTGTCTGTCTTTCTGTGTGTGTGTGTCTGTGTGTGTGTGGACCTGTTTGGAGTTGGCATTCCCTATTTTTAAAAACATTTGACAACATGATTTCTTTTGTGATATCAAGTTTTGGCCTCATATTTACTAGGAATTGAATTGAAATCTTTGTAAAAATAATAAAAGTAATAAATAAATAAATAAAATTAATATAGATCTTTGAGACTTGTGAACCCTTAAAACTTAACTAAAGTATTACCACTATTAATAAGCAGTCTTAACAACAAAAGCATATGTTTAATACATATTGTATATAGGTTTTAACAACATAGGTATTTTCTAACTCCGGGCATCTTTTTTGTTGAGCTTGTTCTGTGCTTTTTAAGAGCAATTAAATATTCTCAGGAGACCCATTGATGCACATAGATGTTCCTCACATGTTATGTTTTATTCAAGCGTAGTTTACGACTCCAAAGAATGTGACATGGATGTTTTTGGAAAGGCTTTTCACATGTCTGTAGCTGACTTAAACATTTTAAATGAGCCGTAACGTTATGGGTAAAAGGGTTGGTGCCTGCAAAAGCCATAAACTCGTTCTTCAAAGACTGATCACGTGACCATCAGGCAAGATGTTACATCGTCATATGGTCTGTCTACATTTCAGTAGACAATCAATAGTATATTTTCAGCTAAGGGTATGTTTCACTCTGCTGATAAAGTTTGGTTCAGAAAAGGCTGATAAAATAAACTAAGTACAAGTTTCCCTTAAAATGATAAACTAAGATTTGAACAGGTACTGCCGAATATAAATCATAATTTGGGTTAAATTTGCAAACAGATAAGTAAAATATTTTATTTAAAGCCTTTAAGATTTCATCTACACAATCTTTTGAAAGATCTTATTTACACTCTTAAGATTATGCTTATTAATGCATTTATAAGATGAAGACGCTCACTCTGAAAAGGTAGCAGACTTGCCATTATGGACCGCAGAGACTCCTCCCTGTCTCTGAATGGGTCTTGAAGCATTCAATCCATTTCACATTGGAGATTACCACAAAGAGGATCTGCGAGTTTTGTTTATATTTAATAATGTTTATAACTTAAACATTTTTATTTTATTATTTATTTATTTATTTTATTGGAAACATTTCATTCGTGACATCATTGCATAAAGATCCAGCATACCTCTAAGCACTCTGAAAAGTGTAAGGCGTTTTTTTATATTGTCATCTAAAACTATAGTAGATGTTTATTTTATACAGCGTGTTATATATATAATCACAATTTTATTTGCTACCATCTTCTCTAAAAGAAAAGAATGATGTGTTTTATAAGGTCAATAAATAATTGTTGAATACATGTTTAAATGTATGATAAATGTTTTGCTTTAGTAACATGTTTGTTACTATGGCATATATAATTATTTATTACCATATTCTTTAAAATAGAGATATACAACTATTTGTGTCCTTAAACGCTCGTTTTTTGAGGTCGACAGCTTATAAAAACATTTTTTAGCTTGTTTACTGTACACCTTGTCACACAAAAGCTTTTAGGCATTATTCTGTTTTTTTGTTATAAGTCAGAAATGACAAGGAGGCAGCCTCCCACAATACAAAGTCAATGGAGAGCGTTGGATTGTCACTAGACCCTCTGCTTTGCAGCAGAGTTAATGATGTGCTAAGGATAGGATCCCTTGACACGATTGGTTATTGAAATTTGTGATGTAGCAAAAAAATGGCTGTTTCAAACCGCGTTTCTGTGATTCTGTCACTACAATTTTAAGGAGAGAATACTCAGCAATGGTGTTGATAAATGGATTGGCACATGGTTTGTCTAAAAGCATATTAAAAACACCACATTGACAAATAAACAACATAAAAAAGTTGATTTTCACCACAGGGGGACTTTAACTACCACATTCCTATTCACGATCATTCATGATGGCAGCACCAGTGAAAACAGACAGAGACAATGCATCATTAGCCTTACAGAGTGCCAAGAAGCTCTTTCAGAAAGGCAATTTGGAAAACAAACATGTGATACTTACTTTGTCTGGAGCTGACGTTTGCGCACAAAGCGTTGATATTGATCCCTTCATGTATTGGGAACTTTACAGATTTTTTCCGGGATATTTCCTAAGACAATGAAACTTCACTACAGTGTCCTCAGCGGCTCAGATGGAGGGAGCCTATGGAGACTCCCATGTTCATTGGTGCATCCCAAAACACAACGCTTGTAATGCATCTTTGGCGCTGATATTGTATATCTCCAGTAATGGCGGACTGCAGCTTCTCACTCAGGGCTGTGTTTACGTTAATAGGGCAGAGCGCATCACAAATGGGTGGGACTTTTTCCCTTCGTGATGTGTCAAAAGGGAGGATCAGAAACAGCTCGTTTGGAGATACTGTTTATGATTAATTGGAATAATAAAAAATTTTTTTTTTACCATTATAGGCTAGTTGTTTTCACACACTGTGGCTACACAACTGTGTTCAAACACCTTATAAAAGTCTGTATAATAGGTTTTCCTGTTTTAGTGAAGTTTTAATGATATGTATGTCCTCCAGGAGCTTGATAGTCTCCTGGCAGGCCACTATTGTAAATAAGAATTCATTCTTAAGTGACGTACCTGGTTAAATAAAGGTTAAAGACAAGAATAAGCTATTTTTATTCAGTATACTTTATTCTTACAGATTATACAGTATTAAGCAATTACTTGTTCAAAACAATCTACCTAGTTCCACTGATGATAAGGTAACTTTGACTTAACTAAAGAAAGAAAATCTGGAAATAGTATCTGTAAGTGTCTTGAATAGTTATCGTTTACACGTCAATCAATAATCTGATCAAGCGATTGCTTTTTTGCTTTCATGATCTCTTTTCTGATGACAGTACGGTCAGTAAGGGTCAGGAAACCATTAGGAAACCCCAGTATCCCATGAAAGCATCGTATGCAACTGCAGGATGATATCACTGACCTCTTTTTTTACTATTCATATTTATTTACATTCACTGTATTGTGGAGGAATTTCTGCAGGATGGTGATTAATGGAAGAGTTGCTGATCACAGATATCTGTAAGAAAAAAAAAAGCTATATGATCAGCTTCCTTACTTATTGATTGCTAATTTATTGATAAGAAACAATTATTGCACCAATCACTCAGTGCTTTACACATTTCTAGTACAAGGACACTCAACACTAAACCCAAATAATGTTTTGTGTTGTCATTTGTTTTATTTATTTATTTTTTTTTTTTTTTTGTGTATCACTTTACTCATAGTCCAATTAAACTGGTGTTACAAGCTTCTCTTACCTCTGAGCTTCTAAGATCATGGAAATGACTGGGCCTAAAATCACAGGGCTGTGGTCGTAAAACTTTTGGAACATATGGGACCTTTGGGGAAAAAATGCACATGTTGCTTGTTATGCCTTCTTACTGTAAAATGCCATAAATGCAATGACACTGACAGAGATGCTGCTGCTAAATGTTTTTGAATGATGCACAGACTTATACTTCAATCTCTGCATATCAATGGCTCAAGCCTCCATTACTAGCTCTAAAATTACATTTTGGAAAATGTCAATATAAAATATTAATAGATATATAAAATCTATTAAAAACATTTTCTTGTCCATTATAAATTGACATAAGATGGACATGTTATGTTTTAATCTTCTAAAATGATGAATAGGGAGAAAAACTAATGACTAATACATACTTTGTTCTTGAAGTTGCTTTCTTACCAAGGAAATTATGTCACTTCTAGCACGTCATGTGATTTAGGGGATTACGCTTAAGATTTTGGACAAGTAGCACCACTGTAACAGGGTTAAAATTAATTTAATGGTTTTATACCCAATATGTATCATAATTGTAGTTTTTAATTTTTGAAACATTTTAAGAGAAAGGGTAAATGAGGAACATGGGAATCTGTCAAGTGCTTCAGTATATATATATTTTTTTTATGTATTCTTAGGCACTAATTATGAGTTAATGAGGTACATGTATGCATGTAAAACCATGTGGCATAAAAGTTGATTAACATTTTATGCAATATATATAGTAAAATATGCAGTATTGTTTAGGGGTGTAAAGAGATCTTGTGATATTAAAATGTGACAATGTTCAATAAACAAGAAGTTAATAATGTGTTACGTTTTAGACTCAATATTATCTGTTTTGCTCAATTTCGCAAAAAATATATATTCAAAAGAAAGCCATAGCAGAACTGTTCTTCTCCGAGCAACACAGCTGTTTTTCGTTACTGAATTAAATGGGTTATGAGTGAATCGAGTGAGTCAATTATTCTGTGAGCCATTGGGCTTGTTCGACTTCATGTGGCACCACAAAGATTGACGGCCACCTGACAAAAGCAATGCATTCTGGTTAGAAAATTTGTCCGACTTTGATCAGCGCTGCAGCTGCCTTACGATCACATGCCATCAAATTACAGCAAGCGCAAAATGAGAACAGCCGCCAGTTGCTCAAAATCAGCTGCGAAAGCTTTGATGACGACACACTTTATTCTCATTGTTCAGATTCTGTGATGACAAGGACAACATGTGTTGATAGAACAAGAGTTGATAGAAATGTATAAACTGTAACTTGAATGCTATGTAAGTCACTTTGGATAAAAGCGTCTGCTAAATGCATAAATGTAAATGTGTTTCGGGTTTATTCTAACAATTCAATTCCAATAATGCTCACAATTCTGTGTTTTTATAACAGTAAAAGCTTTTTTACTGTAGTCGCTTTTTTACTTCATTTACCACCACTTTATTGGTATTTAAATAGTATATGTTTATGTTGAACTTTATTTTTGAACAGATGGTGCTGTATTAAGCAGTACATAAAAAGTGTTTCTGTTGGTCATGAAAACGTTTCTGAAAAACATCTGTGTATTGACGCATATTGCATTTAATTCACTTTATCTGTAATAAGAGCATGCAATCACTGCACGATCGTTACTACCAGGAGCAGAAAGAGTCCGACTTGATGTCTCTGTTTTCAATTCCGCCCCCGCATGCAACTGGCAGATCTTGCCAGCCGGTGGCAGGCTAGTGTAGTTCATCACGAACAAGCCTAATAATAAAGACAATCACTTGCTTTGTTTCTGAATGAATCAGTCATTTGAACAAATCGGTTGAATGAATGACTGAATGATTCACTCATTATGGTTGTAACTTGCTGCCACCTACTGGGGGTTTTAGTTTTATATTTACAGTACCATTAATACCCATTTATAATTATTATTATTTATACAGTGTTGAACCAAAATATTTATTTCTAAAAGCTACTTACATTTAGTCATTTTGTAGATTTGTTTATCCAAAGTGACTTACAATTGGGGAATACATAAAGCGATTCATCTTAAAGAGGCAAACAGACCGAGGAAGTGCTCGTAATACCAAGTCTCAGGCATTGTTCAAATAAGTACAAGCTAGAAAGGGAAGGAATAAATAAAGAGAAAGACAAAGGTGGTTTTTTTTTTTGGTTTTCTTTTAGGATGACGTCAGGTAGTGTCGAAAGAGGTGAGTTTTCAGCTGTCGCTTGAAAATAGTCAGGGATCCAGCATTCCGGATAGGGGTGGGAAGATCATTCCACTAGCCAGGAATGGTGAACGAGAATGTTCTGGAGAGTGATTTTGAGCCTCTCTGTGATGGTACCACGAGGCGTCGCTCACTAGCGGATCTCAGACTTCTGGAGGGAATGTAGATTCATAATAGTGAGTGGAAGTAGGCAGGTGCTGAGCCTGTGGCTGTTCTATTTGCAAGCATCAATGTCTTGAACTTGATGCGAGCTGCAACCGGTAGCCAGTGCAAGGAGATAAAGAGAGGTGTAACATGGGCTCTTTTGTGCTCGTTGAAGAACAGTCGTGCCGCTGCATTCTGAATCATTTGTAGAGGTTTGATTGTGCTAGATGGAAGTCCAGCCAGAAGAGCACTGCAGTAGTCCAGCCTAGAAATGACAAGGGCCTGGACAAGAAGTTGTGCAGCATGCTCTGTTAGAAAGGGACTGATCTTTCTGATGTTGTATAATGCAAACCTGCAAGATCGAGCAGTCTTTGCAATCTGGTCTTTGAAGGTCAGCTGGTCATCAAAGATTACACCAAGATTTCTGACCGAAGTTGATGGGGTAATTGTAGAAGAACCTAGCTGGATGGTGAAATCATGCTGTAGAGCTGGAGTGGCAGGGAAGACAAGAAGCTCAGTCTTTGCCAGGTTGAGCTGTAGGTGATGTTCTTTCATCCATGCCGAGATGTCTGCCAGGCAGCCTGAGATCCATGCAGCTATCGTTGGATCATCTGGTTGAAAAGAGAGATAGAGCTGTGTGTCATCAGCGTAGCAATGGTAGGAGAAGCCATGTGCCTGTATGATGGAGAAGAGGAGGGGTCCAAGAACTGATCCATGAGGAACCCCAGTGACCAGTTGATGTGCTGTGGATACCTCCCCTCCCCAGGCCACCCTGAAAGACCTTCCAGTGAGATAGCATTCAAACCAGTGAAGTGGAATCCCAGTGATGCCCAGTGATGAGAGGGTAGACAACAGGATCTGATGACTGACAGTGTCAAAAGCAGCAAATAGATCCAGCAGAATGAGAATTGATGATTTGGAATCACCTTTTGCAATCCGCAAGGCTCCTTCTTAGCTGAGGGGCAATTATTATAATTACCAGTAAGTAAGTACAATCAAAAATATAAACAACAACGAAAATACAGAATAGAAATAGGTAGGAATCGAAGTATTCCTTCCTAGCAGCAAGTAAATAATTTAAACAGATCTACGAACAAGTATTAAGACACTTATGCGCTGCCGTCCGCCTCTTCTGGTGACTAATCGACTTCTCCCTACTACTTTTTTTAGTGTCTGTTACAATGCTTTTCTCATTTAACACAATAATGACTTTAAATGATCTTTGGGGAGGGGGTGGTTAATTTGATTAATTAATCAGCACATCATGTAATTAATTTTGTTCAGTTGAAAGGTCACACAGCTTCAATCAGAAGTTAGAAGCTCATGTACAGTTGTAAGGTCTGAAGAGACTCATGTGAAATCATATAGGAGAGAAACCAGTCAGTTGAGTTTGTGGCAAAACCTTTTATAGTGTTTAGATTTTATTCAGTCTTTAACTGCCTATTATAATTACTTCAATATCGTCTCTTGAGCTAAGTGCATTGTCACACCCCTAATATTGTTTCATGGGGCCATAAAATCTACCAAATATTAGCAATGACCCATATAGTCAGTTGCACTGTAAGTCTCAGAGTGAAGAGCTGTACTGTCATCATGTACAAGTGTACAGCTTATAATTCTTATAAGCCACTTTTAGAGTGGCTTGGTTGATTTTATGCATTACTCACCTGTGGAGGAGAACAGCAACAGGAGACTTTACAGCCAAATACTGACAGATAGATGGAGATGATAAACTCAAGCAAGGCAAATATCAGCAATACACTAACGATTCCCCAGAAGAAGGTCTGAGAGAAAATACAACATCAGCTCAAATAATAATAAAATAATTGATAATTAGTATTCACACTGGAACACTGGCTGCTTAATGTATAATGTCAATGACTTCTTGCATTATAAATGATCAGTAATAGAGATCTATAAACTACTGCTGAAATTTTGAGGGAAAAAGACTGGACAGATGAGTGCAGATTAAGGATTGACTTTTAAAAGTGTACTGACCACATAGTCATCTTGTTGTAATTACTAAACAAATGAGAATGTAAAAGTTGGTGACATACCTTATACCTTTCCTCTAAACCATAACAGTCATATCTGCAGTAACTGTGGTACATTGGTCCTAGAGCCAAATCCAGTGAAATGATAATAAGGGCAGTGCCTGCAGTTAAAGCACTGAAAATGTTCATCCCAAGTGAACCTTTCACCTATAAGCAAATAAATAATAAATAATAAAAATAAAATAAACTACATTAATACATTAGGAAGAACTTTAACATTTTGTTAACACATCATGTTAATGTAGATGGCAAAGTATATGTAGCGTGAAAAAACGGCAGATTTTTTTTTTTTTATAGATGGCAATGAAATCAGAAAATATACATTAATGATTCAAGGAGGAAAACTGTTTCTAGCCATTACTCAAAAATGTAATATATATTATTATTGTTATTAATATTATTATTATTATTGCCAGTGTTGGGCAGCTTGGACCCCTAAAAGTAAGAAGTGTTCTGTACATACCAAACACAAACCATAGGGTGAATTATGTTTGTTTTCGGCAGCAATGCAGAGTGAACCTGCAATAATGTACTGAGAGGAGAGACAAAGGCAAAAATTTAGGCATCTGCTGGAAAATGTAGCTTGAATTATAAAAAGACAGGACACATAATTGTATAATTGTTTCTTACAATGAGCGATCCCCAGTAAGGAACACCACTAAAGACAAAGATGGATTCTGCATGAACTGTAGACACGATCCCAAACAGGAAAGTCAACAGACCAATCATTATCTGGACAGTCTGTGAGGGACAAGAAAAATGTACAAGAGAGTCTTTTATAAAGTAAAACAGTTTCAAATTTTGGTAATCAATATAAAATGAACAATTTCAATTTATGGGGACTGTATTTATGGACTTATGATTGTACTAGAAAAAACTTTTTTTTTAAAGAATTTATTAATTTTCTTACTTCACATCGACATAGGCACATTAAAGTCTATTTAGGTTTATGAAAATATCTTACCCCAAGGGCTTTTGGTTGGCCTTTCAGAAATGCCTGAAGTCCATGAAGAGGTGAAACTCTCACCACCTGTTCATAAACCGGCACAGGGGCATTTGTCACAGTCCCAGCTGGTGTTGCTTGTGTTGGTGGTTGAATCTGGATGATGAGTGTTGAAGAGTTCACGGGTAAGACTGTGTGGGACATTCTTGTTTCCAAATCTGAAACTAACCTTACAAAAATCATAGTACATCAAACATAAATGTTATGATTATAAAATAGATGTTCAATGTAATAATAATAATAATAAAAAGTTAAAAATTTAGTTTATTACAAAAAAAAGATTCCTTATATTTATTGTTGTAAACATAGTCTTCATATTGTTGAAAAAACTGAATTTATGTCATAGTAGTTATTACCATTGGTAGAATTATTGTCATCAACTAGAATAACTCTATTAGACCTTGAAAACAAAACATATACTATATAAAAACAGTGACTGTTTAAATTAATCTACATTTACATCCAAGGCATTTAGCAGGTGTTCAAAAGATAGTTACAAATGTGCCCTACCAGCCATTTTAGAATTTTACAAAATAAATCAATTCATTAATACCATTTAGCAAAAAAAAACAACAACAAAAAAAAAACTACAGGAACAAAATGCAGACATAATGCAAAGATAGGTATTTGTATAAAGTTAGTCAAATTTAATGTAAGTATATAATTTGTTTTACCAGAAACTCTCTTCAGATTGCCCTGTAGAGTCGTTTTGCTCCGCAGTCGTACTTCGCTCTTTAAAGAGCTCAGCTGATTAGGAGGGGTGGCAAAGCTGGCCACTGCAACCAGGAAATATAAAAATATCTTCCCTTTCATAAGATAAGAAGTTTAAACACCATAAAGGACAGTAATAAACAGAAGTACTCATGAATGTGTTTATGTTGTACGTTATAACAAGTAATCTGCTGGTTTAGAAACAAGTATGTACATATTAAAAAAAGCGATACAAATAATGATCAGAATAGCAAGATTTGTGACCCATTTTATGTAGTCTGCAGTGTGGATTTTCCTAACTGGTTAAGGTACTGGAGACTAAGTACAATATCCCATCTGGCCTACACTTTAGTCATAAAATAATTTCAGCCTTGTAACACAAAGCTAATGCAAATGTGATAGGAATTCTGAAAAAGGCAGAGAGTGTAGTGATAACTACTTACGGGTGGACTTCAAGGGCTGTTTAGAGCTACAGTACATTACAGTCACAGCATGTTATCACCACGTGGGAAATGGAAAGTTTTGTGCTTCAAGATCATCCGCTTTTTGATTCAGAAACACACACAAACAAAAACAGTAGGAGATTGAAAGGCCTTGTCATAACATTGCTGCCATTACTGGCAAGATTTTCAATAGTCTTCCTTTTTTGAGATGAAGTGTATATCCAAATACTTTTTTTTTTTTTTCTCTCTCTCTCTCTCTCTCTCTCTCTCATTTAGCTGATTTAACTCGAATCAAGCGAATTTGAATTTTCATTTTTTGGGTCAGCTATTTTTTTTTAAAAATTAACACAAAGAACTGAAGTACTGAAAATGTAAACATTGCTTAGAAATGCATAGACTAGAACTAAGTGAGAAAGTTGTGACAATAGACACCAAGCTCCTGAATGGTAATCTTAATATCAATAATATGTTACGTTGAGACATATGTGGTGTCTATGCATCTCTCTCTCTCTCTCTCTCTCTCTCTCTCTCTCTCTCTCTCTCTATCTATCATTCTCACAGATGGCCCCGCCCTACGTGCCTACACGCCGGTACGTGCCCCGTGGTTGGTCGAGGCTGGAACTGCATCTTTCAAAAACGCAGCGATGCTGGTCCTGGTGTGGGATGTTGTTGATGGTGTTGCTGTTTCAGATTGTGTTTGTTAAGAAAAGAGAGAAACTCTGTATAGTGACTTTTTGTGTAAATATTGTGAACTCGGCTTGATCTTTTTCTTTTCTGTTCACTTTACCCACCAAGTGCTTTCGTTGTTTTTTTGTAAAGTTTTCAACAGATTGTTTTTGTTTGTTTTTTTCTCTTTAAACGTGTCTGAGTAATTTCGCCCGTTGTTGTAAATACTGTAAATACTACTTCACTTCTGCACGGAAGCTGTAGGGGTTGGGTGCCACTTTCTTTTGGTAATATTCGTTTTCTCCTGTTTTTCGGCTAGTCAGGGAGTTAGTTCAGTCCCTGTATTTTTGTTTGAACTTTTTTTTTCTAGGGTATTAAGATTCTTTGGGTAAAAAGGTAGTTTCAGGTTTTGTTTATTATTTTGGCCTTGGCCCAACCCTGAAGCCCATTCGCTTCCTATTCTTTTTTTGTGTGCTGTTCATTGTCATTGAACTTGACCAGTAAAAAAAAAATAAAGAAAGAACGAAAGATCACAACACTCCGGTGCAAAGACATTTATTTATGTTATTCTCCTAGACCCTAGACCTGGGACGTAACAAATAATAATAATAAAATAGCATTATAAGCTATTATCTCAAATTAATTATATAAATTAATTCATATAAATGCTTAATGTTCCAGCTATTTGACCACTTTTACAGTGAGATATTACAGTGATAGCAGTGACCAAAGTGTGCTTACTATTTACTGTACCGTACTAGCCAGTATTTTAGATTATTGTATTTTTTAAAGAGGTGCGCATTATGCCATCAAATAAAGAAAACAATAGAAAAGGTGGATTACTGTGAATGGGGAAAATTACGAGTCTAGGCCTAGCCTAGTTTTCTAACACATATTTACTTTGTCACCATTGTGACCACATTAATGACAGAAATAAACGGTTTAAAACTTACATTTAATAAATCACTGATGTATTTCCACAGGTCACACCTGTACTTGTTCACATCTTTTTTTTGGACACATCTAATCCTGTATTACAGAACCCTGCACAACATGCAGAAAAATATGTCAATGAATAAAGACATTGTTGATCATTTTTTATTAAATCATTCCTTCATATTAGTTAAAACTAGGGAGCACTGTATTTATTCATGCCCACGGTATAACTAAAACAACATAACTTGAATGGAGGGAACAAATTAATAAAATATCCCTATGATTAAACTGAAATGAATTAGTAAAACATACTTGTGAGTTTATCTATCTTTTTCCCACATGTGTGGAGCCCCTTAAATTGACCTACACATTTTCAATGTAGGTCTACTTAATGTGTGAGAACAGTAAACTTGTTTATTATTGCAGGTTTTCATATAGATTTAAATGTCTGTGTGATTTGATGTTCTATAGATTACTAAATAAAAATAGGACCTCTGTACATTTGTTTGTTGGAAATTTACAGACAATGCAATTGAGATAAATTTCCTTGTTGGGGTAATATTAGACAAGTTTCCCACTGAATTATAATTGCACACATTTTATAGTTAATAAAATCTTTAAAAACAAATTACATTAATTATACTTTGATTTCATTCAATAAAAAAGAAAATTGAGTAAGATGGTTTAAAAGGTGTGTGGACGTGGATTAGTAATACCGTTGGTATAAAAAAAAAGTGCTGGCCCTCGTCCCTATCAGAGTTGCCAATCCCTGTTTTAGGGTGCAGTATAAGTAGGTTAGATTAGTTTACTGTGAATTCATAAATGCTAACAGATTAACTACATTAAAACATGCTTAATTAACTTCATGTTAATTATCAGTAAAATCTATTATTCATATTACTTAGGGAGCAATGAAGAGATGAGGACTCTTATCCAGCGAAAGGGGGGTGAATGAAACCCTCTTCACTGGAAAGAGTGAAATCTGGGTGGGAACAAGTAATAAGTCTTGCTGTTTATTTTCCATGGTTGTTTCCTGCTGTCAATTAGATATGTTCTCTGTTCAGGGTTTTTGTGAAAATATGGGCATTCCAGTCACACCTAAACAGGCAAAATAAAAATAAAAATAAATATAGCTGCAAGCAGCGATTTCGGGGCCAAGCCCATTTAGGCCATTTTGGCCTTTTTAGATGTTGGATTTTATTTGGATACTTTTAAACACTGCACAGTTCCCATGGTTTAACACTTGCTACACGTTGAATTTGACATGGGTTTATGCAGATTCTGAAGCTCCGTAATTCAAGTGACACTTAACTGAAAATTAAGATTTTGTGTATAAATATGTACTATTTAATAAGGTCAGATGAGATCATACTTAGAAAAGCACAATATCTGGAAAAAAAAAGCAACTTCAGCATCATTTCTTGGCACAGTACCTCTTGCGGTCTGGGCATGTGCCACCCTGGATTCGAACCCGCAACCTGAAAGGTTTGGGGGCCGGTGGCTTAGCAGAGTGCACCACTCAGTTGATGCACATTCAACAGGCTGCCAAGGAGAGGTTTAGGTTTGACAATGAGCTCACAAAAACAAAAGTTATTTAGTATTTTAACCAGCATAACATGCAAAGTTAAGTTAACTGTAACGCAGCTTATGGTTAACTTGATAGCTGAAGAGACATATTAAACAGTATGGTAACTGGTTAGCCTGTAGCTAATTAGTATACTAAGTTTAGTAGCATAAGACAACAAACACATGCACAGTCTACTTTGGAGAGGTATATCTTGGGAACGGTAGTGAATATCAAAAATCTGTTCAGTCATTTCTGTGAAGCTCATTCTAAAGATTAACTGAGTCAAGTTTGAAAAAAAAAAAAAAAAATGGTGTACAAAATAACAGTACAAAATGGTGAAATTAGTTAAATTAGCACAATACTCAGCCAAAAGAATAGATAATTCTTATCTGCATCCTAAAGAGAATTCCTTGTAAAAGTCACATATTTCAAGAATTAATACAAATTGTTGAAGTATTGTTTTATTTAAAAAAAGAAAGAAAAAAAAAGGTACTTCAAAAACTCAAAGTAACAAACAATTGTTAATTTAACAGAAAGCATTACAGTTCATGGAAAAAAATAAATAAATAAATAAAGTCACTTTTGTAGTAGTTTTACTGCACTTTTAGTTGATCTCTTAGGTGGTGTATTACAGATTTTTGATTCATTACAGGGTCTCTTAACTGGAGACTGAGGTGTAGGACTGATATTGTCCTGTGTGTCTTTTACACAGATGACAGAGTCTGTTTCATTCATAGAAATTTCTAATAAGTCCTCATCATTGCCAAACAATCATTGTAGGTGATTGTGATTGTGCCAGAGCTAAGAAAAAGCTCCTCAATATGTTGAGAGTCACAGGTAGACAAGTTAAGGTCCTGTGATATGAATTTTGCAAGAATAGGGTTCAAAATTGTTAGGGTAATTATGTGACCATCTTGTTCGAGTTCTATAATACCGTTGCATTTTGTTATATAGCTGTACGTTTTGCGCAAAATTTTGCAAGAGTGACATCGGTGAAATTCTTGTTTCACACTGAAGTTTTCCTGAGCTTTGTGGCATTTTGGACACCGTTTTTTTAATGCTTATTTGGACCCCTGTTGGTTTTATTGTTATAACTGTACTTGGGGTAGGGGGTTCCTCAATGATTTGAGGGCCCTGACCAGGTGGAAAGACTTCATCTTGTTGAATGAGTTCAATGGTTGTGATCGGAGTCGTTGTGAGCTTCTTAATGTTTTGGATTTGTCTGGTTTTAAGATTTTTGAAAGTGTAGGATTTACCTAATTCAACTTGGGAGATGTGCTTTTCCCAAAGCGTAACTATAATCTGTCCAGATGGATCTTGGATAGAACATTCTTGAATTTCATAGTATCCATCCCAGGCTTTTATATTTGTTGGTGTGTTTAGTTTGCAGACTGTTGCACAAACTTTGGATACCTGAAAGTAAATAAAATGAAGAAGAAAAAAAAAAAAACGCTTATTACTAGGGGGATAGAAACAACCAGTAGTGTGTACAGACCAGTCAGTTCTTTCCTAACATTGATATTCATTTATTTCTATTGTTTATACATCATCTATCAAATATTATAGCAGGAGGACAAAAGTAGCATTTGTCTGTTGCATAGAAAGTTAAAGATTGTTGCACTATTTGAAATGTACAGTTTAAAAAAAAAAAAAAAAACAAACAAAAAAAAAAACACACACACACACACGTTTGTTTTTGTGGTTTACAGGGACTCTCCATAGGCGTAATGGTTTTTATACCGTACAAACTGTATGTGCTATTGCCCTACACCAACCCTACACCTAAACTTAGCCCTCACAGGAGACTTTCTGCATTTTTAGATTTTCAAAAAAACAGCATTTATTATGTTTTTTAAGCCTTTTGAATTACGGGGACATAGGCAGTGTCCTCATAAACCACCTTCAAATTGTAATACCTCTGTCATACCCATGTCATTATACAAATTTTGTCCCCGTAAACCGCAAAAACCAATATACACACACACACACACACACACACACACACACACCAACAACAACACCACCACACAATTTACCTATGGTCCTGGACCTAGTGACTTTGCTTCCTCAACTGATTTTCGGTTTACATCTTTTGGTGGTCTGTGAGGAAATGGAAGCTCAGTAGCCTCAAGAAGAGTATCACGGTCACACAGCACATAGTATTCGGAACCGCTGAGACCTATAACACAGAAAAAAGAAAGAAAGAAAAACCTGATAATCCCTGTGGCTTGATAGTTTGACATCCTTCAAATGTGTTGTACAATCCCAAGTTCAACAAACAAAAACAAAAATAACAGACTAAAATATGTAAAACTGATTTAAAAAACATGTAGTCATACTTGGGTTTTTTTTATATGTTTGAGAGTTTCACTGCCGTCTGATTTGATGCTAAAGTAGTCCAAGTATGGTGCTTCTCCGGTGCAAAAATGACAGTTTCATGATATTCATTGCGATCTGTTTGTAAAATGCCATACATAAGTACTTAGTGTTATTTCTTGATAGTTTTACATAGGAAGCTGCATGTATATAAGCATGAATGCAGCTTTCTGATTCAACCAGTGGTTTGTTTAAGCTTGGTTTCATTTTTGCCATTGTTTGGAAAGTGTTTGCAAGCAGTCCAATTAATAGTATGTGTAATTACATAGCCAGTAGTAGTAAATTAACAATTAACAGACAATTCAATTAAGCAATTAGAGAGGTTGGAGCAATACATTCATCAAATGAAGGAGTTAATTATATTCCAATTCAGAATATAAGTTTAGTAAAGGTAATGGTCAGATAATGGAATTAATATATTGCTGCTGCCAAAAAAGCCAATTTGGGTCATTATATTACATTTCTTTACAATAATTATTTTTGTTTTTGAAATTACATCAAGTAAACTACAGCTGACGTTGCTAATGCTTTAAGTGATCAAGTTAAGTTATACTTTGAGTGTTAAGACAATTTTGAACAACTGATTTGGACATTTGCAGTGTAGGTTTTATGTAGATTAATGTTCATAAAATATAATCAAATGTAGCCTACATGTGTCACAGTTATACCCCCGGTTTCACAGACAAGGCTTAAGCCTAGTCCTAGACTAAAATGTAAATCTGAGCTGTTTTAACTGAAAGAAACATGCACTAACTGATCTTAAAACATGTCAGTGCCTTTGTTTTGTCTTAAGATGCACATCAGTAATGCTTTTTTTCTAAGGCATGTTTATAAAAAAAATACTTATGTCCTAATTGAACTATGGCCTAATCCTGGCTTAGTCTAAGCCCTGTCTATGAAACCGGGCCATAGACTTTTAGTTGTGTCTTTTCCTCTTTCAGTTGCCCTGCCTTGTTTGGTTCTGTTGACCTAGTTTCCCGTTATTCCCTTGATTTTGTCATTTTGTTCACCTGTGTCTTGTCATTAGTCCCTCATTTGCCTGTGTATTTAGTTCTGGTCTGTTCAGTTTCAGTTTGTTGGGTGTTGTTTATGTTTACGTGTGTTACCAGGCTTCCTGTATGTGGATTTGTTTATTTGCGGAATTATTAAAGACAAGATCATTTTAAATAATTTACTGGAGAGTGCATAATTTTGATAAGCTATTTATAAGGTAATGGTTAAGTTTTTGCTGTTTTTCCCCCGGTTTCACAGACGAGGCTTAAGCTAGTCCCAGACTAAAATGCATGTTTGAGCTGTCTCAACTGAAAATATCTTGGTCTGACATATCTTAAAATATGTCTGTGTCATTGTTCTGTGTCAAGATGCACACCTTAATGTTTTCTTCTAAGACATTTTTGTAAAAGTTGCTTAAATATCTTAATTTAACTAAGGCCTAGTCCTGGCTTAAGCTAAGCCCCGTTTGTGAAACCAGGCCAAAGTGTTATAAATAGTTGGTCATTTAAGTATGATTTTTTATTTTTTTTTCATAGTATATAGACTTAAGCTTCCTAATTTTAACATGTAGAACAGAACTGACTTTTCATTAAATGAACAATATAATAGAAAAGGGTTTTGTTTTTATGATCATTATTGGGCTGCTTTGGGTCTGAGTTATTACAAGGAGTTACAAGGTGTTTTTGTATTTCAGTGAACTATTTGATTAAAATAAGTTTTATTTGGGGTTTAATCATTAGCATAACTGTTTGAGGCAAAAACTAAATGTAGTTGTATTTGTAAATGGTTATGCTTTTCAGCTGGTAATATTCTCAGGTACACAAACCTGTATATAAATGTCCGCTACTGACAAAAAGGTAAGCTAACTGACAATGTCTACATTAATATTTTTTATTGTGTAAACCCTTTATGTTCATCAAGCAGTTCCTGATCAATATCAAGCTGATGTAAAGCTGCTTTAACAATTTACATTGTTAAAACCGCTATACAAATAATAATGAATGTAATATTTCAAGATTTCTGAAATCCTGACTTCATAAATCTTTTGTATATCAATCACAAGATTCTCTGCTCCATGAACTGCTATAAAGATGTGTATAACTGATTTAAAAAAAGAGGTAATTTACAATGAATATATGTAAAGTTGGGTTTCACTTTATTTTGATGGTGCCTTTAACACATTCCACTGACTATAAGTTAGTACAGTAATAGTAGACTGGTAGGGTTTGGGTTCGAATAGGTTGACCTGTACTTGCAAAGTTACTTATAGTCACTAGAATGTCTATTGGGAGACCATCACTATAAGAAATTAGCAGATATTAAGCAGAGAGTCTACTAATACTGCAATGACAGTTAGTTGACATGTACATGTAATGTTACTTATTGTCAACAGAATGTTCAAAACGGACCATCAAAATAAAGTGTTACCTAAAGTTGTTTATTGAAGAATACATTGTATAATTTTTCCCTTTTCCTAATAGTGACAACAACAGCCTTATCAACTATCAATTCAGAAAATGTCTTGAAAGAAGTCTAAACAGATGCAGGCAGTCAATATCCAATTAAGTTTTTTTTTTTTTTTTTTTACAAATTAATACAAAATGTCCACAGTAACAATGTTGAATGGGTGGCTTGTATTATATTTGGTCTATGTATAGTTACTTTAATATGTGCCAGCCAATGGAGGATGGCCTGCTGCTGGTTTCTTCTTTTTTCACTCTGCTGATTGTGCTCCACCACTGTGTCCATGATGTTGCACCGTACTATCTAAGGGAGTTTTTCTTAGTCACTGTCGACTTTTAGCTTGCTTACTGGGGTTTTAAAGCACAATATTTTCTAAGAAAGTTAAATGTAAATATTTGTAAAGAATGTAATAAATAAATGAGTGATTCAAATGTATTTAGTCTCTGTAACCATATACTTCTATTTGCTATTTACTTCTATCAATTTCCTCTTTTTATTGACTACAAGAAAACTGTATTTATTATTATTATTATTATAGTTCTTGCACATTAACTTGGTGTCTTTTAGAAAAAGTAGGTCATAGAAGTGGGTGTTAGAGCATAGAGCATTTGAGTATTTTTTTTTTTATTATTATTTAATTTGTTGTAGGGTTTTTATAGTGTTCTCATACAGTGTACTCATACTCTGACTAAACATCAAGTTAAATTGTAGCCAATGAAGACAGAGTCGTAGTAAGGTTGATCATTTACTGTCACTGTTCCTCATTAACATTTGTGGTGAAAATTGTAATAAAATAATTCAACAATATTTAGAGTCCAATGTCTTGAGTAACATCACATTAAAAATGACTGTAATATAAACAAACTACTGTTCTCACTGTAGTAGTAGTTGCAATGGCTATCAGCATTGCTGGAAGCTTGTACACAATGGTAAACAACCTTTTTTAGCAACTTCTCAAACATCATCGTTTTAACAAAATCATTACTATTTTATGATCTTTAACATGTCTAATGTCATATAAATGAACTTACAGCATTGCCACTATGATGTTTTATAGTGGATGCAATGGATTATTAGAGCGAGCAAACCATGTCTGTTTCATTGTTTTCATGCAGAACCAGGAGCACTAACAGGAAGTGACATCATCACATGAAACAAATAATATTAATTTTTACAAACAACGTAGATAGATTTCTATCTGAGAATATGTACCAAAAATATTTAAAGTAGATATTTGAAAGTTAAATTGCTTAAGGGGCAACACTCCTTATTCAAGTAATTTTTTTTAATACTAAAAATAGTAAGTGACTGTCTTCAGGGCAACAGATAGAATGTTGTCCAACTTGAATGATAATTATACTTGAGTGTTTTTTGTATGGACTACAGCGTATAATTTGGAATAAAATTTATGATTGCTTTTTAGTCAGTGATACAGGCAGGAACAGGCAGAAATTATGTACTTTGCTGTACCATTTTCAGCTGCTGCTTTAGCAGTTGAATACATTGGAATTCTATTTAAACTTTATGTATTTAACTTGTTATATATAAAAGTCAGAACAATTAAAACAGAGGTTTACTTGGAAGACCACCAACAACATCTAATCACAGCCTTCTGGTCTCTAGCTTACTACTTTACACACAATTCTAGAAATATATATGAAGATGAGAACTAACAAACAAAGGAAAAAGGGAAAGAGAAGTGGTGTGTGGCCAAGTATGGTGACCCATACTCAGAATTTGTGCTCTGCATTTAACCCATCCAAGTGCACACAGTAGTGAACATACACTTGGAGCAGTGGGCAGCCAAATGCTGCGGCGCCTGGGGAGCAGTTGGGGGTTCAGTGCCTTGCTCAAGGGTCTCACCTCAGTCGTGGTATTGAGGGTGGAGAGAGTGCTGGTTATTCACTCCCCCCACCTACGATCCCTGCAGGACCTGAGACTCAAACCCATACCCTTCGGTCCGACTCTCTATCCATTAGGCCACTACTGCCCTTAAAAGGGGAGGGGGGAAGGTTATTCAATTGAAAATATCAAGAAAACTTATGCAAATTATGTAACTTTGGTTACATTCCAATAAAAATAATTAAGTCAAAGATTGCTATAATCATCCTATTTGATCACATTACTTTCTGGGGCACTGAAGACTTAAGGTTAAACCTAGACCTAAACCTAAAAAACCTAGAATCAACACAGAATGAACAAAAACACTTATTTCTAATTCTAGAGGAAGAAAGATTAGTACATTTACCCACATATTTAAGTAATAAAATTGACACAACATTACATACCATTTCACAAGGCTGTAACACACAGGACTCAAACCCACATTCTCTGGGTTAGGTGCCTGTCACTCATCTTACTGCGCCACTGAGAAGACATGGGATTAGACAGATGCCAAAACTCCATAATTTAAGTGAAAATCAACTCAAAATTAGGATTTTGTATATAAATGCACCAAATACAGTATTCAATAAGCTCAGATGAGATCATAATTAGAAAAGCACAACATCTGAAAAAGAAGCAACTTCAGCATCATTTCTTGCCACAGTACCTATGGTGGTCTGGGAACGTGCCAAACTGGATTTTAACCCACGATCTGAAAGGTTCAGTGTCTGTGTCTTAACCACTTCTGCCACTCAAGAGGACCTATTTACAAAAGTGAGAATGTTCACACCCAAGCATTAGTTCAAATGCTTGCCAATTAATAACAATTAATCAGCACCTGATCTCAATTTGTATATATAAGAGAGGGAAAACAGTGGGTGTGTTTTTTCTGTGTTCTTACAGCTGGTAGGATTGTCCCAGAGTTGATTGTGAATTGGCTATTATTTCTTTGCTTTATTTTGAAGTAGATTTGGTTTGAGAATTATTATAGCATTAATAGATCTTCTTTTGTCATGCTAAAGTAGATATTTTGCTGATGTTTTTAAAACGTCTCAATTTTGAGTGTTGTTTGCAATGAAGGTGGTGAAGATTGCTGCTTTCAAATGTTTGCTCTTTACACTAAAAACTTAGTAATGTTATTGTTTTGTTTGATGTGTAATGTCATTTTGGTGCTTATTTGAGGATAAATATATGTATATAGTTTGTAAAAACATTTAGGTTAGCTTTTATTAGTGGTTTTCGTTATTTACATTAATTTAAAACTGATTCAAATTGATTGTCTAGTATATGAGCCATCTAATTTACTGCTAGAATGGTAACACTTTGTAACATTTCTAACATTAATGCATTAACTTTTAGTAACAATTATATTATTAATAATGATAATAATTCATTACATTTAAATAGCACTTTACTTTACATAGTGAGGGGGGTCTCCTCACCCGCCACTAGTGTGCAGCATACACCTGGATGATGTGATGGCAGCCATAGTGTGTGCCAAATTGGCCACCACACACCAGCTTATTGGTCTTTACAGCAATTCTTAATGTTAGATTTAAAAAAAAAAAAAAAAAAAAAAACAAAGTTCGGTAACACTTCACTTGAAGGGGTGTGCATAAGACTGACATGACATCTTCATAATCATGACATGACACATGTCATTAATATGAAGGAGGTTTTATGCATGTTTATGACAACTGTCATTAAGTGTAATTCGCTCACTTATGTCATTTTTAATGCAAAGATGACATTGTTTGAGATGTCTTTATGGCAACTTGACATAGACCAACACATCATAACCTGTCAGTGTCTTTGTCATGACAACTTGACATTACCAAGACAACATAACCTGTCATAAACACGACACAGCAGATTAATTATCAAACTTAAGAAATTACTTAGCTTTATTGATTAACATTACATTAAACTGCCATGTGGTTGGTTTTGACACTGGCTGTCATGAGGCCATTATAATTGTGTCATGAATATTTTTCTGACCAATTTTATTCAGTGGTACAAATTGAATTTGTCATTAAAATGTCATTAAGTGTTAATACTATGTATTTTATAACGTCATGAATATTTTTAATTTAATTTCTTTTTCTTTTCTTTTTTTTAAAGTTTCCTCCAACAGGTCAGATAATAGACCATTTCAAATGTCATAAAAAGATGAACAAGTGTTAGAGAAATAAAATCATTCATCCAATAATAATAAAAATAATAATTAAAACTGATAAAATTATATTTTATTCCGTTTGAAGAGCGATTCGCCCAAAATTAAATTAAAACAGTAACGTACAATGGTGGTTTAAGCCATGCAGCGTTTGGTCCATATCACTGCAAAAACAGTTAATTAACGTTACAGCAACCTGCACATTTATATTTTCTTGACATGCTTTTTTACATCATGGACAAATCTAACTAAGACACCATCATAATGGCGTAACGTTACACCTAACCGTTTTATTTATATAACATTTATGCGCACGTAACCCAACCCCTGCCCCTAAACCTACCATTTGTCAATAAAACACAAGATATGACAGGCAGATATAACTACCGTCACAATTTATTCAAAAAGAATTAAAATTCCAAGTCTTCTGAGGCAAAATGATTGATTTGTGAGAGGAATAGACGCGATCTCCGTCTCCGTCCGCAGTAAAGCTCTTCCTGTGTGCTCTGTCTCTGTGCGGAAATTCAAAAAATGCCCCCAGAAGAAGCCTTACGTCACCCTTGGTTGTGAAATGCTATTGGCTCTTGTGTGTCTCGTGACCGATTTCGTCATGCTGTTGTGAAATGCTATTGGCTCTTGTGTGTCTCGTGACCGATTGCGTCATTCAACGGGACAGGAGTATGCTTTTGAATGAGATGTGAGCGCGTTAACGAAGCGGGATCATTTTCAGAGATTAAAACCTTATGTTTTACTCTCTTCTTCGCATAAAGACTTCGTATGGCTTCAGAAGACTTGGAATGCAACACGACTTGTTTGTAATGCTTTTATACTGCTTGTTTATGGTCAGTTTTTGCAATAAATACCTGTGACTGTACTTATATTTGCATGTTACGTGTTTTATATTCAGAATTGGGTAGGTTTAGGGTAGGGGTGGAGTTACGTGTTCCAATGACAGCATACTTTTTTTATAAAATTATTTCTATATTTTACGAATGCATGGAAACCATTAACCATTCTTGAGGTCAAGAAAAGTATTCATGACGGTGTCATAAAACAATTTGACAGAGTATTAACACTTAATGACATTTTAATGACAAATTCAATTTGTACCACTGTAGTTGAGGTCAAGAAAAATATTCATGACACTGTTATAAAATTATTTGACAGAGTAGTAACACTTCGTGACATTTTAATGACAAATTCAATTTGTACCACTGAATAAAATTGGTCAGAAAAATATTCATGACACAATTATAATGGCCTCATGACAGCCAATGTCAAAACCAACCACATGACAGTTTAATGTAATGTTAATCCATAAAGCTAAGTAATTTCTTAAATTTGATAATTAATCTGCTGTGTCATGTTTATGACAGGTTATGTTGTCTTGGTAATGTCAAGTTGTCATAAAGTCATCTCAAACAATGTCATCTTTGCATTAAAAATGACATAACTGAGCGAATTACACTTCATGAGAGTTGTCATAAACATGCATAAAACCTCCTTCATATTAATGTCATGTGTCATGTCATGATTATGAAGGTGTCATGTCAGTCTTATGCACACCCCTTCAAGTAAAGTGTTACCAGATGTTCTTATTTGTGTTTATGTATTTTAATGTGATTTCATTGTAAACTACATGATTTTATCATACGGTTTTATTTGGGTTTTATTAATTTACATTACTTTTCAGATGAGACAAAAAGGAGCAAAAATAATTGTGTTTGTAATCACTAGTTATGCTTTTGTTTTGGACAATGAGTGGTTTTATAATTACTTTCTTTTTTGTTCACATACAGAGAAAGAAAAAGTGGTATTGAAGTCACTAAGTAAATGTAATGTTTGTGAGACTTAAAATAATTAAAAGATATGCACGTTTACTTTCAAATATGTTTATTGGCAGATGAATCGGTGAATCTTTTCTCATTGAAATTTGAGAATGTATGCAATATATGAATGTGGTCATTATTAACCATTGTTTACTATGTGTGTCTCTGCAGATGCCTCGACCGAGCAAGCGCTCACAGATAGCTAAAAGGCTATATGCTGAGCGCCGTACTGCGAAAGAAGAGGCCTGTCCTCTTAAAAAAACAGGCAGAATCTAGCTCTTTGAGCAACCATGAGTTTTCTAAGCCAAGCTGTCTGAGCAAAAATACTGAGTTTTCTAAGCCAAGTTCTATGAGCAAATGTTCTTTGAGCAAGTTTTCTGAGCCAAGCTGTCTGAGCAACCATACTGAGTTTTCAAAGTCAAGCTGTCTGAGCAACCATAAGTTTTCTAAATCAAGTGCTTTGAATGTTTTAACTGTATGTTCTGAATTTCCACATAGATCAGTGCTGAAAGGTTCTTTTCATCAAGCTGATGCCCGTTTTGGAGATTCACGCAACAGACAGTGTGGAGCCATCAGTCTGACAGCTGTGTTGAAAAGCAAGATGAAGAATGTGCTGACATGGACAACACAAGATCTCGACAGTGTCTTGGTTGCAGGAACACCGCTTTACGAGTCTTTAAGAAACCAGGGTAACATAAAAGACCGTCAAGTCAAGGGTAGGAATTACATTGCGGTCCATGAATTACCAAGGAGACGTGCTGGGTAATACCGCTTTTTTCATTGAGTACACGGAGTCTCTCACTGGTTTTGTTAATGTCAATGATTACAGTGAGTACGATGAAGCCATAAGCGGTGTGGCCATACCACTTGATGTAGCGCTTCAGCAAGCTCTACTGAATGCTGATGCTCTCCTTTTAACTATTTGTGCCAACACATCTGCAATTATTAAGCAGGGGTCATGGTATGCAGTTGTTGACTCTCATGCTATCAAAACAGAGACAAGTTGCGTTGCTTATCACAGTGCCATAGAGTCTTTGTACAACTATATTAATGAGATAGCACAATTATTTGGGGAACCTGAGCCACCATTTGAGATAACTGGAGTTTTGGTTCATGCAGATGCAGAAGTTTCTGATCCGTTGGAAGAAGCAGGCGGCAGCAGTTTTCCATGCTCTTCTGGTAAAGCCCTTTACAATGAAGTCCTAAAACGCACACCCAAGGTATATGAATCTGTGAAGACTGAGGTAAGAACATCTGATTTTCAAGCAGACTCTGGCAAGCTCCGACAAGCCCAGATGAAGTACCCAATGAAAACGCAATCAAAACCCATGAGTAAACCTAGGAACACTGAACGAAACATTCCAGTAAATTTCCATAAAAATGCTTTGAGTGCTTCTTGTGATTTTCTACAGAAACCAGTGCTGAAAGGTTCTTTTCATCAAGCTGATGCCCGCTTTGGAGCTTCACGTAACAGACAGTGTGGAGTCATCAGTCTGACAGCGGTGTTGAAAAGCAAGATGAAAAATGTGCTGACATGGTCTGTACAAGATCTTGACGGTGTCTTGGTTGAAGGAACACACCTTTACGAGTCTTTAACCCCCTGGGGTCGGCCGTCTCGCCGGCGAGACAGGCTCATTTTTTTTCTTATCAGTGTGAAAGACACTAAAAATACTCCGTCGATTTTGGTCATACAGATAAGTGTTATACATCAATTGAAACTTTGAAGTATCTATTTTTTTCGGGTACACTCACAATAAAAACAAAATGTTGTGGTTTTGGAAAATAAAGAAAACAAACAGGGTGCGCTCTCTGCCTTCTCCCTCTCCGCGAGCTGCTTTTAGAAACGCGTCACTAAAATGAACTGTAACTCTGTGAAATCTCAACACGGAGACATGGGAGTTATATCTATAGAAAGCTTAAAGTGTCTACTTTTAAATGAAGTAAGTCTTATCGAAAACAAATATTCTGTGATAAAGTAATCCGTATGAAACCAACACGATGTTCAGTCTTTCCCGTCTAACACATTATCTTTAATGCAATCCTGCCCCCTCGCGGCTCGCGCCGTTCATATGTTAATATACACGTGAGACACGTGCGCATGGAAACGCCCAACATAAACGAAGCGCGAGGAGATCATTCATCGCGGCTACTGTCCGTTTCTGCAAGAAGACGCTCTGAGTAAAGACTGGATTTCCCTGAAAAGAAGAACAATATTTATTTTTTGCATTAGTTAAAGTGTTATTGTGACATAAACAAGAACACATTTACTAGTTAGGTTGTTCCCATGATGAATGCTAGGCATCTAAGAATGTTTAGACCATGTTTATTATTAATACTCTGTTCACAAATAGATTTTAATAACATGCTAAACAATAATAATTAGTTTCTCAGATGTAAAATATCCTTTTTTATAGTACAAAGCACGTGTTAGTCTATGGCTACAGAATCATATCATAGGCTACTATAAAATCATACATACTAGGCTATATGACAACAAAATCATAGTTGGGTTTTTCCCAAACTATAATTCCTGACTACAATGTTTGAAATCGAGTAAAACATTTTGAATATGAAAGGCAATTCATTGTATTTAAATTGATTACGGCGCGATGATGTTTTCATGCTCTGATATTAACATGCTCACAAATGTTTTGTTTTTTTTTGTTGTTGTTGTTTTTTTTGGTTGTTTGTATTTTAGTGAATCAGGTACCTGAACCACAGATGAATCCTGATGACTTTCTTCAAACTGTTTTCCTCAGAGCGCTGTACCAACATCAGATGTTCAACTACACTGATATTCTATGGTAAAACAAGCTCCTTGACTACTGATTATGTTTTTTTTCTTCTTGAATCCATGGAAAGAAGCACACTTGAGTAAGAATGATTGAGTACACTTAGTCTCATACTGGTTTTGTTAATGCCAATGATTACAGTCAGTACAATGAAGCCATAAGCGGTGTAGCCATGCCACTTGTTGTAGCACTTCAGCAAGCTCTACTGAGTGCTGATGCTTTCCTTTTAACTATTTGTGCCAACACATCTGTAGTTATTAAGCAGGGGTCATGGTATGCGGTTGTTGACTCTCATGCTATCAAAACAGAGACAAGTTGTGTTTATTAACACAGTACCATAGAGTCTTTGTACAACTATATTAATGACATGGCACAGTTATTTGGGGAACCTGAGCCACCATTTGAGATAACTGGAGCTTTGGTTCATGCAGATGCAGAAGTTTCTGATCCGTTGGAAGAAGCAGGCGGCAGCAGTTTTCCATGCTCTTCTGGTAAAGTCATTTACAGTGAAGTCTTAAAACGCACACCCAAGGTATGTGAATCTGTGAAGACTGAGGTAAGGACATCTGATTATCGAGTACCTGTGGATTAAGTTGAAAACACAAGAAGCATTAACCTTCCAACGCAGACAGCCTGTAATGTGTTGCCAAGTAAAGGTAAAAGGGGGAGGAAAAGAAAGCAGAATGAACTCTAAGATAAACAGGTTATAAAATCACATGCTGTAACTGTTGTAACGGATGACATAATCATCACTGATGTTTCAGTTCTAGATGTATTTTTTTCTCCTTTAACACAATGATCGGCAAGCTTTATGTGAGCTCATTCTTCTGACGAATGATAACACTGATTGTAATGCCATAAACTTTGGTCCCATTGCAGGTCTGTGTCAGACAAAGACTATTAAACCAGACGGTAACTGCTTTTTCAGATCATTGGCACAAGTGATTTGTGGAAGCGAAGACAAGCACTTTAAGATTCGCCACGCAGCTCTCAAACATCTGAAAATGAATACTTTGCTATTTGAGAGGTACGTGAGAAGTGAATATTCTTCAGTAGAGGATTATTTGACATGATCTAGAATGTTTTATTCTGGCACATGGGTGACAGAAATTAGATATATTTGTTTCAGCTGATCTTTTCAAAACTACCATAATGACTTTTAATGATGGCCGATGGAATGCACACAAACCTACTGGAGAGGTATTTACACAGAATGTGATTTATTTGAAACACTGTAACGGTAATCATTATGAAGTTGTGACGTGTTAAGCATAGAGATGGTGTTTGTGCAGGAGCATGTGGAAATGCAGTGACAAATGAAGTCAGCAAGCCATGGCTGTGTAAAAGAAAGGTAAGCAATGCTACAGAATGTCCTCCAACCAAGAGACATTGGGAGAAGTATTGCAACGACATTGAGTACAGATGAAAACAACTGAAGTATGAGAAGTCAAGATATTGTAATGACCCTGATTTCAGGAAGAAAAGACGTAAGTGTTCAAAAGATTATTACGCGAACAATGCTCAGTTTCAGAAACTGGTTTGTCACTATTCCCAGGTGAAGTACAAGAGTAATGTGGTCTTTCAAGAAAGAGTGTGAGTATTCGAAGGAAAAATCTCTCCAAAACCTGGCCTTTAAAGTAAGTGTACGTAAGTATTCTATGATGAAATACCATAAAGATGTGATCTTTCGTGTGAGTAAGATACAAAAGGTTGTGAAATATATGCAAGAAAGAAAGAGCAAAAAGACATTGATGTTGCTACTGATAATTTTAGACCAGTCAGTAGTGGTCCAGAGTTTATGTGCTGTGTCTGTCACCGTTTACTTTTCAAAAAGCAGGTTATTGAATGCAAAACGGAATGCTATGAAGACAAAGGAGAAAAAATTGCTGCTTTGGGTAGAAGATGCATCACAACCAGATATGTGCATGTTTGTGATGAAAAGTGTGACCTGTCTTCTTCGAAAAATCCTTTGTGGAAAACTGCCAGAAGAGAGTGTTGCCAACAACATGCATTTGGTAGACATTCCAAATCAACTGAAACGTCTCAACTCATTGGAACAACATCTCATTGCACGTAACATTCCTTTTATGAAGTTACTCTACCTTCCCCGTGGTAAACAACATGGATGCCATGGACCTGTAGTCTGCTTTCCAGTAAATAGCACAGATGTGTCAAATATCCTTCCACGAAATGAATGTGATGACAAGATGATAAGGATTAAACTGAAACGCAAATTAACTTACAAAGGGCATTATGAGTACAAGTATGTACACACTGATCATGTTAGAAATGCTCTGAAATATTTGATCAGGTTCAATAAGTGGTTCGGTGATGTGGAGATTAATGAGCAGTGGATTAACTCTTTGAATGAATCTGAAGAGAATGTTGTTGATGTAAAGGAGGAACAAGATTTAGTTGAAAAGATAGATGATGAAAATGACCCTGAAGACCTGACCTACATTAAAGAGCAAAGTGGTCTTTTGTCAGATACATCTTTACAACCTGTGGACATCGGTTCTGAAGTAATTGATCAGCATTTCCAGGATGTATTAAATCTGGCACCAGCTGAAGGTAACAGTGCTGTTAGGTTGTTATCTGATAGGTCCAATGAAGCAAAATGTTTTCCTGTTCTCTATCCAACTGGTGGTCCAACGTTTCATGATAGGAGGGAGGTAAGAATTACATTGTCAAGATACTTGAATGCAAGAATCCTCAATGCAGATGGACGTTTTGCACGGAGCACAGACTTCATTTTCTATGCACAGTATTTGTCGGAGTTTGATCAAGTTGTATCTAATGTTTCAATTGCTTTACGCAAAGGACCTGACAAGAGTTTGTTGACACAAGTAGCATCAGATATGCTAACAAACCCAGATTCGTTGTCTAAAATATTGAATTTCCATGAAGGATACAAGTTTTTGAGACCAATCCGTGGAACACCACCATATTGGCAATCTACTCAAAAAGACCTTTTTGCTCTCATAAGACAGCTAGGTATTCCGACTTTCTTTGCATCTTTTAGTTCTGCAGATCTCAGATGGCCTGAAATTATTAGTATCATTCTTAAACAAGGGAAAAATCTAAATGCAGATGAACTTGACTGGTCAGAAAAATGTGGACTGATTAGAAGAAACCCAGTTACTGCAGCAAGGATGTTTGATTATAGATGGCATTGTTTTCTGAGAGATGTAATCATGTCTTCAGCTCAACCGATCGGGAAGGTAATAGATTACTTTTATCGTGTAGAGTTTCAACAGCGTGGATCTCCTCACGTTCATTGTCTGTTTTGGGTTGAAAATGCACCAAAGTTAAATGAAGACAATGAAGAAAATGATGCTTTGGTTGCTAGTTTTATTGATCATTACATCACTTGTGAGACCCCAAGAGAGGATGAAACTGAACTGTTTGAGACTGTCAACGGTGTTCAGAAACACAGTTTCAGACATTCAAAGACGTGTCGTAAGAAAAAGACAGTCTGCAGGTTTAATTTTCCACGACCCCCATCTAGCTGTACCTTTATTACAAGAGGTGGTAGTGGAGATGATTTGAAAAGCAGTGATGGAAAAGATGCTGCAAGTACAATTTTAGAGAAAGTCAAAAGGGCATTAACACATTCTGATACAACTTATGATTCAAGAGATGCATTTTTTGAGTCCACTGGCATTAATCAGGCTCCCTTCAAAAAAGCATACAAACAGTGTTCCAAAAAGAAGTCCAAAAGATGTCTGGGTGAACCAGTATAATAAACATTTACTGCGTGCCTGGCAAGGCAACATGGATATCCAGTATGTCACAGATGCTTACTCTGTAGTGGTTTACATTATTAGTTACATCACAAAAGTAGAACAAGAAATGGGACTGCTGCTGCAATGTGCACAAAATGAAGCCATGAATGGAAATCTGGAAGCAAGATCATCACTAAAAATGCTTGAGAGTGTATATCTTCACAAGAGAAAAATTTCTGCTCAAGAGGCAGTGTATCGACTGACAGGTATTATTGTGAAATTCCTACTAGAAAATATTAGTTTATTGAAAGAATGAATGATAATGAAGAAATCAATATAATGGTTATTATGTGAAATCATTTCAATGCTTAGTATTCTAAAAACAGATGGTGAGGTAATAGTGGTAATTTCCATTGCAAATGTTGGGTGATTTCCAGAAGATGACAAAGTATGATGTATTACTCATGTGATTGCCTCCAGGTGGCGGCCTTGGCCAAATTCCACCATTAAAAGATAAGCTGAGAGGACAAGTAGACTATTGTGGAAAACCGGACAGGCATAACAGATAAAAAAATGGAAAGAACCAACTTTGATACATTGTATAAGAAGAGAGTGTATAAAACATGGAGCTTGGACAAACAAAGACTCAGAGGCAGTGGATGTGGCTGCTGTCTTCTCGGCTTTGTTACATTGTAATAAAGTCTTGCTTCTGGCACCTGGAACCCTGCTGTTTGAGCTTTTTTGACTGCGCCGAAGAGATCTCCCTCTCTCGGGCCACGACATAGACTTGGCATCACGAACAGGATTGGATTGAGGTCCGGTGTCCGGGAGAGCCCTTGCGGGCGGGGGCCGGGTTGACACGCAAACTAAATCCGAAATTAAAGACGTCTATAAGAGGTAAGCAATTTTGCTTATATTGGAAATAAGATTGTTTGCGTAGTTAACTAAGGTCACGCCTGTGATGGTAATCTGGGACAGGGCTTCACCAATCAACGAATGTAAGACTAGTATCAAAATATTAAATATGAGAATGTGTAAAGTAAGTGGATATAGATTGACGGGTTCCAGGTGTCAAAAGATACGCCCTTAGTAGAATAGTTTAGTAGAATAGTCCAAGCGTCATATCCTAGGTGGGAGATCAAGGGATACCAGGGAGCGGCTTGTAGGTTGGTTAAGCCTGGCCCTGGTATAGATTCTCACAGAGGTATATTGACGCTTCCCAAGTGGGGGGGTCAAAGGGATATCAGGGAGCGGCTTGTAGGTTGGTAAAAGCCTGGCCCTGATCGACTCCCACGAGGGCGTAGTGAAAGAAGCACAAGAGGTGCAGTGCCTAAGGGAGGCACAGAGTGAGAAGCACAAGAGGTGCATGAGGCCTAAGAGAAGCCCAAGAGGGGCTTAAAACCCGTGGTTACCGCTTCCTAAGTGAGAGGTCCAGGGATACCAGGGAGCAGCTTGTAGGTTGGTTAAAAGCTTGGCCCTGGTGGACTCTCATGACCGAAGATCTGATCGGACGGGTGTCTGCAGACTAGAGAGTTAAAGTGTTAGTCTTTGTATTGTCCATTATATGTTGAGAAGAGATATCTGTATGTGTTAATGCATTAAATGAATGTTTGTGTGATTGGATGAGAATGATATGTGTCTGATGTGAATGCCTTTTGGTTTGACTGAAATGAATACAAGAAAGAGGTGTAAATATGTAAATTTTTTTGGTAGAAACAGAGTGAAGAATCAGTGTAAATAATTATAAGTCTGAAATAAAGACACTATATTGAATGGAGTATGTTAACATAATTGTAAAAGTTGAAAGAACAAAGAATACTCCATAGAATTGGCTTTGTTGATTGTTTGGACATCGTCCAAATTATCGACATTGTGATCTAAATTGTGAAACTAAATTATTGTTAAAGAAAAAGAGCAACTGATCACCTTCCAAAAGAGGAGAGAGAGAGATCAGGTGTTTGATTTTGCTGCAGTTGTAAATAGAGGGAGAGAAAGTGGGGGCCTTGTGTACATAAGTGTATGAGCTTATTGTGTGTATATGGATACATGAACTGATTGTGTGTATGTGTGCTCATGAGCAGAGTGTAAGAGTGTGATGAAAGAAACAGAAAATGACCCCAAAATAGAATGAAAGAAACAGAGAAAAAGAAACACCTTGATGATTTAAATGAATGGGAAAGTGAAAAAGAATATCAGCAATTTCAGGAGACCATGGTAAAAACACAAGGGATCCACAACCATTTTTAGATGGAATCAAGTTTTGTTGATTTGGATGGACAGGTACAAAGGTTGACAGAATTCAAGAAAAATAGTTTTCTTAGAAAATTGACCAAAATCACAAATTTGAGAGAAAAATCAATTGAATGGCCAGTAATACCTTGGGAGGATGTGGTTTTCAAACATATAACGAGTTGTAAATTGGATAATTTTTTCAGGCTCTGTGCTCCAGCATCTTCCCAATTGGAAACTGCATTAAATGTAATTGATATTCCAGTCGATCCAGTGGTAGCACCCTATCTGAAGCGCAACTGGGTAGGCCAGTAGTCAGTCCTTGAAACAAGAGCTACAATCCTTGGTAATGTACATCTCAGAATATCAGATGATACAAGAGAAGTGATCTGGACATCTAAAATTCTGTTTAGGTCAAAAGAAACAGGAGATGCACAGTCAATGGATATGACTGGCAGAACTGTGAGATGTTTATAGGTGATAATTGAGATAAGAACTCAGCCACAATATACAACATTTGTGGGTGGAAATCCAAAAAGATCAAGAAAAAGCAGAATCACAGCAGTTTGACATGCTGAAATCAATGCTCAATTAAACTGAATAAAAGAAAGAAACAAAAGTGACAGACAGAGTAGTTGTGAATAAGAAAAGAAGGGGGACAAGGGGTAGAAAAATTTTAACATTATAGGAAAAAGTTTATTGATTGATTATATGGAACCCCTAAACCTAATGTGGTGTACAAGAGATGAATTGAACATTAGTGTGTTCAAGACACAAGAATTTTGCATAGAATTCATGCCATCTTTCACTTACTCAATTTGGGCAGGAGGAGTGACGGCTACAGGTCGCAGATTTCATTTGAGAAGGCTGTGGAGTTTTGAGGCATTTAGCTTGAGAGAAAACATAATTTGGACAAAAAGCAATTTGCAATGGAAAGAACCAGGAGGCCTTGTGTTACCCTTCAAATTATTAACTAGAAAACATATGGTGATTATTTTGAAATATTTGAGACAAACTATCCAGCTTTCATAAATAAGGTGATAAGTCCTCTGCCCAGAAAAAGTCCAGGTGGAAATCAGGGGTCGGATTCTTTTAGTGGTCCTCGTCTGATGAGCCTGGTGAAGAGTAGTTAATAAATTTAAGGTGCTGAGGTTAGAGAGGTAAATCACCAAAGGGAAATTAAAGCAACAATAATCCACTATATTAGATAAAGTAAGAAGTCTGAGTTAAAAAAAAAAAAAGTCAACTCCAGTAGAATTATTGATTTCCAAAAATCCAGCCTGTAAAGAAGCAATAAGGGATTTCTCGAAAAAGTGGGCAGAAAGAACAAAGAAATTGGTTACCAAATGGCCAGCAGAGGGAACATTTGATGTGATAATGTGCAGAGAAATAGAGGTCTTGTTAAAAAAATAAAAAATAAATAAATTACAAGACCAATGACAAAATCCAAAAAGCGAAATGAAAAAAGGGAACAAGAATTAGGGGTATTGGCCTTGTTTAAACAACAAGGAATCAAATTATTGAAATTAAAAAGGGAAAATAAAAAAGATGAAATTAAAGAAAGGCCACCTCCATATGCTCCTTCCTGCGATCAAACTGTAAACCAAATGCCTTTAATATAGGGAACAATAGATTTAAAAGGGCCAATAGAATTGGAGGGATATGTACATGATTCAAACACAGAAACTGATAGAAATGAACAGAGCTGTAGAGATGAGGTGAGGGAAAGAGCAGACAGACATCAGGGAAGAACAACACACTCACTCAGCCATGAGGGAGGGGCTGAACTCACAGGAGCAGAGGCTGAGAACATTTATGCCACTGTCACAGCCACGACAAAGAGAAAGAGAGAGGACAACCTACCAGGAGGAGTCAAGAATTGAAAGAAGGGGGGCCAGAGACTGCAAAGAGGAAGAGAAAAAAGGTGAGCCACTCTCATATCATTGTCTTTCAGAAATGCTTGAAGAATTGGAAGACTGCCACAAACATTTAACACCAGTGGATGAAGAGGAGGAGAACGATCAAGAAAAAGAACTCGAAGAAGCCTCTGAAGGGAGAGTGACACCTACAGACTCCATCCAGGAAGCACTGGAGGACATGGAGGAAAGATGCAACAGGACAAGAGAGAATCTCAAGCACGCTGTCAACATGACAAGAGAAGAATATGACCAAGCTGTGACATCATTGCGACAAGAGATAAGTGAACTGTTGAACAACAGTCAAACAGAGCAACTACGTCCAAGCTCACATGATTATGCCCAGCAAAAGCAGTATAAGTAGCTGGTACATTGATCATGCAAGATATAGAATATCCAGATGACCTGTTGAAATCCTGCCAAACACCAAGAGGACCGAATATCCAATGCAAACTGATCCAAATTTCCTGAAGGGGGAACCAATGGGAGAAACTGAGAACCCCACCACCTACATTCAGAAACAACTGAAACGATGGAAAGAAGACCTGGAA
This sequence comes from Spinibarbus caldwelli, assembly GCA_039654775.1. Lineage (NCBI taxonomy): Eukaryota > Metazoa > Chordata > Actinopteri > Cypriniformes > Cyprinidae > Spinibarbus > Spinibarbus caldwelli. The sequence goes on along the minus strand of CM077219.1, from coordinate 3,554,243 downwards.
AGAGATCCAGAACAAGACAGAGTACTGACAGCACTCTTCAGGACCTCCATTGTGGAAGCCATGCCTGCAGCAGTGAAAGTGAAGCTGGAGGATGTGGTAGGTCTGAATTCAAAGTCACACAAAGAGTTCAGAGACCATGTGGTCCATGCTGTGGAACAATACAGAAGACAAGAATTAAAGGTGAAAACTCAAGAAAAGGAGCTGCAAAGAAAACTAACTCAGATGCAGCTTGAAGAACTACTCAACAAGAAGAAGAAGGTCCAAGCAGTACAGAAGGAAGACCTCTCAGCAGTGATGGCACCTGTCAATGTTTCAGTGCCTGTCAATCCACCAGTACCAATGAATGTGCCCGTAGGACTTAGGACCCATGATGCAAACAGCAGAAAAAGCAAGTGAGAAGCCACAGAAAATCATCTAATTTTCCAATCAGCAGATAAAGCGTATCTTAAAAATTTGTGTGCTACTCCAATGATGGGAGTCCCCAGAATGGTTATAAACACATAAATTGAACCAAAAGTTAAGGGACATCAAAAAAGCAATCTGAATTAAGGAGAGAAATGGAGAAACGAGTACCATCAGAACTATGGTCACAACATGATACAGATGTAGGGTTAGTTAAGTCAGCCAATCCAATTAAAGTGAATTTTAGACTGGGAGCCAAACCACCCAGAAAGACACAATACCCTTTGAGACCTGAAGCAGAGTAGGGAATAAAAAAGACAATTGAAGGGTTAATAAAAGCAGGAGTGCTTATTGAAACAACTAGCTGGATTAACACCCCAATATTGCCAGTGGCTAAAGCAGATAAAACAAAAAGGCGTTTGGTGCATGATTTGAGAGTGGTGAATGAGGTTGTGGAGGATTGGCCTACTGAAGTTCTAAACCAGCTTAAAATTGCTAACTAATGTTCCACCTGTTGCTAATTATTTCACTGTGATTGATCTTTGCTCCGCCCTTTTTCAGCATTCCCTTAGTAGAAGAGAGCAGACCATTGTTTGCATTCACCTACCAAAGTAAAAAACTTACATACACGAGAATTATTATAGAAATGCCTCATTTATATTGCTGTGAAACAGCAATTAAATGAAATTAATGTAGGGTAACAAAGGGGAGCAACATGTAATGCAAATGGGCTTTGACAGTTTCTTGAGAGGCATATGATTGCTACTATTATATTGCTTGCAATCCTAATCTCTGACGCGCATGGTTTTGACCATTGCGCGAGGGGGGAAGTGATTAGAAAAATTAAGCGACAGGATTACTGGTCGTCTTATTTACAGGCAATGATGGACGAGTTTCTATCTGAATGCGACGTTTGTGCCCAAAACATTGTTAGGAAATGAACATCTTCACCTATAGGCCATATACCAGTCCCAGAAGGGCCATTCAAACACTAGTAATGGATTATGTAGACAAGATAAAATCAATCAGAAGCAATAGAAGACTGAGTAAGATTACTACAAGGGGTGACAATATAGGAGGGGACCTAAACGAATCTGTACAGTCCCTGCAAATAGACAAAGAGTGAAAAGAGCAAATAAGGCAATCCCAAGTGTATACATACATTCGAATGGCCAATCAAGGGAATTCTAGAGCAATTTAAGGCCAAGAATGAGATAAAATATGGATTTGAGTCAATATTCATAATATAGATACCTTTTATCAAGAATATAGAGTGGATAAACTATATTTATTGTAATAAGCAGAGATTTATTAACTATACTGATGATGCACAGAAAAAACATTGAACTGGTTGTTGGTCGAAAAAAGGCGTATGTGTAATGCTTGGAACTGACTGTTGTATTTATATTCCAAGTAATACAGCCCCAGATGGGTCATTCACCAAAGCAATGGAGAAACTGAAAAACCTGAGAGAGGAAGTGACCAAAAACGCTGGAGGAGATAAGCATATTGGGAATTGGTTTAATTCACTTTTTGGGGCTTGGGGACAATGGTTAACTCAAGTGGGCATCATAATAGCTATTGCCATTTTTGTGTTTCTTTTGCTGTTTTGTTGTATTGTGCCTTTCATTAGGTCTATGCTGACCAAAGCTGCGGCCAAACAGATGATTAACATATCGGTTAAACCAACTGGAATTGACATTGGGTACACCAACGAACACAGTGTGGGACCTGGACTGGATGAACTGGATGACTGACTTGGATAATTTTGTGTGAGACCTTCCTGAGAAACAACGGAGTGGTAGGGAAGGGGTGCCTTTTTCTTTTTTATCATTTTTTATTTTTATCTTTTAGAGTAGTATTAGAGAATTTGGGTAGAGTAGGCAGGAAGCTATAGGGTACTATGTATTTTCCTTTGGCATATGCCCCTTCCTGAAGTTATTTACTCCATAAATCATTTATGTTGAAATTACTATATTAAATTAAATGTAAAATGTGATTTTTTTAATCAAAAAAGAAAAAGATGAAGGTTTTAAGCAGGTCCCTGTCCATGTTATGAGACAGTGCTATCAGATAAAGGGAATGATAAAGAAGGACTATATTCTGAGGGGTGACTGAGGGTCTGACTTGTCAGGGGTGCAATAACCGTGATTATTCATTCAGCCCGGCCTCCAGAGAATAGTTTGTTTTGTTTCGATTACTTTATTATTCATATAATTATGACATGATTAAACTAATCAAAGATTTTATTATTGGTATGATGATTAATTGTTTTAACACTGGGAAACATCACTAGCAAGTTTGAAGGAAAAAGAGGATCGACGAGCACCTCAGTGCTTAGCAGCATGAGTAGATTCAACTGGAGGTTTAAAAACCCACCATCTACTCCAACACCAGACAGTGCTGGATGGCAAAAGACTTGCCTGAGAGCTGAAAGTGAAAGTCGTGACGTATTGTCTGGCAACGAAGGACAGCGAAGGACAACGAAGGACAGCAGCACCAGATAGCGCTTCAGGCTACCGGAAATGTCTGAAGTTCCTCTGGCCACGTGGGATGAACCGGTGTACCTATCTTGCATTAAGTTGATTCATTTTGATTTTGATTATTTTGACTAATCACCTGTATATTCTACATAACCATGATAACCATGGGCAAGGCTCAAAGACATTTTCTGCACATGCTTACATACATATTGCTGATTTAACTAATTGATCATTGACCCCCAAAAGAATGTTTAGGTAGGGAAGCAGATTCTTTTACTCCTCTCTGGTCAAGTGGGAGGGGAGATGTTTGGGTCTGACTTCCTCTGGAGTGCACCGTCATGAAGAAACCAATTGTTAAAGAGTGAATGACGGACCTTTATTGGTTCATAGATGAATTGAAGAGTGGGTGGACTCATGGTGTTGCACTCTGGGAAAAGGGTTTAGTGGTGAGACTTAGTTAAGTCTCAAAGGGGGGAATATATTGTGAAATTCCTACTAGAAAATATTAGTTTATTGAAAGAATGAATGATAATGAAGAAATCAATATAATGGTTATTATGTGAAATCATTTCAATGCTTAGTATTCTAAAAACAGATGGTGAGGTAATAGTGGTAATTTCCATTGCAAATGTTGGGTGATTTCCAGAAGATGACAAAGTATGATGTATTACTCATGTGATTGCCTCCAGGTGGCAGCCTTGGCCAAATTCCACCATTAAAAGATAAGCTGAGAGGACAAGTAGACTATTGTGGAAAACCGGACAGGCATAACAGATAAAAAAATGGAAAGAACCAACTTTGATACATTGTATAAGAAGAGAGTGTATAAAACATGGAGCTTGGACAAACAAAGACTCAGAGGCAGTGGATGTGGCGGCTGTCTTCTCGGCTTTGTTACATTGTCTAATAAAGTCTTGCTTCTGGCACCTGGAACCCTGCTGTTTGAGCTTTTTTGACTGCGCCGAAGAGATCTCCCTCTCTCAGGCCACGACAGTATGCACTTGAAGAAATGTTCTCGTAAAGTCCAGTTTATTCCCATTGGATTGAACCCTGTAAAGATGAGTTTGCCTCTTCGTGTTATCCAAAACAAAGATGATCAGTCTGGTGAAGAAACCAACTTTGACTAGTCTTGTTGACAGGTACAAGAGTAGGCCAAACACGCAAGAGTTTGAGATTCAGTGTCTTGCAAGTTTTTGCTCTGAAAGATATTGTCAAGATCGGAGGTTTCTTCACAAAAAAAAGGCCTCAGAAGACAAGGTGATTAAGCTTAACAACAACTGTGGCTATATGATGAAGAGAACTCGAACTGAACCTGCAGTTGTCAAGTATCCAAGATTTTCTCCAAAAAAAGATCCCGAAAAGTACTTTCATTCATTGTTACAACTTTCTTACCACATTACGAAGACTGGCAGCTCAAGCCTGAGAATTTTACCACTTATGAGGAATTCTACAACAATGGTGCTGTGAAATGTGGAAGTAATGTGACCGAAGTAATATGTATTATTGATGCTAATTGAGCAATCTCTGAAAAGGAAAGTGACAAAATAGATCGGGCTCAACAGCTTTTGGAGCAGAGTGTTGATTTGGAAGATGCTTGGGCTGCATTATGTCCTGAAACAGAAAAGGAACATCATGAATGCGTAGAACTAAGGAAGAGTAATGTAATTTCTGATGAAGATGATCCCGAGTCTTCTATTCCAGATCTTGTATCTAACCCTCGAATTCCGTACCGTATTGAAAGCAACCATGCTGGAATGTCTAGACACGAGGCGTTATGTTTACTAAGATCATTAAATGCACAACAATCTGCAATCTTTTACAAAGTGCAGAAATGGTGTCTAGAGAAACTTCTTGGAGAAAACCCTGAACCATTTCACTTGTTTGTTACTGGTGGAGCAGGCACAGGGAAAAGCCATTTAATCAAAGCAATATACTACGAGTCTTCCAGACTTCTATCATCAAGGTTGTCAGACAACTGAGATAAAAGTGTGATTTTAACTGCATCAACCGGGGTCGCTGCCTTCCACATTGGTGCTTCCACAGTCCATAACGCTCTTTCCATAGGTGCTAATGTCAAACTGCCATATCAGCCTCGAAGCGATACAAAATCAATTCACTGCATGCAAAAATGGGAGGTTTGCTGATTCTGATCATCGATGAGGTGTCCATGGTTGACCATCACCTTTTGTCATATGTTCATGGGAGATTGAGACAAATTAAACAAACTGGTGACTACTCCATTTTTGGAAAAGTCAGTTTGGTCTGCGTTGGTGATTTTTACCAGCTTCCGCCTGTTAAGGGAATTCCCCTGTATGTGGATCCAAAAGGAGTGAATCTTTGGGGTAACAACTTTGAACAGGGTTCCCACACCTTGGTTAACTTCAAATTCAAGGACCTTTCAAGGACTTTCCAGGTCAAATACCCTCAAATTCAAGGACTTAATCAGGGTGTGAAGGTGTACAGATATGAACAAGTTAAATTTAAGACTTTTTAAGACTTTTTTAATACCAACTTATATGAAATTTAAGACCAAACCTCTGATGGAAATCACACAGTATTTTACATACGTATAATATAATATTTATTTATTTTTAAAATGTAAAATTTATATCTATTACTGTCAAAAATGCTATTTATTATTACGATATACAGCAAACTTTTCATATCATTTTCATATACCAGTAGGTGGCGGTAAGTCACTTAATGAGTGAGTCTAGTGACTCATTCATTCAACAGTTAGCTGAATCATTCAGTAACAAAACAGCTGCTTGCTTGGAGATTGCGCAATACTTCTGCTGTGATCTTTGTTTAGAACTATTTTAGTTGGTAAAACAGAATAGAACAAAACAGTCAATACTGTGTCTAAAATGTAAGTAAGCCAATTACGTGACTACTCGACTACTTGTTTATTTAACTAAAATCAATGTAACATTTGCAATGCTGCTTAACTACATGTTATAAATAAAAAAAAAACCTTCAACATTCTGAATTTTTACCTCAGTATGTTTCTTCTGCGAGTTTCTTTATGTGTCCCGTTCAGCTCTTTTGCTCATTTCATAGTCATTTGATCTGATTTCTTCATAAAAGTCTCTTACAAAGAAACAGACAGCGCGAGCCTAAACTGCGCGACCTTGATATTAGAAATAGCCTACACTATCCATTATCAATCGCTGTTTACGTTGAATGTAATAAAATCAGAAGAATCATTCTTGCGTTTCGATACTTCACTGGTTATTTTTTGTCACTTAAGTTTTAATCAGGCTATTTGTCCGGTCGGGCAAATAAAATTCTAGAGCCATTTTTCAGTAAAATTGCATTAACCCATTTTAAACTAGATAGGAGACTGGTCAGCTATCTGTAGCAAGCAGTAACTGCAGCGGGGGAAGAATCTGGCTGTCCAATGAATTTAAACAGTCACTGGGTCCATCAGACTGGAGAAATTTTTTGCGGAATTGGGACCAAAAATATTTAAGACCCATCGAATCTGAATTTAAGACTTTTTAAGGCCTTTTATTAGGAAAACTTCAAGACATTTTAAGACTTTTTAAGGACCCGCTGTCACCCTGTTAATGTGGGGACACATTTCAGAGCAAGTTTACATCGTGTTACCTTGTGAGATACATTATTAGTTTTCATCTCTTGCAAGCCATTCTTTGTAATCATCTTTGGTGAGTCAAATATCTTGAAACTTGCATTTTCCAGGCATCACGTTTCAGCGGTTTCAGACTATTTTTGCAATGTTTCACGGCATGTTTGTGAAACGTTGAGGTACCCTCCTAGTAGTTTCGTGAATGTGTGAACGTCATGGCAATGTACAACACAAAGTACCTCACCCGAGAAACACTTACGCGTAATTGCGAATAAGTTAACTAACGTAAATCAAGCAAGCGAATATGCATAGGCCACGAAGTGCTGGCCAAATAACACATTAGCGGACTGGAGGGAATAATATGGAATTTTTTCCAGAAAACTTCCTGCACAAAATAAATTCAAGCACTTTCAAGGACCTGTATCTTTGTATGTTCATTTTCAAAAACTTTCCAGGGCCTTGAAATGTTTTTTTCAGATTCACAAACTTTCAAGGATTTCAAGGACCCGTGGGAACCCTGGACATAGATAGAGTTGTGCAGATACAGTAAAATTCAGCAATAAACTTTAAGAGAAGCTTACTTTCATTACACAACTGTAAAGAGATCTTACAGTAGATGAAAAGCACTGGAAGAGAAAAGTTCAAAGACCAAACAACAGAATATACAGTTACAGTTTTTCTCGATTGCTAACACGCTGTAATTTCCAAACCATTCATACAGTTCTCGAAACAAAGACAAGTTTCTTAAAACTTTTAACACATTTCACCTGTTTTCACACACATTCCAATTTGCTTAATGTTTTCTGAAAAACTCTACACAAAAATGCCATCATTTTTCCACAGGTTTAACCATGTTCTTGTTTAGAAAAAACAAACACACAATATAACTACCTCAAGAATCACAAAATGAACTCAAACAGTGCACAGTTATCCATATGTGAACATTCAGTAGCAAAACTGATGACGCCGCAGTCAGAATCTCAGGATGATATGAACAGGAGCACAGGTGATTATGTGTTTTGGAAAATTAATCTTGGTGGTGGGAGACAAACAGGAATAGGAGGAGAAAAGAAAAATGAAGGGAATGAGGTCAAGGGTCATTTGTTGCTGATGAACCATTATAGTTGACCATGTTCTTGTGCATGGAACGACCACAAGGAAAGCTGGCCTGCAGGATCATCTACAGGGTTTTACACTACTTACATATTACACTTGCAGTACATAGTAGCAGTCCTTCACATGAGAGGACTTTCACTATTCTTTGTACTGTAAATACCGTACCACACTCTCTCAAACTTGTAACTGTTGAATAGATTTGTAGCCAAGTACTTCTTACATGTATTTGTGCAGAACTGAGAGTTGACTGTCTAGAGGAGGAAACATCTTTTGTCAGAAGACTAAGAAACTGCTATAGTATAACAAATAAGGATATTACCAATACTGTAATGCAACTTGGCAGAGGATGCAGAATTTATTTATTTATTTAGTTATTGCTGTACAGTAACTGACAGTATATTCCAATGTGTGTTTACTGTATATTCTGTTGTTTGGTTTTTGTACTTTTCTCTTCTAGTGCTATTCATCTACTGTAAGATCTCTTTACAATAGTATAATGAAAGTAATCTTTTCTTAAATTTTATTGGTGAATTTTACTGTATCTGCACCGCTCTATTTATGCTGCAGACTGTAACAGTCACTGAATAACAAGATGTTTCCTGTTTCTCAAAAGGAGGTTTTTGTAAGTGTTTTGAATTGATCTCACTAGTGTTCTCTAGTCAGGAAAACAGTGTGTGTATTTGACAGCTTTGTGTGTCATCTGAGGCCAAAGATTAGATTCTGACAAAAGAGCATATGTTTTTGACTAAAATGTTTGACTTTGACCAGGAAGTTTAAAGATTTGTACAAGCTGGTGTGTAGTTTTGAGATTGTGTTTATAGTTGTGAGAAAATGGTGAATTGTTTCATGAATTGTGTGTTAGCAATCGAGAAAAACTGTAACACAAACTGGAATATACTGTCAGTTACTGTAAATAAATTCATTCATTCATTCATTCATTCATTCATTCAGCATCCTCAGCCAAATTGCATTACAGTATTGGTAGTATTCTTATTTGTTATAGCAGTTTCTTAGTCTTCTGACAAAAGATTTTCTTTTCCTCCCCTAGACATTCATCTCTCAGTTCTGCAAAAATACAGTGTGTGCAGAATTATTAGGCAAGTTGATATTCTGGTCAAATTTTTTTTCCAAGAACATTTTACCAATTCCAAACCACATCAATCTTAATAACTACTATTCATTTTGTATTTAATTACTTATTTCAGGTGTGCAGAATTATTAGGCAGGTTTTCTTTTACAGATAAAATGTGCCAAAAAAGAGACTGAACTCAAGAATAAAAGTAAAAAAATTATTAAATGCCCATGAGAAGGATGCAATACTAATGCAATAATAGAATTAGCAAAGTTAAGGCATGACCTTTGGGCAGCGAAATGCTCATTGGGTCAGCAGAGTCAGAAAAAACAGGTGGAGAAGAGAAGACACATTAACTGCAAAAGAATGAAGAATTAATGTGAAGAATTAGGTGAGAAACCATCAGGAACCATTTAGTCTCCAGCGCCATCATTTTCCAGAACTGCAACCTTCCTGGAGTCTCCACAAGTGCAATGTGTCAGGTTCTCAGGGACATTGCTTGGGCAAAAAATTCTTTAAAATGACCCTCACTTAATAAGAATAACATGCTGAAGTGTTGTGAAATACATGAAGACTATAGGCTTTATGGACAGATAAGTTGAGAGTGACTCTTGAAGGACCAGCACCACATCCTCTTGTGCCACTGTTTGAAGAATTTATCTTCCAGAATCCCGCAGTACGTTTTAGGAGCTCATTTTTAATCAATCCTGCAAGACATACTTTTCAGGATAAGAGATGAACTAAAATCTGTAAAAGAAAACCTGCCTAATAATTCTGCACACCTGAAATAAGGAGTTTTTGACTTTCAGCCTTCATGGACAATTATATATCACTTATAAATTATTGAATACAAAATCACTCGTAGTTATTAAGATTGATGTGGTTTGGAATTGGTAAAATGTTCTTGGAAAAAAATATGACCAGAATATCAACTTGCCTAATAATTCTGCACACACTGTAGCGTACATTTAATGACTACTTGGCTACAAATCAATTAAACAGTGAGTTTGAGGGTGTACAGTATTTTCTGTACATAGAATAATGAAAGATGTCTCATCTGAAGTACTGCTGCTGTGTACTGTAATTATATTGTATGTGTCAGTAGTATTGAAACCTTGTATATGAGCCTGTAGGCCAACTTCCCTCATGGTCAGTCCATGCAGAAGAACATGGTCAACCATAGTGCTTTGTATTTCATCAGGAACAAATGACCTTTGACCTCATCCCTTCATTTTTCTTTTCTCCTCCTATTCCTGTTTGTCTCCCACCACCAGGATTAATTTTCCAAAACACATAATCACCTGTGCTCGTTCATATCATCCTGAGATTCTGACTGCTGTGTCATCAGTTTTGCTACTGAATGTTCACACATGGATAAATGTGTGCTATTTGTGTTCATTTTGTGATTCTTGAGGTAGTTATATTGTGCGTTTGTGTATTCTGAATGAGAACATGGTTAAACCTGTGCAAAATGATGGCGTTTTTGTGTAAGTTTTGTGGAAAACACTGAGCAAATTGGAACGTGTGTGAAAACAGGTGAAAGGTGTTAAAAGTTTTGAGAAATGTGTCTTTGTTTTGAGAACTGTATGATTGTTTTGGAAAATTGGGCCAAATGAATCAGTTATAGTGTGTTAGCAATCGAAAAAAAAAAATTGTAACAAATTGTAATAGAAAATCCAATTCATGAAAATCAAAAGCACAAAATCAAAAGATCACATGCTTATATATAAATCAAATATATAAGCACCACTACTGTACATACTGTACTTAGACATACATATCTTTTCCTTTTTTTTTCCCATTTGTTTGGAAAGTGTTGATTTGGTGTCATTTTTGTTTTTTTGTTTTTGTCATGTAGGCTAGCTTCTGACCATTAAATCAAGACTCAGACTTGGGATTTTATGACATCAATATTGCTGTATAATTTATTAATAAACAGAAGTAACTTAATATTATTTGTGTATTTTAATATAATTTTTTAACAGTACAGTGCATACCTAAATAAATCAGTCTTCACATCGGGTAAGCAGTAGGACCTGGGGGAGGCTGCTGCACATGCTAGTGACTGTTGATGATTATTGCACACCAGACACATCATTCTGTACTGCATTCTCAAGTTCAAGGTGGTGAAACAGTGAATCTAAATCACCACACAAGTAAGAGTTCACTTTAGGGGAAGTCGTGGCCTAATGGTTAGGGAGTTAAGCTTGTAACCTGAAGGTTGCCGGTTCGATCCTCGCAATGGCTGTTCACTATTCACTGTTGTGTGTGTGCACTTGGATGGGTTAAATGCAGAGCACCAATTTCGAGTATGGGTCACCATACTTGACAATACGTCATGACTTCCACTTTAAGAATGACCATACTGCTGATGTGATCTGCAGATGCATAACACGTCATGTTATCAACAAGGCATAACAGAATCATTTTCCAATTCAGCCCTGTGATTACAATTTAAGCCTTTATCTGCAGATGTATTTATTTTAAATGCTTCAAATGTCCTCTTTTAAGGTAGATTCTATTTCATCCTCTGCTATCAGCCTTGTCTGTCTCAGCATTCTGTGTGCTCTTTTGCCTGGCTCACTAGCTCTGAACGTTTTCTGAACCATTGCTTGAGAATGATCCACAGCCCCTGTGGCCCACTGTTGTCTGTGCTGTGTTTCCCTCTGCTGTTTTTGAATCTGACTGTCTGCATAACCATGGGTGCATTACATGTCTCTTTGATACAAGGCTGGCTTACTTGTTCAATGTCTCTGCTCCATTTAAGTTCCTCTCTCCTGTGTTTTACACTTAAATTGTTTTTTAACTACAGTCAAATAATTAATACATATAATCAAATAATTCTAAGTGAATTGCATTCAGTAGAAATTTCACGAGATACAAAAGATTTACACAGATGTGTTACTGTCGTTGTGTTGTTAGTGCTATTATCTTACCTCCGGTTCAGAACACAACCCACAGAACCAATTGGACATGTAATGGCCTCTTGTAAAGCCTGGTTCAGAGTACACGATTTTGCCACAATCTGCTTGACATAGGGTGCCGTGGGGATTTGTAAACGACAATGGCTGTCGGGATGCAAGATTCAATCTTTTCACCTCATATAGGGTGTCATAGTAGATTATTCATGACATCACCACAAAAAGACTAGCATGGTTTATTTATTTATTTATTCATTTATTTTTGGTCATCCACGAGTTCTGTCACATCTATGAGACTGGCCAATAGGAGCACAGCTTTTAAAAAATGCCGAAACAAAAGCAATGGTATCGGTCCTACTAGGTAGAATTTTACAATGAAGGAAATGTTTGTGAAGCTATGGCAACAATACTCTTGCATTTATAATGTTTCCTTGAGGGACAACACAGTGAAAAAAGGTAAAATATAAACTATTTTAGCTCAGTTCTCTTTGACAATCCATACCGCCTCTTCATGAAATCCAGATTTGTGTCCACTGTCAGGTTCTCTTTCTTTTTGGGCTTTTCTTTCTTCTGCTAGTCATTGTTTGTTTACATTTGTGGCACTTTATGTCTAGTCCCGCCCTATCAACGACAGCATGGACATCATTAAAGACTGTAAGCGAAGAATGGTCGGGTAGCAACGTGTAGTCTGACATGTTTGCTGTTCATGACACGACAAGATTTTAGGAGACAAAAGAAAAAAAAAAAAAAAAAAAAAAAAAACCTCGCATAATCTGACAATCGTAATCGACAAAAAAATTGTGTAGTCTCATCCACCCGTAAGGTGGTTTCAGGCTTTGGGTGCCCTTCTGGTTCTGTAAGCAGGATTTGTTTGGTGTTGAGCAAACTGTGGAGAAAATATAAATTCAGTACGTTTGCTTACTAGCAGTGTTGCCTGCTTCTTTCAATGGAAAGTAGCTAAAGCCAGCTTGAAAAGTCGTTTAATGATGCTAGATGACATCATACACTAATTAGCATATTCACGTCATTGCGTTGTATCGCCTTTTACATTTGTTTGCATCTCTGTGCTCACATATTGTATTTTAATGCAGCCAAATTCTCAATAAAGCTGTTTTCATTTATATATTTTACTGTTTCTGTTGTCAGACAACGGGATGAATATGAAATAGTGACTGAAACATGGCCCATTAAGACCACATAACCAGCTCTCCTTTTCAAGATGTTAATCTGCACAAAAATCCTGATTGAGACGTCTGATGACATCAAATACACACAAGATAAGATGACAAAGACAATGACTGTGCTCTGATTTCGGCTATATTTGCATGTAAAATTAGAGAAGCCACAGAATATCTAATTTAACTGAAAGATCAACATCATCAGAACATTTAAACCATTCCTAATGAGAGAAATCACATGTATTTTGTACATTTTGTATGCATGTTTTAACCCTTTTTATAATACAAAATAAAGTTTGGGAAATAAATCTGATTTAAGCTCTTTTTTCCAACACATTGTGACAAAACACTTAAATCAAAATACGTATATCAAATAAACACAAAATTATTTACATCTTAATCGCTAACAGTTCCACTTAAACGTGGGAAAAAATACAATTCATATGGGGCATCGGACACCGCGTGCTCACCATGATTAGCAAAGCTAGCACCTGTGCTTAGCTGCTCTCTTATTAACTTTACGTCACAGTTACACACTAATTTAACTGTAATTCTTTCAATACAATCACACTCTGACTGGTATTTTTTTCAGGTAGTACTACAATGACAATAAAATAAATATATGCAAGCAGAATCGACTCACCAGAATGTCATGGAAAACAAAGAACCACAGAAAGGAATGATAAGTATTTCTTCAACTTCGGCAACTCTCTCAGATGATGCTGTATGTAACATTAAAGCATATACTCAAAGAAAATTCTTCACAACAGAAATAAATAATCTTTATCGAGGAAATAAGACTCTCACATGCTGTGCTCTCATCACATTCACTTAATCCACTATTGCCGTGCACTCTCTCCATGCAGGCGTTACCCCACCCTCTTAAAGGGCAATACCAAATTAAATCAGTTCTTTCTTGAAACATGCTAAAAGTGTCAAGGGTTACACTCTCCCCCTCTAAACCGCATGAGTCCCTGCATGCGTTAACAACAAGACTGGCAGCGAGAAAGTTTTCCAGGGAATCAAAACATGATGTAAGAGCAAGTAATATGGGCTTCCCTAATTCCTCATATTATAATGTCTTTGGTGGCCGTCTTTCTCGACCGGAACGTCTGAGGGGCACGGATTCAGCGTCAACTGAACTCTGGGACAATTCTTGTGATTCTGACCCTGCAGCTAGTACAATCTCTTCTGGAATTTCAATGGCTATACAGGTGCATCTCAATAAATTAGAATGTTGTGGAAAAGTTCATTTATTTCAGTAATTCAACTCAAATTGTGAAACTCGTGTATTAAATAAATTCAATGCACACAGACTGAAGTAGTTTAAGTCTTTGGTTCTTTTAATTGTGATGATTTTGGCACACAGTTAACAAAAACCCATCAATTCACTATCTCAACAAATTAGAATATGGTGACATGCCAATCAGCTAATCAACTCAAAACTCCTGCAAAGGTTTCCTGAGCCTTCAAAATGGTCACTCAGTTTGGTTTACTAGGCTACACAATCATAGGGAAGACTGCTGATCTGACAGTTGTCCGGACCAGAAGACAATCATTGACACCCTTCACAAGGAGGGTAAACCACAAACATTCATTGTCAAAGAAGCTGGCTGTTCACAGAGGACTGTATCCTAGCATGTTAACAGAAAGTTAAGAAAAAAAAAATGCACAACCAACCGAGAGAACCACAGTCTTATGAGGATTGTCAAGCAAAATCGATTCAAGAATTTGGGTGAACTTCACAAGGAATGGACTGAGGCTGGGGTCAAGGCATCAAGAGCCACCACACACAGATGTGTCAAGGAATTTGGCTACAGTTGTCGTATTCCTCTTGTCTTACCTGAGCTAAGGAGAAGAAGAACTGGACCGTTGCCCAGTGGTCCAAAGCCCTGGGCAAGATGAGAGCAAGTTTTGTATTTCATTTGGAAACCAAGGTCCTAGAGTCTGAAGGAAGGGTGGAGAAGCTCATAGCCCAAGTTGCTTGAAGTCCAGTGTTAAGTTTCCACAGTCTGTGATGATTTGGGGTGCAATGTCATCTGCTGGTGTTGGTCCATTGTGTTTTTTGAAAACCAAAGTCGCTGCACTCGTTTACCAAGAAATTTTGGAACACTTCATGCTTCCTTCTGCTGACCAGCTTTTTAAAGATGCTGATTTCATTTTCTAGCAAGATTTGGCACCTGCCCACACTGCCAAAAGCACCAAAAGTTGGTTAAATGACCATGGTGTTGGTGTGCTTGACTGGCCAGCAAACTTACCAGACCTGAACCCCATAGAGAATCTATGGGGTATTGTCAAGAGGAAAATGAGAAACAAGACACCAAAAAATGCAGATGAGCTGAAGGCCACTGTCAAAGAAACCTGGGCTTCCATACCACCTCAGCAGTGCCACAAACTGATCACCTCCATGCCACGCCGAATTGAGGCAGTAATTAAAGCAAAAGGAGCCCCTACCAAGTATTGAGTACATATACAGTAAATGAACATACTTTCCAGAAGGCCAACAATTCACTAAAAATGTTTTTTTTTTATTGGTCTTATGAAGCATTCTAATTTGTTGAGATAGTGAATTGGTGGGTTTTTGTTAAATGTGAGCCAAAATCATCACAATTAAAAGAACCAAAGACTTAAACTACTTCAGTCTGTGTGCACTGAATTTATTTAATACACAAGTTTCACAATTTGAGTTGAATTACTGAAATAAATTAACTTTTCCACGACATTCTAATTTATTGAGATACACCTGTATAATCAGGGGCATTTTCAATCCCAATGGATTCTGTGGCAGGAAAAACTGGTGCACTGCCAGTAAAAATCTCAGATGCTTCTCTTGTGGGCTCAATCAGGCTGAACAGGTTCTGATCTGGGCATAGTTGAAGCAAACTCGACTGCATGAGGGTTCAACTGGTCTGATGATTTCGCAAGAACATTATGAGAGGTAGGCAGCCCATCATACACTTGTTTAATGAAGGGACTCTTTGTGACTATTTCAAGAATAGGTATTTGAAAGTAATCTCCCTCTTCATCACTAGACTGTTCCTCACATTCATCACCCTCTCGCACTTCAGTATTAGCCCTTGTCCTAATCTTACATTTCCTGTTCGCAGTTAAATTTGTTCCAGGCATCTGTTTTTCTGGACTCGCAGGCAATAACCCACAGGGAAATAAGAGATCCCAGTGAATGGTACGATGGGGATCGTTACTCTTTTCCGGCTTTACCACGTAAACAGGACCATTCGAAATTCTCTTGACCACAGTGTGGACCATCTTCTCCCATCTGTTGGCAAGTTTGTGCTTACCCCTCACACTCAAATTTCTTACTAAGACTCTGCCACCGGGCATCAGTTCAGCCGCTCTGACTTTTAGATCAAACCTCGCCTTATTCTTTTCACTCATTTTGCGGGAATTTTCAGCAGCCAGTTCATAGCTCTCCTGAAGGTGTTCTCGTAGTTTCTTCACTCGGAGTGAGTTCTGGGTCTTTCACCTGGAGGATTGATGCCAAAAACAAGGTCAACTCGATTCTGGGTCCAGTTTTATTTTCTCTTGACATGCTTCCATTGCACTCGATCTTTGAGCGTCATAAGATGTCCTATCACATCTATGCAGATGATACCCAGCTCTATTTACCATTAGATTCGGGTAGTGATTCTGTTTTTTCTCTGCTAGCATGTCTAAAGGATATTAAAGAATGGATGGATGAAAATTTTCTTCAGTTGAATGAAAATAAGACCGAGGTTATCCTGTTTGGCTCTAAACCGCAGATTGACAAATACAGTGCTTTCTTGGGGCATTTTCAGTCAAACAGTCACTCCTATGTTAAAAATCTGGGGGTCACCTTTGATTCCGATCTGAAGTTTGACAAACAAATAAATTCAGTGGTCAGGGCCAGCTTTTTCCAGCTAAAGCGACTTTGAAAGTTAAAGCCCCTTCTTACTTTTAAGGATTTGGAGACCGTTATTCATGCTTTTATCTCCTCAAGGCTTGATTACTGCAATGCCTTGTATGCTGGAATCAGTCAGTCATCACTCTCTCGATTACAGATAGTCCAAAATGCTGCAGCTCGTTTCCTGACTGGGACAAAAAAGAGGGAACATATTTCATCCATACAGGCCTCTCTCCATTGGCTCCCCGTGAAACAAAGAATTGATTTTAAGGTTTTAACTTGCGTGTTTAAAGCTCTACATGGACTTGCCCCTATTTATATATCAGAACTTTTAAGTTTTTATTCTCCTCAGAGATCACTTAGATCTTCTGTCCAGCTGTTATTAAATGTCCCGAAATCTCGTTTGAAAACAAAAGGCGACAGGTCTTTTTCAGTCTATGCTCCAAAACTTTGGAACACTCTACCCTTAACTATTAGAGCTTCTCCTACATTAAGCCTCTTTAAAGCATCAATTAAAACCTACTTTTTTCTCAGGCTTACTCATAACTTGGTTTTATTTTTATGCATCTCTTTAATGCTAGGGGTTGAAGTTTTTTTTGGGATATAGCAGGTTATGACTATTTTGACCATTATAAATTTGTTTTATTATGTTAAGTTTTTTTGAATTTTGTTAAGTTTTCGGATTGAATACTTTTTGGTTCTGTTTTATTTGTGTGTATTTTGCTCTGCTTGTGAAGCACTTTGGTCAACATTCGTGTTGTTTTAAGGTGCTATATAAATAAATTTTGACTTTTGGTAGTTTAGCCTGGCACCCAAACATCAGCTCGTAGGATGAATAGCCTGTGGTGTCGTTCCGCGTACAATTGTACGCATGTACAAGTGGTTTCACGAAGTCTCTCCAGTGATGTTTATCTTTTTCTTCAAAAAATTGGGTTCCAAGCATACTGAGGAGTATTCTATTAAATCTCTCGACCGGGTTGCCACGTGAGTGATAAGGTGTTGTTCTCACTTTGTCAGCTCCAATGAGGGCACATAACTCGCGGATGGTGTGGGATTCAAAATCCCTTCCTTGATCACTGAGGAGGCGACTTGGGAACCCATAATGAACAATGCAATTTTCCCAGAGTGCCTTTGCGATGGTCTTAGCTTTCTGGTCCTTTGTCGGTATCGCCACAACGAATTTAGTAAAGTGGTCGGTAATGACTAATACATTCCTGATGTCACGGTTGTCAGGCTCGAGAGACAAATAATCCATACATACTAATTCAAGGGGAAACGTTGTCTGTATGGATTCCATGGGAGCTGCTTTTTGAGGATTTGCTTTTCTCCTGAAACATCGTTCACAGGTACGACATCTGTCCTCAATATCCCTTGCCATCTTCGGCCAAAAGAATCTGGCACGGGCTAGGTCAAGTGCACGCTCATAGACAAGATGACCTACTTCATCATGAACACCCTTCAATGCTCTTTCTCTTGACTGTTGAGGCAGAACTATCTGGTGAAGCACAGCCCCATGGGTAGCCCACTTCCGGTATAACACTCCATCTCGTAATTCAAGCCGGTTCCACTCTCTCAGGAGCAGCTTTACTTTGAGGAGTTCAAGCTTGGTCTGTCTGAAGTTAGGTTTCTGACCTAGTTCCACAAAAGAAATTATTCTTCTCAAAGATGAATCCTCTCTCTGAGCTCGGTACCAGTCATCACGGGTCATTCCAGGGATGGTCTCATAACCTGGGCAGACGAAACTCTCAGGGACAGACGAGGCATTTAAAACCAAGGACTCTGCAAAGAACAAACTCTGGTGCATCAGAGACTTCACTTGACAACACAACTGAATGGTGGTCAGAAAGTGCAGAGAGTGTTTCGGTAGAGATCACTTCAGTTTTCTCACATAGTCGCTGTTTTAAGTCCTCAATAGCTCTCTCCTCCTAAAGGAACGCATCATCTTCCTCAGGCGGATCCTGTGGTCTCCTAGACAATCCGTCAGCATCCTTATTGACAGATCCAGCTCTGTACTTTATATTGAATCTGTATGTGGATAATTGTGCAAGCCAGCGATGTCCTGCGGCATCAAGTTTCACTGTGGTTAGCACATATGTCAGGATTATTGTCAGTGAGTACTGTAAATTCGGTGCCATAGAGATAATCACTGAATTTCTCACAGACAGCCCATTTCAGGGCTAGATATTCTAATTTATGTGTAGGATAGTTTCTTTCACTTTGTAAGACATAGGGAAGTTGTGGGTTCGCGAAGGCAAGGATTGGTGCAAAGTCAGTTTGTCTATCAAAGTCCTGAATGCACTTTCACACTCAACTGTCCACTCTTCACCAATGGGAGCATTGGCATTCGCAGGAGTGTTTGGTTTCTCTCTTTTATAGATCTTCCCCCTTTTCCTTGGAGGAAACTATACCCTATACCCTGCAGTAAGACAATTTAGTGGCTTGGCTATTTTAGAGTAACCTTTGACGAAACGCCGATAATACCCAGCGAAGCCTAGAAAACATTTTAGCTCTCACCTGGTTGAGGGACAAGGCCAATCTTTCAGAGCTGAAATCTTCTCCAGATTTGTGTGAACTCCATCAGCATCCACAACATGTCCCAGATACTTCACAGAGGACTTTATCTGAAGACAACATCAACCCGAACTCTTTTAAACGATTCAACACTTTCATCAGTCGGGTTTCATGATCCTCAAGTGTTTTGGAAAAGACAATGAGGTCATCCAGAAAAACAAGAACCTTACTCAGATACAAGTCTCCTACACACTTCTCCATAAGCCTCTGGAAGGTACTAGGTGCTTTTGTTACACCTTGAGGCAACCGGTTATATTCAAAGAAGCCAAGAGGACAAACAAAAGCTTTTGTGTTTTGTGTTTATCTTCTTCGGCTACTTCGACTTGGTAGTATCCGGATTTAAGGTCCATGACAGAGAACCATTTAGCACCACTAAGTGCTGAGAAAGTTTCCTCTATATTGGGAAGGGCATATGCGTCTTTTATTGTCCACATATTAAGCTTCCGGTAATCGACACAAAGCCTAATTTGTCCGTTTTTCTTGCGGACCAACACAACTGGTGACGCGAAAGGGCTTTCAGGCTTTCAGACTCTCTTATTATTTCAGCATCTAGGAGCTCTCTAAGGTGTTCCTTAACGGCTTCTCTGTCACTTGGATGTATCGGTCCTGGACATTCCTTAAAAGGTGTCTCATCCTGTAGTCTGATGTGGTGCTTCACTGCAGTAGTATGACCGTATGACAACTCATCAACAGCAAAAACCTCTGGTAAGGAATTCAGTTTATCAGAGATACGCTTCTTCCACTCTTCAGGAATTGGCGAGTCATTAAGATTGAACACCAACTTCCCAGAGGACACCTGATTAGATAGTACCTCAGGCTTCAAAGGAAGAACATGAGCAACTGCCATCTCTGCAATCACACGCTTGGGATTAAGAGTAATATCATGCTCAGTCATGTTCTTTAAAATGACAGGAATCTTGGAACAAGCTCGGTATGTGACATTCACCACAGCATTTTCAACTAATAGACCACCCGGCAAGGGGAAAGTCTCGAGTTGCTCTAAAACAAACAAAGCTTTTGAAATGTTTTTCTTTATCCTCACTTGACCAGGAACACAGATTTTCTGTTTGGCAGGGATAGTAATGTGGTCTGTCCCCAGTGCTCTAACTTGAAATGGTTGCTTCCCACTCTCATAATTCTTAGCAACATGCTGAAAAAGCAAAGCATAGTCACTGCTGGCACCAGGATTTTAGAAGAACTTGGACCCTCTTCTCTCTACACCCTGCTGATACAGGCGGTCAAGAACATTTGTTCCAATCAGCAGTGGGACTCTACTGTTGAAGTGACAATCTGGAACAACAAGTACAAGAGAAGAAAGTTCCACCTCTGCACCTATGACAATACAAGGGAAAGTTATGACAACTTGGATGTAACCAAGATATGGAACATGCTGCCCACCAGCACCTTCAACTTCAAACAAAGCATGAATTGGTTGAATCGGGAAGGGAAGAAAAATGGGTCAAGTAAAACTTCTCTGAAATAATTGCAACTTGGGACCCTGTGTCTAAAAGAGACTCGCACTCAATGTCTTCGACAAAAACAGAAGCAATGCAACGTTGGCCAATAAGACCTTGTGGCAAGAACTCATCTTTAAACCCATTATTTCCTTGGTTTTCTCTAGCATAATTGCCAGCTTCATGGACCATCAATGTGGGACGTATATGAGGGCTGGCAGTTCCTGGGAGTCCCGCAGCAGGAGCTGCTACAGGTTTAAAGAAAACTGAGAAGTTTCATGCAATTTCCTGTTTTTCTCTCGTCTTTCCCTTAGCTGTGAATTATTTTTGCGAACAAGCTCAGGGTTGGGTTCCTTACTGCAGTGGCTTGCAATGTGTCCATCCTCTCCGCACTTAAAGCAGAACCAAGGCCTTGGCATGGTTGTAGAGTCAGATGTCACGTTGGAGTTAGCCACGAGACAATCACTGGCAACTGTGACCTCCTTGGAGTTTTTTTTACACAATTAACATCACAATCCTTTGTTTCACCTTTCTTTGACAGATAGGCAACTTGTTTCTTCAGTGCAGCTATTTCTCCTTTAAGTTTCTGAGTTCCATCCTGTTGGCACTTCTTTGAGGGCTCAGACTGGGGTTCTACATTGACAGGTATGCCATACACGGAGTGAGCATGTGCAGCCGCTTTTATGCTACCAAGGTGTTTCTTCATTCGGTCTAACTTTGCTGCCCTTTTATCTTCTTCTGTTCTAACAGAGAGCAGAAGTTCAGAGAAGGGTGGTGAGTGGTCTTTAAGATGTTCAAGCTGAAGTCCTATTATCATGGTCTGATCCCAGCACCCTCGACAAAACTGGCGAAGCAAATGTTTATGGGAGTCAGTGGCACTAGCTCCCCCTCTAAATATTGCTCGGGTAAGAAGAGTATGCAGTCTTTGCAGGTATGCTGATGGTTTTTCTCCAGCATTTTGATTTAAGTTAAGAAAAGTTGCAAAGAGCTCTTCTCCATCTTCTACTACACCAAAAGCGGATTCAATCTCGTTAAGGTAAGAACTAGGTGAAGAATTAACACCTAAATGCTTGACAATGTCAGCTGCTGGGCTAAGCAGACTTTCTAAGATTATCCTCACTTTCTGAGAATCTGACGAAGATGGGTCAGAAAGTAGAAGATCAACTTGAGTACGCCAAGTCTCGTAATCAACCTCCCCATTTGGCTTGGGGGTTCTGCCGGAGAATGTGCGGATCCGGCTCTGCCTCAAGGGTGAGTGTGCAGACTCATTATGGATAACATGCTCCACAACTACTTTTTGAATCTGAGGAGGGTTGAGCATGCTTTCGTCAATGTGCACAGGGCTCTGTGGTACATATAAGAGAGAAAAGTTTGGAACTGTAGTTTGAGCTACAATTGACTCAGCAGGGTTGAGTTCAACATTGGTTCTTCCTGAATCATGAGGGCTAGGACTGTGAACAGTAGTATGTGGACCTGCCTCAGCAGCTTGCAAGTCACTTGAATGAAGCTGGACACTCTGAAGCTCTTTCTGTAGAGCAAGTAGGAATGCTGCTCTGCCACTTCCTGGGATAGTGTTCAGTTCATCTAAATATCTTTGTGCCAGTTCCCTGCCTAATCTCTCTTGGCTCATATCACGAAATGTTCTCACATGCTATGTTAAAGCAAGGTCTTTTGGGCTTGGCCAGGTTTCCTAAACTATCAGGGTCAATCTTCAAAATTGAACTCTCAGATGAATACTGAATGAGAACTGTACCTGCCGGCTGCTCTGGCTCATCGGGTACTCAGACTACTTTTGCAATTTCCCCATGTACTTCAAAAAAACCTATGATGTCCTCAATGCTACAAGTTTTTTCTACCCCTGTAACATACAAACAGTTTTGTCCATGTACATCAAAACGGTTACAAAGATCCATAATTTGTCTTGAGGAATATACTAGTTCACACTAGAGTAGTTATCAATACGGGTAACGATTAACCCAAGCTCTCCTGAAGCTGGCTCGCCACTAAATTGGTGTAACCCCGGTTTCAACGTTTATGTCAGGGCTATATGATCTAATTCTAGTTGTCTGGGTTCATCTAAGGAGCTTGGTTTTTTTTTTCTGTAGGTCAACCACAAAGATGTTAAATGAAAAAAATTTGAATATCAGAATTCAGGGGAAAAAAGAAAAAAATAAATAATGTAACACCACACAACGTTATGCTAACCAGGAAAGTGTATTTGAAGCAATTATTTTGAATGCCTTTGTTTCCTGGCACTTAAAAAAAAAATTATGAAATGATAACTAACAGTGCACAATAACACAATCCACAGCAATGATTACACTTGGAAATTGATAAACCAGTTCAGCACAAGTGGGGTTCAGTTCCTTGTGATGTATGTGTAAAAGAAATGTCTCAGTCCTTCCGCTCCCTTAGGAATGGCATTCAGTTTATCAAAGATGTATCAATGAAGAACTGAAGAGTTGATAGACAATGACGAGATGAAGAGCTGATAGATGATGACGAGATGAAGAGCCGATAAACATCTGTTTGAAAGGAACTCACTCCTGGAGGAACTATTCAGAGAACTCAAGTCCCAGTATCATCATCCAACGAATAGGTCAAGGGAAAAAATACGATTCATATGGGGCATCGGACACCGCGTGCTCACCATGATTAGCAAAGCTAGCACCATATAGCTGCGCTTAGCTGCTCTCTTATCAACTTTACGTCACAGTTACACACTAATTAAACTGTAATTCCTTCAATACAACCACACTCTGGCTGGTATTTTTTCAGGTAGTACTACAATGAAAATAAAATAAATATATGCAAGCAGAATCGACTCCCCAGAATGTCTTGGAAAACAAAGAACCACAGAAGGGAATGATAAGTATTTCTTCAACTTCGGCAACTCTCTCAGATGATGCTGTATGTAACAATAAAGCATATACTCAAAGAAAATTCTTCACAACAGAAATACTTAATCTTTATCGAGGAAATAAGACTCTCACATGCTGTGTGTAGTCTCTCATCACATTCACTTAATCCACCCTGCACTCTCTCCATGTACGCGGTACCCCACCCTTTTAAAGGGCAATACCAAATTAAATCAGTGCTGTCTTGAAACATGATAAAAGTGTCAAGGGTTATATTAAACAAACCGTGGAGACAATATAAATTATCGAATAGCGCATACTGCATTGTGTATATATATTGTATGTATGTATGTATGTGTGTGTGTGTGTGTGTGTGTGTGTGTGTAATATGATGCCTTCTAGTCTTTGTCTACTTAGGAGTCTGTCAATAAAAGGATTCTGTATTGACCAGAATGTTTTGGAATGTATGTCTCCATGGAGAACTCCATGGCCTGTACACTCTGTTGCAGACTGGACAGTTTGAACCATTAGTGTCCACAGAATACTTGTTTCACAGAGCTCAGGATACTCCGTGATCAGAATGATAAAACTTTGAACTTCAAAGCACTCAAGCAGTTGTATAATGTGTGGTTTGTGAGGTTGCTTTACCAGTTTTGACTACAAGCCCCCACCACAGGCCAGTGACGATGACACATCCTTACCAGATGCAATCAACCACGTCTACTCACGATTTGAGATACAGAACGACACACCTGCACAGAAACTACTCACATCTCCAAACGACCAGGTACTCTGTCTCTCTTCAGCCGATGTAAGGAAGACCCTATCCAGGATTAACTCACGAAATGCTGCGGGCCCTGACAACATACCTGGACGTGTACTGAGAGACTGTGCTGCACAGCTGACGGATGTCCTAACAGACATCTTCAACACCTCGCTGAGCCAGGCAGTCGTCTCCACGTGTCTCAAATCGACCTCCATAATTCCAGTATCAAAGAAGTCACCTGTGTCCTGTCTGAATGACTATCGTCCAATAGCACTGACCCCAATCATGATGAAGTGCTTTGAGAGGTTAGTCATGCATCACATCAAGTCCAGTCTCCCAAACACGCTGGACACATTCCAGTTTGCATACCGTCCAAACCGTTCCACGTTCCACCACTCTCCACCTAGCTCTTACTCACCTGGAACAGAAAGACTCTTATGTAAGAATGCTGTTCATCGACTTCAGCTCAGCATTCAACACAATAATCCCACAACAGCTCATCCACAAACTAAACCTGCTGGGCCTTAACACCTCCCTCTGTAATTGGATCCTGGACTTTTTAACTGCAAGACCTCAGTCTGTCCGTGTTGGCTGCAACACCTCCAGCACTACCACACTGAGCACAGGTGCCCCACAAGGCTGTGTGCTCAGCCCGCTGCTCTTCACGCTGCTGACTCACGACTGCACTGCCAAGTCCAGCTCAAACCACATCATCAAGTTTGCTGATGACACAACTGTGGTAGGCCTCATCAGCAACAACGATGAAACACACTACAGAGAAGAAGTGGCACAGCTGGATGAATGGTGTGGTGCTAGCAACCTGTCCCTCAATGTGGATAAGACAAAAGAGGTTGTGATGGACTTCAGGAGAAACTCTGTTGACCACCCCCCACTGACCATAGACGGTTCAACCGTGGAGAGAGTCGGCAGCACTAAATTCCTGGGGGTGCACATCACAGAGGATCTCACCTGGACCACCAACGTCACGTCACTCAACAAGAAGGGACAATAGCGACTCCACTTTCTCCGCCGGCTGAAAAGGCCAAGTCTCCCTCCACCCACCCTCACCACTTTCTACAGGGGCACCATTGAGAGGGTGCTGACCACCTGCATAACTGTCTAGTATGGGAACTGCAGTGCTGCTGACCGCAAGACCCTACAACGGACAGTGAACACTGCCGCAAAGATCATCGGTGCCCCTCTCCCCTCCATTCTGGATATTTTCCTTTCACGATGCTCCAGCAAGGGTTCCAGCATCGTGAAGGACCCCACCCACCCCTCCCACAACCACTTCCAGCTCCTGCCATCAGGTAGAAGGTACCAGAGTATCAAAGCTCGTTCAGTCAGATTGCTCAACAGCTTTTTTCACCAGGCTGTGAGAGCTCTTAACTCCAATCTCCCTGTCCCCCTCTGAAACCATGAACACCTCAATGTTTACTTGAGCATTGCACTACAAAATCTTTTTGCACTATGCGCTGCTTCACACAAAATATCCCTTCTGCACAACAATTTAATGTACAAAATATATATATTTTTTGCACAATTTCATGTACAAATATCTCTTTTGCACAATTTCATGTACAGTATTTATGTAAAGTTCTTGTACAGTCTCAGTTTGTGTATGTGTAGTCAACTAGGTATAGTAGTTGAATGTAAATGTGTTCAGAAAAGTTATCATAGTTTTAGTGGCAATGACATACATTATAAACAAAGTATGAAAAATGAGTTTTCATAATATTAGATTTTAATAAAAATTTAATTTGTGCCAAGGGGGCGTTTTACCCCACCTATGGTCAATAATTATGAATTACAAAATTATAATAGCCTGTTTGAAACATTTTGTTAGCTGATGTTAACTGGCTAGATAACTAACTGCCTGATGCTAACTTGAGGTAATTTTTAAATATAAAATCCAAATATTTTTATTCAACCAGCTAGTTAGAATACATTTGATGGAAAAACAAAGGATTTGATGTTCATTACATTTACATTTAGTCATTTTGCAGACACTTTTATCCAAAGCGACTTACAATTGGGGAATACATAAAGTGATTCATCTTCATCATTCATCATGTTCAGAACAGAATAACTACAGTAATATCCCATTGCCACCTGGGGGTGTTTTACCCCACCACCTGGGGGGCGTTTTACCCCACTGACTATGTTTGAGAAAAAAAATTATGTCATTCTGAGAATATAATTATATTTTTATTAAATAACATGTACTCCCTATATACAGGCCCTACTGGGGGGGGGGGTTGGCTTACAAGCTTACAAGATAATCCATTCTAATAAAGATTTAGTATAATTGACAAACAGTGTTTGTTGTATAATAATAAAATTATGTTTTAGGAAAACTGCAAAAGTGTAGAAAAATACTTTTAAAAAAATCCTAACCCCAGGAAAAAAAAATAATTTTTGCACTACATGACTGCTGTGCCTTTTAAACAGAATATATATTAGATGTGATATACACACATTTATGCACTTTGATTTTAGACACAGCGTGTGAACAGGCTTTTATTTTGGTTTGGCTCTGTGACGTCATAAGGCCGCGCCGCGCTTGTCCGTCTGTAAGGCGGCTTGAAGAAAGGTTTGTGTTTCTAAACATTTAACATGTTTATATCAATACAACCCGTTAAGTGTATTTCTTTCCTTTTTTTTTTTTTTTCTTTTTTACAAGCAATATCCCCCACACATGGGTAACAGAGGTGTGTCTCATTTCGCTCCCTATATCGTGAAACATTTAATCTTAAAGTCGGACGTTAACAAGTAGTCTTACAGAAACTTTTAGCTTTTAGAAACTCTGAGTCAACTGAACAATTGCTACGCAAAATGATTCTCGAAGCGCTCGAATCTCTGCACGCACGCACGCACGCACGCACATCACCTGCTGGTTAAAACCATTAAACACCAAAATAATAAATATCTGTATAATTTGTTCTTTTATTAATTTGCAGTGATAGTTTTGATTGTTTCTTGGCTAATCAGGGCATTTAATGCCATTAGTCCATTAACTATCACTCTGACTGACTCCCTTACCAGTGCAATGACTACTGAACCAGGAAGCTGAAGATATACCCAGAGATTTAGTTTGCATTTATTTTTCTTTCTGTTAATTATTCTCATCTCATCAACACAGAAAAACTCCTAGTGAAGCAACTGAGATCCACACTATTATAAAGATGGCATTTATTAAGGAGGAAAGTGAAGACATGAGTATTGAAGAAGCATTCAAACATGAAGATACTGAAGAACAGACAGGTAGGTTTTCATTCTCAGAGATGAATTTTTCCTTTTTAAAATGTCAACTTCTACAGAAACGACTGATATTTCTATCACATGAGTGTCATAATTAAAGCGGATTTATTTGACATGGAAGGGGTCGCCTCATGTGGACAGACATGTTGAGATCATATGACTAGACAAATACCAATGCTGCCTTCCAGTGCAGCTGAGATGATCCTGCTGCCAAGTTTGATATGCGTTATTACAACACATATTAAATTAGGAAAAAGATCAAAGTAAGAAACAATTATTTAGCGTGAAGTATAATGTTAATAAATAAATGTTTCTTTGCAGTGCACATGGACAATATTCAGTGTTTCATAAATTTCAGATGGGCGAAAACACTTTACAAACTGCTTGCAAACAAATTATAGTAACATAACTAAACATAAACAGAAGTAAATATTAGTTAAATCAAACAATAAATAGGCCTAAGTAATTTGTCAAAAACACCACAGTAATAACATTATAATAAAACACTGATCTCCAGTAGTGTTTCTCAACACTGGTCCTGGGCTGCTTTTCATTTTTCTTTAGACACACACTTGGGAACTTCCCTAAGCATTTCCATGAATCCCCACCAACATTTTGAAAGTCTGCTTAATTAAATGGGCTAGGGAGTATTCTGTAGATGGATCCTCAATCCAAAATTTTGACAGAGGGAGTTTTAATTGACTGTGACATCACATCACAGCACATCACACTTAACCTTCTCCCACCACATGCAACTCTCCTATATATAGCAGACATTTTGAAATTCAGCCTTTGAAATTTAAAGCTACTTTAAAGTCACCATGAACTCAAAAAGGACAATTCATATGTATGTTTGTTTAATCAAACAGTGTGATGTTTATTATAAATGATTTATTTGTGCGTACAATTTATTTTTATTTATTTTTTTGACAATTTCTGTTCTCTAAGATGAGTGCGCCAGCATAAGGGCTGGACAAAAATCCTCTCCAGCAACCTGTCATTCACATGAGATGACAGCAATCAGCAAACAACAATGATCCAACAACCCAGTCAATTCCCAGAGGACAATGATGGGTCTGGATCTTTTGTGCAAATAATTCATGTTGTACAATTTAAGCTTTTAATGTGATCCAAACTTTGAAAGTAAATTAAAGTAGAAACAATACCAAGTCCTTGAACGTGGCAAACAATAGGAATTTAGAAGTTTGTTTTACCAGAAGTCTTTAGACACACACACTGTTCCCTCAATTTGGAAGAGTTCTATCATTATCCCTGTCCCAAAAAAGGCTAGCTGTAAGGAGAATAATGTTTATCGTCCAGTGGCACTTACTTCAATAATAATGAAGTCTTTTGAGAAAATTATGATTAACTTTGTAAAAACAGAGGTCAGCTGTATTTCAGACCCATTTCAATTTGCATATAGGAGCAATAGAAGTACAGATGATGCTGTTATAGCCATGACACATTTTATAAATAGGCATCTAGAGGATTCTAACTCGCATGCACGTCTTTTATTTGTAGATTTTAGCTCAGCTTTTAATATGCTGCAGCCGCATATTTTAATTGCGAGGCTGAATGATTTTAAAGTTCAACCTTTTATTATAAAATGGTACTAATCTTTTTTTTTTTATTTTTAATCAATCACCGGCAGTAGGTTAGTGTTAATGGAACACCATCTGAATTTACTACTTTGAGCACAGGAGCCCCTCAGGGCTGTGTTAGTTCACCGGTTTTGTTCACCTTGTATACGGATGAGTGCCGAAGGTGTTATTCTAATAATTACATCATTAAATTCTCAGATGATACTGCAATTTTAGGTTTATTGAAAAAGAACGAGGACTTGACTGAATATTTTTCAGAGATTGGAAGGTTTGTGAATTGTTGTGAGGACAACCATAGCTCTGAATGTCAATAAGACAAAGGAGATGGTGTTTGACCCTAGAGGAGTTGGTGATCACAGGCCTGTGATCATCCAGAATCAAACCATCGTACAGGTCCCATCATGTAAATATCTTGGTGTCTTTTTTGATAATTCACTGACACGGAATGTCCATGTAGATAATCTCTGTAGTAGATTACAACAACGGTTGCACTTCTTACGTCATCTGAGAATTCATGGTGTTGATCAAAAAGTTTATGATAATCCTCTATCAGGCAGTCCTTGAGAGCTTAATTATATACAACATCACAGTCTGGTTTGGTAATCTGTCTATGCATCTGAGAACTAAACCGTTCCAGATGATTCACACTGCTTGGAAAATTATTGGTGTTAAAGAAGAGACATCATAGCAGACTATTTATGAACAGGCTACTTTAAGGCAAGTTAATAAGATTGTCTGTGATCCATCTCATGTTTTGTGCACAGAGTATGAGTTGTTACCTTCTGGGAGGAGGTTTAGAGTACCCTGTTGCAGACTGAATAGATTTAAAAACTCATTTATTCCTGTGTCTATAAAGCTGTTAAATAGTGGCAGTATGGAGCTGTAATTAAGTTTTTTTAAGCGCTCTCTCTCTCTCTCCTTATATAGGATTAGGTTTATTTATTTATCTATTTGTTTATTTGTCGCAGTGTTATTTCTGCTGTTATTGTCCATTTTTATTGTTTGTGTTTGTTGATTATTGTGTGTTAATTGTGAGCTGACTGCAGCATGGGTGATGGCCCAAGACAAACTTCCCACATGTGGGACAATAAAGTCTACCTTTCCTTACCTTACCTTATGTTTCTGGACAAAGATAATTATTTCATCATGTATCAGGTTTTGTGCTTTGAGAGGGCCATGGGACACGACCAGGCAGGGCCCATTTCTCGTCTCGTATCTTCATGCTTTGTCCCAATATTACAAAGCACTGGGAAAGTTAAACTGAATACCGGCCTCCTACTGTGGAGTGACATGCTGAACAAATAGATATAATAAAATAGTGCCAATTCCTAAAACTTGTTAATATGTTGCCACGGTCCACGTTTCATTAATTTGTTCCCTAGTAAATAAATAAATAAATAAATAAATAAATAAATGTTTCAAGTGAGCAAAATGTGTTTTGTCCTACCACCACCGGTGGTAGCAGTTAGGCACCAGCACACCTCTAATGTTAATTAGCGATAATGTTAATTGCAAGCACTGCGACTGTGTTTTAAAATACAATAAACATCACTCTGAAAACAATTAAAAAAGGTGCATTCAGCGGCATGCTCACCTGATTTTATCAAATTATTTTTGCCCTGATTTACAGTCTGGACAAGTTGACGGTAGTTGCTGAAAGTCAGAGCTAGTCTGCAGATTTGAGCTGACAGATTTCACATAAAATCACAGTTGTATGATGGTCACAGACTCTGATTTTATAGTTTCAGACTGTTTCAATCAAGTAAGAGGATATTAAACTCGTTTGATATGTGTGAGCCGATTTTAGAATTATTTTAGAATATTGTTTTCATTTCTCATGCATCTCGTAGAAACAAGGCACGTGTTTCTGCTTGAGTTTGTTGTGGTCAGAATGACCTGAAAGGTTGTGCAAGTAGTGAGGAGTTAGACTATTTAAAGTGTTGCATGCAATTAGCAGACTTTTTTAATTAATATGAAATCGAACAGACAGCCAGTTTAGTAATGATCAAATTGGGCTGATCCAATCTCATGTTTTTCTCATCAGTCTGTGTGTTGCATTTTGAAGCAGCTAGAGCTTATTTACTGACTCTGAAACATTTCTAAGGTGGAAGAAGGCTGTTATACAAATGTGATTATCAAAATATAGGAGATACAGCTGAGATCTGGAATCTTATGTACAGAGGTTTTTGAGCTAATAATTAATACATCTCTCTTTTCAGAATAAAAAAAAAAAAAACTAACCACCCCATCTTTGATATCATTAAATCACTCTAAATCACTTGGACAGTTGTACAGATCACTTGGACAGTTGTACAGATTCCTCTTGTTGTGAGAAAAATATAAAACTGAGTAACATTGGAATAACAGTGAAATCTAATGCTTGCATGAGGTTAGTCATTTGCATAAAACACGCCCAAAACATCTCCTTATAAGGACTTTCCAGACAACCTTTCCTTTACACCTTTTGTTACTCTCGTTGAGCATACTCCATACACCTCCATATGCAGCTCTCTACAGACATGCTCACCAGATGTTTGAGCAATGCCAACTGCGCCATCCTCAAAACCAGTTCAAACACAGTAAACACAGACCTTTTATACAGACCGAGTTTACAGAACTCTCATTAGCCAGCTGTACATGCGCATGTATCTGCTGTTATTCAGAAAAAAACTTGCAGCTCAAACTATAGGCTAATGCAGCTTTTCTTACTCTCGCTTTATATGAAGTATTTTTAAAATAACATATACTTTTTATCGTAACCATAAATAAATTATATGCAATGAATGTTATCCTGTTAAGATAAAACATACATTTTGTTGTGCATGTTGTGTTTACTTGTGTTATGTTTGATTAATATTTAAATTTGTTTGATAATCTAAATCATTAAAGTGAGACAAACATGCAAAAAAATTTAAAATCAGGAAGGGGGCAAACAATTTTTCACACCACTGTGTGTATGTATATGTATACATGTATGTATGTGTGTATATATGTGTATGTATGTGTATATATGTATATGTATGTGTGTGTATATATATATATATATATATATATGTATATGTATGTATGTGTGTATGTATATGTGTGTGTATATATATATATATATATATATATATATACAGTGGGTACGGAAAGTATTCAGACCCCCTTCACTTTTTTCAATTTTGTTATGTTGCAGCCTGATACTACAATTGTTTAAATTCATTTTTTTTCTCATTAATCTACACTCTGTACCTCATAATGATGAAGTGAAAACAGAATTTTAGAAATGTCTGAAAATTTATTAAAAAGAAAAAACTGAAATATCACATTTACATAAGTATTCAGACCCTTTGCAACAACACTTGAAATTTTGCTCAGGTGCCTCCCATGTCTCTTGATCATTGCTGAGATGTTTCTACACCTTGATTGGAGTCCGCCTATGGTAAATTAAATTGATTGGACATGATTTGGAAAGGCACACACCTCTCTGTAAAAGGCCTCACAGCTGATAATGCATATCAGAGCGAAAACCAAGCCACGAGGTCAAAGGAACTGCCTGCAGAGCTCAGACACAGGATTGTATTGAGGCACAGATCTGAGGAAGGCTACAAAAAAAATTCTGCTGCACTGAAGGTTCCCAAGAGCACAGTGGCTTCCATAATTCTCAAATGGAAGAAGTTTGGCACAACCAGGACTCTTCCAAGAGCTGGTCCCCAGCCAAACTGAGCAATTGATGGAGAAGGGGCTTGTCTAGACTGGTGACCAAGAACCTGGTGGTCACTCTAGTTGAGCTCCATGATCATATATGCAGATGGGAGAAACCTACAGAAGGACAAACATCACTGCAACGCTCCACCGATCTGGGCTTTATGGCAGTGTGGCCAAACTCAATCCTCTCCTCAGTGAAGACACATGAAAACACACTTGGAATTTGCAATAAAGCACCTAAAGGACCCTCAGACTCTGAGAAACAAGATTACCTGGTCTGATGAACCTCAATTCTAAGCATCATGTTTGAAGGAAACCGGCTCTTCTCATCACCTGCAGAGCACCATCCCAAAAGTAAAGTGTGGTGGTAGCAGCCTCATGCTGTTGGGCTGTTTTTCAGCAGGCAGGGACTGAGGAACTCATCAGAGTAGAAGAAAAGCTCAATGCACCAAAATATTGAGATAGCCTTAATGAAAACCCAGTCCAGGGCATTCAAAACCTCAGACTGGGCCGAAGGTTCACCTTCTAACATGACAATGACCCTAAGCACACAGCCAAGGCAACACAGGAGTGGCTTAGGGACAACTCTGTGAATGTCCTAGAGTGACCCAGCCAGAGCCCTGACTTGAACCCTATCGAACATCTCTGGAGAGACCTGAAAAAGGCTGTCAACAGACGGTTCCCATCCAACCTGACCGAGCTTGAGAGGATTTGCAAAGAAGAATGGCAGAAATTCCCCCAATCCAGTTGTGCAAAGCTTGTTGCGTCATACCCAAAAAGACTCGAGGCTGTAATTGCTGCCAAAGGTGCTTCAACTAAGTACTGAGTAAAGGGTCTGAATACTTATGTAAATGTGATATTTCAGTTTTTTCTTTTTAATAAATTTACAAACATTTCTAAAATTCTGTTTTCACTTTCTCATTATAAAGGACAGAGTGTAGAGTAATGAGAAAAAAAAAAAGAATTTAAACAATTGTACTATCAGACTGCAACATAACAAAATTGAAAAAAGTGAAGGGGGTCTGAATACTTTCCGTACCCACTGTATATATATATATATATATATTAGGGGTGTCAACGTTAACGCGTTAACGCATGTGATTAATCAAAAAATTTTAACGCGTTAATATTTTTTTAACGCAAATTAATCGTTTGATAGGGTTTGGCCCTAAGTTCTTCCCGTCATCGCAGCGCTGAAGGTTATCTATCGTTGTGTGATGAGGGTACAGTGAACCAGTGTTGCCAGGGTAACGGCACAAGTGGGCTATTTTGAAAGTACAGTCGCGGGAAAAATGACAGAGCCGTGGGTTGCGGTTTTTTGGGCTACTTTTATAATGTACCGCGGCCGCCCAAAGTGTATATAGACAAATGCAAATTAAAATAGATCCTTTTACTAAT